>JAJQWJ010000001.1:97648360-98848360 GCA_023637945.1 Phaethornis superciliosus
ACAAATTTGTATTCATAAAACATATGTGATTGTTCTAAAGACATTTTAAATTTTTTTGCTTTAACCAGTGAACAGCAATACCTAAGTTTTCCTTTTCTTCATGAAATATATAATGATGTTCTTTTAAGACATGCTGCATTGTAATTACTGCTTTGCTACTGCAGTGTACTTCAGGGAATTGGAACTCACAGAACAAAGGTATCTTGCTTTTAGTTGCTGAACAGGCAATTAGCTTGCCCCAAAATGGCATGTTCATATCCCAGCAGCCCCATGAAATAAGAAAAAATGTCTATAGATCATATCCTGAGCTCTCTTCTATTTCATAGTCTGAGGTTCCTTTCTCACATACTGCTGATCTGCATTTGTCAGTGAAAAATCAGAATAACAAAGCAACATTCCACTCCAGCTTGTCACTTGTCATATCTGTTCCACCAAAGGAAATTTTCACTGATCAACTGTAACAATTTGGGAATATTCAGCATAATGGCTGTCTCCTCTTTCCTATCTTTTGCAAGGAAGGTGCTGGGTTGTGCATGCTTGCATTTATCCTTGTTTTTCCTCCTGTAGGCCCCCAGACTTTCACAGATTTAATGGAAGATTCTTCCATCAGCAGTGATCTTGCAAGGATTTTCTGCAAAGGATCACTTCATCTGAATGTTACCCCCAAGAAAAAAGGAAATTACAGAATTTAGACCCATGAAGAATCTTTAATCTGGCAAAGGAAATGGTTAAATTAAGGGGGGTATATGTTACCAAAAATATAGCAAAAAAACCCTCAAACCCAGACATCAAACACCTTTCCTTGCTGTCTTCTAAGGTGTCTTGGGAAGGAAAAAAGCCCTCCACACCTGACTCCTACCTTTTAAAACTGACCTCTAAAACTAATGTGGAAAGCATAGCCCTCTTCACCCTGTCTGCATTGCTTCAGGGAGCATCTAAATATTCTTTTTCCTTTTACCTCTGGTAAAAATTCCCCTCATACCTTTCATCTCGTCCTTTTCTTCACCTTTTTATGAGATGCAGGCTTTAAATTTATACTAAATATGTCAGTTACTAATCATCCTTCCATTTTCTTCGGGATTGGTATCCAAGGCACGTATATGAAGTTGCAGCTAACAGGATCTTTCATCTTTGTTTGGGGTTTACAGTTCCATGGCATTCCTCAGTTTCACATTCTTCATAGTTTAAATGACCTTCCTACCAAGTTCAGTCTCTTCAGAACTCTTACTGTGGAAAGAATAGGACAGTAACCTCTATAAGTGGTCTCAGGATTGTCCTGTTGTGCACACATTGTGGACAAAGATTCCTATGAATTAGGGTCAGTTTTGGCTCATTGACCTTAAGCAGAGCCTAGACCACAGCTGTATCCATGTGGCCTTTTGCTAAAAAAAAAAAAAAAAAAAAAAAAAAAAAAAAAGCTCTATAATGCATAGGACTTCAGCAGTCTTAAATAAGTCTTCTTCTTGCTATAAGAAAGATTTTTTTATCAGTGAGAATGGTCAGTCACTAGAACAACCTTGCCATGGAAGTGGTGGAGTAACTATCTGTTGTTTTTCAAGATTTTTTTCAAGATGTAACTGGACAGGGTGCTAGATAGTCTCTTCTAGGCTTCCTTTCCTATGAAATGTTGGACCAGAAGATATTTTGAGGTTCTTTACAACCTGTGCTATTCTATGTTTCTATGAAAAGCAGGTCTCTGTCACGTTGCAAAGGGAGAGGACCTAATGATTTTTCTCTCCAGTTTGGTAAATCTACAGCTGTTCAAGAGAAGATTAAATTTATAATACTTATTATATTATACACATTGGCCAAACAAAATATTAAAGTGCTTATTCTCACAAAATACACATTTTGACTATGTTTGCATTTAAAAAAATACATTGTTTAATTCCTCAAACAACCTTTCTATGGTTCAATAGGTTAGTTATTATACTAATACCGTTTAGAAATTCAATTTATATGTTTTTCTCCTTTTGGTCTTCATTACTTTTTCTGAGAAATACTCATACATGTGCCTGTACTTTAAGTTCGTTTTTATCCACCGTGCCTCATATTTATTCAGTCTGCAACATGCTACATCAGAATACCCGTTATTCTCACTGTCTACAAAGCCAGGTGTGTATTGCACATCATTCCTCATCAGTGACACAGACCTGACTGACTGAAAGACTGAAACAATTCCTACATATTCAAAATGGCATAACTCCAGGAACCAAACATGTAGTTTTTGAAATCATCTTCCTGAATTAACAGAAAATATATTATTTTATATGAGTTCTTCAAGAGCTTTTCAGGGGTAAATTGTGATTCTTTCTAACAAAAAAAAAAAAAAAAAAAAATCATGCCACACTGGCAGAAATTTACTGTGTGGCTATTTGAGTGTGTTGTCACAGATTTCCAGGAGGCTCAGATGACAGCAGGCAATTGCAGTTGCTACCAGGAAAGCAGCAACTCCTTTTAGGGTCTCTGCAAAGTGCTGATGTGTCCACAGATTCGGTGAACAAACAACTTGCTTTCTGTACAGCTGAAGCAAGCTGTGTCAACAAGGCAGAATTTGAATTATTACATGCTGCTGTTATATCTGTAGAAGCAGAATAAGGGAGTACATGATTATGGCCTAGAGCTTGTGGTTAGGGAGGGAATAATAGTAGCTCTTCAGCATTAGTTGTTGATGGAAAACATCTGCTTCCTTGTTTTCCCATGAAATAAGCACTTGGAAAATGTCCCCTGATGGTATCTCTCTAAACTGGGTCATTCCTCTCCTTGGAATTCCTATGAATTATTTCTATCTACTGGGAAATCATGAAAAAATCAGAATGGAAAACAGATAAGAAAACTAGGAAGATTACATTTCTACATCATGTCTAAAATGCGGCATATTGACTGTGAAGTGATGCCAGTCCCTGTTGCTACAGCAGAGAGCAGTAGCAGACCTCTATTCTTCCCTGGGGCAAGAGGGGAGGAATCCAGATTTCTGCACTGGTTTTATGGGAGCCCACCCCTGCCCAAGTTGGTACTATTCCTCTTCAGTTGCAGCACATCATATTTATAGTGTAACTAGCCCCCTATAACTTGTGAGAGGTGAATGATGCACATTTTAGGGGGCATAATTTATTTCCCACTAATTATAAAAATTCCTTTTTTTTCCCAAGCACTTTCTTTCTTTTTAGGCCTGAAGTTCATCCGTGCTGTTCAAGAAAAACTGAACAATGTTTCACTATGAAAAAAAAATTGTAAGGAAAGTGATGCAAAGGAGTGACAATTTTGCTTAGCCACCACATTTTCAAACTTTCTTACCAGTACATTTAATCTACCATACCAAAAAATGTTCCAGGTTGTGAAAAAATGATTGAAAGGGAATAAGGCTATTAGAGTAGAGGCATTTTTTTCATTTTGAATCCAAATTTAGCCAAAAGGGTGGCAGGATTGATTTCATGGTTTCACGAAGCAGTGTTCATGAAGGTAGAAATGTGGGTCTTCCATATAAAGAATTCCTGATTTTGCAAAGCATGAATAGAGGAGTGGTTCCCCACCCTGTGTTTTAATCCTTCAGAGTCTGAAAGGAGATAAATTTGTGTATATAAATTATATATGAAAAGACACACATACACAGACCATATATTCTTACAGATAGGAACATTACTGAGTCTTAAGATAAGCATGCATAAAGATAAGAAACCTTTCTCTTATGTCTCTTAATGATATACATAAAGGAATCTTTTTTTTTTTCCTTTTTGTATTGTGTGAGTTTATATGTAATTAGTAGATAAGTGAGGTAAGGAAGATAAAAGTTTTATTTCAAGGTGCCTGTGTTTTATGTGTGTTGAATGTATTAGTGTTAAAATGCCTGTATATAATAGAGTGTTTTATACACATTGTGTGTATATCAGATTGATTACCGTAATTGTGTCCAAGTCTCAGAGCTATTTGGTTTAAAACCTTTAAGGACTGTAGAAAAAAAACCAAAAAAACCCTCAAGGAAGTGAGTCTTCAGGTTTCCCCACATAATGGTGGACAATATGATAGAGCATCTCTTTACAGCTAGAGCATACAGACATTATGCTTCATAAATCCAAATTTCTATTACTCACATTTATTTACAATATTTTGGGATGAATCTGGCACCTGACCAGAAATACAGTTTAAAAAGCACTAAATGTCAGACAAAAAAAATCCCTTCTGTCATCAAGTGATAAAAGAAGGAGTTTGCTAAATATGTAGTGATGAATTAATATATTACAACTAAGATAGAGCCCATACATAATCTTGGAAGAGAAATTCTGGAGATAAAGAGATACTGTAGTACAAGCTAGCTATTCTGTAAATAACAAAGTAACACACTACAGTGAGCCATCTGCTTCCTCTTAATGTAGACAACTGGAAACTCTTTTGCTGCATATATTTATTTATTTTTAAATGCATTATTTATTTCACCTATCTTTAAGTATTTAGGAATATTAATTAAAATGTTTAAAGAAGGTATGAAAGGGGAATGGGTTTCAAGTAGAAGATTCAGACTCTTATTCTCTTTCATTGTCTGTGACAAATCAGTTTAAAGACACTGATTTTTTTTTCCTTGATACACAGAATGTGATAGCAAAGCCAAGAAATTATTCCCCTAAATGTCAACTCTGCTCTCGTGATTCAGTGGGACTATTTTTCACTAGTACTGTTCGATGAAGTCTAAATCCACAATAGTGTTCTGGGACAAAACCCCTGGAAAACTGTCCAAAATCAAAGTTGGGATTCTAAAAATTTCTAATGCCTGTTCCTGAAGCATTGGTAGTTCAAAAGTGACTAAAAGCAAGAATACATAGGTTACTTGAATCCCAGCTCAATAAGGTTTGGTGATGCATGGCAGTGAATGTTGGAACTGTCCTTGAAACTCTCTCTCTCTCAAATAGACTGCAACACACTGTCCTTTTCTCATAAGGTATTCTGCATCCCAATAAACTTTGGCTTAGGTGATCATCCAAATTTTAAAGCATTGATTAGTGAAGGCTTTCCAGGATCTACAAATATATAATTTCACTTTCTGTATTGTCTGCAGGGACCAATTCAATAAAGCAGTTCATACCTTCAGGATCAGATGCCATAAAAAAATCTAGTGTTCTTGTCCAGATACTTTTGCCCAAAAGTACAGCAACAGAGCATTTAGCCCGTATCTAGGACATTTGGATTACGTTTTCTCCATCCAACTATTTGAATACATTTTTACTCTTCCAGTACAGAAAACAGAGGGAAAGGAGCAGAAAAGAAATATAGGAATTGGTGGATATTCTAATTGAACTGAAAGTCAATTTGGCTTCTGTTTCTCATTGCCAAAGATCCTAATTAAGGCTGATAGGCTCTGTGACACAAAAATGTCTCTGTGCTATTACTGCAGTTATTTCAGCCAGGGCACGCCAAACTATCCTTGCCATGGACCTGCTGAGACTGGCATCTCCTTCCAGTGTTGCTAGGGGTGGTGAGGAACCAAACAATCACTGTTTCTCTTCTATATGTTCTTGGGAACCTATATATTACCACCCCACACAAGTACTTACCTCTCTCTACTTAGAGTTTGGGAGAAATATTCTTTACCATGATTACATTGGCTGCATCTGTAGCAAAGAATGTTCTCTCATCCTTGGATAGACAAAGATGGGGCAACGTGACTGAATGATAACAGAAGAACAAACGGAAAAATGTGGATAATATACACTCAACAGGTAGTGAGTGGGGATCTCCTCCTGAAAATGCTGGACACCCCAAGCAACGTGGCTGTTGGATTTTACAAACCTTGTTTTCTGATATGTGCTGGTTCAGAAGATGATGGTGAAGCAGTTCCCCTGTTGAAATCATTTTATTGTGCATGAAGTAATTGAGTCATCACAGAAAACAGTAAGATATCAATAAGAAAAGTGTAGTGTAGTTGTGAAGAAGCAGCCAAGACTGATATTCCAATGTGAACTAAAACAAAGCAATAAGCACCTGAAAGACTGCTTTGTGCCCTAATGGGTTATACACACATTTCATGATGGCAAAACATAAAACTTCCTGTATTTCTGGAATTTAGAATAAATGCTTTTATTCTTAGACTTACAGGGAAAGCTATCTCTCTTCTGTGTATTATCAGGAAGAGATGGATTTAGACACCTGCTGCTAGCAGATGAGTCACAAAGAAGAGTCCCAATCCTGTAATGAAGCTCCAAAACCCCAGAGAAGGAGAAATTACAGAACATAACCTTCTCTGTTGCACTTCTCATTTGAAAATTAGGATCTCTGATGTGAATCACATCTTTTGATGCTTGATTTGTGACATACATGTTTCAGAACTACACAAGCAGCCTAGGAACAAAAGTCGGAACTCTTAATGCCCATTTTAACAAAACTGCTGAACACGGGGGCCATATTGCTAAATATTTCAGTGCCCAAGCTTTTTTTGTGTGTCTTCAGCCTTGAGCCACATACAAGAAAAGTATCAGAATTACACAGGACACAAAAATCATTACATTGCTACCGTGTTAAAAGGTGGTAAGACTAACAATACTTACAGGTACACGCCTAATACTATTGCATCCTATGAATAGGAGGACTTAGAGTCCTAAGTACCAACAAAATAATGAACATTTTCCAATTATTCTATTGTGTAAACAGTTTCTGCTGCTGTCACATTGATATTATCAGTGGACAAAAGCAAAAAATATCCATGCAGTAATGAATGGAAAGCTGGCATTCGTAAGCTATCACACTCCGTTAAGATGAGGGCTACACAGAAAAAATATACACCCACACAATAATACATATGCCATATGGGCAATGGGATCCAAAGTCTGATAGTTTTTACACTGCCATTTCTGACACCACGGACAATGCTACTTTGACAGGCATTGTCAAAGATCCGTCCCATGGTAAGGGCGACAGGACAAGGAACGGGTACTTTGAATGCTCAGACATGAAAAAGCCATTTCTTTTCCCTGGAGGTATTGCAGAAAGTCATTAAAGAACATCAGTTACTTTAGCACAATGGACCCTGAAGGATAATCCAAAAAGCAGTCATGAGCTTGGAAAAATATGCTAGATTCTATAATTTCTTCAAGGTAGCAGTCAGTAAGTTACTTGAAAAGCTAAAATGGAAAACTGTGGGGTTTACCTGATGAAGAGATTTAACACCTAGTGTGGATAGGAATAAGGCTGGGTAGACAGAGAAAATGACCAAGTCAAGCCTAAAATATATGTATGTAAAATTTTAAAAGAAAAGATTGTGTAAAAGTGTGGGTGTAAAAATATTACTATGAATAGAATTGTTTCTGACACCTATATGTCAAAAGAACGTAGCCTTCTTTAAATAAGCAAGTTAAAATCAAACAATAGGAAAAATATTTGGATTCATGACTGTTAATTTGGTTTTTTGGTTGGTTTTGGTTTTAACACATTGTTAACTTATAATACAACATGTTTCTGAGTCTGCCTTTGTCTACACAGATATGAAGCTTGTGGGAATATATGAACAGAGCTCTTTCAAACCGGGGCAAGAAATTGTCTTTTCTTTCTTCATTTCCTTAAATCCACCAAAAAACTGTAGCAGATGCCATTACTTCCCTTGTTTTCCAGAAGTGTAATAAAAAGTCCAATAACAAGTGAGTGTGAAGGAAATAGCTAGTGACACCAAGTTCAGTGAAGTTCTACACCTTTGAATGAAAACATCACACAGTTGAATATGAGACCACACAAAATATTAAATTAGTACCACTGAAATAAAACTATACATTGCTAGGAATGCATCATAAAAACCCTCTTCCGATTCTTCCTTATTCACCTCTATAGCAAAAGTTTCTTCCTTTAGCAAAAATTCTACCATTCTGTCAATCTTTCCTATGCAATATTGACATATAAAAGATTTTGATGGAGTTATCAGAATTTTCTGTATATATTCCCCCAAAAACCACAAAAAACCCAACAAAACACTAAAGCACCTATCTTTGAAAGTATACAAATAAATAAATAAATAAATAGATAAATATATAATACATACATACGTATAGATGTGTAGAGAGGCATAGAGGTGTTTACTGAAGGCTCCAGTCATACAAGCATATCTGAGATGATAATTTTTAAACTCCATTTACTTGGTATCAGTTATGTATACTTTCAATGCTGTAGTCACAGGGGAAGATTTGGTTTTGTTTCCTTCTTTAAACTGAAAAATCCATTTCTGTTTTCCTCCTGGGAAAGGTGGCTAGAGAGCATTAATCTTTGAACAGAGGCAAATTATAGGAGAAGTAATAAAACCAACCAAAATAGTAAATGGTATAGACTATACATCAAGCACTTCTTTTCACCTTTTCTCCATAAGACATAAAGAAGGCGCTGGTAGTGAAAATGAAATTCAATTGAATAAATGAAATTATTGATATGGTTAGAGGAGATGACTATACCTTTTCCTATACAGACTCTTACTGAAGGTTTTCTTGCCCCGTTCTCTCAAGCGGTTGATTTTGGACACTTTTCCATGCAGGACATCAGGCTCCACAAACCAGTTACTTAGCACCAACTTTGCCTTTTCTGACAGTCTGCTCTAAACCAGTTAATGAAAGGTTTGTTTCCATGAAATTACACATGTAAACTTTTCTTCTATATATACCTCACTATTTCCTCAGCTTCCTCATGCAGACCTACATTCTTTTAGGCAAGTTGTATGACACAGTTAATGTAATACTTTAAGATCATTTAGAGTGTTCAGATAAAGTCACACTTAGCTATTATCAGTCTCAGTACATTTTGTCAGCTCTTTGGCACAACTTGAAAAAATATTAAATTACTAAGAGAAACCTTTTCCTTCATGTGGTCTGAAGATCAATGGCAAATAAAAAAAGACAGAATATGCCTGTGTTGGAGTTGTAATTCAGTGTATTGCTAACATCTGTTTTCTTTGTACGACTAGGCATACTTACACTTTTGTTAGTTTTTTATTACCACATTTTTCAGTCCTTTATATGAACTATGTGTTACTGTCACATTTAATAAAATAACTCTGCATAAAAGAGTTCTCACACATCTAAGTTTAATGCTTCCAGCTTCAATTCCTTTCTCTAAAGGGCTATGAACCCACTTCTCTCACTTTCCAGGTGAAGGTTTGAATCAGTACACTACATGTTTATGTGAGAGCAGATGCTCTCATGCCCTCTTATTGTGATTGTTTCACTTTAATATTAAATATAATAGTAAAATTCTGTATTTTACTGAATTTTATGGTCAGCAGACCATAAAGAGAGGCTGAACAAACAGAAACATGACCGTATAGGTTAGCTTCTAGGGTACGTAAAAGACAACTTTCTCTTAATATCCCTACTATGATGCATACTTTAATTTAAAATATTTATACTTTTACTGTCATTTCAAGAAGAACCTAAGAACTAAGACTTCTGAGGGCAAATACTCATAAAAAGACATGGCAAGTATGCTTACAGGGCTTCCTCTCAGATCCACACCATAAGCAACTATTTCAACAGGAATGATGAAAACTGGAGTATCATAAAAAAACGGGGATTAAAATATTAAGGGGAGTAACTAATTGAAAATGTCTACGAGACCACCAAGAAGAAGGAAGACATTTAGACTTCTAAACATCTTAATAGTGGATAAGGACACTAATCAATAACCCATAGAAGAAGTAATGATAATAGGAGGATATTTCTTTTTTCTTGCTTTGCACAAACATGTTCTAGAAGTGTCTTCTAAGGATGAGTCTTAATGGGTTAGAAAAGTGAGCACTTCTCAGTGTTTCAGTTTAGGTGGGCTTTAAAATAAGATAATCTTTAACCTCATAAAAGTCAGATAGTTGCAGGTCTCATAGTCCTTATTAGTAGAAACCCAAGACACCTTGAGATCTTTTGAGGTTATTCATAGCTGAGTTGGGGTCCTTTGACCATCTATACATTAGGGATCCCTAATGATGGGTCTGAGCATTTAAAATAAGCAAGGGCATGCTGACAATCAAATACAGTTCCATGTTTTGTCACCATGTTCCCAGCTGGACCAGCATGATGCTCTGGACCTCCTGATGCAGCACTGCTCCAAGGTCCCAGCCCCACTACCCAGAGAACGTGTTAATCCCAGTTGTTTTTCAGTGGCACAGCTCCCAGCACAAGCTCCATCACAACAGAAATCAAAAAACCTGGAAAGGTTTTACAGATTTAGCCCAAGTGTCATGAACATAGATATTGGTCATGGTGTTTCTGAAACCACAGGTGGAATGAAAAGTAGCTCTGATCGCCTCTACCATCCAAAAAGTTTAAAAACAGTTGACATCTGAAATAAGCGTAAATCTGATTAGAAACTTTAATTATGAGTTCAGATTACAATAAATAGTTGGATTAAAAGGAAAAAAACAAAACAAAACAAAACAAAGATCCTTCTGTTCCCTTCTAGTTGGTCTGTTTACTTCTCCACATTCTCCACAAATTGCCTTGTATTATGTCAGTCAACTTGTGACTAAGCTCTTCAGCATCAATCAAGTGTAGGCTTTTTCCTTGATTTGAGTCCCTTGATGTCAACATGAAGAATAAGTCAATCTTTAGCTTTTCAACTGCTTCTTCACTACACCTGTCTACATTCTTAACTTTTGTACAAAACAAGTGATCAGCCTAACAACAAATTCCTAAAGTAATGGAGAAGTAGCACCATATATCTAGACAATAGCAATAGTGTTAGTCTCTGAATTACAGCATAACAAACAGGGGGACATACAGCTTAATTAGTAATAAAGTTGAACTATTAAAGCAGATCTCAGTTAATTCATAGGTCTTCATAGTATTTTAGGCTAGATGGATTCTAGCCAAGTCTCCAAGCTTATGAAAAAGTGATTCATGGCTAATGAGGGCAAATGCCCTAGAGATACAAGTATTTGTTACCCCAACATGCTGACCTTCACCCAAAGAGGCAGAAATCTAATTATCTCCTTTGAAAAGCACAATTATAGAAAAAGTCAAAATCTGATTTATATTCAGTTTCTGCATTTTCCACAGATAAATAAGTAGAGAGAAAGGGAATATGAGGGAACATTTCCAATAACCAGAACCAAAATTAGTACATGTGTACTGGAGATCTGCTGAAGATTTCTTGCCCTGCTACTCAATTAAGTTTGCCAGCTCTTTCACTCTTGGCTCACTTTAGCTCATAAGCCATATAATACAGAACTTTAGAGTGAAGAAAAAACTCACAAAGATGCCTTATCACCTTCTCCATGTGTCAGCTGTGGTTGGAAATATTCTCCTCACTGGCAAGGTAAGTAACTACAGAGGGGTGTCAGTGACACACCCCACGAGATAGAGACAAGAATTTAGCTGCCAGTCACAGATTTGCCACCAGCAGATACCACCACATCACCACACTTGTAAGTCTTTCAAGGACTGTTGCTCTGCCTCTGAGTACAGATGCCAAATAATAAGTGGGTATGGTCACGGATCAGAAAATTAAATTTTGTGACAATTTATTCAAACATGTGGTTTTCATCTCTTAATCTAAATGTAGAATTATCTGCATTAATTTTGTTTCTTGTACTAAGATTCCTACAATGGCCAAAATCATGACACTGTGTAAATGTGCTGATTAAGTCAGTCATTGTCCATGGTTAAGGAATCTAAATTAAATAAAAAAAAAAAACCAAACACCTTCTTGATTATAAATGGGAAATAATCTGAATGCAGAATAGCTGACACAGTTTCAAGTAAACTGCTTTAAGAGTGATCTGAGCTCTGATCTTCTATACTAACACAGGATGTCCTGGGAATACATCTCCTGTAAGATCATATCTTAATTTGGTGGAGTAGTATTTTTAGCAATTTAATGTCTTCCTCTCCCTCTCCTACCAAAGAAATAAACCATATTGTGGTCATTAAGTAAACCCATTCATCCAGTTCCATTTCGTATAATTCTGCCTGCTACTGTGTAGCCTAGGGCTATTGATCAAGCATAGCATTCCCATCCAAGAGTGTGTATGTGAGCATGTGTTTAATTAGAATCTTAATTTATTGCAATGACAGCATGGAAACTTTTAAATACAGGAATTTGTAACTCTATTTCCAGCTCTTAAAAACACATATTTCTTCTTTGACTGTAAAGAACTTGTTTCATTTACAGAAAAAATATTTCCATAATAAAAGTTAATTATGAAAATATAATTTTACATGAAATTTTTTCATTAATTTTTTTTTTTTCATTCATTTCCTCTGCAAGCTTATAATCTCCCCAAAGGTAGAATCAAAATTTATTTGAACCAATATACGTCTTTCCGATATTAAAGGATCAGATGCACAGGGGCTGGATGGCACCTCCAATCTCCTGCTTAGAGCAAAGTCACCTGCAGGAGATTGCTCAGGACTGGATGCAGATGTTATGGTTAAATTGAATTTCCTGTATTTCAGTTTGTAACCATTGCCTCTTGACCTGTCAGTAGACACCAGTGAGAAAAGCCTCTTTTTCACTTCCCCAGTCAGGTATTTCTGTACATTTATAAGTGTCTAAAGAATTGCTGAATTCAAGATAAACAACATCTACTGCTCCCCTTGTTCACTGAGCCCATTGTATCATCATAAAAAACTGTCAGGTCATTCAGTCTCAATTTCCCTTTTGTAAATCCATTCTGACTACTCCCAGTCACAATCCTTTGTTTCAAGTTTGGAAATGGATTCCCAGAAACGGGAGTGAGGCTGATACTCACAGGATACTGATACTTACTCACAGGATACTCCTTCTTGAAGATCGAGGTGATAATTGCTTTTTACCATGAGCAAGGACTGACAGGAACATGGGCCAGCTCCCTCAGCACCTCATAGATATATCCAGTCAAGTCCCAGGGACTTATTAATGTCCAGGTTGTTTAAAATTTCCCACACCAGGTCCTCCTCCACCAAGTGCAAGTCTACCTTGCTCTTAACTTTACCTCAGGTCTCAGGGGCCTAAGATTCCTGAGGGCAAATCTTACCAGCAAAGGTCAAACTCAATAAGGCACTGAGCTTCTCAGCCTTTTCCATGCCTCCTGTGAGCAGGTTCCCTTCTCCATTTTAGCAGCAAATCCATGTTTTCCCTGATCTTTTTTCTGCTGTTGAAATACCCATTGACAATCTATTTATTGCCCTTCACATACCTCTCCAGGTCCAACTCCTGGAACATTTTGGCTTTCCTTACCACCTTTTTCCAGGTGTCTCTACATGCCTGGACAGTGTCTCTATGTTCAGGTCAGTTGCCTTGATTTCCATGACTTGTACTTTTTTTTGTTTGAGTTCAGTCAGGAGTTCCTTCTTCACCCATCCAGGAGTACCATCACTTTTGCAAGGGAGGAAGGGGGCAAAGGGACAAAGTCCCTTGTGGGACACATTGTGGTTTCAGAGCAAGAGCATGTTGTCATGTTCTGCCTGGAGTACTGATGGCTGTCACAATTGTTTATTTTGGGCACTCCAAGCTCTGTAACTATTATTTTTCCCCTCAGGAAACCAACTCCTAGAAACTGGGAAGCTCAACACTCAGCACACCTTTTGTGGGGACCTCTCCTCTGAGGACACAAGGCAGCAGGAGCCCAGGTTTCTGATGAAGGTCACCATGTCCCTCATGGACAGAGCCTTGCTGGCCACAGGCTGAGCTACAGGGATCAACAGTGCTAGTGCAGGGTCCCCATCTTGCCTGCCTGCCTGGGAGGAACATGGTTCTAGGGAACAGCCTCCATGCCCTGTGTGCTGATCAGGTGCAGTCAGGATATAAGCTGACTGACACAGGCAGCAAAAGTATAAGCGAGGCAAATAAATGTGATAAGAAGCACTGTAAGGGTGGCTTCAATAATTCTCTATAGAGCACTGTTTTGCCAGTGGTATTCTAAAACCTTAGAAAAATCACATTCAAGAAATGTGGAATTATCCTAATTTCTTTGTCATAACAAAGCAATCCAAAGATCTATTGCACAGCTAAAACTTAGATTAAAAAAGGCAAATGGTTTCCATAATTTTCAGCTGGAATACCAGAGCTGAATTGCATGTTAAACAACCTCCGTTGCTCTGCTTCAAATGAGACCTGTCTCCAACTCTCCCTTGTTCATTTCCAACGGTGTAGACTTTACTCATTGGCTATACTATTATACTATTATACACCAAAAAAAAAAAACCAAAACAAACACCCCCAACCAATCAACCAAAAAATCACAAAACAAAACAACAAAAAAACAAAGGAAACAAGCAAGCAAACAAACCAACAACCGACCAAAACTAAAACCAAAACACAAATAGACAAAGAAAAGGGAGTTTAACTTTGAAAAATTTTCTGCTGTGGTCCACTTTATCATTTTATGTCCAGCACTGGCTCTGCTCTATGCAGTAATTTGACACAATTTGTCATCTCAAAACCCTGGCAAACCTTTACTTTATAAAGGTTTAATCTTTTCTTTTTTTTTTTTTTTTTTGTCATTATAGGGTAAAAAAATCATGCAAGCAAGACTTTGCCACCCACTGGAATATGAAGTTATCCTTCTCTAGACACAGAAAGTTTTCTACTTCTACACAGATTATGTCTGGTATTCCTCCAGTAATTTGATGTTCAGTATTTCCCTAAATGCACTGCAATTGCTGAGTTGTTTTGTTTTGTTTTGTTTTTTTAAAGGTGGTATTGGAAAATACGTATACCTGTAACATTTTCTCTCTGGTGTTTGCTATTGGATCAACTTCTCTTCCCCTTTTTGATGGAGAAAGCTATCTTAAGCATACAAAGAAACCTTGTGGTTTTCACCTCCAGCTGCCTAAGAAGTTCTGTGCAAGGAGGTGCATATAGGTGCATATCACCTCACCAGGACAGACAGTCAAGTGCTGCTCCATAAGTACTATGGGATTTAAAATGTTACTCCTTCCATATGGTAGTTTGCAGCATTATAAGAAGAGAGTAAATCAAAGCTGATGTTGTAACAAAGGGTTACAAGGAACAGGACTCCAGGTTATTGAAAAGAAAAAGGTTATTTTTTTCTTGCATTTGCTATATTCTTACTTGTCTTACTTATTTTTCTTGCTTCACCCTCCTCCCCCCCCCCGCCCCATCTCCCCTCTCCAGTCGCCCCTGCAGGCCGTGGCTCCATCACAAGAATATTCCACACACACACCAGTCAGCCCTCCAAGGCAGGCAACATTGTCATTTTTTCTATTTAATTCTTCAAATGCTCTTTTTTACATTACCTCTGCTTCCTTCAGTGACATTATATCTGTGCCAAAGTTTTTGACTCCATGCGATTTTTTACTTGTCTGTTGTTACTTGCAATTAATTTAACAACTTATCACTCATCCACAGAGGCTTTACATAATTTATATTTCAGGTTTTACTTTGCAGTATATCCTCCCAATCTTTTTGCAAATTACTTTTTTTTTTTTTTTTTTTTTTGTCCTCACAGTTCTTCGCTCATAAACACTGCCAATCTATTTTACTTAATACATTTCTGATTGTATTAAATTGTACCATTTACATGTTAATACACCTGTATTTGTACCCAAAATCTATCCCTAATGACCATGGTACTTACCATTTTACCTAATAAAATTCAGTCTGCAGTTTTTCCTCGCTGGGTTGCCTGTAACACATACTGATATAAAAATGAATTCTACATAAAACTCCAGTCATCCTTATTAATGACTGAATAAATTATACAAATTAAAATTCCCTAGATATCACTGCAGTCACTAATCTAATGCTCTCAGCTATCTCTGAGTGTGCTTCCCAACCCTGAACCACAGGTGGTAAACACTTTTTCCTTCCCTCTCAATACTTCAGTTTAAACTGATTCCTTATTTCCACATTCCCCTTCATTTTTAATAATCCTCATCACAAGTCGAAGAGAGTTATTAATGCACAGTGCCACCTTCCCCTACTTCCCCTTACCACACTTTCATCCAGATTAGTAATCTAAACACCAACACCACACACTAGAAAATATGGGAATTGACACAGGTTTACCCAAAGCTTTGTAAATAATATTGATAAAATAAAAATAACATCTTATAACCACTGCCAAGAGAAAGACTATCCAGACCTTGTGTAGCCTTTATGTGCCAGTATGTTATTTGTAGAGCCTAGGAACCTCAGTAATCAACCTCTAAAAATAGTGTCAATCACTTTAGAAAGCATTTAACTTGCTCATCCAGAAACTCAGCAGCAGCTGAGTTTGCAACTCAACTGCAAACACACTATCAACCCCCTGTTTCCATATGTAGGCTTCAGAAGGGGAGCTTTTCTTTCTTCTAAGACTATTTAAAACCCCCAATCCCTGTAGCAGATTCACTGCTATATGCATAAAAAAGGGAATATAAAGCTGAATAAAAATATCAGGAAGCTGCAGCAGTGTTGGAGACAGTTTTCCTTTAGATTTTCACTGCGCCATCAAAACTTTTGGTGTTTCCCCTCTTTCTTCTAATAACTGCATTACCCACTGCTTTTATTCATATCCTTGGCAGTATGGACTGGGTGAATGTGGTACAGTCCATTGCTGATTACTTGTTCATACATAACTGGATAACCAATCAAGCTATTCAGATTTTTCCTCTGATAGGTGTACTAATTAAAGAATCTTCTCCAACAGTTGTCATGAAAATTGTAGGACTGAGTTATTCTTGAAAAACCTCTGTCTTTCTAGCTCATCTATTTAAAACTGACCCAAGGGTTCAAACGTTAACAGAAAACAGAAAGAGAGTAGACTCCTTTTTTTAGGAGGCCAGGGTAAGAAATAGGAAAGTGAATTATCCCAGGACAATCTACACATCATTGTGTGCCTCAGAGGGAACACCATTACCATCAAGTCATTTTTCTTAATTCCTTCTCTAAATTTAGTAGTTTAAAAGATAATCAAGTGCATATTCCAACTACTTGCATGTCAGTGAGAATTCTCCTTACTGCTTCTCTAATGTAGTAGGCCAATGCACCTTAAACTATGAATTATGAAAAATAAATATAAAAATCCAGCATTTTCCTCATCATTCATAGAAAATGCATTCTCCTTTTTTCCAAATATCATAGCAGGACTGTGAACTTTAAAAAAAGATGCTAAATTTCTGCCTGAGTATGACTAGAAACTTCAGGATGCATGAATTAATCTGGAGAAGAATGAGTTTCAGGCTTGTGCCTGAAGATGGTCTAGCTTGAAGTAAACAACCTGCCCAGATCCACTACAGGACTATACTAGAAATATAAATGACTATCATGAAAACAAATTTTACAGATAAGAGTATATATAAAATAACCCACAGTCTGTTACAGAGGTTGCTCCCTCCCACAAGCTGTAATATAGAAGACTATAATATGGAGTTTTAAATCTATAGGTCAATGAAATTTATCTACAAGGTATAAGTGCTCAGCTATGCAACTCAATAGCAGGCAATGGATCAAGAACACCACATAAATTAATGTGAGAAAATACTTTTTCTCATCTATTTTGCCAGTCCTGTAGTATTCAGCAGGTCAGAGGTTTGTACAGCTGTAGAAGAGTGCTTATCTGAAAGTCAGCACTCCCTCTTCACAGAGATTTCTCAGACTCACCTCTACAGCTGCCCTTCTGCTCTATCCACTAAGCCATGTGAATGCCTTGCAGAGCAATGGTCTCATAGCATAGCTGCTTTGTCTTGATTTATCAGTGGGAGGCAGAAGAGCTGTGCATTTTGCTCTAGGTGAACATTATACAAGCTTACATTTCATATCAGTAAGAAAGGCATTTGAAAGCCTGTAAAAAAGAGAGAAGTTTTGCCTCAGTCTAAAATTGCAGTGGCTGGCGGAAGGATGTGATTTTTCCCTCCCAGCCTATACTCTCCTGAAATATTAAAGGGAAAATGATCAGAGTAAAGATATCTTTCATTTCTTCCACAACAATTTTCTTTTAATTTTTTTCTGTGGCAGATTACATACTTCACAAAAAACCTCTCAACTATAATTTCTTCCTATGACTAAAACTATTTCACCATTTCTTTCAAGGTTTTATTTCAGAACATAATAAATTTTATTTTTTATCTTTATTTTATATATTTTTATATAGATAGTAAAGTCTAGAAATATAATCAGAGTAATGGCTCCATAGAATGATCCATTTTAAAGCCATAAGGATCTTATTCTGAAGTGATTTCTTCAGCCACAATCTTAGAAACATTCTTCCTCCCTAAAATAAATGCTGAAATGTTATCAGTCATAGCATTCCACTCACTGAACTATAAGATCAAAAAAAAAAAAAAAAACAAACCACCTTTGCAAAATCCATGGTAAAATAGAGTGAGAAGCACAATGGTATCATAGCATAGCACAGTATAGCATACATTGTGTTGTAGAATGGTTTGGATCAGAAGGGACCTTGAAGATCATCTAGTTTCAACACCCCTGGCCTCAGCAGGGCCACCTTCCGCTAGACCAAAGCCCTGTCCAACCTGACCATAAACACCTTTTATAATGTTGTTACTGAATAGGTAGATGCAGGGAGACCAGTGGATGAATCCTACCTCGACCTTAGCAAAGCTTTTAACACAATGTCCCGTAACATCCTCATGAGCAAACTCAGGAAATGTGGGATAGAAGGATGGACAGTGAGATGGATTGAGAACATGATGGAGCCCAAAGAGTGGTGATCAGTGGTGCAGAGTCCAGCTGGAGACCTGTGACTAGTTGAGGCCTCAGGGATCAGTGCTGGGTCCAGTCCTGCTCAACATCTCTATTAATGATGCTGGTGATGGGACAGAGTGTCTTCTCAACAAGTTTGGGACAACAAAGCTGAGAGGTGTGGCTGACACCCCAGAAGGCTGTGCTGACATTCAGCAAGATTTGGACAGACTGGAGAGCTGGGCCAAGAGGAACCTAATCTGGTTCAACAAAAATAACTGCAGAGTCCTGCACCTGGGAAGAAATAACAAAATGCACCAGTAGAGGTTAGGAGGCAGTCTGCTGGAGAGCAGCCCCGTGAAGAAGGACCCTGGAGTCCTGGTTGAAATGTTATCCATGGGACAGTGCTGTGACCTTTCAGCTGAGAAGGCCAATGGTCTCCTGGGCTGCATTGAGAAGAGTGTGTCCGAAAGGTTGGAGGAAGGTTCTTCTCCTCCTCTGCTCTGCACTAGTGAGACCTCACCAAGAATATTGCATCCAGTTCTGGGCTCCCCTGCTCAAGAGGGACAGAGATTCACTTGAGTGAGTACAACAGAGGGCTACAAGGATGATTAAGGGACTAGAACTCCTGCCTTATGAAGAAAGGTTGAGACCTGGGGATTTTTATTCTGGAGAGAAGTCTGAGAGGGGATCAAGAAGGAAGGGACAACCCCTTCTCGACTTCCCTGGGCAACCTGTTCCGGTGTCTCACCACCCTCACACTATCCATTCATCTTTTATCCTATCCATCTTCCTTATGCTAAAAGGGAGACAAGAAAAAAAAGGAAGCAATCACAACAGAAGAGCACAGCTTGAAGAAATGGGCCAAATATGTCCAGTTCTCTTGTATAGATGGGTTTGAACCATCTGTCCTAGTAAAAAATTTTCTAGCATACACAGACTGAAAGTACATTTTCCTTTTAGAATAGAAATGATTTGAATTAACATATTCAGTGTATGTTTTGTGTCTGTGCTCAGAACAAGTGTATACCCACATATTTATGTTTTATCATTGTTTCATTGTATGAAAAACATATTGCTTGAACCTACTCAAATTATCTGCATTAATAAATCAAACAATGAAATACATTTGATACCTCATTTGTCATAAGGGAAAAGGAAAAAGAAATCACTTCATGCATATGTCTCAGGGACATTTTGTTCTTTCTTATTGTCTCACTTTTTTTAACCCCAGTCAGAAACTCAGCAAATGAGGGCTGACTTGTATAGCACCCTCCAAATATGTTAAATGAGTTTAGTCACAGCCCACACAGAATGTTCTATTTCTATTTACTGTAGTCCAACTCTTCTCTAAAAGTGAGGATCATGGACCAAAGATCAGCCAGTAGGCAGCAGATATTTTATTCTGAAATCTTGCTTGTACTCAAAGAAAAAATTAGGCTTTTAGCAGGCTTTACATGTAACACATGTAAGCAACATGCAACTGAATTTTACATGAAATATATATAAGGATCCTAAAATGGGTTCAATCAAACAGCAGGATATATTAATCATAAAAGTGTGACAACAAATTTTGAAAGCAATGTGACTGTCCAGCTGTTATAAGGTTTGTTTTGTTGAATATTGTTTTAATTCAAGTCCATATTAACTGCTTGCTTCTAGATTATACTATTAAAAATATTACTTCCCTTAAATAGGCTATTGAACATGCTTTTAAGGCATGTTTATGGCATATCTGATGATATAATGAAGTTCTTTCAGTTCCTATAAATAACCTTAGAGGGGTGTTTTCTGCAGGTTTTGATTTTTCCCCATCAGGTCACATACTGATATATGATGCCATTAGTAAGCCATCTTTAGCCCAGTTTCTCCACCAAATGCATATATTTTTAATGTGTCTTTCTTTGTCAGAATGAGTGAGATTTTACTGGCTGTTACACTGAAAGTGGCAGGCAGTTGATGGAGTGCTCCATGGGTCTGTCCTTTCACTCATCAATTTCTTTCAGATGTACAGCTTTGTTTTTAAACACTTAATTCTGTGTCAGATGAGATGTATATAGGCTTAAACGGTCTATTCAATAAACAATATATTCTGTAGGTGGCTCTTGATATTACTATAAGCTTGGGGTGCCCATCTTCTTTTCATCTCAACATATTGTTTTACTTTTTTTCACATTCATCTAGAACACAAAACACAACAACAACAGAAAAAATAAAGGAAAGAAAAAAAAACAACAAGAAACCCCAAACCAGAAACAGAAAGGCAGACTCTTTTCTATTCTGTAATAAATTTTGTATTTTTCTCTCCAATCCCACACATGTATGGTTTGCAACCCCTACTTGAGGTTGCAGTCTGTGCCCTACTTGCATTCTGTTTCTTAATTGGGTCAGAGAAAATTTTATATTCCCTTGCAACTGGACTGCCAGAGTGGAAAGCATTTTTGAGAAAAGAAAAAAGGGGAATGGAGAAAGGGTAGAGACCAGAAAATTTTCCTGGATTCAAGGGACTTGCCTCATTTGAGAACAGCCAGTTTAGAAATAAACCTAATCCTTTGAAAAGAAGGTGCAAGCTCAGCATCAGCTACTAGTTAAGATCTTGTAATAGCCTTTGAGTGTACTTACTGTTCTGTGCATTTGATATTATAAGGACATGATCAGCTGAAAGATGTTATGGATTATTATTTTGTCACAGCAAGAATTCACACAACCCTTTAAACTTTAGCTCCTTCCCTGACAGATGGCTATATGCATTTCCTCATATCTTCTGTCTTCAGGTAAGATTCTATCTCAAACACATAACTAAGGTTCATAATTAATTGCATCAAGGGTCTGGATCTATTTCTCTGCTGCCCAATTCACTTCTGAAGCAAGCTGTCCCAGAAGCAGCATAACTATGTTAATGCAGAGCTCTGCTAAGGTGAATGTCTTTAAGCCAAGTAGTTATTTTATTAGGAATTAACATAAAGACATCAGAAACAGAAAATCTATTATTTATGCAGGTGGTTTCTTCTACTAGTTAATCAACTTCACTCCAAAAATCTGTTATTTCTCATGTGAATTCCTGCAGCTATAGTTTGCACATACTGGCTCTGTTTTTTCCTTAATTATACTGCTGAGAATTTAGTTCCTAGACATTTTTCTACTTGGAGAGGTAATCAATATAATCAAAGTAGTACCTCAACCTGCTTTTTCACAAATTAAATTAGTTGTCTTCTGTATATCTCTTTTAAAATACATGGCGTATTTTATTCAGTGCTTAGCTTTTGTTTTCTTTCTCTGTGTCTTCTTTAGCTTTTTAATACTTTGCTATTGCTGGGCCAAGCTTGTGGTAGATGGAGTCAAGCTAATACTTTTCAGCTGTATAGAAAAAGAAACCTCAGTCTTTTACCATGCTTGTGGTTTCTTGTGCAGCTGACACCACCTTACCAGTTCTTGTCACTTCATAGTTGTGAGAGTTCATGCTGAGCTCCATTGCAAATTCTGACCCTTCTGAATTGCTGCCCACTAAGAAAAAGTTCCGAAATGAAGATCATATACTTCAAGCCAATATTTTAGAACTATCAAACACCTCTCAAGAAACTTTTAGGTGAAATAAAAATCTCTTTTTATTTGATCTAATCCATTGATTTATCTTACATAAACATCCTACGTCAGTAAAACATGTTAATATGATGATTGAACATTTAAAGTGGCAAGACAAATTTGAAAATGTAGAATGGACTAGAGGCTCTTTGCAGACTGAGTGATTTATAAGCCCACATATTTTTCTCTAATGTTACTGCTAAGATGATGATCAGAGGGTTGGAGCACCTCTCCTATGAAGACAGGCTGACAGAGCTGGGGTTGTTCAGCATGGAGAAGAGAAGGCTCCAGGGAGACCTTACAGTATCTGAAGCGGACCTACAGAAAAGGTGGTGCAACTACTTAAGGGATCAGGCACACAGATTTTGTTCTTCTCCATTCCTCTAAAGACAGCAATGGATGAAAGAACTAACAGGATGAGCCAACAAGTTAATTCATGCCTTAAGGTCTGGTGTCAATGGCAGGGCTTTGGGTTCTTAGGTCATGGATCAATATATACATCACTGAGCCTGCTGGCAAAAGTTGGGGTACACCTGTCTCATTGTGGGAAAAGAGTCTTCACTCATGAGTTAGCAGCCTTCACTGAGAGGGCTTTAAACTAGACTTGGAGGGGGTTGTGGGGTAAAACAAGGCTCACTAAGGATGAGCCTAGACAGCCTTCAATCTGCCATCCCATTTGAGGTGGGAATTGGTAACAAAGGGGGTGTAGCTGGGTTTGCACCAATGTTGCAATGTGCCAGTCTGAATGCAGACGAGAAGGATCCCCATTCCCCTGGGGTGGGGTCGGCAGGCTCAGCTCACAACATGAAATGCCTGTACACAAATGCACACAACATGGGGAACAAACAGGAGGAGTTAGAGATCTGTGTGAGGTCAAGGGGCTGTGATGCCGTGGTGACTTCAGAGACATGATGGGACAGCTCACACGACTGGAATGTGGTCATGGATGGTTACGTCCTTTTTAGGAAAGACTGGGCAGCAAGGCGAGGTGGGGAAGTTGCTCTTTATGTATGAGAGCAGCTTGAATGTATCAAGTTCTGTCCAGGGATAAATGAGGAGCAATGGCTTTACTAAGGGGAAGTCATGTCTGACCAATCTGATAGTCTTCTATGAGGGTATAATCAGGTGGATGGATGATGGCAGAACAGTAGACATAGTTTATCTTGATTTCAGGAAGGCATTTGACACCATCTCCCACAGCATCCTTGGAGCTAAACTGAAGAAGTGTGGCCTGGATGATTGGGCAGTGAGGTGGATCGGGAGCTGGCTGAAGGACAGAAGCCAGAGAGTTATTGTCAATGGGATGGAGTCTAGTTGGAAGTCTGTTTCTAGTGGAGTCACTCAAGGGTCAGTACTGGGACCAGTACTATTCAATATATTTATTGATGTCCTGGATGAGGGAATAGAGTGCACTATCAGCAAGTTTGCTGACGACACAAAACTTGGAGGAGTGGCTGACATCCCAGAAGGCTGTGCTGCCATTCAGAGGAACCTGGACAGGCTGGAGAGTTGGGCAGGGAGAAATTTAATGAAATACAAAGACAGGTGTAAAGTCTTGCGTCTAGGAAAGAACAACCTCAGGTACCAGTATAGGTTGTGGGCTGAGCTGTTGGGGAGCAGCATAGGGCAAAGGGACCTGGAGATGCTGGTGGATGGAAGGATAACCATGAGCCAACAATGTGTCCTTCTGGCCAAGAAGGCTAATGGCATCCTGGGGTGCATCAGAAGGGGGTAGTTAGTAGGCTGAGAAAGGCTCTCCTCCCTTACGACAAGGGGCCATGATTATAAACTGGACGATAGGCAGTTCCGTATAAATATTAGGAAGACTTTTTTTCCCTGTGAGGGTGTCAGAGCACTGAAACAGCTGCCCATGGAGGTTGCGGAGTCTCCTTCCCTGGAGACATTCAAAACACACTTGGACATGTTCTTATGTGACCTGCTATAGGTAACCCTCCTCTGGCAGGGGAGTTGGACTAGATGATCTTTCAAGATTCCTTCCAACCCCTAACTTCCTGTGATTCTATGATTGACCTTTTACAAGAAAATGCAGTAATAGGATGAATGGGAGTGGCTTTTAACTGGAAGAGGGTAGAGTTAGATTCAATATTAGGAAGAAATTTTTCAGCGTGAGGGTGGTGAGATACTGGAACAGGTTGCCCAGGAAACTTGTGGATGCCCCCTCTCTGGAAGTGTTCAAGGTTCCCTGCCCATGCTGGGGGGTTGGAACTAGGTGATCTTTAAGGTCCATTCCAACCCAAACTATTCTCTGATTCTATGAATCTACCTCAGAAGAAGTGTGAAAATTTATAAGCCCATCATTAGCTCATTATTTGAGTAAAATCATAAATACATTTTTTCTTTGGCATAATGAGACAAAAAGGTCATCTTGCTGCCAGTTAAGAGAAGTTTATTGCAATATGTGGGTAAATAAATTTTAATCAATTTTTTAATAATTGAATATCCTCCCTCTTTAGATAAGCCCTGATATGTCAGATGTCATACTGGGAGAGATGGGCAAAATATAACATGCATATTTTAACACACCTAAACTTTCTATGCTTTCTTTGTCCCTTTTAAAAAGTAGGTAACCACAACTACATATAGCAGGAAAATGAAAACTGTATAGACTAATTTCTCCATTAATTTTCAAAAATTTAATTAGAACAATATGTAGTTAAACATAAAGATTTTTCAGACAGGCCACTAAGTTTCAGTGAAAGTGAAAGCCATTGAGGTTCAGGCTTCTAAGAACCTAACTCACTTTTGAGAAATTACCTTAAGTTATTAAAAATCATTGAGGGACTTTTGGAAATTACAGCCAAAAGAAACATTCTAATGTTCTATAATGGCTCTTCATGAAATGCAGCATTAACAACAGCATACTTTTGATATATAACAAAGAATTAGCAAAATAAAGAAACTAGCCATAGCCATATCTGTTGAAATGCACGTAAATACATACAGTAAATTGAGATGCTTGAATTATTTGTTTAATTGTTTAACACAGGCATACATTGCACCCATTAAATACAGAAATTGTGTGATAACATTCCAGTAGGGAGAGCTAGAGCATAATACTTTTGCCAAGCACTTTTGCCAAGCAAAGGTTCAGACTGCATAATCAACTAGAGGAGAGATGATTGCTATTACAATATGCATTTCTGAAGGACCTCTCCAAAATGCCCAAACTCTCCTGTTTCTATTTTGGCTTGCATTGGTTGCCTCAAGGAAAGAACCAGAACTTTCCTTTTCTTCAATATGAGTCTGCTAACTTGCAAGATACTTACTGTGCAGCTGCCTTCAGAGATAAACAACCATGCCTTTCCACAGCTGGTTGCCCACCTTGTGCTGAAGTCATTTCGCATCACAAACCAAAGACTATGACACTCTGGATTCAGTTCAACAACTTGCCATTTAAATCGGTACCCCTTAGTGTGCAGTACTCGTCCCATTTTTCTAACTTTGAATTTTGCAATAAAATTGGAATTTGGTCCAACCACTGTGCATCCATTGCTTAGACATAGTTGTAAATGAGTCTCAATCTTTATGTTTCTACATGGTTTCATGTCAGCAGAGTGCATATATTTGCAACTTCCAATAAATAGAATGTTATTTTAAATTTGATGAAACCAAGATATATTGCATAAAAATATTCAAGTTCATTATTTGACCTTATTTAGATGGATTTTATGCCAATTTGCATTTTATATAGCTATAAAGATTACAATTTTACATTAGATAGATAGATAGATAGATAGATAGATAGATAGAAAAATAGATATCTGTACAATGGATAAAACTGTACAGCCTAGGATTCTCCAGCCCAGGGCAGTGCCTGTAGGTGCTTGATGCAGCTTTTCCTTTTCCTGCTTTCCTTCATCTCCATGGGATTGAAAATCATCTGTCTGCGATGCATTAACAGTTCTTCCAGATCTTTTCAGCTCTTTTTGCAGAGCCATCTAAGACATATGGCTCAGTTATAGTCATAAGACTTGCTTCATAAAAAGATATATTTTTCCCAATTTCTTGCAAGCATCACTTGGAAGCAGTTATGATGTAGAGCAGAAATTCATGTGCAGAACTGTGTTATGAAGTGCAGAGAGGCAAAACACAAACACTACACAAAGGAAATCTCTGACAAATGCCTTGGCTCAGAGCGATTGTTGAGAAGCCCATGCTAATAACAGCAGGAAAATTACTGAGTGGAGAATGAAGCAATTAAAAGCTGTACTGGGCTTGGCACATTCCTGAGACACAGAGGGCAACTGAAGAAATTTAATAATGCTGCACTCTACATTTGTCAACACTAAAAATATCCACTCACAATTTTTTTTTTCTGTCTAATAATAGCCATTTCTAAGGCACAGAGATATTATCAGATTTTTTTTGCATAGAATTGTACCATAGATATTTGGTCAGTAATGAACACCACGTAATATTTGTCCAGAAGTTAGTGTAGTGTTTAGCCATAAAGTGTATTTACCTAGGGAGTTATCCAGAAGGTAAAGAGAGAATACAGTGATATGCTAACACTTAGAAAAAATTACCAATAGTCAGAGATCCAATCTTGTAATCCTGAGCTGGGTTTGGACAGTGTTGTAATGTGATAGAAGGAAAATACTGAAGGGGAATTTGAGAAATGAGGATCCAGTTAGCATGCCTTCTACTGGAAATATTTTGACCACAATAAAAATTATAATCTCCACAGGTATTATCAGTCTTTCTACCACACTGTTTCTTTCCTACAAAAATAAAACCAAATCTTCTGTTAATTAAAAACATAAATAAATAATTTTATACACATCAAATAAAAGCGTAATTTCAAACTAGCATTTGCATTGAAGGTACAGTTTTTCCGGTTAGAAATATATACAATGTACAGTGAAGTACAGATGCATCTGAGAACTATTAGTCTTGATGCAAGGCTGGAAATGGTGTTCAGACAACAAAGTACTGCTAAACAGGAACAGGAAAGTGGACAGTGGCTCATATTTTTCTCTACAAAATAACAAAACAGAACCAGTATAACATGCGCTGTCTCCTGATTCTCTTTCATATGGGAGAAACCTGAAAAAAGCTCGTCTGCACCATTGGAAACTGATGTCAGAGTCATCTGGGGCTAAATAACAACACAAGAGATGAAACACTTGCCGTAATTTGTGATTCCACAAGCTGCTATTACTTTGGGAAGGCTGCGCTATCGTGTGCGATGGGGAGAGATGGCAACTGCAGCTGTGCTGTCATAACAAGGTTAACCCTGCAGTCATGGGAAGTTGTCACTCTAAATGGAGATGTATTATGGAGGATCAGGCTTGACTTTTCCTGCCTCCCCGGAGGAGGGAAAGCAGGAAAGCTGAGTCACTCATCTTGCCCAAGGAGGTTTCAGAAAGCCAATTGCCACCACAGGCTGAGCCAGGCTGAAGATTTCTCGTCCATTTGGGTTGATGAAATTGCAAGTAATGGTTTACCACTTTGCAGCAGCAGTGGCACTGAAATTTTAGAGGACAGCAATATATTAACACAAGAGGATTATGCTTGTCAATTGATATTGTTGCTATATTTGAATAGCAAATGAAGGTGTCGGGACCTAGATGTTGAGCTGGCTCTGTGAAGAGGTGAATGATACAGGTTTGTGCTATTGTCCCGTTTTGGGACAGGACAGAGCAAATTTTCTGTCTTGTAATTTTGCCTTCAGCTAAGTCTCTTGTAAGTAGTTGCTCTTGCTGAAATTAACAGCGAGTTTCTCAGTCAGTGTCTGCTTCTAGGACTGGTAATTCTCATTATTTATACTTGTGACTGGACAATGGATGCAGAACCAAGGTTACTGTTTGATTCTGAGGAACATCTTATGTTCCAGAAAGAGAAAGGAAGTAAAGGGGTCACACCTGCAACCCTCCTTTAGAGAGGAGCAGACAAGACAGGTGACAGAAATTGGCCAAACTGAGTGTTCCATCCCATGCACGTCACACTCAGTATATATTTGAGGGATTTTGAAGGTCAGGTCCCTTCACCTTCCTCTTCATCCTTCACCCTTGCCTTTGGCCTTTCTTCACCTGTTCGTTTTTGCTTCAGCATCCTGGGATCATTCCATCCGTCCCTCTGCCTGTGGTCCTGATCCATGCCAGCCTGAATCTGTGTGTTCCTGCCTCCAGCTCCCGACTGCTGCTGACTCCAGGATTCCAGCCTGGAGTTTCCCAGGGCTGCCCTGCAGCCTCGGTGGTGATCTGAGAGTTACTGGGGGGAGAAGGAGGAGGGACAGGGTATTGTTTCTATGTATATTTGTATATATTTAATAATTTTTCCTTTTTTATCATTACTGTTTCATTAAAGCTGTGTGGTTTAGTTTCCAACCCGTAAGTCTCTCTCCCTTGTTCTCTCTCCTTTCTTTTATCAGGGAGGGGAGGGGGATTAATAGAGAGCATCTGTCATTCGGTTAATTGCAGGCCCAGCATTAAACCATGACAGCTATTTGAGAGCAGCTCATGGGTGAGAAGTTGTTCAACATTACATAAAACAGGGTACTTGAGACTGAAGTACAGCTAAACAGACTAGGCTTGTTTGTCCTGGATAACTGTGGCTGTGATGGTAGTCCCCACCTGCCTCCTGCTCCTTCCCCAACTCCTCTGTTCCTGTTGGTAACACCCAAGTGCAAGCGAAAGTCATGAGCATCCCACTCTTTGTCTCTCTCTCTCTTTCTCTGGTATTTGTTTTAGCACCTTTCATCCAAAATGAAAAATATACCTTTGGAAATTATGCAGCTTCAAGAGATCACACAGGAAATCAGACTGGCTTTAACTTGTAATGAAAACTGGTTAAAATTTATGCTGTTCTTCATTTTTATTATTTATTACAGTCCCTGCCTGAGTATATTGATTTTGTGCCAGCCTCTGTTCTTGTCACAGTTTTTGTCACACAAATGAGGTTCCAGAAATGGAATGCCTATATTTTACGAAATACAGTCCTATGCCATTTCAAAATGACCTTTTCAGTATTCTGCATTCTGATGGGATGGCCATTTCGGAGGCAGGGGGCTATTTCCATCTACACCTTATCCCCTCAACACTTATATTTTAAAAGTAATTTAAACAGAGGCTGATATATCAATTTCTTTTGTTTGTATTACCATGCAGAGTGTATAATCCCCTTTCTGGAAAGTGGGTGGACTCCAGACAGATCATGCTCCACTGTGCATCCCTCTGAGAAACCTCTCTGTAAGACTGAAGTTTAAATGCAGCATTAATTTTAGTGTTAGAACATGTTAAACTGATGGGAGGGAGAAAATTCTTTCATTCCCAAGAAATTACAAACATAGATTTGAAAAGAACGCTATGAAGCGTACTTATGAAACAACATCTTACCCAAATCAGTAGCCCTCAGCTATAGGTGTCTGAAGAAGAAGCAGCAAAGGACACAAAAACAGACATACGGACTTACAGAATCATCAGTGTCACCACAGACTGGTTGAACATAATCAAGATGCAGAGAAGAACCTCTCTAAAGAGGTCCTACTGCAGCAACATGACTCCTTATCATGTCTACATGTCAGGCATCTTTTGCAGGCAATATCACAATTGCAGAATATAAATACAATAAACAGCAATTTCTGATAATACCTTATTATTTTTTCCAGCAGTAGCATAAGAAAGAGGTGCAATAGAACTTTAATTAGAAAGCATATCCCATTCTTCTGTTTTTCTCTTGATGCTCAACATAGTAAGAGTTCCTTGCAGGCTTTGTGAAGGCATCTGTTCCAGCTAATCACTTCCTATCACAGATTAGAGAAGCTGCTGACTCCTGATTTCTCTTATGACAGCTTTAGTATGTAGCATTTTCCCCAGTACACATTAATTTACTTTTGAACTGAATATTTTAGAATACACAGCAAACAACTGTGAGATCTCCAGACGGAGACCAGTGACAAGTAGTATTACTCAAGGATCTGTATTGGGACTGGTGTTGTTTAGTAGCTTTGTTGGTGACATGGACAGTGGAATTGAGTACACCCTCAGCAAGTTTGCTGATGACACCAATCTCTGTGGTGCTGTTGACACACTGAAGGGAAGGGATGCCATCCAGAAGGACCTTGAGAGGCTTCAGAGCTGGGCACGTAGCAACCTTATGACATTCATTAAGGCCACATGTAAGGTCCTGCATCTGGTTTGGGGCCACCCCAAGAACAATTACGGTTTGGGCAAAGAATGGATTGGGAGCAGCCCTGAGAAGAAGAACTTGGGGCTGATGGTGGACCAGAAGCTCAACACGAGCATGCTATGTGTGCTTGCAGCCCAGCAAAGTAAACCATATCCTGGGCTGCATCAAAAGAAATGTGGCCGGCTGTCAAGGGAGGTGATTCTCTACTCTGCTTTCATGATACCCCACCTTGAGTACTGTGTCCAGCTCTGGAGCCTCCAACACAGCAGGGAAAGATGTTAGAGTGAGTCCAGAGTAGGGCCACGGAGATGATCAGAGGGCTGGAGTACCTCTCCTATGAGACCAGGATGAGAGACTTAGGACTGTTCAGCCTGGAGAAGTCTCTGAGGAGACCTTATAGCAGCCTTCCAGTAACTGAAGGGGAACTACAGAAAAGATGGGGAGAGACTCTTTACAAAGGCATGTAGCAATAGGACAAAGGGAATGTCTTTAGATTGGAAGATAGTAGATTTAATTCAGGCATTAGGAAGAAATTCTTCACTATGAGGGTGGCAACACTGGAACAGGTTGCCCACAGAAGCTGTGGCTGCCCCATCGCTGGAAGTGTTCATGGACAGGTTGGATGGGGCTTTCAGCAACCTGATCTAATGGGTGGTGTCCCTGCCAATGGCAGGGGGGGTGGAACTAGATGATCTTAATGTCACTTCCAACCTCACGCATTTTATGATTCTGTAATTCTATGAAATTATATATCCTGAAAAAGCAATCCAATGAGTAGGATATTTAACCACAATTAGGGAAGCTGAGAATTTTTATTGGTCCCTAAAATGGCTCTGGCAATCCTTTAAGCCCATGCTCTGAATCTCTGCTCCCCTCGTGGCCCTTTCTATCCATCTATGTAGATCAGCAGTTCCCAGAAGCAGAAGCTCAGAGGGAGCTGACAGCCAAGCAGATCTCAGCGCCGCAGTGCACATGTAGTGACTATCACTCATCTGTGACAGATTATCCAGTTTTTGCATACACTGTGGAGACAATTTGTGTATGCACAGTAAATCTAGTACATCCAGAATGTATCTGCTACACACGCTCTTGTCACCTGTATAGCTTGTGCAGAAGTTCTGACACATCCTGAATACATCAGATTCATAGTCCATGCATACTTTTTGCAGGCATTTTTTTCTGCCTGGAAAATGTATGAGCTGTGAGAGCCTCAAGGATGTGCAATGGAAAAGCAATCCTGACAGATTTTTATCAACTGAAGTTCAGCAAGTTTCTGCTACGTGTACACAGACAGAGTGTACGTCTCCAGGGACAGAGAATCCACTACTTCCCTGGGCAGCCTGTTCCAGTGCCTCATCACCCTCTCAGAAAAGAAAGTCTTTCTAATATCTAACCTAAACCTCCCCCGGCACAACTTGAGACCATGCCCTCTTGTCTTGCTGATAGTTGCCTGGGAGAAGAGCCCAACCCCCCCCTGGCTCCAGCCTCCTTTCAGGGAGTTGTAGAGAGCGATGAGGTCTCCCCTGAGCCTCCTCTTCTCCAGGCTGAACACCCCCAGCTCCCTCAGCCTCTCCTCACAGGACTTGTGCTGGAGTCCCTTCACCAGCCTGGTTGCCCTCCTTTGGACCTGCTCCAGGACCTCAATCTCCTTCCTGAACTGAGGGGCCCAGAACTGGACACAGGACTCGAGCTGTGGCCTCACCAGGGCTGAGTACAGGGGCAGAATCCCTTCCCTGGACCTGCTGGCCACGCTGTTCCTGATCCAGGCCAGGATGCCATTGGCCTTCTTGGCCACCTGGGCACACTGCTGGCTCCTGTTCAGCTTCCTGTCAATCCAGACTCCCAGGTCCCTCTCTGCCTGGCTGCTCTCAGCCACTCTGTGCCCAGCCTGGAGCTCCCCATGGGGTTCTTGTGGCCAAAGTGCAGGACCCGGCACTTGGCCGTGTTGAACCTCATCCCGTTGGTATCTTCAGGTACTGCAAAAATATTACTGTTGAAGAACCAAGAAAATATGAAAAAATTAAAATATAAAAACATGTGAGGCAAAACCTTTCCTGCAGAGAACAGTAACCAAGAAAATCTTCTAGATCAAACAGTTTAAAGAAATACATTACAATTTTGGATTCATAAGGCTTTCCTTATGAGGATTAAACACCTTCTTTAGAAAAAGCTCTCACTTGTCGTCCATAATTCCCTAGAGGTTTTTCAGAGGTCTAGACAGCACTCCAAGTCAGAATTTTATTCAGCTTTTCCAATTCAGTCTCAAAATTCAGCCAAACTTGAACAAACTTTTGGGGAAGACAGATTTGTTGAAAAACATTACTGAGCTGTATTAATATTGACAGCCAAACAGCAGGCCCAGGGGGTGGGAAGTAGAAAGGATATAATAAATGCAAGCAAGAAACTTTCCAATTAATGATACTGTTATCCTGTTACCACCAATAGGGGTACTGACAACAGTAAACATTTTCAGAAAGGGTATGTTGTAGCTGTGTTAAAAATTAACACCTCACTGACTTAAACACATGGTCACTGGTATGTCCCAGCTGAGGACTAACTTTGGAGACCTCTTCAGATCTACCTTTGTAGGGAAAAAACCAACCAGACCGTGCTGGACATCACACCAGTCAAAAGCAAATAGAAATTACTATCTGTAAACTGCACCACATGCTTTAACTGCATGAGCCAATATGAATACTTACAATTTCTCCACAAGAACATGAAGGCATGGGCTTGTAAACCTACAAAAACACATGGTCTGAGATTAGCTTTAACAGAAGAAGGTCCCACAGGCAGCAGGAAATACAGCTGAGTCCTGCTGGCCTCTTCAGCTTGCAAAGTAGAGGCTGTGGTACCATCCAGAGGGGGAGAGCTCAGAGCTCACCAGAGCCATGGAGTGGGTGTGTGAAACAAAAGGTGCCACACAGCCAATATTTCCAAACCCTGGCATGCAGGGAGTTGGCTGATAGCACATTGTATGATTTGTTGCTCTTCTGCTGAGCCAAATGTCATTAAAAAGAGCTAAACCACACTAAACATCTCATAATATGAAGTTGCCTTGACACAATGGCTGGAGTTGTCCCAGAGATCCTAGGATGAATACAGGAATAGTTCCATGTGATCCTTATGGGTCCACAGGACAATTTCCCTTTTAAACTGTTCAAGCCATCTGTGGGAAAAGCAAAATAGGCAGATGCTTGGGACAGTAAAACTACTTTGAAAAGTGTAATGGGTACAGACCCATAATCTATAGCCAGGTGGGCAGCAGCAGCTGAAGGACAGAATATCCATGATTGCAGGGAGGCAGCTCATTGAACAGCAGGATCAGTGCCTCCAGGTCTCCTCTGTAGTCACACAGCAGTGATGGCAGCAGCGAGAGTCAGTCTCTGAACCCCTCTCTTTCTTATGTGTTCCTCCCTTCATCCCAAATCAATATTTCTCTACTCTTCCCCAGCAACCAAGTGCCTATCATTGACCTATAAGAAAAATCAGTTTCTATTCACCCTTGAGAATTTTTGGGAGCTTTAAATTATTGCTGAAATTGTGCTCTGTATAATGAAGGAACCTGCTGGATGAAAAAGGGCAAAGCAAAGAGATGTCCCTAGTATCACGTTGTTCATTTGTTCTGATTGCATTTAAGCTAAAATAATCTAACCTGGGATTCTTCTCTAAAGGCTATTCTTTTTTGTTCCTGGTGTTCAACGGTGTTAAAACCTACCCTTAGCTTCCCAAATTTAAAATGGGAAAATAAGTACCTATCTGGGGGAAGGACAAATGAAATTGAACCAAATTGATTCCATTTGAAGATGAAACCATTAAAGATCATGAGGCACCAGGACCTATATCAGTGGGGTTCCTGGAAATAGCAGAGATCAAGAGAAAGATGTGCATGCTCTAAACACACCTATATGTTTTTGAAGAAAAAAAATGGCATAGAAAGTTCTACTGTTATACTCTTCCTGTGTAGATATTAAATACAACAGAGAAGCACAGCGTGCTCATTTTCTTAAACACTTCCTCATAAAAATCGTCCCACTCTGGCACTTCTTCCAACTGAACATTTTTAGATGGTGATTTCCTACTTTGTATGTCTTAAAATGATGACTTTATAGCCTGGATTCTTCAGGAAAGGGATGCAAACAAAAAAAATTCAGTCAATACTTAAACAACCCTGTCACAAAGGAGCCTCATGTAGAGGCTCAGAATTTCATGTAGAAAAGTATGTAATTTTGAATCAGTGGCTGAAATAAAGTAGAAACATAGAATATTCTTTGTACTTCAAAAGATTCTGAGATATTAAATGTTTTGCTTTTTTTTTTTTTTTTCCACACATTGGCAAGTGTCAAGGTTTATTGGCAAGTGTCAAGGCAATTAAATGACAGATGCTCTCTATTAACCCCTCTCCCATCACAGAAAAGGGGAAGGAAAGAGAATAAGGGAGACAGACTTTAGGGCTGGAAATAAAACAGCTTCAATAAAAACACTAATCATGAAAAAAAAAACAATATTACAGTATATACAAATATATACAAAACCACCCTCGTGCTCCCCCCCCTCAGTTAACACTCACAACACGACAAGGCCAGAAAAGTTCTAGAATGGGATCCTAGATCCAGAGGCAGATGGGAGCTGCAGGCAGGAATGCCTGGATTCAGGAACTCACAGATTGGAATCAAAGATAAAAGAACAGAGTCCTTCCAGGATACCATCCATGGATGAAGAGTGTTTGACTCTCACAGTCCCCCAGATTTATAGCACATTTGATGAGTACAGGATACAATATTTTGTTTCATCACTTTGGGTACCAATCTAGTCCACTCTTCCTCTCAGGATGGTCACAGGTGTGACCTCTTTTCCACTCTTTCATTTCCAGCACTTAGGAAGTTTAGCAGAAGCAATCAGTGGCCTTGGTTGTGCACACCATTCTCCAGCTACAAATATTAACTTCGAGTGTTATCAGACCTAGAAAGTAGACACTGACTGAAAAACATGCTGTTAATTTCAGCAAGCTCAGCTACTTAGGATAGGCTAAACTGGAAAGGAAAATTGATAGAAACAAAATTGTTTCTGTCCTGGCTTAAAACAGGACAACAAGACTGTCCCTTTACTTGGCATCTTATTGGCTGAGGTTTCAGACAGGAGATGTGAAGATAGCATAGATCTATCCACCCTGTAAAAATCTGTTTTTAGATATGAAAACCCCCCCAAAAGTTCCTGAATAGTTACAGAAAGTTCAAGCTGCTGAGACAACAGAAATTAACACAAAACGGTCCCTCAGGTTTCCCCACTCTTTGTCTGTGAATATGGCTATACGTGTAATCAGAAGTAGCATAATAACCTCCTGTTTTTTGATACTGATGATGATGATGTTAACAGCTGCTATTTGTGATGGAAAGCCATTTGTGATGGAAAAACAGTCAGCTATTTGTGATGGAAAGAGACATGAAGAAGAAGAGTTGTAAATTTTTAAAATTTTAAGATATCCACAGCATCACATAGAAAGATAAACATCAAAGATTTTTTAAGAGTTATCGAGTCAGAAATTAACACCCCAAGTCATGGTTTGGGTTAAAAACATATTTTAAAAACTGATAATGTTGTGGTCTAGTGCCAAGAACATAAAACTTCACAATTTTAAGGTTTTTCAGGACAACCTGTGAGAGCTATAAAGTTGCTTAAAAAAAAAAAAAAAAAAAAAAGAAAGAAAAAAAAGGGTTTTGAGTGTTTCACCAAATAACCTGACTTCAGAAACCAAGATTTGATGGGAAAAATGAGAATTGCAGGACAACTTCTGATAAAGAACATAAAATATGAGAATGTAAATCCAGAAAGAGTCACAATTGAGTCCTGACTATGGAGCAATGTAACAATGGTAACAATGATTAAAAGTGTGAAAACAAAGAAGTTAAACGAATTATCTTTTGTTTCTTCCAATCCTTTTTTTCCTTCAGGCAAAGTGATTTCTAAAATAAAAAAACTGACTATGAAGATGTTCCCTCTCTTTTGGAAGTGATTATCCTATGGATATCAGTATTTCACTCTTCCTTATATTTTTAAAACTTCCTCATATGGGTTTTAAATGAAGCACATTAGAATTGCTAATATGAACATGCCTTACTTAGATAAGAATATGTCAGGTCAACTTAGCAACAGAAAGAGTCCAAGAAGAGTAGAGCTGAAACAGAAATAGATGTAATTATTCCATTTTCAGTACAAGGTATATTTGCAAGATACTGCAAATAAATGAATATTCAAAACAAATAGATTGTCTGGAAAAAAAAATCCTACTAGGTAATAAAGCAAATTAAGTGCCAGTAATCCCTGTACAACAACAAATTTCATTTTTATCATCAAGGACAGGGTAAAAAAATGGAAATATCTACCTTTGACAACTGAAGAGGAAATGTGATGACTAGTAGATCCAGTGAATGACATAAAATGTGTTTCATGACACCTTACACCATCCCAATCCAGTCCAGAATAGCAGCAAACCAATCTGATGACTGTTCAGTGGGGTGTGTGAAATGGTTTTAGGGATTTCTGTCCAGAAGTTATACCCAAACATTCATCTTATAAAATAAAACTTATTGTAGTTCAGTTTAGAGTAAATATTTTTGGCTCAAAGTCCTCTGATATAAATGAATTGAATCATAGAATCATAGAATCATAGAATGGCTAGGGTTGTAAGAGACCTTAAAGATCACCCAGATCCAATGCCCCTACATGGGCAGGCACACCTCCCACTAGACCAGGTTGCACAATTCCTCATTCAACCTGACCTTGAGCACTTCCACGGAGGAGGTAACCCTCTTTCAGTTTAAAACCACTACCCCTTGTCCTGTCACTACCCTCTCCGGTTGAAAAGTCCCACCCCATCTTAATTGAAATTAGAAAAATGCCGTTAAGGTATTGAAAATTTTTGAAAGGTAAAAAGTATTTTTCAGGTCTACTTCCAGAAAGATGACAAGATGGGGAGGAGACTGTAAAGACTGGGAAGGCAGCACAAGGTGCTGTTGTTAAGATCTCATCTCAGACTGCAGAATGAAGTCAGGGTATGTTTTTTGCAGAAGAGAAGAATATATTTAATAGCTTTATTTGCTTGTGAAGGTCCCTGGGGTCAACCTCAGGGAAATGGCCACTTGTAGCTTTCCCATACCGTACCACAGGTGGCTAGAAGCTTGAAGTGATATCAGAGATATAAGACTATGGAAGGAAGAGTTATTCAGCAATACTGTGGAGTGATTATTAGGCCTAATATTCATCTTTGGTTTCAGTCTTTTTAGTTTGAAAGGATGCACTGCTGAGATTTTGGGCTTTGGTTTAGTTTATGAGCTAGATTTAAGACTTCAGTTTAGATGCCAAGATATAATTTAATTTGAGGTAAAAGTATTGAGTTTTTATAATTAGTAGTCTTCAAAATTAAAACCAGAAGCCTCACTTGGATCTTATTTTAACTTCCTAGGAAGAGGAGCTTGCCTGTAGCAGCAAAGTGGACTCAGCACCTATACAGCATTATTTTATGGTTTAATGGACATTTATTTTAGTGAAGTCGACATATGCATTGCACTGAAGTTGAAAGGAAAGCCACAAATGAAACTCAAATTTAGATCCAAGCAACAGTTGAGTCAGCTATGGAGTTGCTAACTGCATTTGTATTGATTGAATTTACATTCTGGAAATAATGAAACTACTTATGCTGCATTTACCTTATCATGTTCCCAAGCAGGGTGGAAATATTATGTAAAAGGAAACAGCAATGTGAAATAGAAGGTTCAGGGAGAGAGAAAAAAAATTAACACAACTGAAACAAAAAAAACTCTTGTACTTTTCTTCTCTTGCCCCCCAAAGCTACATAATTTACTCCCAGTCCATAAGGTCTTTAGTTCCAGTGATTGGGATGATGGATGGCTCTACTTCAGCTGCAACAAGAGAAGATACAGCAATGTATCACTCTGCAGGGGAAAAAAACCAATAGAACAAATAAAGCAGCAGGACAATGTGGTGGGCAGAAGAGTCAGGGGAATTCTCTGCTGGTGGAAAAATTGACAGCCCTATCCTAGAGTTGTGCAAAACAGTGTGTTGGTTTTGCACTCCCTCCACACTTATATGACAAAGAGGGGGTACCCAGCAACCACAGAAGGGTGATCTTTGTCACTTGGGTAATAGTGTTTTTACAGGAGAAGACGCCAGAATATTATTTCTCATGAGCTAATTAATTGTAAAGAGTAATTAATTGTAGAGAGTTGGGTAAGTCATGGCTAATTTCTGTGAAAGCTACATGACTGTAATTTATCTGTGAAAGACACTATTACCTGAATAATTCCACAGCAATCAGTTAGAACATTTATATTTTAATGTGAGACAGTGTTCAAATTCAAATCCAAGAAATCAACAATTGCTCTGCTAAAACTATCACAATTCCTACCATAAAACTCATCAACAAATGCAGTAAAAAAAAAAAAAAAAAAAAGCTTTTGCTAGATATTACACTCTAATAAAAGCATTGTTTCTTTGCAAAGGCAAGTGATGGTCTGAGGAAATTCTGAAGGCTTAGGTGAAACACTTAAAACAAACAAGACACATCCAAAATATATTCATTATTTATACATGCTTTCGGCACGTAATGTAGTAATAGTGCATTAATTACACTTGTAATTTAGATGATTTAACAGAAGATCAGGAGAGAAATATAACTACAGACAAATAAATTTACATAATTCAAACCACAAAAGTTCAAGGGTACTTTCTAATGCCTAAGGGTAGAAGAATTTTAATTTCTTTGTTTTGAATTAAATTCTGCAATAGGACAGGTTTTCTGTTTTTTACAGGAAAACTGGTTCATCATTCAGAGAAAGCCATGAGAAATGCCAATGATTTGTCATTGTTAAGCATATTAACACTGCTTAGTACTCAAGCCTTCACTTTCTTTTGCAAATTCTTTTTGAGTAACAGAATTTTGCTGAACTTTCAGCAATGAAGCTGAGAGTGCTTTTTCATTTTAGTTGAATTCATTTAGAAAACACATATAGCATTTCTGCAGTAAGTCTAAGGAAAATAAGAGATACTATTTCATGCACCTGAAAACTCAGTAACCAATCTTTCAACAGCAAGGAATCCTGCATTTTTAAAGAGAAATTTTAAAGTATAAATGATTTTAAAGAGAAATTTTATTAAATCTAGAAGGGGGGGGGGGGGGGACTAATTATTGAATTTGGATTTTGCTTTTCTTCTACAATTAAAAAAATACATGAAGATAAAAAACTTTTGTAAATGTAAACTAAAATATCTGGGAAGCTGAGCCTCGCAGAGCAGGAATGAAGCTCAGATTAGATGTTCTGGGAATGTATCAAAAGCCTCACTCTAAATATTTTGCAGGGGAGCCAAAGGGAGTCTTATACTCAGAGTGGAGAGGATCACCATGTTCAGGACATGGGTTCCCTGCCTGCACGTGCCTCCCAGCTCCTGTGTGCACCAGACAAACAGTTGTTCAAGATTAAGTGACATTTCTGCTTGGATGTGGTGGCTGATTGACAAAATGGTTGAGCCCTACAGCTGCAACTGAATCAATGTTTTTCTGGCTTTAACATCCAAAATTGCAGTAAGCACTTTGAAAAGCCAGCTGTATATCTGAAGCTGAGCCCCAAAATGGGCATACGCTTTAAACCTTGTTCTCTGTGAGCTATCTCCCAGAATCCCCCAGTGACTGGGAAGATACATTCATTAATGTCTCTAAAGCATTAAAATGATAGAACAGTGGCATGAATGAAAAGCTCATCAGAAATTAATAATACTGGCTTTGGAGTAGATTTTTAACAGGCTGCAGTTAAATAAAGCCTATGCCCTGGTACTGACCCGTTGGTTATGGAATGGTTTGTGTTGGAATGGACCTTAAAGGTCACTTGGTTCCAACTCCCCTGCATGTACAGGGACACCTCCCATTAGACCAGTGGAAGGGATTTAGGGATGGCTCAAAGCGCCATCCAACCTGTCCTTGAACACTTCCAGAGATAAGGCATCCAGAACGTCCCCGAGAACCCTGTGCCAGTGTCTCACCACCTACACATTCACCACCCACTTCCTAATACCTAGCCTAAATCTACCCTTTTCCACCCTAAAACCATTACCCTTGTCCCATCACCATATGCCCTTCTAAAAAGTTCATCTCCAAATTTTCTGTAGGCTCCCTTTGGGTATTGGAAAGCTGCTATCAGGTCTTCTTGTAGACTTTGCTTCTCCAGGCTGACCAGCCCAGATCTCCCAGCCATAAGAAGGGAGCTCCAGCCCTCAGATCATCTTCATAGCTCTCCTTTGTACTCACTCCAAGAGTTTTATGTCCTTCCTGTGTTAAGGATTCCAGAACTGGACAGCACACTTAAAAGATAAAAAAAAATATTGAATTGATAAGGGAGTGCTGTAAATTCTGTACACTGAATAAAGAAAGGTTCCTATGGACATACTCTATATGTTTATGCAAATAAAGATTAGTATATTTCTAAATACATGGAAAAGTGAATAAGACAGTCTTGATTTATGTTTGATGATTTCTGAATTTTAAAAGTGTCTCAGATTTTTATATATGTTCAAGTTAAATGTTCATATTGAATATGAATATTCAGAATTCCAGAGGGATTAATTTTTTACAAACTGAAATCTGTCTTCCAGTTGGAATCTACTCATCTCACATTTTCTTTAGTCCCTAAACCAGAATATTTGCTTTTCTTGAATTTATCTGACACAGTACTTTAAAAATCTGATTAGACAACCTCTTATTACACTTCCAATGAATCTGACATATTTTTTTAAAATGGCACCGTTGTCTCTGGTAATTATGAAAATATATGTTAGAAAAATATAACTAATGTTGTAAAAACAGGCATTCAAAGCAAAAATTTGAAAGATTTGCCTTCAACTGATGCCTCATCCCCTCTCCCTATCATCTATTTGCCACTCTTGAGAGGACAGTAGTCTGAGAAGTCATTCTCTGCAATCGATTGGACTCCCTGTAAAACTACACATCTCCCAGTAAAGATTGTGCCCATGTTTTGACTGTCATGTGCAAACCTGGTCCTGTCATATCAAAATTCACATTTTAGTATGAGGCAGGATAAAAGTGAGGATGCAGAAAACATGGTCATCATGCTTTCTTCTCTATAAGGGAGTTTAAATCCACTAAAACTCTACAGTTTAGAAATGAAAGGAAAGATCATGCATAATAAAATAAAATAACACAATACAATACAATCTAAAATAAATATAATTAAATAACAAAATAGAACCAAATAATGGCAACAGAATCATGTATGGCTTGGAGAAAGTGAAGAAAACACTCACTGTAATATGAGATTGAGAGGGCAGTCAGTGAAAGAAAGCAGTACTCACACTGTAACCATATGATGCAACTCATTGCAGTAGCACTTTCTTAATCTGAGTAAGAGCATAAAGAAGAGATAAAATCATGAAGAAAAGGTCCATGAATAGCTATGAAACAGCGATGTAATTGAAACTTCTCGTTCATCAATTCACAAACAGTTTAATTGCAGACTAATGAGACATTACAAGTTTGGAAACCATACTGGAGAAAGATTACCCCATATTTTCCCTGTTTCATAAATTCTTTCCCAAAGTACTCACAATTTGCCAGGCCACAGGTCAGTTATTGGGTTGGGTTGGTTCTGCTCCTGCCACATCAACTGTACCATAATCTTGGAAAAAAGCTTCCATTTTAATATATTATTGGCTGAGTTGAGTTAGACAAAGACTACATTCACATCAGTGGTATACAAAAATTTCTCCTAACTCAGAAAAAAATAACTGCTGTATTCAGGAACATGGAAGATTGTTTTTGTTGGTTGCTTGGTTGGGATTTTTTTCAAAATTCAGTATTTTCATTTCACACATGAAAGACTAGACTTTTTTGCACTTCCAAAAATCTCGCTTTCTTGATGATATGAAAGGGTTAGTAGTTACAGGGTTAATGACTAAAACCTTCTGAAAACATATAATTTATCTTTTACTAGGTGATTAGAGTAGGTCAGATTGGCTCCAGCCTTTCTTTCATTTTCCAGCATATTTACAGGTTTTCATGAAATAGTTTTGATCAAATGTGTTGTGGAGCCAAGTGAGATCAGAGAGCACTCTGAAGTTTCCTCCAAGTCAGAAGCCCTGACTCCTGCTCACGTTGCTGTCACGCACCTTCCATATCCGACTGCTGCATGCAGACACCTAGCAAGGTAATGCCCTCAGGAAGAAACCTCCCTCTCTTTTCTAGGTTTTATTTTTATGCCAGCAAACAGTTAATGTAAGGGTTTAATTCCAACAACTCCTTTTCTAAAGAGCTTTGACATGGGGCAGCACTCTGCACACTCTTGAATCCCACATTGGGCTTAATGCACTCTGAGAGGTGGCGTGCATCTGACCACTCCAGAAGAGGAGATGGGGGGGAAGGGAGGGGGAGCAAAGAAAGAGTTGATCAAAGTCATTAGCAGGATTCTGAATCTGTCAGAAATGAAAGTCTCACACAGTCCAAGTGTTCTCTGCTGTCACCAGGATTATGAACTTCATGATAAAAATAAGGTTGTAAGCAAATTTGTAGCTCAGCTAGGGAAAAGGCTGGAATAGGCTACATTTTTTTCTCTCTCATTAAACATTTCAGATTTAACTGGGAGGAACTTTAATATTTAAAAAGAGAGGTTCAAAAGCTATTTAGTTCTGGGCAGCTTATTCTAACATTACCTCAGCTTATTTTTGCTCCCATGCATGCCTAATAAGTAAATATATGCTCACGGTTAACTCTAGAATTCTCTGCTACTTAATGAATATGGAATAAATTGAAATCTTTAAAGCATTTCCCCTAATGCTTCTCTCCTCTTTCCTCCAGCCTGGCTTAATTTTTCTTCTCATTTCAGAATCATTGAGATAGACAGATAAAGTTCTTTACTGATGTTCATCATAAAAAATATAGGATTTCCTCCTTTTCAGAAGGCACGCTCACTACCTATTTGGCTGAAAACCATCACCATGTGTCAGGCTATTTAACACAACAGAAAACTATTGTGGCAGAAGGTCACGATGTTTTTTTTACTGTATGCCACTGCTGTTTAAGCTGTGCCACAGAAAACCTCCATTTTTCCATCATGAGCAAGCAGTTTGGTGATCTGAGTGAAGATAAGATGGTAGGAAGCAGCTCTTTGAGAAAGGACCTGTTCCCTGGTGAGTGAAAGAATACTGGATGCATGCTGGATGCATGATACCCGTGAGACTAAAAGGATGATTTAAGCAGGAAAGAGTTCAAGAGACCAGGTAATGGAGGCTTATTAGAATTAACAAAGGCATTCATTATCTTGAGCCAACATGTATAGTTAAGTGGTGGAAAGAAATAAATATGTAACAAGTGCAAAATCATTAGTTTTAAACCTATTGCTAAATTTGACTCGACTGCTTTGTTTCACTAATGAGATTAATTTATTTATTAAGGATAGAAGCACTTCCAGTAAAGCCTCATTGAATTTAGTAAGCACAAAAATAACCTCTTTCACTTTGTTTCTTAAAAAAAAAAAAAAAAAAAAAAAAAAAAAAGGGGGTGGAAAGAGAAAAAAATATTGCCACTGACTTTAATAAGGCCAAGATTATATTCAGAATAGATACTTAACTATCGCTAGATAGTATGGTCACTCTTTCAAAACCCACTCAATAGTTTAGGGAGAAATCTCTTTTCTTTACAATTACTAACTGAACACTAGTAGCAGTTAAGACTTACTAAAAGAGTATAATGCCATTTTCACCCATATTTCTTCTTTGCACATCATACATATTTTCTCCAACATTTGGCTAGGCAGGTGGCCAGCAGGCACTGTCAAGATAATTTATGTCTTTTGTTTATTTGAATAATTAAAATAACAACAACACTGGAAGCCTGCAATTTTTGCACACCCCCAGCTTATACACCACTTTCCTGTTCCTTCAACTCTTGTACTCTTCTCCCACAGAAGAAACCCCATGCATAAGAAGGAGTCTTCTAATGAATCACTAAGGCCTGGGGAAGTAAATCATTCTGAAAACAACACGTTTCTGTTCTGTTAACCAACTAGAGAAGAAAAATCCCATAGCATCCTCTGAACCCACCTCCTGCCCTGTTTATAGGAGGTGTTTGCACCCACCTGAGCAGAGGCTCCTTCTCCAGGCAGCTCGGGGGGTGCTCAGCCTCACCCCACTTGGCTGCTTCTCTGCTGCAGGCAGCATTTGGAGATCTACTGGGCCTGAATATGCAGTATGTGTGAACAGTCCTAATTCTCCTATTTCTGAAGACGGAGGATCCAATCCAGAACCAGTAGTCTTTAATTTTAACCAAGAAAATGAAAGCAATTGAAATCTATGGTTTCTGAATCTCACTTCATCTCTCATCCTGTCATGTCTTCTCTGTTGCTGCATTTACCCACAGGTTATTGCCTTTGATGTCTGCAAAATCCTACCTGAAAGATAAGGAACTAAAGCATAGCAGTAAATTGTAGCAACTGATGGTGATCTGGATTGATTCCTGTGACCAGCCAAATACAAAGCATTCTACTTAGTTTTGGCAAAATACTTGTTCTGGCTAAGTGATGTAACATCACTGACCGTAGGACAGCCAGAGTAATTTACAACAGGACTAGACTTGTGTCTACATATTTTCTTTGTTACTACTTTTCTTTTGCAGGCAACCCATATTTTTCTCCCATTTTAGGAGAATTTTCTGAGACGCACATTGTACGTGGATATCTCTTGTAGCAACGATGCTGGTCTTGCCATGGAACACAGATGCATTTTACAGGTGAATTGATATCCCTCCTGCACTTTTTCAAAAATCTTCAGGTGATTTTAAAAAGTGATAAAGTGATATAACACACAGTGTTTTTTTTTTAATATCTGTAAAATAATTAGGAGCTCTGTTTCCTGTACTCACAAGACAGGGGCAGTCTGAAGAAATTTAAATTGTTTTGCTGATGAGCACATCAGCTAAAAGAAGTCTGTTTTCCTGCTAGGCAAAATTAGCTTGTGCCAGTATGGGGGGACCAAACCATTGCTGTACTAATCCTCAACATTGGTGGGAGGCATATTAATCCTGGTATTATCATTTATCTTCCCAGATGAGTAATGTCCCAGACTCTGAGTTATAAGGCAGCAAGTTTCTTTAGTTAGCACAAGATTTTCGGATTTTCATGTTCAGAGAATTCCTTCTGTTGTTTGTTTGGTTTTTGCATTAATATTTTTTTCCCCCTCAGTATATATATCTTGCTCTAAGAAAAAAAAAAAAAGACAAGCAATAGATAACAGTGAATGTGCTACTTGTCACATGCCAGCTTGTTCTCTTCAATAAAAAATAAAGGACATACAAGAAGGTTTAGAATTAATGGAGTATTATCAGTCACTCAATTTCAATATTCACAATATTCTACTTATCTGTTATCTGCTGATTAAACACATAACTGGATATTTCTCGTTTTAAAAGGGACTATATAATTATATATATATTTCCCTGGGAAAGTCCAGAGGAAAATCAGATGTCAGACATATATAAATGAGATGCTAGGATATGATAAGTGTATCTGACAGTTCACAGTATATTATTTCTTTGCTGTTTGTCCCAGTGAACTTCAGAAACAGAAAATAATATAATCTGCTTTATTGTAAATTGTATTGTGAGACAGATGTTTTTTGTTCTATATACCTGGCAATTTTCTTGCATTTCTGCAACTAGAAGCATTGTTTTTAGTTTGAGATGATGCTTGGAATTCTACTTCCAGCTTTTCAATAGAGCAACAATAATTTTTTATTTTGGAAGGCTTCTCTCTTCAGAAGAATGTTCCTCCATGTTGGAAACCTTATCACCTTCTCTGTAAATTTATGACTGATTGTCACAGTCATGATGATAAACTGACTTTTGCTTTAAAAATATGTATTTTTTAAACTTCTTACCTATATTTTTCTCACCTGCGATTTCCTGGAAAAAAAAAACAACTGAGAAACAGACAACTGGAATGACATTTCTGTAAGTATTTCTATTTTTGGTAGTATTTCTATTTTCTGCAAAACTTATCCTTTTCAAAGTGCTATTCATTATTAACTGTTACAGATTTTACTTTAAAATTATTATAAGCCCACTTATTCCCTCATAAAATGGATACAATTCAAATTTATTTATATGCATTCATATGAAAGTATGTGTTTATACCTACTGATAAATAAATATAAATTCCTAAAGAGGAAATGCCTCCAACTTCAGCATCAATACATTTCAAAATGTAAAAGATTAAATTAAAATGTGTGTGTATTTTTAAATTATTTGAAGTGATTTTAAAGAAAAATAACATTTCAAGGAAGCAAATTATTTTGAAACTGAGACGCCACGATGGTATTTGATTCAAATAAAGAATTTATTGCAAAGGCAAGCAATCTTATTGTTTCCCTAGAAGCTTCCCGGGCACTTTATGTCAGTTCAGGACCTTATTTGGTTATTTCCTATTACTAAGACAACAATTACAAGGATTAGAGGCTAAGGCTCAGCTCATTGGAAATGATAGGTATTTAGCCATTTCTCTGGCACTGCTTTAGCACCCACAGATGGGTTCCCAGGAGCCCTGAGCCATGAAGCTTTTTCTACTGGCAGGCACCAGAGCAGATGTGCTTTGCTGATGCTGCAGCTCCGAATGGAGTGCACCACTGGTGATGCTCATTACGGAAGCCATGGAGATATAAAGGAGAGCACGGGCTAGTGCTGATGGTGGAGTGCCAAAGGTTAGTGAAAAGCTGGATTGTCTGCTGGACCAGGGTAGATAAGAACACAAAAAGGGCACAGAAACGGATTTGAATACAGCCACTTATCAGGGTGCCTTTTAAACTACATTATTCGGCGTATAATGGCGTGCTGTTAGCACTAAAATTGGGAATCCCCTTTTATGAGTGTACCAATTTATTAACATCACTTTGTGTCACAATTTTAGTGGCTTCTCTCCTTCCCTGAGCCAAGAAGTAAGACTCCCAGCCAGCTAAATTCAGCCTGAATTCAAGTGGCTCTAGTTCTCTTCAAACAACTATTGCAATCTGCTGATGTAGGTCTCTGTTGGCCACTGTATTGTTTTCTCCACAATAAAAGCAAAGCAGAAAACAGAAAACAAAGATGTTTATGATTTGGAATAAATTGGAGCTTGACTATTCTTTATTACCAGAAACCAGACAATTATTATGCAAAAGAATAAAAAAGGATCATTTATATACCATACTCTTAAGTTTTATACTGAGTAATACGATAAAATAGCCAACGGGGACAGTGGGTGGGGAATGGGAGGAATGCTAGATTTTATTTACGTCATGTTTATAGTTAGCCATGTTTATCCTTTTTTGTCAGATAATGGAACATTAAATAGAATAATCTTGGATTTATGGTAAGTATTAAAGCAGATTTTTCTTTTCCCCATGAATGCTCAAGTAGATTTAAATATACAGACACAAGTGCAAAGTATGCACCTATTTATGATTTCTTCTCTGAGGCTGTGTTTTTATTCCTCTCCTGTGGCTGCAAGAATTTGAAGGACTTCAGACAAAACAGTGCCTGTGTCGACCATAACAAAATGCCAGACCAGTAGGACTGAAACATTCAGGGATCATGATAACAGAAAGGTGTAAAAATGTTATCGTGGGACCTAGAATAAAAGCCAAGTGGGGATTTCTGGCAAGAAGTAATGTAAACACATTTTATTTCAAAAGGCCAGTAGTACTGCATGAAGATGCCATTCCAAACCATACATCTGATGTCCTTCTTTCTTACTTGACAGCTGTGGACGTTTTAAGTCAACATCCATGTGAACCAAGAGGAAGGCAAGCAGGGTTAAGTTTTATGTTTTTCAACAAGGTTATACTTGCAGATCAAGGTTTGGGGATTATTTTTATGTTCATATACAAGATAAAGTGAAAAAAAGACCAGCAATTTGAATCAATTAATTTCAAAACATTCTGTAAGGCTTATATCCAAACACTGACTCAATCTATTGGATGCCATTTTTGAATTAGCTGATAAAACCTCTAGCCAACGCTGTCATGAAAACAGCATCGGTTCAGATTCATTATCATTTTGTGCTGCCTCTCATGATGCCTCCAACATAATGTTTGACAGGGTTTAAACTGTTGCACAAGGATTTCCCCACTAAGCAGGTTTCTTACGTAGAACAGTGACTCTGCTCAGATAAAGGACGAAGATGCTGCTTAAAAGGAATTACAGTTGGGAAACTGCCAGACCTCCTAGGACCTAAGTGAGATGGGTAATTGACGGTGTCATGGCTAGGAACTCTGAAAACCTGCTGTTTCTCCTCATTTCTCTTTAATCCACAGTTGAACACCATTCATGCTATACTAATAGTAGGGATTATACTATTACAAGCTATACTTCCAAACAAATTTCTTACTGACAAAGAAATGAAGCGTTTGAGGATTCTGCTGTGTTTTTCTTGCCAGAAAGTTGTAAAGACACAAACGTCTTTGCATTTTTATTCCTGAATATTCCATGCCTTTTTCATGCTTCATATATATCTTACAGGAAAATGCAATCAAGTGACTATTGTTCAAAATTTGATCCCTCACACCCTATATAACTGAAACTGTAGGGCAAGTTTTAAAAATTGTCTTTCTCACTCACCCCAGGGAAATTTTTCTGAAAACAGTATGGCTGCAGATTTTTGTAACTCATATGTATTATAGATGAAACCTGTGCTTTTATTACGGTCTAGAATATAAGTCATTGCAAAAATAATTTCAGGTCAGTTTTATTTACCTGTTACAGAAAGGTAATATTTATTACATAAACAAGTGCTACACATTTTTATTATTCATTAGCTGTTCTTTTATCTTTTAGCAGTATAGAAATATCTGTAAAGCTTTTGAGACAAGGAGGATTCTGGTCTTCAAATGTCATTGAGAGACAAGGAAACAGACATAATTCTGCATATGCATCAGCCAAGTGCTAACTGCTCAGACACATCTAGCACTAGAAACTATTTTGCATGGTATACAAGAATAACTCATTCCAACATCTTTTTCATATTGGAGGTACATAACACTCCACAGCTTCTTTCTCCAATTGGACGTGAAAACTACTGAAAAAGACAAAGCATCCCAGAGAAAATGAAAGTTATAACTAACCAACATCCATTCATAGCTGAAGTATCTACCTCTGCTCTGGGTGTCCTCTCAGCTATCAGCACCCGGGCTGTTGACCCCAGCAGGTGTTTTAGTTTTGTCTCCCTCCCTGCCAGGACACGGAGCTGTGCCATGTGGGGGCAGAGGGACTCAGGCTGAAGCAGCCACTTTTATTACAGACCCTGTGCACAGTACAGCACAAGCCTACTCCAAGCCTCTGCAGGGTCCTTTGCTCTTCTCTGCTGTTTCTCACCACCAGCAGATAAGGTGCTGGAGGATGATACTGTGAGTTAGATCAAGCTATTTTAGGCATTATAATTTGGTCAAGAGAAAAACACCTCTTTTTTTTTATTTATTTATTTTTTTTTATTTATTTCCTGTAAAGAAAACTGGAAATAAATAGGAATCCTAGTTTCCTAATGCTGATGATTCCTGTAAATTTTCTAAAGCATATGCTTCAAATAATGGTACAAAATGCAATCCTTCCCAAGAATGCTAGTATCTGCTGGCTTCCCTGAAGATCCACCAGAAGTGGTTCCACCATTGAGAGAAAAAAAAATTAAATAGTGGAAAAAAGGGGGAGAAGTTGGTCAGTAAGTGTAATAAAAGCAGTCAACAAACAAGCTCTCCCTCAGCAGTGATTAGATTGTCTGCTAGTAACAATGTGCTTGCCAAAGAACAATAACCTGCATAAAATTTATTTGTACCTCAGGCAGTATAACTAGAGGTCTAAGCCATTGGCAAATGCTTTTCAAAGTTTTAATTTAATTTAATCTTTTCCTCAGGGCATGGAGTATGAACAGGAAGAAATTGTTATGATATTTTTCACGAAAGAGAAAAGAAAGAAAAATTTTTGCTGAAACTGATGGGGACATGGAGCAGTACAGAGGTGGGGGCTAGGGGAGAGTTCAGTACTGCAGATGCCTTCAGGTGAACCCTTGAGAGAAACTGACTTTTCAGCTGATGGCACCAGAGATTGTGGATGGATGCAGATAGATCATGAAAGCCAGATATCAAAAGAGAAATCACAGCAAGCTATTAAAATGTACATTTATATTACTAAATATTTTTAAGGTTGCTGAATTGAGACAGCTAGCAAACGGCACCTCATGGAGAACATTGATTGAAAAGCTCACTGGGTTGGGAAAGAATTTTTCATTTCATAAGTCATTTGCTGTAACCGTTCCAAAAAGTCAGCAGATTTTTAAAATTAATGAGAGTTGTTCTGTGATGAAGTCTGGCTTGACGGCCACTTCCTTCCCAAGGTTTTCTCTGGAGAACTGAACCTCATCATTTTGTGCTTAGAATTTTTTAGTCAGTAATGCTAATTCATTTGGCATGTTTACAGCATGAGAAATTATCCTGTTTATAAAATCCCATAGATACAATACTTTACAAAGATTTTAATTCCAACCCCAAAGACTTTTTTCTAAGGAGCTAATACTTGAATAAACAGTGGAGCAGAAGGTTTGTAGAAGAAATGGCAAAAAACCCAGAAGAAACACTAAGAAGAAACACCAAAGAAGCAGAGGCTATAAACAGCAACAACTACCTTTTTTTTTTCACTTGTGGTTATCTGGAAATCTACTTTTTTAAAAATTAATAGAGTTTTGTTATTGTAACAATTATTTCCTACTACCTATTAATTTTTTAAAAAATGGACAGACATTTTCTGGTCATATTCCACTTCTGGAGAGGAAAATAGGCACTGTACAAATATTCAGTATGTCTATTACTCAAATTGGATATTTTCATTGTTTTCCACTGATCACTAGCCAGTACCAGTTTCAATTTCACAGTAAGAAACCTCAATATATCTATGAATCAAGCCAAAATTTCTTCAGTAAATAACTGCCATGTCTTTAGCCTAATATATGTATTAAAAAATCTTCTATTGTTGGTGTACTGCAAAACAGGAAAAGATTTTACCAAATTTTAAGAATCTAGACATTCTTTTTCTTGTACATAATATGAACTTTTGGTTTAAAAATGACAGCTAACAAAACTTAATCTCAGTAGTGATTTCATTGCAGATCAGAAATGTTGCATGAGCATAGGCTTCTACTTGTTAGAAGTTTTCCTCTTAGTAAGATCCTGAAAAAACTCCAGGACATAATATAGGAAGGTGTGAAAATCTAACAAATAATAATTAACACCTAACATTTGTCAGGTTGTTGGAAATCATCAAGTTACTAACATTCTACTGAGAACCAGCAAGGGCTGTGAGATCCAGCCTGCCACCTGCAACCTGAATTGTTGTCCTGTACGATCTATTTTCTCTTTGCTGCCTGTAAGTCCAGATGACAGCAGTGTGGATAATGTAAGTCAGATGGAATAAAAGCCATCCCTATTCTCCTGTGCATCAGATGCAATCTCAGTTTTATTGCATTGTCACTGAAATTACTGCTGGCCAGAGCCTCAAGAGTGTTGAAAATTCCTTTTTCCTTGTGCTCAGTGGTACATTACATTAAGAATAATACTGTATATTCTGACACCCTGCGACTGCTGGTCTTGCCTGTTTCTTCTTTTACTTAAGGCACCAGGAAAAATAGTGTAGTGATTTGATCAACTAATTTGCATTTGCATTTTGCTTTGCAAATTATCTCACTCTTCCAGAGCTTTAACCAGTCTGGACCACAATCCTATAACAGTCACTACAACTGTTTTGCTTTGTTAAATAAATGAGCTTTTTTCATTTTCTATTTTTGTTTCTCTTACTGAAACAAATATAATTATGAAGAAAATAAATTTCCATGACAATCATTCAGAGTTGTAGTTAAATTCTTAATGGTTTAATATAAGTTTTAATCTCTAAAAATTATTCTGAGTGAAATCTAAATGCAAACAGAAATAGAAGCTTTTAAGACAATCTAATTCACAAATGTTTCTTCCACACAATTTCATTCTTTCCAATCCTCTTTATTAAGTCTCTTTCACATTTGTACGTTACTCCATCAGGAATCTGAAATTTAAAAGGTTTTCTTTAGAAAGAAAACTTAAAAGAGGATATACCCAAGATCAGTTGACTTCGGCCACAGTCAACAAGCCTTTTCTGTATATTTCTGTGATTCTTTTCCTGACACACATGGTCTTCCTCTTAAAGAACCAGGAAGGAATAAATGCAAGGAGAAACAGGAAAAAACATGGTAATGGAAATCCAAGGAGAGAGAGATGTCAGAAGGAAGGTGAAAGGATATGACTATCAGAAGAAAGCTTGTAAGCACAGAAATACAGAGAATTTGGCCAAACAGGATACTCAGGGGTCATATAAAAGAAACAGTAGCACAGAGCCTTTTGAGGGTTTCCTGGCAGCTGTATTACTCTGGTACATTTCATTGCAGTGTAAGTACTCTTCTTACCTCAGTTCAAACTCCTCGTTCATGCTTTCTTTACATCCTGCCAGGCTACCCTCTTTGCTTGCCAGTGAACCAGGTGGAAGGCAGACAAAGGTGTACGAAAAAAAATATCTGGATGGAGGCAAGAGGAAAGTGCTACTGCAATGTAAGGAGAAGACTATATCAGCCTTTTTGTCCTTTGTGCTCTGCTCTCACAGTAACCCAGGGGCCTTCTTTAAGTGCCTCATGCTCTTCTTTGGGTGCCAAGCACAGGCACTAACACCTTTCTGCCCCTACCTTTTCTCACAGCCCCCTCTGCTGCTCCATGGTGCCTCTGGTTTATGCTCAGTCTCAATTGTCATACATTTCCCTGCTTTTTCAATGCCTTTGACCGCCCTCATAAAGTTTAAGGAGGAAATACCCCTCTTCAGTGCTCGCAAGTCCTAATTGTTACAAATCTCACCACAAAATGGCTCCCAGGGGAGCACATCCTATTTCTGTACGATTGCAGACACGTGAACTGTTCTGATCAAGATTCTTCCCTGTGTCAGGGGCTCCTCAAAGTTACCTCTTCCTCCTCTATCATACACAGCACCCCGAGTACGTAGGACCATCCCCCACTGCTTCTGCATCAGGTATTTTAGGAGTAATCATCCTCTTTTTAGGCATCGGGAACCCACTTCTGGCAGACGTCACCTCATGCTGAATCCTACAATACAAGGCACATCCTGGCCAGGGCTCTGGAATTCCCTGGTCCTTCTCTTGTTCTTGCAACCCTGTGCCAGCCTCTCTTCCCAGGCCAGGTACTTTGCCTGTCACCCCAAGCACAGCCCTCTGTCCAGGCATCACCACCCCCAGATACACTCCTCCTTCTCGGGATGTCTTTTATATGTAAAGCAGCTTCCCCCACTCTGCACCCAAAGTTGCTGCTCTCATTCTTCCCCCTAGCAGGCTGTCTCCAGCCTGTCTTTCAAAGTCTAATCCCTTACCTTTTATCTGGCCATAGACTTAAACTCATCATACACGACAATGTTGCTGTTTTGCTCAATTTTTTATGTCATTTCTTTATAATGGACCCCAATCATTGCTTTGCCTTCAGAACTGTTAGTCTATTCAGGTACAAATTCAGAAGCTATTTAAATGACAATTGAGTTCACAGAATAGGGCTTGCAAGTATTTTAATTTGATTAGGAATCACTTCTTCCTAATTACTTTTACAAATAATTCCTATTTTCCATCTGGAAATGGAGATAAGGTTGTGTGTATATATATTTTTCTCTGAGAGGGAAAATGAGAAAAAATAATGTTTAACAACTCTGTATCTGATAAACTGAACAAAAGAGATATGACAAGTTTTAAAGAATTTAAAAGGAGATCTGATTCAGGTAATAATCCCTATATAAAAGCACCAATCACATTAGTGATTAGTATCTAGAAAATAATCTAGACAGAGTAAAGGGTATCAACTGCATGTCAGACTGAGGCAGAAGTTTCATACTTTGGAGGATAGGTAAGTGATTAACCCAGTGAGATGGCTGGGTTAAAAAAAAAATCAAAAAAAGCTGTGAATTCACAGCAGATGTCAAAACCCAAAGATGATCCATTTTACTATTTCACAATAAAGATATACACATGATAAGTTTAAAGGTACTGGTGAGAGAGTCCATAATATGCTAAAACCAGGAAATTGAAATAAATTTTATTTAAAAATCTTTATATCTATACTATTTAAAAGCCAGTAATTTGAAAAATTATAAGAAACATTAAAGTATTATAGTTCTTGTTCAAGTTCTTTTACCCTGCATATTACCAGAAGTGATATTAAATTATTCTGTCAAAGAGATATATAAGGAATCAGCTGGAAGGCAGGAGGATTCTGCAGAGAGACCTAGACAGACTGGAGAGATGGGCTGACTCCAATGGGATGAGCTTCAACAAGGCCAAGTGCCGGGTCCTGCACTTTGGCCACAGCAACCCCATGCAGCGCTACAGACTGGGGACAGAGTGGTTGGAGAGCAGCCAGGCAGAAAGGGACCTGGGAGTCTGGATTGACAGGAAGCTGAACATGAGCCAGCAGTGTGCCCAGGCGGCCAAGAAGGCCAATGGCATCCTGGCCTGTATCAGAAACAGTGTCACCAGCAGGTCCAAGGAGGTGATTCTGCCCCTGTACTCAGCCCTGGTGAGGCCACACCTCGAGTACTGTGTTCAGTTCTGGGCCCCTCAGTTCAAGAAGGATATTGAGGTCCTCGAACAGGTCCAGAGGAGGGCAACCAAGCTGGTGAAGGGACTCGAACACAGATCCTACGAGGAGAGGCTGAGGGAGCTGGGGCTGTTCAGCCTGGAGAAGAGGAGGCTCAGGGGAGACCTCATTGCCCTCTACAACTACCTGAAAGGAGGATGGAGCCAGGCGGGGGTTGGTCTCTTTTCCCAGGCAACTCTCAGTAAGACAAGAGGGCATGGTCTTAAATTGTGCCGGGGTAAGTTCAGACTGGATATTAGAAAGAATTTTTTCACAGAAAGGGTGATCAGACATTGGAACAGGCTGCCTGGGGAGGTGGTGGACTCTTCGTCCCTGGATATATTTAAAAAGAGACTCGATATGGCACTCAGTGCCGTGGTCTAGTGACTGTGGTGGTAATTGATCAAGGGTTGGACTCGATGATCTCTGAGGTCCCTTCCAACCCAGCCTATTCTATGATTCTATGATTCTATGATTCTATGAATAACAGATACAGACGCATTAATTTTTAACTACTTGCAAAAGGTGAGCCAAGTATTTTCTCCAGGTCTGGAGATGGCAGGAGCAGCGACAGTGTCACACAAAGAACAGCTGTGTAGCAGAAGAAAGAGTGGGACAGGGAGTGGCTGCAACACTATGTAACATACAAATATGATATCTGAGTGTCTCTTTTCCTATTGACTTAAAAAAAAATTCTTAAAATTAATACTAAACTAAAATAAATCCATATATTTATAGTATATAAAATTTACTGGTTTATTCAGTCTGAAATATGAACAGATAAAATCTTGTGGATCTGTATGAAGACATGGAAAGAAATTAGACCAACTTGTGCTCATTTCTTGCTTTTGAATAAGGAAAAACATTCCTGTGCCTCACACACAACAACCAGTTATCATTTGGAACATCGACAACACCCTGTGTTCACTAGTTGCTCAAAAAAAAAAAAAAAAAAAAAAAAAAAAAAAAAAAAAAAAAAAAAGACTATGGTAATGACCATCAGACTCCAGTATTAATAAGAAGAAATGGCACATGCCTCTTAGATGTTTCCACAACTTCTAAATTCTATGAAACAGAGAATCAGACTGGAGAAGAGAAGGTTTTGGGGACACCTTTTAGTTGCCTGTCAGTACCTGAAGGGGGACTACAGGAAGGCTGGGGAGGGACTTTTCACAAGGGCATGTAGCGCTAGGACAAGCAGGAAGGGTTTCAAGCTGAGGAGGTAGATTTAGATTAGATATTAGGAAGAAATTCTTTAATGTGAGGGTGGTGAGGCACTGGAACAGGTTGCCCACAGAAACTGTGGTTGCCCCCTCCCTGTAAGTTCAAGGCCAGGTTGGATGGGGCTTTGAGCAACCTGGTCTAACAGGAGGTGTCCCTGACAATAGCAGGGGGGCTGGACCTGGATGATCTTTCAGGTCCCTTCCAACACCAAGCTTCCTATGATTTTATAATCCTGTGAAATCACTTCATTGCCAGTCTCTTCCCTGTCTCCCTGAAGGTAAGCAGAGTAGGATAATGTCCAGTGCTTCATTGGCTAACATGGGCACAAAATTACATAAGCCATATTTGTAGAGAAAAGACAAGCAAGGAGCCTTGTCCTGTATTTGCACTGTGACTGACAAAACAAGCACAGAGAATGCCACCACAAAACTCCTCTGAACTCGGGGTCCCTGCCACAATATTGTTACACAAAGTCAGGCTTTTGAGAGGTTTCCTTCTCCTTTACTTCTGCTGGGATTAGAAATTGAATTAAAGTAACTTCTGGTAGGATTTAAATTAAATTCATCTATTTGAAATTCAGTGTCAAATGGGACATCTAAAATAGGAAAAATCAGGATAAATAAAAGTTAACATTTGTACTGTCAATGCAAATATACATTTTCTTTTAACAGTTCAACCGTGTAGCCTATTCAGCAAAACGCTTACTGCCTAAGCCTTGTTGAAATGAACAGGGTTTAAGTACATATGCCTAAAGTTAGGTATTTGCTGGCTAATATTTCCCTAGGTTCAGATAAGTATTAGGTTTTGACCAGTTGCTCAGCATTTAATATACACAACAAAAAAGGAATCTTGAGTTCTCTAATAATTAACCATCTCGTCTGTGTTACTTCATTTATCTTGAAGCTGTGGGATCTGTCCAGATGCACACACCCAGCAGTTTCCAGAGACATTCAGAGTAAGATCCATGTGCACATCAGGACCCCTCTGCATCCTAGTTTTGACTGGAGGTTGGTTATGCACCCCAAAGAGAGCAGGAGGCACATTCTACAGTCAGGAGACCAAAACTGCCAGGAACATCTTATAGCCCAGAACACACTGGAGCATCTGCCCCTCAAATTAGATTTGGCTGTAGACACCTATTGTGTATAGATACCCCTGTCTGTCTCTCTCTCTCCATTGGTGACAGATAACAACTTCAGTCATGATGGTTGTATACAATGCATCTCATTCATTGTGTGGGGGTATAGATTTTTAGTGCTGGCTTAAGGAATAAAAGATTTGAAAATCCTACACAATTTAGATACATGTATACTCTTATTTTAATATTGGAAACTACCTCATGTTGAACTACAACGTCTCTGTGGTATTGCTGTTTAAAGGATATAGTAGCCAAATTTGGACTGGTTTTTTTGCAAAACAAGTCCTGACACCATGCAAAAATTTGATTTAAGACAGATAACCATGCATAAACATCTGCATCTACAACATTCCATATTGAATATATAAAGATGCAGTCATATATATTTGCATTTCAGTTACTTTGCTATATGGTAGATATTTTTGCTTACAGATTCTTCATTATTCAGTAAAGAAACAAAAGAAAAAAATAGTTCATCTAGTCAGTCACTGAATGAAAGAGTGAGCTTATAATTTCATTTTTTTCTCTTTTTTCCAGGTGGTTTCAGCACAGTGAGATAGTTTCCCATGTTCTTTGGCCTCCTAAAATGGCTTCAATATAACCTGACACAGACAATTTCAGACTAACAATAAAGGAAATCAAAACCTATAATGCAGAATCATTCAGAGCTGCTGGGATTTTAAAATTCCATGCCCTTTAAGGAACTTTCAAAATAAATGAAATGTTTTATTAATTGTAACAGCTTAATGTACAGAACTAATAGAGGTGTAGTCGATCTGTCATAAAAATCTTTTTCTTCTCCTATAATGCATTAATTTCTTTATACAGACAGATTGCATGGCTATGTTTGTGTGACACTTTTTTCCACTCAGATCAATTCTAAGACCTCTGAACTAAAGAAAATCATGTTTCTTAATGGAATACTAATTTTAGCTAAGCTGCTTTTGAAGACTGCTCTTTTAAAAAAAGCCAAAGCTCCATACAAAAGGTAGGGAGAAGAGAGAGAGTGTAGCTGATGAAATGCAAATGAGGCTTTTCTCAGACAGCTGGCTGCTTTGGGATGACATGTGTGATGAATGGCTCTTAAAACATGAGCAGGCATCAAGCTCCAATTCAGTGTCAGACTGGCAAAAACAGCAGCATTACTAGGTGCTTCCTTTAATTAATGCAACACTTCTGCATTAGTCCGGACACTGCCGATAAATGGGAAAGAACTGATATCAGTGGTAATATCAGAAATCTTTCAACCTTGAAGCTGGGATGCATTAGCCAAAAGCTGGGGTATCGTAAAAGGTTTAATTGTATTTGTAATGTACCAGTGCACCATGACAAAAATGAGAGATAGTGTAGGCAGGACAGAGTAAGCCAGTGATAAATGACTGTGAGTGAGCGATTATAAAGCAAGGAGGAGTGTGAAAACAGACGATAGACAGCGAAGGGGAAGGGGGCAGGGATGTGGGGTTATGATAGCAACAGCTACTCTAATGTGAAAAGTAGGTAGCGAAAGAAACCTGGTTATAGTTTGGAGGGGGGCTACAAGCACAAAAGAGTCTAACATAAATCTTCCCTCCTAAATAGGTTTCATTGATGAAAGTGAGATTTACCACAGCCACCTACTCCTAGCAGAACTTTGTGGGGAAGGCTTTGCTAGCCAGTTACCTAGTATAAAGCATTACAACTAAACCAAGCACACAATGCAAGGTTTTCTATTAATTGCATACCAGAGTAATAGGATATATACACCATTTATCCATTGTGCCTAGAATTATGCTTTCTGCCACAACATGCCATAAAACTCCCAGGCAATTTTTATATAGCCACCACGTACTGCTATGTAATAACAATAACAGTTTTCTTGAGATTATTTGAAAATAAAGATGAATCTTCCACTGAAAGTATGCGGGCCTGTCACACTGAAAGGCTTTGAAGCATTCATGTACAAAGTATTAATGTTTGGTGATGCATCAGTTGTAAACATTTCTAAAGAATCCATCTTCCTAGCATGTAGGTTAAGGCATATAATTAAGATTAACAACAAGATCTGGTGAGGTTCTTGAAAGTGGTCTATGCTTAGTGTTTCTGAGAAATGTGAAGTATTCCCATAATGTAGTCAAAGTGATTTGCTGTTTCTTGATGACACCTTTGTTCATGTGGTGGCCTTTTGAAATCATTCCAGTTGTTCTCTCCCTTTTTCATGCACACATGAAAAGTATTTACTCTGTGAAGTGAATATTGACTGTATATTCAAAACTGTTTTTTTTCCTCCTCCTTTTAATTAAACTTTGTTCTATGAAGAAAAAAAAACTGTTGCTTTTTAAGATTAATATCAAGATGGATTGTTGTCAATGCTTATTTTCATGCTTGAAGACAGAGCAGGGTAGGAGGGACATTGCAGAAAGGCTACCACATTTTCAGGTGTTAAAACCATATGCTTCTTATGAATATTATGTTATACAGAACACTTTATTGACCACAGCATAGGAAAAAAAATATTTTTTAAAAAAGTATTTATACTTATTCTTTTCTTAATGTGTTAAAACACCGATGACAAACAGTCTGTCAGTTAGGGCAGTGCCTAGAGTTAAGAGCATATATATAAATGTGTCTGCTTCCCAGAACCAAAGCATTAGACACATTAAAACTTCCTTATAAAAGAAGTTTTTTCAAGTATAGCAAGCTTTCCTAAACTGCAGGAAAAAAAGATTAGATAATGAAGTCATTGGTTTTACTACATTCCTATGTATTTTTCTTTATTAAATTATTACTGTTAAAATTATTATGCACAGATATGTTTTGATACTAATAGAAATATCTGAATAGAAGGAAAGTCAGACTGTTAAGGCATAAAAGGTATGTCCAGGAGAGAAAGGCAATAGCAGGTTTGAGGTTTTGCTTCCTTCTTGATATATTGGTTTTTTTTTAATTTTTTAAGTCTGATTTTAAATTGTGTCTTTTGGGTAAAACCCAGGTTACTATGGTTGCAAAATAACTCCAGAAAGTTAATTGGAAACCAGGTTGGTACTGATTAACAGAGCAGCAGAGAAGGGTCAGAGTGGTTGGGATCAAAATGGTTTTTTTGCTAAGAAAACCTCAAACAAGTAAAAAACAACAATACATTAAAAAAAAAAACAAAAAACCCAACAACAACAAAACAAACAAACAGACTTCATAAATTACCAGATTTTTCAGAGATGCTTCTTACTAACCATATTTTCAGAACAATATCTTGACATAGAACAAGCAATATTGATGCTAATGTTTACCTTGAGCCTACTTCTAAGATGAGTTAGCTATCCTAACAAGTTCATAATCATAGAATCATAGAATCATAGAATCATAGAATCATAGAATCATAGAATCATAGAATTGTCTGGGTTGGAAGGGACCTTAGAGATCATCATGTCCAACCCTTGGCCCACTGCTGCAGTTACTAGACTATGGCACTGAGTGCCACATCCAGTAATCCTTGATGCAAAGTGTCTGGTCAAATCACAGTGAGGTAGGCAAGGCATCAGTCTACTTGGCATAACACTTCTGCAACAGCAAACTCCGTTGTAATCCATTGAATGAGTTCCAGTGTTTCTGAAATTTGGATAGTACTCTTGAAACAGGACAAATAAAAAGGTGGTCATGACCTGCCTGACTTGTCTCAAAGTCAGCAGTAAGTGCTCATTGTAATGTACCTCTATTCAGATGGTCTGATTTAATTTTTAACTCCCCATGTTCCATAACACAACTTAGCTTCTATATTTTTTACAAAGTGATTTGCCATAGGATAAAGAGGCTATGATCCAATAATTCTCTTCAGCTTGTGCTGGGAAGACTGTTAGCTGCCCTTTTCCCTCAATCACTCATCTAATATTTAGTGTAAAGAACAAAGAATTCATTTCCTCTAAATGAGAGATGCCATCAGATGTGAAGGCTTCATGCTTAACCAAGATCAGATAATGATATGCTTACTCATGCTTACTGCATTAGGAAGTTTTAATAGAACTATGTGAGGATCAGGTGCTAATCATTGGAACAGCATCAGATTGAAGTCCATAATTTGGCTCCCTCCTCTTGCAGAGCTGAGGACTCAGCTGATTCAGTGCTGATGACCGAGTTCTATCCATCTCTGAAAATTCAGGAAGACAAAATAGGAATAGGAACAGAATTTAAAAGGTCCTTATCTGCATGGTTGCATGGCCAGAAGAAAGCCATCAGGTAATTGTCCTTGCACTCAGGGGTGGCTGGGGCACTGGCTGTGCAGAGAACTCCTAACAATCCCCCACTCTGCTCCTCTCTCTTGGGATTTTACTTGGATAGCATTTTCCACTAATGGATGCTGGTCATGGGCAAACAGCTATAAATCACTTTGGCCAAGTAAAGCCAAAGACATGTGCCAAATTCTACTGTCAAGCTGTCTAACATGTGTTTCCTAATAAATAGAAACAGTTTTTAGCAGAAAACAACCAACAACATGGGTTAGGATTTTATCACCCAACTGCAAAGATAGCTCTGGATTTCCTGGTAGAGTCCAGAGCTCCAGTGATCTGCCACAGTGAACCCAACTCTGAGAAATGTGGAGCAATACATACCCTCTCTGTTCTGCTAAAAACAACACAGGAACCTAATCAAGTACAAAAATTCTGATGAAGTGTTTATAGAAAAGATATTTATGTAAAAATTCCATACAGAAGCTACATATTTATATATAAAATACATGGTTTAGTTAGTAAATATTTTTAAGACTGTGCTTTCATCATTGACCTATACCTCTAATTCCCTTGAGCTCTCATGGTAATATGCAAAGATGATCTTTATAAACTAGTTATATGACCTATAATATTCAATACTGACAAGAGGTCAGAGATCCAGATTAAGGAAGTTTCTAAGAATGTAGAATCTTATAATTGTGATCTGAAATAATTGTGGGGCAGGAGAAGTTTAGAATAAACTTTGAGATTATTATAATAGCAGATGGTTGAAACATAGACTTCCTTTTGTTTTCAAGAATAGTAAGGCAGATGTCCACTCAAGGAGATGGCACTGTTTTCCTTGATACACTGACTTGCTCAAGATAAAAAGCAAAAGGAGTGTGGCAGTTTTTTAGTTCACTAGAGTTTTTGCTTTTCATATATTTTAAATTTAAGACAGAACTGATTTTGGAATCTTTATAACCGGGGCCTGCATTTGGGTTTATTAATGACACATATAGAAAGCCACATTTCTTTTCAGATGCAGCTTCATGGAACGATAGACTTGTTCATCAAAAAGGAGGCAGAAGGAAGTATAACTGAATACCTAAAACTCCTTTAAGCAGGACAGTAATTGGTAGATCCTTTGGAGCAGATGGTCTTCTAGATGATTTAAGAGATATGAGGTCCTTGGGAGCAATTGTTCCTGGAATATCAACAACAAATTCCCATTTTTCACATGTTCCAAATTCTGCATTATCTGGAATGTTGCTAATTGTTTTATTTTGTCTCCATTCTCAAGAGAAATCTAAATTTTATTTTAGCACCTAAGTTTAATCATAATCACTGGAACAAATTAATTTTTTATCATAAGCTCCATTTTTGATGTTCTACTTATTGACTATTTTACAAGTTTGGGGAATCACATGAAAATTATTTTAAAGAAAATCAGATAAATACACCAAGGTTGAATCACTTGTGTAATGTACAGATGAATTTGCTATTGCAGCTTCCCCAGATGAAACCAGCCAGAGTAGATAGGAGCTGTGTGCTGCAAAGGGTGATGTGAGTCACAAGACAGGAATGGACACCAAAAAAGGTGGTTGGCTAATGGTTACTGAATTCACCTCTTTACAGACATTTCTGATTAGAGCATAAGTTCCTTTTGGACAGGGTCTGTCTTGTGCAATGTGTCCATACTGTACTTTCCAGAATGTTGTCCTTTAATTAGATCCCTGGATTCTATTCACATGCAAATAAAAAAGATAATGAAAAAGCATCTGTGATGATGTTCTCACAGTTTCTCATGGTTCTCTCCTTCTTCATGGCCTAAGTTTGTCCTACATTAAGATTTCGGCATAAACCCCTCCACATGTTTGTGAGGAGGCAGAACACAAAAAGCTACCCTTTTTACAAAAGGAATAGATTACTCAGCTATGAAAATTAGGATTCAAATAGATGTTGCTTTTGTTTTTAGCATTATTGTCATCCCTCCTGATCAAAGAAGAGGCATAAGTCAATAGGCAACGAAATACAATATGGATAATTGACTTGATTTAGTTAGTAAAATACTTTTAGCTTTCTAAAAGAATTCTTATCACCCAGATTGCTGTTATTTTTCTTTTCTACAAGCATATTTTGACAAGACATTACCTGACAGGCAGCACTTGCAAAAAAAAAAAAAAAAAAAAAACATTTTTAATATGATAGTTTCATACCATGCTTGGCATAAACACTACTGTGTTATCATAGTACTACCCCATCCATTTTATGACTAATCCATCTGCATTGTACATCACTGCATTATATGCATCATTACATTGTAACTGTAAAAAGGAAAATTAAGGTGTGATAAGACCTAAGTGTTTTCATAACAGTTTCAAGTTTGTGAGTATGTAAGTTGCAATTGTCAATTACATCACACATTCAGTTTAAATAATCACCCATGTTAGAAAAACAACAAATGTTGATCATGTCTGCTTTCCAATTTTTCTGTTTGTTTTGTGTTTTTTTTTCCCCCCAGGTTTTGGCTAAGTCTCTATTACAGGACAGAGAGGAAAAATTCCGTATTTTCTGCATTTTTTTCTTGCAGGACTTTTGATATTCCAAAATTACAAGGTCAAAGAAATGTAAAAACTCAAAAGAGGAAATCAGTTGCTTAGTTGAGATGATCTGTCAATGCACAGATGTTTATCTAAAGAACAGAATGGTTTAAAATTGAATTACTTTTTTCTCCTCAATTAAGAGAAAAGAGAAATCCACTTTCCTTTGATCCCTTATGCCCATAATGAATTGTTCAGGAAAAGTTTGGTCTCTAATTTTACTGTATGATATAATATTTGACAGTTGGCTCAGACTGAAAAAGTGCTGGTGAAGAAGCTCATGCAGTTTTGACTCTAGTAATCTTGAAAGGCTCCAAAACATTTGGCAGCCCTTGACTACTCTTTCATTTCCACTTCTTCGGAAGTGAAGCTGTAGTGGTTGCATTAGATGCACTGCTGGGATACACCTACCTTAATTAACTCTTTAGCTCAGTTATTCCGACCATCTAGTAAGATGGATGAATGTTATACATCACCTCACCACCATCAATTGTTCACCCCATTAGAGCGAAGCAGAAAAATACAGACAAATGGTTTATTCATCAAAAAAGAACAGGTTCAGCTGACCTGAAAAATAGTTGCAAAACTGTGTCAAATCCATCAAAAGGCTTCTACTGTATTTCATACACACACATATGCACACACACAAACACACAAATTGTCTTTAAAAAAACCAGGAGGCCTGGGATTCACCTTTTTGGTAGTACTGTGTTTGGACAACCACGGAGGAAGGGGGAGGGACCCAAGTTCATTTTGCTGTTCTGCTTGGACCCATATCTGCTGATCCTGGCAGGCCCAAGCCACCAGCCAGGCTTCATGGTCTCTTCCAGTATCCCCTGCTACAACTGCCTTGCATGGTGTGAAGTAACAACATATTTACTGAGGTCCAAAGGAATGAAAATAACTCAGCAATGGTGAGTTATTCCAGTGATGGAGTTGCTGGAATGCCTGGAGTCCATGATCTTGGGTTCCATTCTACTTAACTACCTCAGCTTCAGGCAGGCAAAGCTTTATACAGCTTTGTCACAGTGCCTGTGTCTCTTTACCTTTGCTGGTTAACATTAATTAAAGACTCCCCAGATAGGACCAAAATATTTGCATAATAATAAATGCCGAAAGGGTTTTCTTGACCGAGAAAAGGTTAGGAAGAGAGATGGAAGAGAATAAGTGCACATTGATGAGCTAAAACCCAGCAGCATCTCTCCAAACTTTACACATTGCAGGTCAGTAGACAAATAGTACATCAATACTCTCCTGTTCTTTACTGACTTGTTCTATTGAGTAAAGAGGGCAGGTGGCACTCTTACAGAACAACACCCAGAACACTTCCCATGTAGCCTTATTCCCTTGAACACCAGGTAGATTGGATTATCATTCAAACTAATTTGTTCACTGGTAATGAGCTGTGATACTGTCACCTAAATATAGAAATAAGTATTCAGTGAAGATTTTAATAAATGCAGGAGTGGAAAAGAGAGCCTCTTACCTAGCCATATTACTTAAAAAAACTAGAGATCTAATAATGGGAGTTGTTTTTTCTAATGTTTCTAATGAGATAATATTAATAGCTTTCAATCAAATTAACTGCCTGATTCTGAATATCCACTAATTCAGATCCATGCTCATTTTTATTAATTTTTTTTTTTTCCAGTAAGACATCTGGTGCATCAACATGTTAAGGACTGTTGTCCTAAAATAAGGTTAACAAATCCTATTTAGATTTTCACTTCTAAAAATTAGGGAATTCTCAGATGTTTTCCACTGGGCACAAAAGGACTTCAATCATTTCTATGAAGTTTTAGGTCTAGAAAATTCTCTCCTAGTGAAATGTTGTAACAGATTCTGCCAGTCTTTTCCCGAAAGTATGGAAAATGTTCTCTGTGCTGAAAAAATACCTGTAAATATCCACTGTCTTTCTGTTCCTACAAATTTTTTTTGCAAAATGTTTCTTGTGCCAATGGTTCAGACTGTCTATGCTGAAGAATAACAAAAGCAAAGATAAGTGAGGTGTGGTTCATGGCTCATCATTTTTCTTCAGCTGAGACCCAGATTCGTCTTAAATTCTCATATCGCTAAAGGTATTTGAAGTATATGGGGTTCCTTGCATTATGAAGATAGCAAAATATTATCAAGTATTTATATGCTTTTCTGAGTAATGGTGGACATGAGAATGTAATCTACTGTTTGGAAACACTCTGTGAACTTTTCTAAATCTTTAAGCTAGCATGACATTCTATTTCTTGCAGTTCTACAATTTAAAGGCCTGGCAAAAGAACTGATTTATTTTCTTCATCTGTATGAAGGAGTTTTCACTATTATACTTTCTACCATTTTTTATTCTCACTTTGTCCCTTTCGTTTTGATGTTGCTTTCTACCTTAACAGAAACCATAATCAAGCAATTTCTTATGTACTTTTACTCAGAAGTTTTAAATCAGAATCATTTTTGTATTAATACAGTCACTTCTGAGAAAATATAAGGATGGTTCTCCCAAAATTTATCTGATTTATGGTATGCCTAAGAAGAAGAGAGTTAAAAAAAAAAAGGAGTTTTTTAAAAAAAAAGAGTATACCTGTAACAGTGATGACAGCTGTGCAGTTTCCACAGCTAGTTAGTCCCCATTTGAGCAGCTTGGTTTTCCGCCCCTGTTACTCAGCAGTTCCTATTACCCCTACTCTAAAAATTAATCATCATATTCCCCTCTTGATCCCTATTTTACAGAAGGAAAACAACAACAAACAAACAAACAACCCCCCCAAAAAACACCTAAAAACCAAAACAACAACTAAAAAACCACGAGCAACTGTCTGGATAGTCTTCCATATACATTTAAAAATCTAGTTCATTTCTAATTCCCTGGTAAAGCTGAGGAAACCATACTCAGCAAAACTTGATTTTCTCAGTGAATAATAACTGCTTTGATCAAAATGTAAAGGTGGTAGCAAAAAATTTACATGGTTCTGTATCATTTCCACTCAAGAGACTGAAGTTCAGAATGCATGAGTTTGAGAAACAATGGTATTCATTTTTGCAGAAATCCCTCATATTTTTAATCTCAAGATAACTCCATATTCCTCATAATTGTTATAGCATTAATTTTGTAAGTCAAATTATGACATCATTGAGCTCACTTGGAGGGGAGAAAAATCCTCAGCAAGACTTCTTCCCTAATATTTAGCTCACATTAAAACTGTCCTGGTTGAAGACTTTTTATTGGAACAAAAGCAAGCTTTGCAGAATCTTCAAGCCATTCACAGGATCACCTAGGCTGTGGGAACTGCATTCTGTTCCTATACTCCTTGTGTATCAACAGACCCTGTTGCGTCACATTGTAGGACTTTGTATTTCCATATATATAGGCCCTGATTCTGCAATCAGATCCATTTGGACAAAAGCCTTTTGTCTGTGGAGAGTACTCAGGATTTCAAAGTATGGCCATCTGTTCTGAGATTTTAAAACTAAGGCTGCATGACAATAATTGTTTTTTCTCACAATAGAAATGCTACACAATGCTTATTGCTTATTGTAAGTCTCTACTGTAGATGTTGTGGCTGAGTTGCGTTTTTATTTTGTACAAAAAGTATGGGGCAAGAGAATTGTTATACCCTCAGTGTAAAAACAAATGTTGCAGAGAAATGAAGAGTGCAAATGCTCCATAGCAAGAAGCCACTAATCACATCTGGATGCACTGGAGTTACCTACCTAGCAGAAGCAGATATTGATGTCAAAAAGTTTGTCACTTCTTGTTCAAACAATTTTCATTATTCCCCTCGTCTGTTCCACATACATACACATATGCCCTGTTTCTGAATATCAGGTGTGGGTTTTTTTCAGACAGCTGAATGGACACACGTGTAGTGTATGGATATCATGTAGCTCCAGCGTCACATAACCTTCTTCTCCCAGGAAGTATTAATAATTATTAGTCTATTATACTGAACAACAAACTAAAATCCAGAAAGGATTAATCAGATATATTAAGTTTCGTGTTGATTTCCAAGTAATTTATACTGAAAACTCTTCATCCAAAGATAAATGGATAATTCTGGTTTGCTTTGGTTTCGGGGTTTTTTTGTTTTGTTTTGTTTTTTGGATGAGGTGAGAAGCTGAATTACCATGAACAAGAGGAATATTCTCTAGCTTCATTACAAAATAGTTATTTTCTGGTCAAGATGAAGGCCTTAATCAGTCAGGCTCTCTGAAGCTCCAGTCTGCATCTGTCTGCACACCGAGCATAGCACTAAAAAGAAAGAGGAAGATTGCACGTGTAAGTGTATTCTTTCTTCACTACCCTCCGAAAAGCATTTTGGCTGTATTTTGAATCTGTGCTATATGAGCAAGGACTGCAAGATGAACATACCTTATTGTTTAAAGCAAAACATGTCCACTATTGCATCCACACCATCTCCTTTTTTCATAATCAGCAAAAATAAGGATGAAGATCATAATTTGTAGAATCTACTACTACAGTCAGAGATTCAGACTTACTGTAAGGAAAAGAATGAGGTTTTTTCTACATTGCTCCCAACTGACTGAAAAGCAGAGTTTCAGCGGATCAATAATTTTGATACATAGGGTGGGAATTTTCACAAATAATATGTCACAGAGGCAAAGGTAGGAAGAATTATTCTGTTCTGCTTTTTTTACTGTTTTCATTATGCTGAAAAGATCCTAGCAAATTATTATTAAAATAATGTAATAATTATTATTTTCTGTTTTTAAGATTTCAAAATATTTGCTGGAAAAACAGGCATGGATTTATAAGGGTGTGTCAGTAGATTCAAATTCTATCATCTTATTTAGTCCATTCTCATCAACAAAGCTTTTCAGCATGTGACTGATTTGAAGGCTTTGCTCAATTCAACTAGAATCAACAGAACATCCCTCATGCATAAATATATTAGTGAGAGGAGATGGACTTAAGCATCCACTTAAATGGCCTTACTGAATCACGGTGTTTGAGCTGCAGAGTCAGGCCTCAGTAAGCATGAAATCTCACTGATATCAACGAGGTTTTGTATGAGAAGACTGCAGAATTAGAGCTTTACTTAGTAGGTAGACAAAAAGGTTTTTGGGTAACAAAACACAAAAGACAAAACCCCTGCACGCTTCATGCAATTTTATATATATTTTTAAATGCTGCATATAAATGCAAGCAGTGTTACATCTGCTGGCAGAAATGTGGTTATTAAAGCCACCCACCAATAAACTTGAGGAAAGTTAGGTGATGAATTGCAAGCAGCTGCATCTTTACTGCACAGTCAGGATTTTATAATAAGCCTGAAGGTAATGTTTCTCTGCATAATTTTCTTCCTCAGCTAAAAAAAGTCTTTCTTGGGGAAAGCTCAAGAATATGTACTAAAGACTAAGTCTCATGGGGAATTAAAAGAGAATTAAGCACGTAAATAATCGATTAGATTCCTAATTTAGATGCTCAAAACCCACACCTAGCCCTAATAGCATTGCAAAACCACACAACTCAAAACTTCCCAACAGAAGAAGCCTCTCAGTGCCTCAACGTGAAACAGAAGTCTGCTTCCTTAACCATTTGGCCTGAGAGTCAGGACCTGTGCACATGCTCAAACAAATTCTGCAAACGTAAAATGTGACATGCGTCAGAGCAACTCCAACAAAAAAGTAATGAGTGTACAAAACCTCGGCCTAGACTGACTACCCTGCAGAGTGCTAATCAGGGCACTCTCCTGGGAGGTTTGGGCTCAAATCTTCTCAGACACAGGAACCTGAACAGCATCCTGAGTGTCCTTATCAGCTAGTGAATGCACTAAAAGAGCACCTATGACAGTGATTCACAATATAGTCCTAATCCCTCATTGGTTTTAAAAAGAGGAAACTTTCACCAAATCTCTAAGGGATGTTTCAAGGGCATGAAGGGGAAGTAAAGGCTGTGTGTTATTATGTCCTATTCAAGAGCAGTATTTCATATTAGCTGCCACAGGTCCTGAATTTTTATAGCACCCAGAGCTCCTCATGACAATATATATTTTGATATTCTGCAAGACTTTTCCATATGTAACTGTGATGACACTGTAATTTTCTTTGTATGGCTGAATTTTTCCCAAAATAGTTCTAAATTGTTCCTTTGGCCATATTTCAGGCAAACTAAATCTGTCCAGAGACTTATCAAACTATCACAGTGTTTTGGTATGCTTAAATATTGTCAAACGCACATTACAAAATAATTGTTATGGGCCATATTAAAAGAAAACAATATTATGTATGGAGGGAGTTTTTATTTTCTAAATGGTGTTTATGTTAATTGTCAGAAAGATAATAAAAAGCAGATACATTCAACAAGTGAATCATACTAAGGTACTATGCCAGGTGTCCCTTTGGCAATTTTTGCATCTCCAAGAAAAGCACAAATGTATTCTGCCCACACTGTGCTGTAAATGTAAACCCTGCAGTCCTTGCTGCTGCATGAGAATCTGGTGGCCAGGTTCTGGCTGCATGCCAGGGAGAAATCCGAAAGTGCAACTTTCCCCTTCATGTCCTGGTTTGTTTCAAAAGGAAACATTTGTTTGTTGCAATTGGTGACATTGCCAGTTTATCAGAGAGCCAGGATTATCACGCAGAACAGACCTTCTCGTTCTTCTGGCTATACAGCACCAATGAGTATCCTTTCATCAACCAGGTACCAATTTTGCCAAGGTTTGTTAAGTCTATTTGGACAAGTAGCTGTCCAGTCTCACAAAAATAATGACCAGTTACAGAAAAGCCATTTTCTCTCCTCGCTATAGAGGAAACTGTTGCTGTGCACCCAAAACAACCTATTAGCCTTTGAGGTATACCTGAAATCCAATTAAGGGTACAATGGGAACAGGCTGTTAAGAAAGTGTTCCAGGAGGTTTCTGTAGAATGACAATTGCTCTATATGTTGGTGACAGTTTGCCTGCCTATTAAACCTAAATGCTGCAAGACTATTTTTACAGTACTCACAAAAGAACTGTTAAGTGTTTTTAAATTGTGCCTTGCTCAGGTGATAAGTATGCTGCCTTTGGTTTTGGGCTTAACTCTGGCTGGTAAAATAAAGATGTGCAAGTATTGCAGAGGTAGACAGGAAAGTTCATTAGTGAGTTAATTTCTAATTAGTCACAGAAACGTGATGGCATTTGCATTCTTCTTTCAGAAAAGTGACTGAACAGAAAATCTTTTAGTCCATTTACTGGAGTTTCAGACAGGCACTGTATCCCATCACACACAGACAGAAGGTCTGGCTCTGCCCCATCTCTGGGACATGCTCTTGGCCAGAACATCTCAGCAGGACAGCAAATGCTTATGCCCTTGTGAGGCACTCTACGTGATGTTGTGCCTCAGCTGCCACCAGACCGTCCCTGCTTATTTCCTTTTCTTAAATGTGAACCTCCTGTGAAAATACCTTTGTGTCCCAGGAAGGACACTGCTTTCTTAAGATACTTCTGCAGCTGCAAGGTTGGGCTCTTACACTAGCCATTCACTTCACTTACATTAATCAAGCTGCAAACCCAGTTTCCAGTAAGTCAACATAAGCTAGATCAGATGCAAAAGACTAGAAGAAATACACTGTATGTATTCAGATTTTTAAGATAGTTACATATTCTAATTTTTTTTCATTTCCATGCCATTTCTTGCCTCTGCAGTCAAACTAAAGAAGTGTATTTTGTTGACAAAATGGTTTCAAAGTCTGTGCTAATAGCCTAAGCTCTTCCCTCCTTCTCTTCCAGGTGGTTGCTTCGGTTTCATGTGGTGCAGCGTGCTGCTGTTGTATTTATCTAACGGGGTAGCTTCAAATGCTTAATGCTTTCAGTGTTAGTCAATTCTTTCTTTGTTTCACCATACACACAGATATACTGCCAAGGAAATGGAAATTTAAACAAGTCACAGAATTTCTGAAAGATAGATTACATGAAAGGCACTTGCTAAAGTAAACCATAGCCTGGCAATTTAATGTCTTGCAGTAATGAGAAACTTCAAAGTTATTTCTAGTGATAATTGATCATACTACTACAGTCTTCATGAGAAACACTAAATAAAAAATAAAATAAAATAAAATAAAATAAAATAAAAAAGAAACACTAAATAAAATAGTAGATTGTGTCTACTAGGAGGAAATACCTCTGAAAGCAAGTACAGCAGAAATTTCCTTAAATAAACTGGATGACCCTGTTAATGGGAAAAATTCAATTTAGATTTGAATTGGATTGTTTATGATACCTTGGATTTTTGAAAACATTTAGCTTAAAAAACAGTACATGCAATTTATTCCCTTCTGCTTGAAAACAGATTTGTTCTGCTTGAATATCCCAACATGGAAGAAAAACAGTGCAGAAGGCAGCCACAAACAAAGGAAAAAGTCAGCACTTCATTGCTCAAGACAAAAGAAAGGTGTCATAGATAAAGAAAGGAATCAGCAACTGAATTATTTTCTGCATAGCATGAAGCATACATTGCATATCTGCTTTTCACGAAGCATACATTTTTTAATATGAAAGCCCCTTAGTGTTTTTAATAGTGTAGTTGACGTGTTTCTTGTAAAAAAAAATTCCAGACTTACACCTGTCTTTCCTACAGCTCAGAGACTGAGGAGGATGATCAGCACAAAAGGAAGCAGAACTGAGCTGCTCTGGGCTTCCACTAATTCCTGAATTTAAAATAGTACAGCAACATAATTTCTGTTTGATGCCAAACAACACTACTTTCTCCTTTGCTTAATACAGTCACTGGATCCACTGTTACTGCATCAACTGGCATTTGACTCCCCTCTGCTCGCAGGATGTCAGAGCATCAGGACAGGAAGGAATAGCTTGATGATAGAAATGTTCTAACTGCACATGGTGAACTTCCAAAAATTGTCCAGGTTCATGCTTTAAGTCTATGTCTGCGTCACTTTAAGGGTAGGGTAGGGTAGGGCAGGGTAGGATAGGACAGGACTGTAGGCAGACAAATGGGTAGGCAGAGATCTTTGACATAAGCAGTCAATTATGGCTGAATTTCACCCAGGCCATTTTGTAGAAATCATTTGCAGGGCAGGAGGAAAGACGACCAAAACATGTGGGTGAGACAGTGTGTTAGAAATCTGTCTCCAGTTAGGAGTGACAGAAAACCACACCTCAGTAGTAACCAAATCCCACAGAGACAGAACCACTCCTAGCCACCTGTATCTCTCACCCCAGCTACAGCCAACAATGTCACTGCACTTCCCTGCCTATTGCAAAGACTTTAGTTTCCACTCCTCCTAGCAGCCCTAGCTCTTGCATTCCCATTGCAGTGCTACAGCAGGGACAGAAAATAATGAAAGGTTTCACAGGGAATTAAATTAATAACTGATATTTATTATTGTTATTCTATTTCCCCACGGCAGTCACCTATCAGGGCCTGGGACCACTGTGCTACAGTCTGAATAGACATAAAGGAAAAATTGGCCAGGGACCTTCTGTTGAAAGTATAGTTTTGTTTTCATAAAGACTATTTAAAACTTAAATCTTATTTAGAGGCAGGAGAGATAGTTTTAAACCTGAAAGTCTTGCACACGCTCAAAGTTAAAAACAGAGAGTTCACACTGCAAAACCGAAATCTTATTGTCCATTAATATGACATCACAAGACAGCAGAACAGGAAAACACACATTTTGTTAAAATTCTTTTCATGAACTAGTTTATACAAAGAGGAAAGCTGAAGAGCTGTGATGATTTATTTTATCCGTAGTAGTCTTAAATCCTGGATGTTGCGATCAAGAGCACCCTGAGGAAGTTTGCCGATAATGAAGATGAGTGGAGAGGTTGACACCCCATAAGGGAGAGCCACTCTTCAGAATGACTTAGACAGACTGGATAAGTGGGCTAGCAGAAACTTTATGAAGTTCAGTGTGGGAAAATGTAAGGTCTTGCACCTGGGAACACATAACCCAAGAGTGCAGTTCAGACTGGGATCGTCTTGGCTAGAGAGCAGCCTTGTGGAAAGGGACCTGGGGGTCTTGGTGGACAGCAAGCCATGAACAAACAGTGCAAAGAAAGCCAACAGGATGCTGGGCTGCATCAACAAGGGCATCACCAGCAGTGACAAAGAAGTCATCATCGTGCTCTACTCTGAGCTTATCAGACCACACCCTGAGTACTGCATTCAGTTTTGGCCCCTGTGGTACAAAAAGTATTTGGACAGGCTGGAGAGGGTCTAGAGAAGAGCCACAAGGATGATCAGAGGACTGGAGCACCTGCCCTATGAGGAGATAATGAGAAAACTGTGTCTATTCGGCCTTGAGATGAGGAGGCTTAGAGGAGATCATGATTACAATGTTCTAGTACTTAAAGGGGTGTTACAAAGAGGATGGAGACTCCCTGTTTACAAGGAGTCACATGGACAAGACAAGGGGTAGCAGGGATAAGTTGCTTCCAGGAGATTTAATTTGAATGCAAGAGGAAAATTTTTCACTCTGAGGACAGTCAGAAATTGGAATGGTCTCCCAGGGGAAGTGGTGGATTGCCCGGCTTTGGACAGTTTAAAGTGTCAGCTCAATGGGGTGCCAAGATATACCACATAAAAAATATTAGAAGGGTTGGACCACATGATCCTTGCGGTCCCTTCCAACCTAACACTATATGATTCTATGAACTCTTAGGGTCTTAGCCACCTTGAAGCAGTAAATCTTATATATAAATTGCAACTCTTTCAGTGTTTTCCTGAATGTTGTTTACAGTCAATACATGTATATGTGCTTTGTTCTTCACAGTCTAAAGTCTCTCTTTTATTGAGATTATAAGAAAATGAAGTTTCAATCTGATGCTTTCTGGCACTCTGTTAAAAATAAAAACGTCTCTGTCTTAAGAAATTTATCATTATTATGATTTCACGAAGAGAGAAAATACTATAATGGGAAGTCTGTCATCTAGAGATGCTTTGAAACTGCAAAGTCTCTATCACAATTATGAACTGAAGCCTAATTTCCATAAACATTAACACTAACTAGGTCAGGCATAATTTCTAACATGCTATGATTTGGAAATTTTTCACAAGATGCAATAGTGGCAACCACTCTTCACGTGTGTGTGTGTGGTATATACATTGTGTGCATTGGTGTGGCAGAGCCACCTAGGTCACATTGAGCCTCCTCTTTATTGAGCCACGGTGTACGTGTCACTCTACAGGGTGACATATCACATCAGATAGGGCAATTATGCTTTTGGAGCAAAAGAAGCCAAGTTGCTTCTATGGGCTTCAGTATGCATTGTAAACATTCAGCAGGGCCATTTGGTCGTGCTTGGATGGTTAGCCCATGCTGAAGGCCATCCTATTGTTTTCATCTCCATTATAGCTAGCATGCCTGCCCTTCTGATTATAGACCTTGCAGTGGCTCTTCCATCTGGTAAGCCACAAAAATAGAATATGGTTTTCCAAGCTCTGATTCAGTAGAGCAATTTTCACTCTTGCACATCTCCCCACTGAAACGGTCGTAGCTATTCTCATGACTGAAGGTCACACTAAAAGACTGAGGCAACTGGATTCTTTTAATATCTGACATTTCAGAAGGCACTCAGAACACAGTGAGATCACTGCTAAAATAATGTTTTCAAGGGAATTACTGCATATAGAGGGAAGTAACAAAACCAGTGAAGTAGATAAACATACAGAAGGGAAGACAAAAGTAAATGCCTCCTAAGCCACAATTAAGACTACACAAAGGCAAATGGCAGTGCCTTGAACTTGTGTCCTTGCTAATCAAGTGCATTCTAAGTGACATAACTGGCTGGCTGCAAATCAGAAAGCAGAAGATGGTAGCTGCCAAGGGTTGTTGTTTTAGTGGGAAAACACTGTAAAGAGATTTGAAATGGTGGCACACTGTACAGTCTCCTTTTGTAAAGAGTTGCTTTGTGAATATCTTGCAAAAGATTGCAACACATTTCAGATTTGAGTCAGAACACTGGGAGAAACACCACGCTAGCCCAAAGTTATTTGATTACTTACATCACTTCCAGCAGATGTCTTAGCAGTATAGACTCTACTAAGATGGATAAGAAGAATGGAACATGATTAGAATACTTATTAGTAAACAGGAAAATGGATCAGCCTGTACTTATATACATACAACTGCAGAAAAAGATTATTCAAAGGACATTGCTAGGATTGTTAACTATCTCTAAACTAAACATGCTGCTTCTTTAAGTTGAGTTCTATGTCCCCTTCCAAACATCTCCAATGCATCACCAGCTTTCTCTTCCCCTCTGTCCCCCCACATCTTGGTATCTTCAAAAATTTGGAGCTGATTCCAGCTCCAATTTAATTAAAAGCTCGAGCATTTAATTACCTAACCAGAGGTTCTATAAATTCTTTTTTCTGGTACTTTCCCTGCACTCTGCCTTCCTCCTTCCAACTCTCTGGCCACTCACAGAGATCTCAGCCCCAGATTCCTTTCCTCTTCCCTGGTCCTCCCATTGTTTCCTTCTTTTGGAAAATTCAGCACTCTGTACTTGTTCAGAAACTTCTTTATCTTGTTCATCCTAGCAGTAGCTGAGAAAGCCAGCATGCTCCACCATCCAAGGAAGAAGAAATGAGTGAGGCTGGTCCTTCTGCCACTGTGGCAGGCAACATCTTTAAGAATGTAAGAGAAGATAAGTAGTCTTTACTCTGGGCCATATTTTAAAACTATTAGAAGAAATGTATATAAACATCTCAAGAGAAAATTTTGATGGCTTTTGTGCATGCTGAAAAAAAAGCAGCATTGATAATTAAAATGTCAACCTTACTATCAAATGGATGAGGGTACTCACACTGCTGAAGGCATAGGTGGCCATATTTAAATTTTTAAAAAGGAGAGCAACCCCTTTTTCTGTTCCCTCCTTTCTTGAAATAGCATAACAGTTTTGCTATACTCCCCATCAGCAATTGTCACTTGCATTGTACTATGAACTCACAGAACAGGTTATTACCACATATACTGCAGGATCAAGTGCCTGGACTGCAAAGCAGCAGCCACTCTGGCTCATAAGAAAGGCATACATGAACTGTTGAAAATAACTGTGAGGTTGCCAATGTAGTAAAATTCAGCTGTAGTTATTCCTCACCTCCAAAATATCGTGGCACTACTTCTTTCCAGGAGACTCCAACAAAGGGCTCTGCAGTGGGTCAGTTGCTTGTAGCAAGACGAACCTTTCTTGGGGTATGACTCCCTGAAGTCAAACCGGTGCTCTGGCAGAAGCTGATGCCTTCAGGGTCAGTCAGTCTGGGTCAGTGCTGGTGCTCCCAACCCCACCAACCTCTCCCCTGGCCTGCTCTGCAAGTGAGCTGAGCTTGTGCTGGAGGCCAGGCCTTTTATTGGCCTCCTGATCCTGCCCCTGCGCAGTTGGGGCCAGCCCTAACCAGGCACAGGGGGGCTGAATGCAGGCTCACACCCACTGCCTCCTGAGTAGCAGCACCTGGCTGCTGCCTCATCTCACTACACTTGCTCTCCTTCCCCACTGCTGTTACGATGACTTTGGTACCTCCCAAGGGATAAGCAAGGCTGCTGCAGGTCTTCTGGTGAGGGAGTAGTTATTTGACAGGTTGCTGAAATTTCCCTATGGAATGCAAGCAAAATAAGTTGAAATGAAGTGCTGTAAATGTATAACCGTGTGGAGTTTTATCAGGTAAATACAGGGCATTTTGTATAGCCAAGGGGCTTTCTTCTTCCCAGATTTCAATGGTCTCCTGTGAACCAAAGCAGTAGCAAGCTGCTTAAATAAAGATTATACAAATTTAAAATATAGGCTTAGGGAGCCTAGCTATAGGAGTGACTCCTGGTTCCTGCTAAGATTCTAAATATCTTATTCTTTATGTGTGAATTTTACATATGCTTTTGTTAAAAGAAGGTAACACTGAGATATTGGATTTTTTACACTTCTTTATGCAGTGGATTCCACAGATATAAATTCTTTTTTTCAAAAAATCTACCAACTATCACAATTTTTTTTAAATCTATCTATCTATTTATTTATTTATTTATTTTTGCCTGAAGGATCAGCATCCATGTCTGTTTCCGGCTGATAGCTACAGATCAGTGCTGTCTGCACATCATTTGATCTACTGAGATGGTACTAAGTGAATACAGTTGATGATTTTCTGGAGTTCTAGTTGTCTGCTCCAGTTGCAAGCTAGTTGTCTGCTTCACTGGAGATATAAGCTGAAACAGATGATCAAGAATCAGATCTTATTTGAATAGTTAAAGGCTGTCTTCATCTGAGCATTAACTAATTTACATGGCAAAATTCCAATTTACCATCTATCACTTAAATGACAGCTTGTGAAACATTAGTTTGGCATTCTTCACTTGCAGTGTTAGATTTCCATTCAAATTGAGAGAGGAAACATATGTGGAGTGTGCTTGTTGGGGGCAGGCATTGTAAGACACACACAGAATGCATACTTAACACCAGAATCATTAGATATAAAATATAAAATGTAAACATAGAAATTGCTCAGTTCTATTAAACAAACAAACAATTAAACAAACCTAAAATCCTCAACAAAACAACTACCAAAAACCAACTGATTTTACTGAACAGAAACAATAGGCAGTATGGTAAAATCTTCTCTCAAATCATAGGGCCAGAGGCATGTGGAAAAGAGTGTAATGTCTGCATCCCACTAAGCTGTTCCTTAGATACTACAAATCTGTCACAAAAACAAAGATACACCCATTTTCCTGAAAAGAGAACAGAATTGAGCTTGTTCCTCAGTCTGGTTTAGGTTAAGCACCTAACTAATCAGAAGCTATTCCTGATTAAACCCCAGATTTAGAACTAATCCAAAATCTGTTGATATGTGGTGGCCAGTTGCTGTTATCCAGGTGTATAGGGCTCAGAAATTGGATGAGCTCTCCTATCTGAAAACATTATCTGCTTGAGGAGCATCTGCATCCGTTACAAAGTCAGTGTGGTTTAAGTCTGTAAATTGATGGCTTAAAAATGGAGCAATTTCACAAAGGGGAAGCACTGTTGCAACTGGACAGAGCTGCTGGACATACCTCTGAGGGCAACTCACAGGCAGAAGGCTAATTCAACCTCCTATCTGCCAAGACAAGTTGAGAAAAATACATATTTTGACTTTTGGGGGGGTTAAAATTGTTATTTTTGCTGTAGGGATAATCTAACTATATTGCTATTATGTTCCTTTTCAAGGTCAAGCAGTGCAAACAAAATTCCCCCTGAAACAAGCACATATCCTCCTCACTGTCCCAAGTGCTCCTATTCCCTCATACACCCCACAGCTCCCATGATGTCCTCAGTTTCATGCTGTAAAGACCTTCATGGCACAGCACAGACCCTGCTTTATTTTAGACATTTTAAACTCGAGAAACCTGCAGAAAATTATTAGTTTCTAGCACTGTGGGAGTGCTATGGAAAGACAAGTGGAGCAGTCAGCAACCTCTATAGGAGGCTGGTGCAGAGCAGCACAGACACAAACACTCTGCATTACTTGACCCCAAAAGACAGGGAATCACTGGCTCTGGATGGAGTTACCAGAGCTGACGTACCCAATCTAAATCCTTAGTACAAACCTCTGACATACTTTTTACTCCATGGCAGTATGTCCCCTCTTTTGTATGCAATTCACAAGTGTGGGACTACTGAGAACTTTTTTTTATTATTTACAGAAATAAATTCAGCCTTTACCCAAACCAGATCCTAAACATTAAAGCAAGACCTCTTAGATTATGCTCATAGATTATTGTGTAGCATCAGCAGGTACTCAGCATCCCCCAGGAGGTGGGAAAAAACTCCAGGATGAGGGCTCAGACATGCAATGCTAAGCCAGCTCCTCCTGCTGATGCTTATAATTTACTCTTCCCCAATGGTCTAGTGTGGCATGTGACCCATGGCTAACAAATAGGGTGTGCAGTCAGCAACCCTGGGCCCTGGACACACACCAAAAAGTGTGCAACAGCAACCTGGGTGCCTGCAGCCTGGAGTGGGCAATAGGAAGTAGGGAGTAACGTGGCTTCTTCCTCTGATCTCCAGCTTCCAGAGGCATTCTGGGCCTGTTTCTTCCACTCTCCAATGTATTGTTGTTTTTTTAACAGTACCAAAACCAGGGATAAATAACAGAGGATGGGTGTGATTGATGACTTTAAGTTAATTTTTTAAATGCAAGCGACACACACTGTTGAAATGGTGTGGTTTGTAATGCCATCCTGGAGTGCTCTAAAAACTTGTTGCCATGTTTGTACATGCTACAATGGCACCAATCTTATAAAAATGGGAACGATATGGCCTTTTAGACATTTTCACAAAGAATTAAAGACATGATTTTATAAAACTCACCTGTGAACAAAAACCTAGGCATGAATTTTGAGTGAAAGTCGCAATCCAGGTTATGTGTTGCCAAATAACATGGAGTGATCAACTTTTTCCCATTTCATAAGTGAACTGCTGAATTTGGCATTGCATTTATTTTGTTGTTTGAAACTTCCCCACCCTATTCACACAGCTAGATCATTATGAGGAACTGTGCAAGTATCTTGTGCCAGAACTACTGCAGTCAGGAAATTCTGCTGTGTGTACACATGCTGGAATATGTCTGCTTCCAGTAAGGTATATATTAAAAAAATTAAAAACATGTGTGAGGAAAAGTCAGTTCTTCAAGTCTGTGGTCACATTTTGCCCTTTTCATTCTTGTGACACACATTTTGAGAGGAAATTAAAAAACCAAAATCACACACACATACACACATGAGGGAAAAATGAGTTTAGATGTAAACATATGACCCTCAAAGAGCAGAGGGAGAAAATGTACGTTCCCTGTATTTGCCTCTGTGAATTAAATCGTTACTTGTGATTAAACAAGTAATCACAAAAACACACAAAAAGTGTGCCCTGTTGAGATGCTCTTAATGCATAGGGAAGATGCTTGCATTCTGTAGGCTGTTTGCTTACAAAGAGGAACTGCTGGCTTTTTGGGCTTTTCCCAGAGGAGATGGGCATTTTGCCAGTGTTTCATTTTCAAGTGCCTTTGTTCACCTAGGGCTTTAGCAAGAAAGCTTTTGCTTATTTATTATTAATCCTAGCCTAAGCAATGATCACTTTTAATCCTTTTACATTTTAAAACAAATTTATCAGATGATGACACCAAATACAATGTCCCTCAAAGCTCTGGCATTTATTTTTTCATTTAATAGTAATTCTATAATTTACACACCCATGGACTTGTTTTATTGGTTCATGAAACCTGCTTCTATGACCATTTCTTTAACAAAATATAAATCTTACTCAGGTTATGAGGACACTTTTAACTCTTTTGTTAGTTATAGTCTTGATAGCACAGTAACAGAGAGGAACTGTATTTATTGCTTACTTTATCTATCTTTCTGTGAATCTTTGTAAAATGCTGGTTCATTCATATCTTGTTTTATCCAGGTTTGATATGTGTAAGACAGAATGAATATTTATTTTAATAAGCAGCACATGTTTTTTCTTAAGTTAATGCCATCTTCATGTTTTGGTATAAATTCATTATATAATCTTGATGGAAATCAGTTTGAGAGACCCACTGTAACTCCTATTCTTAACACCAAACTGTGTAATTTGGTATAGTTGTCTGTGCTTTGTCATGAGATGCTCAAAACAAACCAATCCTGGGGGCTGGGTGTCCTTTTAAACATAATGGCAAAACCTGATTCCTCTAATTTGGTGGTTCATGTTCTATTACTACTAAGAGATGCTGAATATCAACTGGCTACTTCCATAATTTTGCTATCCTTTTGTATAAGGCTGCCATATATATTCAAGAAATAATTTACCTGTCACTGAACCAGTTTCGTGTCAATAGAACCTTGCCAAGTAGTTTGCAATATAGACATATGAAGAACTGTTTGGGCTTTTCAGAAGGGCTGGAACAAGAGAATTGCTGTCATAACTGAAGTTAGCAACAAATCCAACTAGTCTTAAAGTTCAGCTAGTACAGCTCTCTAGAAAACAGTCAGACAAAAAAAAAAAAAAATCCCTCCTCCTATATTTATAAAGTTTTAGCAGATTATTGAAATACTTCATGGAAATGGAGGTTTTCTTATGAAATCTCTGCATTCCTAACAGTGCTGGAGGATAAGAGTACTCCAGAGACTGTCAGCACAATTTTGTGCCTCCAGTCTGTGAGGAAACCATAACCTCACTCAGGAAAAAGAAAAATGAGAAAATGGCAGCTCTGTACTGAGATTTAGTTTGTTAATCTTTGTACCAACAAGGAGGCTTACCTTTCAGCCTCCAACCAGTGAAAATCAAAAGACAAAACATCTCTAGAATTTACAGAAATTTATATAAACCCCACAGAATCAGAAAGGGGAGCTTGGGGGAAAGGAGAAGGATATGGCACATGGGAAAAAGAAAAAGAGAGACAGTTTCTTTGTTTCCAAACCCCTGACTGCCCCCCAGATCCCTCCAAAATACAGTACCTTCTTTCCTCTTTCTACAGGCTGAACTTGGCTGCCTCTTTGTAAGAAACAAAAGGGAAGAGAATAGCTGCTTTGAGGCACCACCACCATATCCAGCTTTACAGATGGAGACCAGACACCAGAGACTGGGACTGGGACCTGTAAAAGTTGCTTCTTCCCATGCAAACCCCAGCAACTCTCCAAATTCTCAGCAGGGTGTAGGATTAAAGCAGAACCAAACTAAAACCTTGCATTTGCTGTTGAAGCATCACACAGGACACAGACTGGCTTCCTACAACAGGGTACCCAGAGCTCTGTATGTATGTACCCATACCACCTCTGCTGATCACCTGGCCCTGATAATGGTCAGGGTAATCTCAGGGATCTGGCTGCTCAGTGATCACCAGCCAAAATAAAAGCTGTGCCCTAAAATGAGGACAATCTGATTGCGGATTCTGGATTCTCAAAAAAATTATAAGAAGATGAGAACAGCATTTTCAACTGCACTTGAAATCAGGGGGATTTAAATGTGGTCCTAATTTGCTCTCCTTTACACTTAAGGCACTAGACTAAACCATACTGGTAAGGTATATTATCTTTGCAAAAATTCACTTCCTTTTCAATTACATTTAATTTCCACTTCATCTTTCTCTTGTATTTATTCTACAAACAAGCCATTGTGTTATTAATGATCCAGAGTTCCTCAAATCCGTATGTTTTATGGATTTTATGTCAAAGTGGACTCATAACATTTTAATGAGGAAAAAGAATGATATTTTACTGTACTCACATCTTACACTACCCAGCCAATAGGCCTGCAAGCAGTTCTAAATCTTTCTGTAATAGCACCATGGAGATTATAAAAAAGAAATAGGCATTGCCAGCTTCCTCTGCCCCCCACCCCTCAAAAGGATTGATGTTTTCCTGTAAGACCTTCATAAAGAGCTAGTTTATTTGTAGCCAATTGTTAATTCCTGACTGATGGTAATACACCTACATAGAGGTGAAGAAAATTCTTTAATGTTTTGTAACAAGCAGAAATCAGGTAGATGATAAAACAGGGTTATCAGTCACTTCAGCAGTCGAGCAAATTTGATTCTCTTCATTTTTCTGGAGACATCCAGTTTGCCATGTGCATGCTCAGAGATTTAGCTATTCATGTATTAGAATGACACATTAAAAGTAGTGAATTTCACATTAGCAATGCAGATGGAGGAATGAATGATCTCAGAAAATTAGACAGTGGAAAGACTGGTGCTGAAGAGTAGCATGAGAGCTGGAAATCCTGGACAAAGCAGAGAAAAAGGGTATTGGAGAGGAGGCAGAATGGAATAAAGCAGAAAGATATAATATAGAAGAAGGAAAAGCTGCAATAGAAGAAAAGACTGGAGAGTAAAGAATGCAAGGAAAAGCTAAAGTGAAAAGCAAAGATTAGCAGTTAATAGAAACATTAAAATGTTCAGATAGCAGCATTTCTTTGACATTAATTAATAAGAAATGCGTTATTGTGTACAAAGTTGGTACTTTTTTTTTTCACAGAATAATTTACTGGCACCATTGTCCTACCCCTCTTCTAATTGTGCCAATCACTTCCTGGTAGATTAAGATACCGAAATGCATGTTTAAACTATTCAGTGTAAGCTCTATTATAAATACACAAGCACATGCACAGAAAAGTGCTTAAGAGATAAGGAATTTTTATAAAGGAAAGGATAAGGCTGGGGAAGGGGGGAGGAGGGATAAAGGGAAAATCTCTGAGAAAAAAAGGAGACATATTCCAGAGACATCAATCTTGAAATTAGAAGCTCATTAATTCTCAGCTTATTTTCATTCTCTGTGGAGTTTTACCACATGTGACAGCCTTGGAGTCCGATTACAGCTGCTTTCCAACTACTAGTCTAAAAATTAACACCAAAAAGCCTCATCATTTTCAGCAAAGTTTGATGAACTGGTTACCCTTTAACAGGGATGTTTTGTCCACTAAATTGCAACGGGCCTGCTATTTTTCTCATATCACTGCTGACAGATGAGCTCGATTATCATCCTAGATCCACCTTGCCGGTGCTCATTTGGACAACAAAGATAGCAACTGCACTGAAAGAAAATTTCAGGAAAAGTAATTGAAGACAAATTAAAAATTTCAATAGATTTTCCTGGAAATTTGCCCACACAACATATTGTTTACATATCCACCTCCATCCAGAAGTTTGAAACCATATCCCAGGATGCCTGTTGTTAATGTTTTAGCCCTGCCCTGGCCAGGTTTCTCCTGGATGCTCCAGGCCAAGACCAATTTGTCAATGCCAGGTTGTATGATGATTTATAACTATAACTGAGTGAGGATGCTGGCTATGTTCTGTCTCGCCCTAACTAGCTGTGCTGAACTGAAGCCAGCGCAAATCACTAGCTGGCTACAAGTAAGCACACTCAGAGGGAGGCAGAAGTTTTTTGTTAGATTTCCAGGTATAATCAGAATCAATAAATTTTGTTTGAAGGAAATTTTTGGAAGAGAAAATATGAAACTGTTCAAGGCTGCATTGCACTTCAGCAAATATAATGTGTCATAGAGGGAGGTAGCGTGCCCTAGACGTGAAAAACCTTCCCAAAGCTTGAATTTTATTCTGTGAGATTTTTTTTGTGTCAAACAAGGGACCAAAGGAAAGTACATCTGAACACATAGTCAAGATATGTCTGTATGGCAACAACTCTCTTAATATGTACAGAAGTGTGGCAACCTGTAAATCATTCTACTCACACAGTCTCTGTTTTCCCTTATCCAAACTGCCATGAAGTCATGTACAATCTGTAGAAGGGACTCAAAGAACAAAATCCTGTCTTTCAGGAAAAAAAAAGAAGTTAAACTGAGGATAAGAAAATTAGGAATTGTGAGGCTAGTACTAAAACTAAATACATTACAAATGTTAGAGTCCAGAGTGTAGGGAGTGAGAAATTTAGGAGCAGTGATGTGAAAACTTAATTACATCCAAGTAAAGGTTAGAGTGGCTTGTATGAGAAGCATGGGATAGACATTGTACTCTGAGTAACACCACTTGTTGTCTGGGACTGCTGTAGGTAAGATGGTGCTTAATGTGTATGAAAGGATAAGGATCAGATCCTGTCTGTCAGTGAATTAATGCCTTTATCGAACTGCTTCTCTGAGGGAAACCTTGATTTGTTTTCCTGAATAAGAAATTTCTTTCTGAACAGCTGTGAAGATTGACAAAAAGGCTATAAATAAAAAAGGAAATAAACCTTTGGCCAATTTTTATTGTCGGTGTTTTGTGTGTGTGTGTGTGTGTTCTGTTTTTTTGGTTATGCTGATAATTGGCTACACCTCATGTGAAATGAATCGGAATCTATTGTGATAAGCAGGGAGGGGAGTGGGAGAGTGGAAGGCAAAAAAAAGGAAGAGGAACAGAAATAAAAAAAAATTGTTGTTAGCATTTCCTCAATATCACAGAATGCACTAGCAGGTCAAAGTTGTAATAATTTCATTTCAGTGTAATAAAATCAATGCTGAAGAATAATGAAACAACAACTACCAAGGCTGCTTCAGGTGTTATGATATCATTATAGCACAACAGCCTTATTATTCACTGCAGTTCTTCGTAGCATGTCCTGACTATGTGTGACAAGTGCTCCTGCATCTGTGCACAGTTAAAATCTCAGATTAAATCTGACAAACACAGAAAGTGTTTTGAGCTAACTTGTCCTCCCTTCACAGTTGTTCATTATGGTGTGACCTACTCTTTTTGTGTCCTACATGACTCACATCCTTTTAGATTTTGTTTATTGAAAGCTGATAGTTACAAGTGCTGACATTTGACAGGTTTTATATTCCAGGGAATTAAAATAAGAAGAATCTGACAAAGACGTTGTAACATGAGACAACCTTACTAAACATGTACACTGTATGAATGCAGAGGAAAATTAAGTTGCTCTACTTCCAGAGGCTCTTCATGGTGCTCAGTTCCCATTGTATGACTGTTATGAAAAGTGCAGGCCCATAACTTCAGATACAAAGTCATCCACATTATAACAGGGTTTCAGATGCTCCATCAGAGAGTGAAAATTATTGGCACCCCTGTTAATGACTTCTACAAAAATCTTAAAATTAGAGTGTTTGCCAGCTGGATTAATCTTCTGGTGCACAGTCATTTATGAAGCTTTGAAATTTTAACCATTGCCAACAATGCTTAAATTGAAAAAACTCCCAGAATATCAGTTAGATGACAAATAATGGTTTGCTAAATAAAGACATGCTGTCTGCCTCAGCTATATGCTACGATATGTGCCAGTAAAAGCAGAGCAGACATTTTGTAGTGTCGTAAAACTGCTTCCAAAAATAAGCACCCTGCAGCTATTAGAAACTGTGTGAGAATCACCAAGTGTCAGCCTCATCCTCAACTACATTCAGTATCATAAATGGATTTAAGAAAGCATAAGGTGGTTCCAAGCACCCTCAATACTACCCTGATAATCTTGAGTGCTTGACAAAAAAAAAAAAAAAAGGCATTGTTCACATCATAATAAAAAAAAGAAATTCTATGGGGGGCACTCAGAGGAGGGCACTCAGGACAGCTTCACATTGTTCTGGCAGTTAACATGGTGGGGTTTTTTTCTGAAATTGTCGTTTCTGAGACAGGTGTTAACATTCACCCAAATCTAAAGAAACAAAATTTACAGTGGGTAAAAGTAGTATTTATGTATAATTCTTTTTTGTCCTGAAACTATTGTTGAAATACTGTGTGTCTTCTTATTGCCCCTCTTCTTCTTCTCCTTGCCCTCTGCTCTGGTGGCTGCAGAAGTTCTGAGTGTAACTGATGAGGTGAGAGGTGACAGGCATGTCAGCAGGCATAAAGACATCCCTGCACTAAATACTTCTTGGCTTACACCAGAGAGCAAAGTAGGGAAAACCTCAAGTACTCACTAAAACATGTGGAATTTACCTGGCTTTCACAAACTCTTTTTTTCTTTTTTTTTTTTTCCATTTTTTCTTTTTCTTTTTTTTTTTTTTTTTCTTTTTTTTTTTTTTTTCATTTTTTCTTATTTTTTTCTTTTTTTCTCCCCCAAAAGTGCTGCTTCTACTAGTTCATGTAAGACATGTAAGATTTACTTATCCCACAGAAGTCTGTGGGTTGGTTGAAATAGGAGGTTTTGATCTGAACAACTGTCTCTTAGTGAATTTCCTCCACCCAGATAGCTCTACAGGGATTAATACAAAACGCTATCATACTATTATCCAATTAGTTAAAAAAGAGTAGCTGCACAAGTATTGAAAGCTTTACCCTCAATTAAAGTACAAGGGTACTTGCGTGATCTCAGAGGTCTAGTAAAAAGAGGAAAATCAGAATATGTTTGAATGTCCCAGGGATGCAAGGTAGGTACACAGAATAGCAAGGCAGTCTTCTGATGGGCAAAAAAAAATCTTCTGCTACACTAGAGAGTTTATCCTGGAAACTAGTACTTCATCTTGACTAAAGAAAAAGCTAAAATTTTACCAAGAGATTTCACCAGACACAAGATTTACTTGCAGGTTGTCACTATTCAGAGTTACTTACTATTTCAGGTGTTTTTAGGCACATTCCTGTGCTGCTATTAATACGTGCAGGCTGCTGCAGAGAACCTGGTATGGTGCAGTCGAGACGGGTTGAGGCACAGAGCCCCAATCCTCCGGCAACTGCGATCATCCTCCCCGAGTCTCTCAGGCTCTGAGTACAGGGCTGAAACACTCAGATCGAGACTCATCAATGGCTCTCCCATAGTTAGAAATGCTCTAAAGGCACCCAGTGACCTAGTTTAAACTTAAAACCTCATATTCCACATAGATCAAACACAAAAAAATTCAACTTGTGTAATTCTAAGTGTGACTCGTCTAAGAGCTTTCTGGGCAAAGTAGGCCAAAAATGGAAAAACCTCATTATATGCCTAACAACAAGATAGAAAATATGCAATTGAAGCTTATGCATGATGGGAAAAAAGAAAAGAAGGAAGAAGTGGGTGCCTAGTCTGAAGCTAGTTTGAAGTCTGGGACATCAGAGTAAACGCAAAAGGTTTTTTTTTTTTTATCAGAATTTGCAATTCACTGGGAGATTTGGGGGACTGGGAAGGAAAGTCAGAGAGATTTATCTTGAATACAAATGGGATGGGGTGCCTGTCATTTTAAGATGGGGAACAGGTCTGCAGTAGCTCAGAAGAGTTTTTCAGGCAGTCAGTGATTAATTGTGCTCTGCTATGCCACATCTCTTTCTATTAAACCTTAGATAGCCAAATCAGTTCCCTAATTGTTTTTGTGCTTCTCAGTCTTCCTTTTGTCTTACATAGGAGTAGGCAATTTCTCTGCCATCAATATCTCATTAAGGGCCCTGGAATGTAAAATGCCTTGTTTTGTCTTTAATTTTGCTTTCCAGGTTTTTTGCTACATTTTATGACATGGCATTCTTTATTTGTTTGTTGCGGTCCATTTATTCTCTGGCATTCCCTTTCCTCAGGTTATAGCTTTATTTGTTTCTCTGCCTGTTGGCACTCGAGGTGTATGTAAATTATTGTAACATGCTTCACCATCACTACCTATTGCTCTTCATTTCCCCTAATGACATTCTCATCTGAATGCTGGTGGCCAGGCCAGGATGCACATGTGTAGAAAACAACCTCCACTCATCTGGGAGGCCTTTTTTTCTTTTCTTTTTTTCACTCTCCTTTCTATTGTGGTTTGCCTCAGACTTGTATTCATGAATAGGAATAGAACTGCACATGCTTTCTGCCCTAGGGCAAAATCCTGCTACCACTAGTGCAAAAGTAGCAGCTTAGAGGAAAAAGGAAGGGCATTGACACAAATAGCTAATCAAAGGGTTTTTAATGATACTCATTAGGAAAGAAATTCATTAACAAGCCAGCACATGAACATTTCCTGAAGGGAGAGTGATGTTATTGGTCACATCAAAGTCCCCACCTGACTAACACCTTTATTGCTGTTAATAGTAAGGCCAAGTTAGCAGCAAAATCAGTCGCATTCTGTTCCTGGTAATGAAAAAGTCAGCAAAGCATGGTCATTGAAAGTGGATCGATTCTGTTTTACTAATAAGAATGGCTTTCAGCTTTTCAGAGATGTGTAGTTTAGCACTCACCACTGATGCTTTTGAAGTCATACAATTTTACATTTCTTCCCCTTCATTCTCTCCCTTGCTCTTTCTCTCTCTGCTTTTATTTGGACACCACTGACTATGTCCACACCGGTGCCTCACAGTAGAGGTGCACATCCCCTCCCTCTGCCCCAGCCCCATGGCAAACCTCAGGCAGATGGATGCCAGAGCCCCTTCTCTGGCAGAAGTTTACAGAAGGCAACCTCATTGCAAGGTGCAGCAGAGCTCTGCTGAACTGTGGGCAAATTATTAACCCAGACAAGGCACCCATCCAGGCTCACTGGAGTTTATGCCCGCTACTCAGAGCTGAGACAGACTCTGAGCATCACAGCCATTTCCAACTCAAAGGTGTCTAACTACCTTTTTTTTTTTTTTTTTTTTATGCTCACACTATCACTTATCTATGAAAGGGACTGCATTTTTCTGCCAACTCACTCCTAGAGATTAGTACTGGTATCTTGGGACGCTAATTTGCTCTGTAAAAATTAGTTTTTTAAATAGACTGAACTAGAAATCTCACTTCTATTGCACTGCTCTGACAGAGCAGAGCCCAGTTATTAGAACAAATTGAAGCAACCTGCTTCCTGGTTGTTATACCCACGTAATTACTACAGGCTGATACATGAAACCATGCTTCACTCTTATGCTTAGAGGCGAGATCTCCATTTTGCAAGGACAGAGCGAGTTCTATTATACATTTTACTGCCAAAGGAGGTCACTTAAGTTTAATTGGTTCTAATTAGCACTTGCTCAAGCTGTTATATTCTTTACCTGCATCCAAGTGGCTCTCCAAGCGCTGCACAATGGATTCCTGCTTTTGAACACAAATGAGAATTACTAATGGCATCCTTGAAGGCAAAAGATGCACTCATCAGCATAAATGGGGAACAAATATCAGCACAAACAGTAGCAGGCCATTTGTAGAAAAGAAAAAAACTGAACATAAACATTTTATCCCCATCTGTCTTTGATCAGTTGAGCATAATGCAACTGTGCACCTTGTTGAAAGTTAAAACATGGAAAGCACAAAAATGTAATTATTCTCTACCATTACTTTGCAGCTGAAAGATAAGTACTGGAGAATGGAATGGGGGGGGGGAGAGAGAGTGTAGGAGCTCTGAAAAAGTAAATAGATAATTTCAGTGGTAGCTAAGACAAAACACCAAGGAAAAGAAAAAATCTTCAAATATGTAAATCTGAAATGCATTAATTTCTAGGGTATTGGAGGATTGTTTTAAAAAGTTCACATTCAAGTGACAGGTTCAGATTTTCTGTTGGAATTGTTTGGTTTGGGTTTTTGTTTGTTCATTTGCTTTATTATTGCTGTTTGTTTCTTTATTTGCTTGTTTATTCCATTATGCTGCAGACAGACTAACAATTTCACTTGCCTAAATGGCAATGTAAGCCATTTCAGTCCTCATGATTCAGTGAGAAGCCAGCAGCAAATTCAGGATCGCCTAAGACAGAGGGAATAAGGGGTCCCATGCCAGAAGAGTTGCTGCAATTGTGAGGTGTGCTCTAGGAACTTCTTTCTGCTGCGGCCTCCCTGGATATAGCTGAACAGTAAAACAAAGGCAGGCTAGACAGAAATCTAGCATCATGCCAACCCTGAAGCTTAGAGCTAGTTCTCCCCAGATCCTTAGTTCACATATGCAGCACGTAGGCATGGCTCTAAATCTCCTCTGGGTCCCACAATATGTCCCTAGGTTGTAAACACCTAGTTTTGGATGGAGGAACACCCAAACCTAGTTTTGGGTGGGGCAAGAGGTAAGTCTGAAAGAGGAGCAGGGAATGAGCAAGGGAGACCAGAGCAGATGTCTGGGACCACTGGTCTACTCTCATCCCTGGTCCCCCCTGAGCTAATACAGCAGATATTCAGTCCCTCAGTGCATGCAGAGCACTACACATTCCCCAGCACCACTGCACCTCTTCTTCTCTTTCACCCCCATGCCAGGCATGCCAGATCTGCAGGACCGCAGCAGCAGCTCTGAGCGCACAGCCCATGGCAGGACAGCACTGAGACTGGGGAAAGGTGGCCTGAAAACCAAAAGTAATGCAGCTTATACTTATCATCAACAGCTCAGAATGACACTAGTGGATTTTGGTTGATTTCTGTGTTTCTTTTTTTTCGTCTTTCCCATCTTTCCTGTTCTTTGAATGTACTTCCTAAATGAACTGTCCGTTGCCCACGTGGTTTTCAAATACAATTTATTTTTAACTAATGTGCTCTTGATAGATGAAACAAAATGTGTTAAAAAATTAAAATCAAATTAAAAAATCCTCCCCTCATAAAACAAGTTCCCTCCAATCTTTATAAAAGAAGGCCAACTTTTTCCTTCTAGTTATCCTGCTAAATTTCCACAAGGTCATTAATTGTAAAAAACCCAAACTACATAAGCAGTAGAAAAGCCAAAAGAACTACCTATATATATATGTATTTTTTTTTTTTAAAAAAACAAAAAGATTCCTGCCGGAATCTCCCCCAAACCAATTACCATTCCTCTAACAGTTGTGAGGACTCTTTCTCAGCTTCAGTACACACCTTTTCTCCTTTCTGGCAATATACAGGCTGAGGCAAGCATAAGACACCTTATTATTATTTCGAACAGTCATGTCATCCTTTTGCACTGGTGTATGTTAAGTAAACATATTTAAAACACTCCAGGCTCCTTTTCTTTTGTGCCTTTCCCAAGGATTGGTGTTTCAGGTCACAACCAAAAGCTATTAAAAAGTTTTACTGACTTGGATAAAGACTTAAGAAATAATAAACAACAAAAAAGATTTATCTGTTGTTTCCATCACCAAAATGGCTGCCCATACAGCAATACACCACTGAAGTACATGTAACAATTTATTATTTGGTCCTTTGTCTCTCCTGTATTTAAAATTGAGCGTATGTCAAGGCAAAGATTGAGAGAAATTGATTTAGGATTTATCTATACATTCTGGTGATATTCTGTACTGGATTGGCAGTAGCTACACCAGTACAAAACCCCCATGGTTCAGACCCACTGAAGATAGCTTTTACATGTCCACTACTTTATTTGCTTTATGCAAATTATCTGTGCACTTGCAGTTCTTACTGTATATTGAGACAGCAGGTCTACAAATAGAGAATGCATCACTCAAATAGTTGCATCAGTGTAACTACATTGGTACAACTATTCCTAATCCAGGCAGGACTTTACTCAGAAATCCCTGTGACAGGCAATGCTTCCCACTGGCCTGTTTACAAGACAGCTGTGAGCTTAGAGCAAAAACCAGCATAGAAAATGTTCCTTGTTACTGTAAGTGGACAGTGATGATTATAGCTCAGTCTATGTTATTATTGCCTGATTTTCCCAGTTTGGGTTTTCACATATTGACTCCTTACTCAAGATCTTTTGACATAGATTTGAAATGTGAATATGGTTTATTTTTTTCCCCAGTAAATATACAATACACACTTCAACAGTACTATTAACCAACTTTTTATGCCAACTAAACTTTGCTGCACTAACAATACCAATGAAACACATTAATAAGTCATACTTTTCCGTGAACAAACTGTAGCCAATAAACAGTCGTTTTTTTAGAAAAAAACAAATTAAAAACAATTCTAAGTGCTGCCACAACATCCCTTTTCTTTAAACACATTATTCACAATAAATGTTGTCTTTTTTTTTTTTTTTTAAAGAAGATTACTTCTTTTAAAAATGTAAATTAAAATGCATTTTAAAAAATATGTACTGTGGTTCATTGGAAGTACACTGTATAGAAAAGAGAGAGAGGAAAAAAAAAGAAGAGACATCACCTGTAAGATAATGGAGACACTTTGCGATACACAACAACATCTTATGTAATATTGTAAGCAAATTATTAATGAACAGAAATGTACAGAAGCAGATGGACAAGTTAGTGAATATCATGGTACTGCACAGCTTTAATACTGACACACATTTACTTTCCAGTGGAAGAGATAAAACACATATTTCAAGGTAATCCAAATGGCTTAATCAATGCCTAATGATGCTGACTTTTAAATAGAATATAGTGAGTAAGGTGTTCCACCAAAGCTCAGCACAAGCTTTCAAATTAAAAGAAAAAAAAAACCACAAGCTGGTGACTGTGTTAAACATTTTCTAGAGAACTAAATTTGAATTTTACCCTGCATATTCTTTTCATATGAAAACACCAAAATAAAAACCATACATATGTAATTATGATGCTGCCTTTGTCTTGCTTCAACATTTTTTTCATGTTTTTAAGTAATGGGTTTAACTATACTAGTTTAACAAGCAAGAAGATTACATATATTTATTGGTCACGTATGTAAATAAATGCATACATTTTTTTCTGAACTTTTTTTTGGTTTGTAACCTGCTAAGTAACAGTCTTGACCTCAAGGAAGTTAACTACCATTTTTTTAATATTCAGTAGTGCTGAGTTATAGTTGATGGCTGTAGTGTTTTATCTTATCATGGAAGAAGTTAATGAAATGAAAAGCAACACATATTTAGCATTGTAATTTACTTTTCTAAAATTCTGCCATTACTATAAGTGTTCTTATTACTGGTGAGTTCCAAGGCAATATATAAAACAACATAGACTGGTTATATGAAAAAAGTATTCAAATGGAAACTTGTGTTCATGGTCAGATAACTAACAAAAATAAGGTGTAGGATGCAATATTTAAATTAAAAATCACATGAGTGGGCTGCCCACATACAGTATTCTAAGAAAAGTTTGAAAACTTACTTACTGAGATCTGAGAGGTACAGAAGATTTGGACAAAGTAATGAAAACTAATGAAGAGACAGGATGCTGTCATTAATGTCCACTTACAGAGTTTGGTTTATTCAAAAAGTGTATAAACATGCGTTATTTCCTCATCACTGTAGGATTTGAAGCCACTCACTACAACACAGGTCAAATATTTTCTTTGCTTATAACCAACTTTTTGGATGTATTCTATTGCCAGAAATGAACGTAATGCAAGCCAAAAGTAATTTGACCGTTGCTTTCCATCCAAACACTAAACATTTTACTACAAATTTAGTGAATCCAGCTCTCGCAGACTTCAGGTAACGGAACACACAGATTTGTTTAGACTGCATCAAAACAATTAATGTCATGAATTTCAGTGGTGCAGCTCTATCCTCAATGGTCCTGTACATGTATTGGAAAGATGAAATACGATACTGTGACATTTCTATTTTTTTGGAAGCAGCCTGAATATGTCTGGATAATAAATTGCATCCTTAACTACTTACTAGTTGATTCCTTGAGTGATATGGTTTGTTTCTCCTGGAAAATCTCTCTCATGTTTTGGGTTGGAGAAATAAATGGTAATAATTCTTTTAAAACTGCAATATAAAAACAGCTTTAGTGAAACACCTTAAGTTCTTTTGTTTGTAGCAAGTTTTGTTTTTCTCCCCCTTTACTTAGAGGTATGAGACGGCTAAAAACAGATACTAAGGGCATTATTCTAGTGAAAGGGTTTAGGCCATCTCATGCTACCTTTAATTTCATATTCGCTCTTTAACCTCCCACTTCTAACTTCTGACCCCTTTTTAAATAGGAAGAGCAGCTACACTGCTTGCTTTTAAAAGATTTAAATCAGTCTCTTATGTATTCACTGACACCAGTTTTGCCTGTCACTTTTTCATTTCTACACCCCAATGGAAAACCACCTAACATACTCCCTTACATCCAGCATTATCCAAAGTAGCTTACAGTACGTAAATCTTCACACATTCAGTCTCTTTTTTCTTCATGTCATGAGGAGTAGAGTTTTGTGCTTATCACCAAATAAAATTGCAGTGCAAACTTTAAACATAAAAGTTACACAATTAAAAGTTAATATATGGCACCACAGCCTATTAATTCACATATAGTACAACAGACCAATAAAAACAGACATGAATATGAACATAGCTAAAAAGGTGAGCTTGCATAGCAATGCAACAAAAGAAATTATATACAGAAGGAAATCCTTTCCATCCTGGAGAGTGATTTTTTTTTTTTTCTTTTTTATATACTCCTGACAAGGAATAGCTTAAGGTGGATGGTGTATTAAAGAGAAGAACACAAGTAAAGTATCTGTGGGATATGTGTGGCTGTGTGTCTTTACATTGCATTTACAGTTCTTTTAATAGTACATAAATAAAGAAAATGTTCATTGCACTGTTTAGTGTCATCACTTCCATGAGTTCAGACCTGATGGTCCATCAGAGCAGCTTGCAATGTGTCTTCTCTACTACTCTATAGAGAGAAACAAAGAGAGAGAAAGATGTTGTATTAAAAAAAGTCCCAAAACACAAACCAAAGCCTATGGCAACATTACTGCAGCAAAGCATTAATATTCAACAGGCTGGGAAAAGAGAGCTAATTGCATCTAAGTTGCAAACTGATGGATGCTAAAGTTCAGCACTTACCAACACCATATCTGAGATAGCACATTTCAGGGACTGTAGATCACTATTAGGTCTCTTACAAGCTACTGATCAGTACTGAGGGTTTGGCTGCAGCAGACAGGAGGCAGACACACCAACATCTACATTGCTTTTACTAGTAAACATACCAGTATGCATGAAATACATGAAATACATTTGACCTCATCAATGTTTTCAAATATGTAAGGGGTGAGTGTCAGGGAGATGGAGTTGGGCTTTTCTCAGTGGTGACCAGTGATAGGACAAGGGATAATGGGTGTAAATTGGAGCATAGGAGGTTCAAGTTGAATATCCGAAAAAATTTTTTTACTGTAAGGGTGACAGAGCCCTGGAACAGGCTGTCCAGGGGGGTTGTGGAGTCTCCTTCACTGGAGACATTCAAAACCCGCCTGGACACGTTCCTAGGCGATGTACTCTAGGTGGCCCTGCTCTGGCAGGGGGGTTGGACTAGATGATCTTTCGAGGTCCCTTCCAACCCCTAGGATTCTATGATTCTATGAAATACCTGGGATGTTGATGTACTACTTCAAACAACAGGGTCAAACCTGTTGGCATCTATTACTACCATCACACACACACAGCATTGATGTGGTTTTATAGATACAGAGTGATAGAAAAAAGTTTGGAAAATAATTCCCCTGGGAAGCTCAGGGAAGAATTGGGATATACAACTGGAAAACTTAGCTACACAGTTGAAAGAAAGGGCCTCTATCAAAGGTCAAAAAGAGCATACTGCTTATCAAGGAACAGAAAATTAAGAAAGCATGACAGACCTGCCACTCTGCCCAACAGATGCATTCACTTCTCTAAGAAAAAATGCCAATGGCATTTCCAAAACAAGCACACTACACTGTCAAGAAAATTCTAAATTTCAGGAATTTCTTTTCAATTTTCCCAGTGTTTCACTACCACTGCACACTGAAAGATGTACTGTTGAGGTAATGATGGTATGGTTTACATAGACTTAAAATGGTCCAAACCAAAGAACAGAAGAAATTGTTTGCATCTGATTGTCACACTCAACTTCCTCCTCTCTTCACAAAAGATTTATAATTTTTCTCTTTTTGTCTATGTGAGAGTTTGAACTGTAGCTAGAGAAAAACTTACATAATTCACCAGTAAACTGTCCTTGACTGTTTGATCCCACATAGCCTATATCGAGAAGGTCACTGGCATTGCGTTGGTGACCTCCTCGCAAGACTTCACCTTTTCTAGGTCCAGTGGATCCTTTAGAAGAAGCTGTTCCTGAAGAGCTGTGGCCACCAGGGGATGGGAAGTTGGGTTTACTATATGGTACGAGTGCCTCTTCTAGAAAAGCAAAACAAAACAACAAAAATACTAAATAAATTCCTACATATAGGAACCATCAAGTTATTCTTATATGGCTATGAGATTCATCACTGATATCAGATATGTCTTGACTTATGGCAAAGCAATTTTACCTAAGAAAATATACAACTCGTTGTATCCCACAAAGAAACCAGCATGCATTTAATCTTGCTTTCATGTAAACTCATAAATTACTTTGTATTAATTAGAAAAAGTCTAGATTCATTATGAGGTAGTAGATCATGAATCATAGATACTTTAATAAAAATACAATTTCCAAAACAATGCAGCTATGATTAGATTATTGCTTCAAGCCTACATGAATCTGCTTTTTCCTTTTCTTTAGCTTAAATTATGGTAACATTACTTCAATCAATTTAGATAAAGAACTACAATATCAGCTAATTTAATTATCTTCTAGCAGCTCAGTAATTTCTAACAAAACACACTGAAGATTTTTCCCACTGGTTGTGAATTACATCGGAAAACATTATATACGCATAATATTAGGAGCTGTAATATTTGGGGTGAGCAGATCTTCCTGCAGCTTGTTTCATGTTTCATTAGGAGCAAAAGGCTTACTTTTGCTCACTTGGCCTCTTCCTTTGTGCAGACCTGTAATAATAAACTGCTTGCCAGAGTAGGATTAATATCAATAAAGCATAGGATGGTATGTCCTCATGTAACACAAAGTAAAACAAGACATCACATAGGATTAGAATTTCCAGGAAATACTGTAATAATCTTAACCTAAGAAGCAAAACAGCAGTACCGATACCTTGCTAAATATAGTTTGATTCAAGAAAGAGTATTTGTGCTTAACCTTAGATAGGAAGTGCCACTTCTGAAATTAGTGAGATATCTCATGTTTGAATCTTACATTTTTTAAGTGAACCTGGGCTGAAAAGGATTTTTTTAAATTTTGCTTTTCCCATTGTCTTCACTCTTAAGCAATCTGACGAGAAGAAATATTTGATGAGACTTTCTTTGACAGAGGGCAGGAACACAAAAGGAAAAGTAGATGGGGATGGTTGGAAAGAAAGAGGAGATATAAATGATTTTATTCAGTCTCAAAGCCTTTGCAAAGTCTGCAGCAGAGGGACAATTAACTTAAAGAAATGCTAAATGAGAACGCATTCATAGAAGAAACCCAGGATTTCATTCATTGTGCCTACTGCCACAAGTGAGTAGGACAAGGGAATTCCCCAGGTGATCTGCTGTTGAACAAAACCCACCTCTAAGGTAAAAATGCTGCAGAAGAGGGCAAGCAGCTGACTGCTTTCTCTGCCAAATGATCTGCCTCTGGCCCTGCCCAAGGGACCCTAATATTTGTGCTGCAGGATATAAGGGAGTTATCTGTGTTTTGTGCTACGACCGTGTGCTGTCCTTGCTGGGATGACATGCTTAAAAGGCATTGTAAAATGGCATTTAACAGCCATAGCTTCCTAAATTATGTTACCTGTTCTTTATATATCAAGGCCTAACAATAGAATCAGATGCAAACCTGGTTTCCAGAGGCTGGCTAAAATATGGAACAGCTTTCATTATGACAGCAGTAAAGCAAGCAGCATAAATCAGTTTAGCAGAAAGCTGGATACATTTTAAAGGATGGAAAGAAAAGTCACTAGCATTGCAAAAGAGTTCGAAGATGACATATACGGTCAATTGATTTTTCTCATTTGTGGACTCAGGATAAGGCCTCCTTAGGGCTCAATGAAATATTGATTAAAAACAACCATGACCAGAGGCTTAGCATGAGCCATCAATGTGTGCTTGCAGCTCTGAAAGCCAACTGGGTCCTGGGCTGCATCAAAAGAAGCACAGACAGCTGCCCAAGGGAGGTGATTCTTCCCCTCTACTCTGCTCTTGTGAGCCCCAACCTGGAGTAGTGTGTCCAGTTCTGGAGTCCCCAACATAAGAAGGACACAGAGCTCCTGGAAAGTGTCCAGAGGAGAGCCACTGAAATGATCAGAGGGCTGGAGCAAACCCCCTATGAAGACAGGCTGAGGAAGCTGGGGTTGTTCAAACTGGAGAAAAAGAGGCTCTGAGGTGACCTTACAGCAACCTTCCAATATCTGAAGGTTGGAAATATCTGAAGCCTATGGGAAAGCTGAGGTAGGGCTTTCTACATGGGTGTCTAGTGAAAGGACAAGGGGAAATAGTTTCAAACTTGAAGATGAGAGTTTTAAGTTAGACATTAGGAAGAAATCCTTTAATTAAGAGGCTGGTGAGATAGTGGAACAGGTTGCCCAAGAAGTTGTAGATGCTCTCTCCCTGGAAGAGTTCAAGGCGAGGCTGGATAGGGCTCTGACCAACCTGGTCTAGTGGAAGGTATAAGAAGCTGGAATAAGACAGATAAATATATATGCAGCTCTGGCCCACTGTCTGCACAAACTTTATAAACCCCTCCCACCAGGATAATATCTCCTACAGGAATGCTTTGTCATGCACAGACAATATTTTATTGCTCTGCTCATTCTGAACTTGACAAGAAAAAGATACCTGTATTCACTCTGGCCCTAAAATCACTGCCTGTGTAGGCCATTGGAAATTTCAATATCAAGCTCATTTTATTTTAGGATAGATTCATTTTGAAAACGAGAGGAGTTCTTGCTAACCAGATCAGAGAAGCATCCTTCATAGTAACTTACAGAGAAACGAGATGCATAAAGTATATTTGGGCTATTTTCTACGTCTTTGTAAATCTTGTACATTGTAATTAAAATTGCTATTTCACCAAGTAGCATGGATTTCACACACTATTTTTAAAGTGTGATTTCACATCAACATTTCACAACATGAAAAAATTACTTGTTTATGCAGCTGAAAGATCAAGGGGGTTAATCTGTACCACTATTGTATACTTTAAAATATAGATCATATTTTAAAATATTTACATTTTAAATATGGGTGGTGATATTTCCTTGGTTTACTTTATTCAGTAAATCCTGCCCCAATGGCAGGTTTGCCAGCATACTACTATTTTTTTTTTCCCCGCTGTCTTTGGTATTAGTGTGATAGATTAATAAGGGGCATTAATAGTAGAATAAAAAGAAATAAAAATCTGATGAGTGCCTCTAGTATTGCTGTGGAAGCTACATTCATAACTCAAAAAATAGTGTAGCCCTGCAGAAAGCTCCACGTACAGTACCGGTTTGTTTTTGATTTTGTTTTTTATTTAACCTTCTTTTCTGTCCTCTTGCATCACTCCAATCAGCACTGGGATAACATGTGATTAGCAGGTTGAAGAACATACCCTAGTAAGGGGACCTGAAAGAGCAGCTTTCACTTGAGGTCAGGCTGAGAGAAGAAATCTGTGAATAATGTAGAATTATGACTTAATCTCAACATCCCGTGATACACCCCTTTCCTGTAGACCTGAAATCTCCATTTAGGAGATAAAGCCAATGAGCAGGTCCTATGTAAAGGTGGAAACCTGTGCTGTCATCTTGCTGGGCCTAAGAGATGAATATTACATCATCAAATCCTTGAAAAAGGAGATGACAGTGTTTTCAATACAGCTAGAAAGAAAGTTAGTAGCTCGGAAGGATCAGCCTTCTTGCTGACATGCAAAAATAACTGCTGCCAATTTAGAAGCAAGTTGAAAGAACAAGAAAATACGTCCCTGTATATATAAATAAATACATCTAGCAGAAAGTACTGTTAAAATCCATCTCTTCCTCCCTGCCTGCCTGAAACTCTTCCTGTTCTTTCCACTGCTACGCTTGACAACATTATTAACTGCTGTAAGGAATGCACCAAGTTAGGTGCTAATGAGACTCCCTTGTTGTAGGGGGGAAAAAGCTTGGAGCACAAGCTCTCACTCCTCTTTGCCTGCTCTCACCCGTGCCGGCAGAGAGGGGCACGGGGCAACCCTGGACTCCTGGCAGACACAGAGAAGCATCAAGAAGCCGTCTGAGTTGCCTCGGCTGGTGCAGCAGACACACACCTGATCCGAAGGCTTGTTTATGTTGGGCTTTCCTGAAATCCTCTTGGCGGTCTGTAGAGCTTATCCACTCCTGGGTTTGCCGCTGCCACTCTAGTGACGTCCTAGCTTGCCGGTCCAGGGAGCTCTTTGTTTCATCTACGTTCGGCGCATGCTGCCTCTCAAGAGAGCTTCCTTTCCTCTCTGCCGAGCCTCCGCGCTGGCCGGGGACTACTTGCTGCCTTAAACCCTGACCAGGGGGTGGCTCAGGTGGTGGTGGAAGATCTAAAAAACGTGAATAAGATTTAGATGAACTAATGTTTTCATTGAAACGGAAGGTCTACTTGATGCAGAAACGTCCCTTGCGAATGGCACGGATCACTCCGGTCGCTGATTTTTAAAAGGACGAAATTCCATGCTAATCAGAAATGTGTTTTTTACAGGCCGCTAGTTTTCCTCTCAGGTTACTGTGTTGTGAGCTCTTTCTAACTTCCATAAAAATCATTAGGCTCGAAGCTCTGACTTACATTTCTGAGCATGGGTTATATTTTCTGTGGGCTATACTACATTTGGCTCTTTCAGTACCAGCAAACAATTAAGAAAGACTGTGAAAAACTGATCCGTACCAGATGCCAGAGTGATTTCCCCCATATCATATTGGGTCTTTCTTCATCATGCCTATTTCTGGGCTCTCATCTTGAGGCTTAAACTCAAAATTGAAATGTAAAACTTCAACAAAATGCAAAAAATTCCTCAAAATGTGGGGAGAAAAAATATTCACAGAACCTACTATCATTGAAAAACCATCAACACATCTGTGGAAAATGCATGTTTAAATGGAACCACTAAAGAACAAGTGAGAATTTTCCTCAATTTTATTTGAATGTTCAGCCAAGAACTAGAATCTTCACAGACAAGGACAGCCACTCCTAAGCTTATCTGTCTTGCAAAAATAACCAATCAAAATACAATTTCAGCTGAACACTGGAAGACACTTGCCTGGTCTCTAACAACTCTTGTTCTTTCCAAATTTATGACTTGGACTACTAAGATGCTTGTCGAATTGAAGATTGAGCTTCTAATCATATTTGTGGAGGCGAAAGTAAATTCAGTTTATTACTCCTTGACACAATTATAGAATATGGATGATTATAATTCTGAACATAAGATTTTCCTGTAAAGTATATGACAGACTTACAGTAGTCCAGAAAAGCCTCATATTATTAAAAAAAAAATAAAATCAGAAAAAGGTAAAGCTTTTGTTATGGTAATGAAAGCTCTCTCATGTAGGGTACGTGTTTTATATGAAGAACGCTTCATATAAAATATGATAATTGTTGATAATTCCATTTTTCAGCAATACATGCTTAAATAAATTTGTGCAGTAGGACCAACTTTCCTAAATCTCTGTTTACACGAGCTACAGGTCTTTCCTGCTTTCTAGTCTTTTGTACCTTACAGTGTTGCCAAGGTTTGTCAAGGAATTGAACTGGCTCAGTAAAAGGCATGGAAAAGCAAACCTTCTCTTTGTCTGTGAGAAAGTGTGTTGTTTATAACTCTAGTGAAAATGAAATTAATTTTATAAAGTGGTGAGGAGGCCTTTGGAGTGAATTTATTTCAAAGGCTGTAGTACAGCTTTAAATAATGCTACACAGACTTTTTTTCATGTCCTTGCTGCCAGAGGTGATACCTTTATCTCATGCATGGGACAGAAATGCTTCCAGTGTTGCTGAGATGTCATTCCAGTCAACATTGTTTCTTACAGATAAATGAGGATGTGCAGGTTATTTGTGTCTATGAGGGAAAGAAGTTGCATCTGATGTTGCCCCTGTACCTCTGTTCACAGCTGAAGTGCTATCCCCCTGATTAAGATATCTATCTTCTGCCTTGAACAGCTTTATAATAATCTGTCAGCGAGCTTGGTGCATGCACTAATTTATTTGAGAAATTTTTAGTTATGAATATAGATGTGACCTTTCATGACAATGACTATATTTGAGTTACTGTAGGTGGAAGTGGGAGGGTATGGGAGCTTGCCAATGTTAAAATTGCTTTATAGCGTTGGCTTCCAAAAAGGCATTTCTTATAATTGATTTTATTGCAATCATAACCAGTTAATGTATAGAACCACAACACTGGCTTCTGCTTATGCACTTTGAAATAGAGATTACTGAAGTTGTGATTTATAAGCACTTTATAGAGATGCACTGAATCCACTAAACATAGTCATAACATGACATCTGACAACGCAATTTTCACACATGAAATATTTATCATAAGTAGTACCATAAGCAGTATCAGACTTCTTAACATAAAGTAAACTTCTTTAGACACTGCCACCTAATACTTAATAATTAGATACTGAGAATGAAAGAAGGATTGCACTTAAATTGTACCACGTGTTCTAGAGCTAGCTGAAATTCCTGGAATTCCTGTAGACTTATGCTGCTGATCCAATGTTAACCATTGCTGTTAACTCTTGCTTTAATCCATCCATAGAATGGGCATAATAATTGCCTGATTTATAGAAGTGAAATGAAAAAACACATTTGTAAAGTTGTTTGTGTGTTTTAGACCTGTGGGTGTGTTGAAATGAAAAATAAAATTAAGCTTCTACTGAAGCTTCACACAATTCTAGAACTGTAGCTACTACAGAAGTAGTATAAGATCTATAAGAATGGTTACTAATTCTAGCCAATCATCACCTGACTAAATTGCTTTTCCACCTTTCTTTTTCAGGTTGATTGTCACAGTAACACCTATCTTTCCTTTTTAATAAGAGAAGCTGGGAGAGCACTTCATTAGGACATGTGGCTTTTTATTTGCTCTGCAACTTCAATTCTGCAGTGCAGATAGTCTGCCTTAATTAAATTACTAAATATGTACTGCTATCTTGCCAAGGCATGTATTTCTAGTCACAAGTATCCTCCTCCAGTGCCACAGAGAACACTCTCTACCTACCCTCTCATTTCACAGACCAATGTATCCGTGTCTGACTGTGAACATCTCTCCACACACCCTTGTGAGTATGCATATACATGATGGTTAATGGGTGACATTTTGGCTGCTAGTAAATAGAGACCAAAAGAAGTTAGTAGTCTCAATCTATCAGGCAGACTTATTACCATATAGAGGCAAACCAACTCATTCCATTATGTCAATCACTTCAGACAGGTTTTTAATCTAAAAATTTAGGGACATCGGCAGGATTTTCAGTGAGCACCCAGAGTAGTATCACTGATTATCACTGTACTTCCATCTAAATGACATTTATCTTCCAGGTGCCAGGCAAAACACCCACATTGAGCTACTAACTTACTAGGCCACTGGGATATCATCCAAACTGCAACTTGCAGCCTCTAATGGCAGAATTATCAAACTTGCAAGGAAAGTGTATTGGTGGGGAGGTGATGGTCTTATTGATTTACTAATGGAGGGACTGTGATTGAGAAGCTGTAGGACATCAGAGTGCCTGATAAGAGGTAGATGGATTTTTGGCTTGGGATTACCCCAGCCCTCCTTTAGAAGGCAGAGCACTGTCAAAATGATTCAGGCACTAGGCAAGCTTTGGCACAGCCTCTCATTATTAACTGGAAAAGCAGCAAGTTACAGAACCAACAAGTACAAGGACATACCTTTCTACCTGTGCCAGTGATTTGTTTTCAGGGGTGATAATTGCTGTGACTTTTAGTAAGCTTCTGAATCACTTCCTAGCATCAGAAAAAAGCATGTTCTCTACAGTGATCTACCTCAGCAAAGACTGATTTGTAAAGCACAATAGAAAGTCAGTAGCAAAGCTAATAGAAATCCTAAGTTCCAGTTCTCCTTTTTAACCCCTCACTATATTTCTCTTCTGCTTCCTCTTTGGGTTTTTGAAATAAAGCTAAGGAAAAGCTTTTCAATTCAATTGTGTAGTTACAATGCTACCATATAAGTGACATTCCACTTTTCTGCAACTTATTAATACGTTGTTTACAAGGAAACAGACTATTCCTTGAGCCCTAGAACTAAAAAACTCCTATGTTTTGTTATGGTGGACTGTGAGCTCAGAATCGGAGTTTTTCATCATTTTAGAGATTTATAAGGTGTTCTTCCTCTGTGGATTTGCTGTTGTTTCTGTGGCCATTTAGGATAGGGAAATTAAAAACCAAGTTGTTCAGCAAGGCAAACATGAAGACTCAATTCAGAGTCAGTCACTAGAGGATTCTGACCTGTGACTGAAGAAAATGAAGAAACAGGCTTTTAGAGGATTTGTGAGGATTGCTGTTAAAAGTAAGCATGAAGTTCTATCTTCATATGCTTATACAGTTGGGGATCAGTGTGCTACATGTTGCTACATGTTAAGTATAAATGTTCCTTTGGTCTTTTGTACCATCATTAAGAGCTAACAAGGAACAAGTTCTCAGGAAGTGTACTGGAAAGGGCAGAGAAAGGTATTTAAAATAACAGCTATCCAGTGTTTGATGAGACTTAAAAAGAGTATGCTAGGACTCATCCAGCTTGGAAACCTGAAGATGCTTGACAAACTAAGAATGTCTGACAAACTAAGTATGTTTTTATATGACAAATCCAAGAGGAACTAGTATTAAGAGAATGTATTGCAGATATATCAAAACCAGGAGAAAAATATATAGTGATGCTTCCCACTGATATCAGGCTGGTCCAGGGATGAAGTGACTAGCCTGGATTAGGGCTCAGAATTACTGGATCTATTCCAGGTTCTCCTTTCTTTTCTTAACCATAGCTTAAGCACAGTGGGTCTCTCTTCGTAAAGTTCATTGCAATATTCCATGCAAAGCATCCAGTTAACATTTTGAATTTCTGTATACCACAGGTTCCTGAATTCATTTTGTTTTCAGACACACAGGTGGCAGCAGCAATCTTTAGCTTCCTTAGTTGACAAATGTTCTTTTGAAAATTTAGCTCTAACTCAGACTTGCCATTGCACTTTAATGACTCATATTCAGTAAGAGGGGAAGTGGAAATACTGTACAATTTGTGATTGTTTGTTCCTGTGGTAAGAGAGAATGAGAAAAAATCTTCTATTACTCCATGGCATTATAATGTTTTGGAACATATAGTAAGCACTTTAACTAGGTTTGTAACAGACTAATGTCAAGATAATACAGTCCAAAAGCTGTTGCAGTTACTGCCTATGTCTGAGAAGTAGACTGTTCAAGCAAACGGTATATCACAGAAATTCTGAGTCAAATATATATGAAGGAAACTCCAATAATACTGGTGTTTTATAAAGCATACAGACAAAGGTTTTTTTGTTTTTTTTTTTCTTTTTTTTTTTTTTTAATAGGTGTTAAATTCTGTTTTCTTTCATTAATTCAAAATAATGCCAGATTTTACAACGGAGTCACACTTCCATCGGTTTCATGACCTGAACTGGTCTGGTATCTGTACTATTGTTAAACATTTCTATAGCAATAGTTCTGAAAAGCAAAAGAATTAAGGTCCCATAGAGCGTGTAGTACAAACTCACATGTATACAGAATTTGTGGTCCAAAATGCTCATAATTTAAAGTGGCCAGATATGTCAAGTAAAGGTGTTCACTTGACATATGCACAAAAAGAGTATTGACAGTACTGGAAGTGACCCACAGTTCCCATTTACTGTTGACGTAGATACATCTATTTAATGGATCTGTGTAGGAAAAGCTCTGGAATATACCAAGAGGTGAAAGCATTAATGTCCAAACCGATTCAGATCCATATGAGTGAAGTCTAAGTTACTTTAAGCTGTTTTGCCAAGTAAGATATAATGGGAACCTCTTTAGTGAAAGTTTTTACTTCTGGAATCTGTTCTCTACCTTTGTGTTCTGACAAACAAGGAAACTATCACAGCATACTGCAAAACTGTCTGTTCACCTGATAATATGACTGGGAGGAGAGCTCTGGCAGTTTTAGTGGCCACAGTACACCTTGCTGTTAATATATTTATACATAGAGTAATAAATAGCACATCACAAATAAAGCAAACTAAACATACCCTCTATCAAAATTATTTATGATGCTACTTGTCCAAAGACAGTAATGAAGAAAGTTGGACCCTCCCAACTTAAGATATTCTCTGATTCTCTGATTCTCAAGTAATTTCTACTAGAAAAAGTGAGATGTTTATGCTAAAATATAAGGTTTGTTGTGTCTAGTTTTTTATTTTTATACTTTCCCCGTACAGTGGAGGAACTGTCAAGATATACTTAAGCCTGGGAGCTAGACTCACTAGCATCACACCTACTCCTGTGGTCCAGATTGTGTTATGAGGGCCACTGAGACAGGTAGGACAGTCTAGCTCTCAGAATTTCCCTGCTTTTAACACTTTTAAGAGAGGTCAGCATGAGGAAAGTAATCATATCTCTGTCTGCAGGACACTATAGATATCTTCAGTTATTTCTTTAATGCTGTTTTTCCATTTTCCTGTTCCTCCCCTCTGATTATTTCAGCACCTACAGAGGCCAGGCTAAAGACCAGAAGAGGCAGCCAGCTGGCCACCCTCCTATCTAGTCCTTTTCAAGGAGTAACAGGCAGCAATTGCATCTTTTGCCAGACTTGAGGGGGGGGGGTAGATAAAGATAATGGAAGACTGAGCTTAATCATAAGAAGAGCAGAACATACAGGCTTGAAATTTCCAGATGGCAAGCGGTGGTCGGAGAGAAGTGGAGATATCAAAGAGGGAAACAAAGTCATTGAGGTTGGTGCGTGTCAGGAATGAAGCAGCACAGACACGACATGAGGCAGAACCATGAGAAAAGCATGACACATTGATACAGCAGTTGGGTGGCTGTCAGAAGCAGCACAAAACAAAGAGGGCATTGTAGGACAGGGTCTACGCTTCTCCTTAGGAATTCACAGAATGCAGCTAGTGCTGGTGGTGGCTACTTTCATTGTATGCAAAATTACCCACAGGCCCTTTTTTTAAAGTCAACCCACCTGCAATACAGTCATTTTTGGGTAAGATTTATATCAAGATCTGAGAAAACCTAAGAGATGCTAACATGTTCAGAGATGAAATAAAGAAAAGCTCCTTGAAGGCTCACTTAACCAAACACCACACTGCTAGTGTTGCAATATTGCTCACCTGGCCACCTGGGGACTACACTTCACCAAAAAAAAAATTCACTGTAATGCATATTTCTTAAAAGACTGCTTTATGTTCTCCCACTCTGCCCACCTGCTCATTGCAGATCATGGTCATGGACTTCACACTACAACACTTACCGTCTGTTATTCCCTCTCTACGGTGAGGTAAGGGAGGTTGGTCCAACCGTCCTCCCTTATGTTTTTTAGTGGGCCTTGGCCTCTGACTCTGATTGACAGCTGCACTGGTGTTGCTGTCAGTAGAAAAAGGGCTGCTTGGTCGAGGTCTCTGAGAGGAAGGGTATGCTTTGCCTAAAAAAAAGACAAAACAGATGACAAAGTGTTATTGCCTTGAAATGTGCTGTTCTATTAATGTCTGTTCCAAAACATTAAGTCTGGTCTAATTCTCAGAGGCAAGCAAGTGTCCCCTTGAGGTACCCACTGATGACAACTGCTTTAAGACACACCACAACAAGCAAAGTGAGAAACTTGGCATTCTTTTGTCTTTAACTTTTATAATTAAAATCATTCCATCTGTTGTGATAAAACTACTGTATGCCATGTAACTCCTACCTGCTCTATGTGCTGAACAGATGTGTCATAATAATTCCTCAGCCTTCAGCTGGGAAGGAAAACAGTTCTGCAGTCATATCAAATTTATCTCCTCTTGCCTTCCACCTTCATGTTTGCAGAGCCAGATTCTCATTTTAGGGGCTCCCATATGCACTGTATATCTGGAGTAACTCCAGTGAAATAAACATAACTGCTTTTGCAAGCTATGTAGCAGTGTAGGTTTGAATACATAAAGGCTCTCATTTCTCAAGAAATAAAAATGGGAATATATTTAAATGCAAAAAATTTCTTGTTATTTTTCAGTATTTTTGAATGTTAAAAATATAATGTAGCTGACTGAATTTATTCCTCAGATTTTTTTATATGTGGAGAGACTAATCAAGATACATGATTTCTCTTAAAAAAATCCTTGATGCTGTTCTATGGAAAAGATCATTAAAAGCATCACAACAGGAACGGTAGGAACACAGTTCATTAACTATATTCACTTCCTCTTTGATATTTTTAATCGGTTAATCAGGCTTCTGGTTTAATAATAACTGATAAAAACTAAAGAGCGCAATCTTTTACTTTCTTTTTGTCAACTGTATGTCATTCTTGTCAAGTATCTTGGGGAAGTTAACATTTTAATTCCTACTTGTTTTAATCCCAGTGGAAAATGTGTAAACCAGTAAAAACCTATGCTCTTTTAGTGTTACTTCAGGCCCAAATGGTATATGATCTGATGGAAAGTGGTAAAATCACGGTTTGTAACTTTTCTGGTCAACTGACCACAAATAGCAAAGAGCTTTTTTTATGTTCTGGTTAACTTAGCCCAGTTTCATCTGTTGTGAATTATGTTTTCTAGTAAAATATTTCATTAGATGGATTTACTTTAAACATGCCATCACATACAACCTGATCCATAAAAGCTTTATCAGGACTAATATGCCACCTGCTACACAATCTGAAATATTCTCAGGGCAAGGAGGGTGAAGTAAGAAAAGTAGCCATAATCTCTCTAACATGGCATTTCATTTCAATACGTACATGTTAGAATAACATCTCAGTATTTGACTTCAGAAATTCCCTGACTGTTTCAGGCTTGATTTTCTATCTTCTGACTCCTCTGCACCCTGAGGAGGACGCTGCTCTTAGGCAGACTTCTCTCCCAGTTGCGTGACATTGCCAGCTATCGGAGGTTACCACATTTGAGCACTTCACATGGACATTCCCTAACTCTCCTCTTTTAAAATAAGCCCAATTGAACTTAAGCAGTATGAGAAGTCTGTCTTTGCTAACCTGGCTTATTTTAACTGAAATGCGCTACCAAACGCTCATCCAAGCAGCTAATTCTGTAGCTGGGAAAGAGCAGTAATAAGCATTCGGGGGAAAGATGGAAACATTAACCTCTATAGATGGCACAGCTGCAGCCAGACAAAGAAGTGATCAAGCCCTTATTTCCTAAATAAGTATAAACCAGCAGACAAACAGAGAGAAAATATTAAAATTTCATTTAAAAATAAAAAAATAACACCAATTCAAAGAAATGCAGATATGAGCCTGAAATTCCATCCTAGCTAACAGCACGTCGCACAGATGTTTTGCAAAAATAAACTTGCAACATGCAAGTACAACTAGTGAGTGAAGAATTAGATTCTTCATATTATTCTCTTGACTAAAGAAACGTGATTGTTCATTCAGAATGTTGGTTTGAAAAAGGAATAGACACCAAACATTCTTTTCTTTCTCTGTGAAAATGAGGGAAAATAAATACTACTGACTTAAGCCAGACATAGGGCAAACACAAATGATGTGGATGCTCCTAAAATACATTTTCCAAGGCACCTAATAACTGATTACAGCATCTTGTTCTTGTAGGCAGCTCTTCCAGTAAGAAGTGCTGAGCAGTGTCAAATTCTGTAGTAGATTTAGTGTAAGTGGAGACAAGGATGAAACCACTAATTCTTGATTTAATTTCCCAAGAGTTTTAAAAAGAAAACTGTCTGAACTTTGCAGCAAATCACACGATGGCTTCTAGAAACTAGAAGCAAAGTGTCTGGCAGGAGAGACACTTTGTGCCTTTATTTACCAGTGCCTCTTATGCATGGCAATCAAGTACATCCACAAGAGGCTATCAAGTCAGAGTTCTCATTTCATATCAGTGAGAATATTTCACAGCTGTTCTGATGGGGTGAAAATAACTGTCCAGACCGCAAAGGAGTAAAGAGTCAGGACCTTTAGACTCCCTCCAGAGCCAGAAACAGAAATAATACTGCTGCTTTGCTACCACTAGAGAAAATTTTTCATGATGGGGGCTTGCTGTGGTACAGCCGGTCAGTAAAAACCTTTCTGATTATCCATGCTACCCTGGGAGGTATCATTACTCCATTGGGGAATTATTTCATTTGCCGAGGTTTTTGTGAGGAAAAGAGGGGAGAGCTGCTGGCTTACACATGGGTTTTATTTTGTTTCTGTTTTGCCCGCTGGATCATTAAAACAGTAAGAAGGTAATCATCACAAAGTCTCTACCACAGCCATTGAATACTTTGTTGTACCCTAAACTCTTAAGAGTCTCTCTGAGGAATTACCTGCAAGTACCCAGTTTACGTGCACTTGTGACCCAATTAAACTGGGAAAATATAACTGATAAAAGAGTTCTCATCTTTCCCTTGCATTTCCCACTTAGACAGCTACAATAAAAAAAATATAATTATTTAAAAGGGTCTATGTGTTTGTGCATCCATTTACTTTTGTTATGTGCCTGTTTGTGGTGGAAATTGAAGTCTCAATAGACTGGTACAAACGATGTTAACTTCGGGTAAAATTTTTGCATTAGCTTTTAATGAGTCCAAGAAGAAGAGAAAAAAAGAAAACAAAAGAAAAAAAAGAAAACCTTCAATCTAAAATTAAAATATATAAAGTTTTAAATATGACCCAGTTTGGCTGTTATTAAAAGCAATAGTCACTTTACCTTTGTTATGTTTAACTTGGCAGATTCAGTTGGAAGATTAAAATTAGATTTTGTCAAAACATATTAACTTATTGAATTAAATATATTTAAAGTCAGCTATTACTAAGGCTTTTTACAGTTTTTATTGTTAACAATAAAAGCACACCAATTCACCCCATGCTTAGAAAAACTTCATAGGAAAATACACTTTTGCAAGTAGAGATGCAACAGAAGTGCAGGGATGGAGATAATAGTTTGAACATTGTATTCATCACTGGAAATGTGAATGATCATAAGAAGATTTTGCAAAACAATTAATTCTTCAAAGACTGCACGGCAAAATTAGTGATCTATTCACTGAAGTATTAAACAGCATATGTCAGTAAATCTACAGCAGAGTCAGCAGAGAGAGAAACTGCAGCAGACTGAAGGTGCAGATAAAAAGCTTGTGCTAATCGCTACTTCAGATGACTAAAAATTAAATATAACACAAAGTTTCATTTAAAATATACTGATAAAAATATCTCCATCCACCTCATTCCATGCATGTTAGACAAGTGATGCAGGTTCACTGAGAAGGGGAGAAGAATAGGCAGAGACATCCTTCATGCAGAAAGCATCAACTTTGAGTCTACAAACCTGTTCTTGTCAGGCTGGTTCCATCCAGCCTAAACCCAGCTTTATCTGCTGCTGCAACCAGTGCTTGTGCAAAACTGCCGCTGGTAAAGATCGAGTCATCTGAGGAGCTACCTACACTAGATCTATGACTAGAAAAGTTACGGTCCTCATCAGACGCAGAACCCCATCCATTTACCATTGAACCTAAAAACAAATGTAGGGGGTCTAGTGAGTTGTGCACAATTGATATTTTTGATCATCTAAAGCTTAAAGACCCACTTAATATGTCCTTTCTCAACAGGAAACCCAAAATTCATTTGACAGAGTTTGATATAAAAAGCAGTATTCATCTAAACCTAAAGTCCCACTAAATATACCCTTTCACAATGAGAAATACAAAGTTTATGTGATAAAAGATTAATATCAAAATTAACTGGGATCGCATGCACAGCTTGCTCCATGTTGCTTTGATCCTGTAAACAAAATGGCATCTGTTCTCTACAAATGCAAAGGCTCCATAATAAACTCTCAAAAGGTAATGCATTTTTCTCTGGAATTGAAATGAATGTTATAGTTTTTTATTTGACTTACTATAATTCACTATCCAGTTTGATATTTGCAAAATGAAGTCTTGAACAAGGCTTCTTAAACAAGACTAGTACTATGTCATTTTCTCAATCAAAACCTTAAAAGAGATGATCAATTTCAATGGTCTGAAGGAAGCTGACCTAAAGCAGTTTGTTTTAGAGGTCTGAAGTTACTTTTTTAAAAGGTTATAAATAATTAGCATTCAAGAGCAGAGCAAATATATTCTCAAATTTAATACTGAGTAAATCACTAAGACAATGATGGCCTCATGGTACCTTCTAGCTACCAATTACCACCACTGCAGGAGGGGAAAGTGATTATAATATCATAAAAATATAGTCAGAAAAACAGATACCAGAAAAAGGACATGAAAGAAATATTAAAATCTTGACAGAAGTAAAATATAAAGAGCAAAAGAGTGGAGGAAATATTCTCCTTATTTGCTATTCATTTATATTTTATTTTTGGTTTCCCAATGAATGAAGCATTGATCAGCTATCCAACATGAAAGTACAAAATATTTTCAAAAGCTATCACTCAATTCAGATTTTTTTTGCAAAGTACTGAAATTCTGAAATCCACTTTTGAAAAACAGTGGCATGTGTATGGTAAAAAAATATCCTGGTAGCCCAACGAGAATCTCCAGAGACCTGCTTTTCAAAGATATGAAGACACATGTGGAAATACACATCATGGCCCTGACTTTACTATTCAGTTAGCACAGGTGAATTCATGTAAATGTACATGAGATGGGTAGCTGTGTAAGTCATGTTCCTGAAAGCCTTTTTTCAATACATGTTGAAGAAAGTATTTCTGTGTTCAAAGCTGTTAACTAGTTAATCAATAATAACCTGCTTATTAGTACCAATTTGACAGGTCGATTGACTAAAATCATAGAATCATAGAAAGTATCATAGAAAATATTCTGCAGAAATAAGTCTTGAGTACAACAAATTAATACTGGAGGTTAGGAAGGAGCACGCTGCACCACAAAGCACAAGAACCAGGGATGATTTTGTGATGCTGCAGTGACCAAACCTTTTAATGTCAGCGGAGTGGCAGACTATAATAACAAAAGCCCATGCACTCCTAAGATACATTAAAAGAAACTGAAGAGTTCCATGGAGGTCTGACAGGCAGCAAGTGTGTTAAGCGCAACAAAGAGTGACAGAGTTTGATTCTGCTTGCCAAGAGCACACGTAAAATTGTTATTTTCCAAAAAGACTTGACCTAATGCAGACAGCTGTAAGGATGCCTAGATAACAGCAAGAGAAGGCTAAAAATGAATTTCCTCTAAGAGAGTTTCTGAACTAGCAATCAAAGTGTGATAGGACATCATAGAGAATGGAGAGTAAAAAGGCTTAGCAACAGCTATTGATGATGTATGAAAAGAGATAACAGAGATAAAAACACTTCATGAATATATAAGAAAATTAAATGCTATAGCTGAAGACATTTTCAAACAATTGCTTATCAACATATTCTGCAAAATAGGTAAGCACAAGCTGAAACATAAAAATATGACTAGACCTACAGATATCAAAGGAAGAAACTCTGGTCCTGAAAATTTATCATGTATCTTGTTCGTTTTGGGGCCCAAGGGTTTTGAAAGATACATTCTATTTTCTAGGTAGAGACACATAAAATCATTTATATGGTTTTCAGTATCATAGGCACAAGACTGTGGACATTTTAAAGGAATTTAAATTTGAATTTACATTTGCTCACATGGCTCTGTCCCTTTGCTAACAAGTCATTCAGCTGTTACAGGACATGTAGTACACATAATTGGGATGGGATGCTTTCAGGCTGTCTAGGAGCAGTTGATATTTTTCATCTGCTGCTTTAAAGGTTGGACTGAAGTTTATCCAGTCAAAAAAAAAAAAAAAAAATCTACATCTTCAGTGTGAAATATAGTAGAAATCTGCAAAAGCCCTTAATGCTCTCTCAAAACTCTGTAATGCTCTCTCCAATGTGTGTGCATATCACAGGCATACCAGGTTTTCTTAACAAGAACTAAATTTTAATATCAGTAGAGTGCTGCTGTCAGGATGGCAATTTTTCAGGCAAGCCCTATAAGAAAGCTCTTTTCCTGAATTCCTCTGCATTCCCATGGACAGCATGCATCAGTAAGGCCAGGAACAGCACACTCTCCCCATGGATAGCTTCTCCTTTCCCTCTTTCCCAGCAGCTGTGTTAGGAGGGACCGCCTCTCAGGCCAGAAGTATTGCTCAGCTCTTGGAAGAGAGGTGAGCTTTTCTGAGTGAGGACATCAACACAGCTGACAACCAAAGCAAAGCTGTGACCCCACTTGGACTCTGCATTCAGTCCTGGGGTCTTCAGTACAGGACAGACATGAATCTGTTAGAGCAAGTCCAGAGGAGGGCCACAAAAGTTATCACAGGACTGGAACATTTCTCTTGTGGGGAAAGGATGAGAGAATTGGTGTTATTCAGCCTGGGGAAGCGTTCTTTCAATATATAAAGGGAACTTGTAAAAGGGATGAATTTAACAAGGTCTGTAGTGACAGGAAAAAGGGCAGCAACTTGAAACTGAAAGGGAGTAAATTTAGACTGAATTTAAGGAAAAAAAATATGATGAGAGTGGTCAGACCCTGGAACAGGTTGCCCAAAGAAGCTGTGCCATCACTGAAAGTTTTCAAATTGAGGTTGGACCAAGCTTGAGTAACCAGATCTAGTGGCAGATGTTCCTGCATAGGGCAGTGTGGTTGGATTACACTATCTTTAAGACTCTCTTCTGACTCAAACCATTCTATGATTCCATGATTCATAACTACTAAAGTCAGCAAGCTACCATGAGACACATACAGCACACAAAGCCATATGTGACCAGGCAACTAATGGTGAAAAACTCTACATTGTTTTTGCAGGTTCCTGAGCTATTCAGTTTCCCTGCATAAGCAACTTTTTCTCACCACAACTTGCAGCAGTAAAAACCCAGTTTGCTTTGCCCTCCAGAGGTGCATATATTGCCCAGAAGGCATGGGAGTGCTGGAGCCCAGCCCAGGCATCTCAGGTCACCACAAAGCCACGTTAATGCTGCACACATGGTGAATGCTTATTTAAAGGCATCCACTGGCCTCTTGGTTTCCAAATCAGATGCACATTTATTTTTCTCTGAATAAAGGCAGAATAAGAGATGCTGACGTCCCTTTCAGATCAGCTGTGCATTTTGAAATGGAATGAAACAGGCTTTTAGTGTCTCCTTTACATGCAGCTCACTATGTGTTTTTCAAGAGCACATTGCAGTTTTTACGCTTTCTGGCAACTGTAAATTTTACTCTTGCTGACAGCAGCAGTAAATGCTTTATGCAGAGCAAAATCAACTCTGTGAAAAGTTGAACTCTGTTTTCTTGCTCCATAAAATATCTCTTGGTGCTAATGCAAACAGAAAGCTTCTTTGCTCTCAGGAAAAGGTGAGGGGAATAGTGGTGCTAGATCCTTGTAGGCTGCATGCTACTGCTTTTAGTGACATTTTGCAGATAATAAAAATGCTATTTTTCTTTGTAAAGTGTACTCTTGATTTACTTCGTGAAAAAACAAAACAACAAAAAACCCAACAAAAGAACAACCACAAAAACTAGCAACCCAATCTAAATCACTTTTGAAGTAAAGCTGCCTTTAACTAACACTTTCGAAAACCCCATTAGATACTTTTCCCTATGCACCAGACTATGGACATGCTTAAAGGTAACAAATTATGTCACTGGGACTTGTATGTGTAGGCTTCTGTGCTTTTCTTCAGAAGACCATTAAGCACATGTGAATATTAAGCCCCTTCTCCTCTGAAGGTTTTTGATGGAACAGGTTTAGACTGCTTAACTTTGTGAAGTATGGATGAAGTCCTTGGAGACTGATGCTATTTCAGCTGATATCCCTTTTGCCTATCCACTCAAGAAAGGCATTATGCTCTTTTGGACATATCTGATATTACTGACTACTGACAAGATTAAAACGAAAGAATGTCCACTGATCTTGGTGGAAAGGATGGAATAAAAGGGACCACAGTCCTTGTACAATTAAAATAAGAAACTCTAATAGAAGGGCCTGAATGCAGAACATAAATATGATCATATTACAAAAATTAGACATGGTCTAATGTTTTATGTTGCACTTTACTATAAATACACAAATATTTAAGTGTATACACCTGAAACAAGTTTAAAATTTTTATTTTGGGGCAGTAAACAGTAAATGAAAGGAAGTAAAAATCATACATATATATTTGGCACTTCAGTGGTCCAACCATAATTAATACCCTTCATAAAAATTTAATGAAAAATGAATTTATGTCACTTAGCTAAATTTATTTGTGTTTGCATTTTCAATCTTTCTAATTTTTTTGTTTCCATATTGCTGAAAGGCACAAAAAAAATCTCAAATTTATTCAAGCTGTTAAAAAGAAATGCACACAGAACGTTAAGTAGTTGCTCAAATGCTGCTGAGCAGTAAAATACTATGATAAAGTGGCATCTTGCTGTGTCTATTACTTCTTCAGCACTAAAATTAATTTATGATCAGTCATCAATTCATTTACATGTCGTTTTATGCTAAATCCATCCATGCTGATGAATGCATATCCCTAGATCCATTAAGCTAGAGTAAAGTCTGTGCTTTATAATATGACCCTGCTAATTGTTGCATTACCATTTTTATGAGGTACAAAAAGGAGCAGTTTCCTATTTTCTGGCCACATATTTAATCCCTGAAACACACTCGTCCTATGAAATGCAGTCTGTCTAACAGCTTATAACACAGAATCTTTTGCAGTATAGGTATCTCTGAGCAAAAAAAAGATTGAATTCTGTCATAGCAAAATACGGCTCATGAAAATGAATTTTGGTAATTTTCAAAAATTATTCCACGTGTGCTCAGACTCAATGAAAAACTTTTACCATTCAAAGAGCAACCAGTGATTCTTTTAATCACGACCAAAACATGTGAAATAAAGGATTATTTTTTTCCCTGCTGAGCTACAGAAGTTATGGATAGCTTTATCATTATATAGATCTATATGAGTCTATTTTTAAAATGCATAACTTGTTACCCATTTGCAGTGATACTGTGGACAAGAAAGTATCACTGCTTATATCAGTTTGTATCAATTAGGTAGAAAAGGACTTGTTCTAACTTCCATGCTAGTTAAGGGGTACATTTCTGTCCTCTCAGTCAAAAAGCACAAGGACTGAAGATACATCTCGTACTACCAGCTTCACTGGTGGTGCTGGGGAAGGAGAAGAAAAGAAGGTAAAGAAACCCCAAAACCCATAGTACTTTGATCTGACAAAACCCAGTGTTGTTCTTAGTGATTTCAGTGAGAAGCAAGTTAATTTCTTTTAAAGTCATCATATGCAATAAATTAAAGCAGAATAATATAACAGACTCTTTGTAAGCATTCATGCATAACTCTGCACAGCAATTCATTATAAAGGCAAACATTAAACATAAGCAAAAGAAAAAAGATATTTCAATATGTCTCTGAAAGCAAACATAACACTATATAACAGCAAATAAAAAACCAAGTGAGCAGAAGTTTCACAGCTGGTTTTTAGGTTTTTTTGTTGGTTGGTGATTTTTGGTTTTGTTTTTTCTTTGAATCAGAATCTGTAACTCAGTATCCTAACCATGCTGGGAACGAAGTAAAACTTTGGGTTTAATTTCATATTTCATCCTACAAACGTTCAAATCTAAACCTCCCTCTTTAAATTTTCTTTGCAGTATCTTAAACATATTAACATATAGTTACTGTGCACTCCTCTTTCCTTTTCTTTCCACTTTATTATACACGTCAAGATTATGTCTCTGCCACCTGCAAAGAGAAAAGCTTAATAGAAGAGATTAAATCCTTGTCTGAGTCTTCAGTTAGCTGTAACTAAAAGCCAAGGGCCAGGATGACAACCTGACTTTTAAACAGTTTAAAGGAGAAACACTGTGGTTTCAGAAGAATTTAGCAGTTTGAGCCTGGGTCACATAGTGCCAGTGTTACCCCTCGGAGAATCCCACTTTTGGCGTTGGATGAAAACCTAGGTCTCAACTCAGCCATAAAGAACAAAATACCATTTCACCTGACAGTGATGACATCTTTAAGTCACTGCTAAGGCATGCTAACAGTACAGGGTGAGGAAACTCACCCTGCTCACTGTACAGGAGCTCTGTTCAGAGGAACTGTGGGATGTCGATTTAAATTTCTCACAAGCGCTAAACTCACAGGACACACTTAAAATATGTTCAGAAATATCACTTCATACAGGTAAGCTGTTCTCATTTGCCCCCATTTTTTTAAATATAGTGGTTAAAAGAAGTGAAGACTCGGAATATAAATTCCTAGGAAAATGCTGGTCTAAGTCACTAAAAACCCTACAAAAAAGATAAGCTCATATTTTCTCAGTGCAAGAAAGAACAATTTAGTTGTTTGACAGTATTCTAAAAGCCAACAAACCAAAGAATGACAAAAATCTTAGAAACAATGAATGCAATTTGTTATATACCCTCTTTAACACCTGTAAACACAGCCTGGAAGAGTTAATAGAAAAAAAAAAAATTAAATTTTTTCTTTGAATCAATTTCCTCAAGCATAATAAGCAATTTCCTTCCACCTGCAGAAAAAAACTTGCCTAAATCAATCCCTCAAAACATGGAGTTTTTACCTGCATAGTAACCAAGGAAAACAGAAGTATTTTTGTTCTATGGAGAGTTTACCATTTTACAGATAATTTAGACTAACGTTGTCTGTCTCTTCTTTGTAAAGCTGCATTCTCCTAATTGTTTAAAGTCAATTAAGTGTTGGACAGTCTGTCTCTATTTTGCTTCCCTTCCAGCTGCACACTCCCACCCTGCATTGCTGGCAAACAGCACGCCATGTGGTGAACCATCTCAAGGAATGGATCCAGATAGCAATTAAACAAGAAAAAGCAAAAGCAAAAGCAAAACCTTAATGTTCAGCTGGGTGTGGCCATATCAACACAGCGTGGTGGAAATGAGTGGAAATGCATTTATATATGCACCTTAAATACATTCACAATCTACATGACCAAGTTCTGTCTACTTTCTTGAAAAATAAAACAAAACCAAAAAAACCCCACAAACAGGAAGCCTTTAGTATTCCAATAACTAAACACTTAAAACTCCAATAATTAAACAAAATTTATAACCATTAGGACAAGCTTGAATGTTATTCATAAAAGGATAAACTGCAATAAGCACAGAAGCCTGCAAATTGGAGCAGACATGCAGCTATTTCTCACTTTGCACTAGCTCAGGTGGTCCAAAATATTGTGTGAAAATGCAAATGTGAATAATATTAATTTTCTGATTTACAGATATATCATCATTGGCATATTAATACATACCAAATTGAAAATACATAGCAAGTTGATTTATTTATTTCTGTATTACCAGTGCAAAACCCTTCCTGTATTCCTAACGGAAAGGTTTTCTGCGCCATTAGTGAGATATGCAAAAATATGCAGAATTATAGCCTGAAGGAGATTACACTAGAAATTTAAGGGAAGTGACTTAACATACTCATGCACTAATAAGTTAACCTTCTCAATTCAGTGATTTAAACTTTAACTCTATGGCCTTCAGTCGAATCTGGATCTCAAATCGCAGCAGAAGATTCTTAATTAAATTGGCAAGTAGTCTGGCCCTAGGGTGAAGGAAAACCTGGGAACTGGTATTCAGCTATGCACTAACTCAACAAGTATAAAGGAAGAGCATTATGCCTACTGGTGCTCCATCACTGTCATATTCCTGCCGTGTTTTCAGAATAGCCATGTTTAAGTAAGAGTGCAAAATCCTTGGAATTTCAAAGGTCCGAAACTAAGAGATGAAATTCAGTGGTTCTATGGCAGTAAGCTGTAATGAGCATCATATAAAAGCCAAAGTTCAACCTAAAGGTAAATACACTGATGCTTACAAAATGTACATTATGTCCATATTGAATCTGTATTTTTCAAAAAAATATTTTTCACAGCCTACATTTCATCAACAGCAATTTTATTCATTCAGATTCTAAGCACTAGTTTAGCAAGACTTTCTAGGTCCATTTTGATGATCCCTGTGGTAACTTTCCAAGGCACACAAAGGGTGAGAAGCAGTGAAGGAAAGAGTATCAGATTAATTAAGTATTTTCTCTGAAAGGGAACAAATACTAGATTTAGGAATAAAAACTAGATTTAAAATACACATTTTCCTATCTAAATGTTGCATTTAATTTACAAATAAACGTGCTCATCTAACTACACTTGTTCTAAAGTCTTTTAACTTCCCTGGGTTCATCTATTAAAGCATTTACCCAGCAAAATATCTAAAACAGCTTTATCAACATTTTTATGCTGTTTCTGATATATGAAATACATGTTCCTAAGCCGAGGTCATCCCTCTCCTTTTTATGCAACTAGCTTGCTTCTCCAGTAGAATGAACTATTCATGAAAGCCAGGATATAATTGAGTTTTCTTTCAAGTCTTTAAAGCTTTTTAAAATTCATGAAGTTTCTTATCATTTTGCAGTAAAGCAAAGAATGTTCAAATCTTTCTTTAACTTTAGTGTTTAATATTAACATATTTAAAATGTTACAGAAATAGAGTGGAATAAATTTTCACTTAGAAAGTGTTTGACTGATGATGTATTTTACTGTTAGGAACAAGATGGTGTCCCTGTTAACTGTGTTTGGTTACCTGTCACAGAGCTGTCTAGATTGTCCATACTGGAGCCTGGCGTATGCTCTAGACCTCTTAGTGGCCTAGTGATTTCTACAGCTTCTTCTTCAATATCATCCTCATCATCATCATCATCTGGAACATCTGTTTCCAAATCTGAAATAAGGTTTCCAGATACATATCCTAGGGGTGGAACTGGAGCCTGAGGAGGTTGAGTATTGCTTTGGATGTGCCTACACAAACAAACAGGAAAACATCATCAGAATGGATGACAATTGGTACCCCACGGTCAATAGCAAAAAAGCCTTTCAACAAGTCCTGAAGCAGAATTACAGAATGTACTTTTTAGATCAAAGTCAAGAAAAGTCCGTTCAGTTATTCACCATAGCTTCTAATACCAGAGTACATGCACACTTTCCATTCTTAAATACACTCCTCTTCCTGTAAGATGGGGAAGGGCAAGACTGACCTTTTACAGATGAGAAATGATGTACAGAGAGGCTACATAAATCTGGTAGTAAGTCCATGGAAAAGCAAAATTCTGAATCACAACTGAATATTCTGAATAGCGTTCATTGTCTCATCCCATATTACACATTGCAAATCACACATTGAGACAAAATGATTTTTCCCTTTTTCTGCTTAAACAGCTCAGAGATCTAGAGCTCATTCTAAAGAAGAGGAAATGACCAGTAGAAAACATTTTCAACTCCAATGAACTCATTATCAGTGAGGCCTTTTTATTTTGCTTTATCCCAAGTAGTTGAATTGATTTAATTGCAGCAGTATTAGGGCATGCATGTGTGAAATTACTGCATGCAGGAATCACAATTAAAAAAAAGAAACACAAAGATAAAAAAAAGACCCAGAGAATTGCTAAATGGGCAAAGGGACTTGGAGTTTCATTTGTGTGGTGTCTGAAAGGCTAGAAAGGAAAAAACAACAGCTTTAAATGCAGAAGTACAGGTAAACAGCAAGCTGTGTCAGGGGATCCAGGCATGACTGGTCTTGGCATAAGAGCATGTAGAATGCTTGAAACTGCAAGCTTAGGCACATGGGAACCTTTGGGTGGCTGTTCATGAAGTGCCATGACCTGATTCAAATTGGCAGCACTCTGGATGAGATCCAGGATTCTGCTGGTCTCTTGCTTGGACATCAGAATAACAGAAAAAATGACAACTGTCACCTGCTTGCTCACCTAGCTGTGATATATTTTTCATGAAAGCTTTGTGTGGTGCCATTGTCTACACTTAATAGCTGCTGTAATTTTCTTTATTCAAGCAGTCCTTTTTTTTTTTTTTTTTTTTTTTTTTTTTTTTTCCATAATGTAAATCTGTGGGAGCTGAGAATGTCATGGTAAATGTTATGTACCACTGCAATCTCTCTCCATCTTGGTGCAGGTTTTAAATTATTGCTTATTCTGAAGCTTATTTGAAGAACAAATGCTTCCCTTATGATATACAACCTCCTTCTGATTGGCAGTCCTTGAATGCTTTTCTGCCTGGACACCACGTTCTTAGCTATGCAGTGTTCAAAACTCCGTGCTGAAGGGCATTACCATCTAACTAACCCCCAATAAACAGAGTGATTAGCTCCCAGTCAAGCAAAATACTTAAGTATATGCTTAATGTTAAGCTTGTGATAGAACAATTGAAATCAATTTCTCATGTTCTTGTAGTTAAACATACACTTAAGTGATTTGCTGGATCAAGGCCATAATGATTATGTATTTTTCCAGTAATTTCTAATGTGCTCTTTCTCAAATTTCTAGTTGGCTAGTCCCTATATTTCTCTTACTGCAGTAACCTATGTGACATGTCTCATCTTGTTCTTTTGCTTTCCTCTCTCTACACTGGACATGTTAACTTTCTGAAAATAAAGAAATTTTCACTCCCACTTCAGACTATGGAGGAACTTTCCACTGACTTTGAACATTATTTGACAAACAGCACAGTATCTGTCCAGCTAAACAATATCCAACCATTAAACAATCCCACGTCACAACTACAGCAAAAATCATTTGTATTTGCAACTCTCAATATTTACCCTAACATCTGCTACAAGGTGCTAATATGAAAATACAGATTCCCTCCTCTATATTTTATTCGGAGTTCCAGGTTCAATTATTGTGACCTTCCACAAGAGTGACATTAAAATCCGTGTACTGCTAAGCACATTGGGAAAGTTCTGTATCAATCTGTACGTCTCCAAAAAAAAGGAAGCAAGACCTTTCCTGTCAGCTGCAAGAGGCTTTGCTACAGAGTCCTTTCTTGACTGGCACCCACAGTTTGCAGGGCATAGAAAGGGTAACAGCTGCAAAATGCAGCATCAACCCACTGCGCAGACAGGGTGTGCATCTGCGTGCTGGCTCAGAAGTCAGCCACCTTCAATAGGCCAGGTCTAGCTGCTGCCTGGGATTTGGGTCTGTCCCAGAGGCAGGCCAGGGGCTGTGCTTGGCAGCGTGGCCCTGCAGCAGGACCAAAGTACACTGCTGATGGAGTGCAGATTGCTGACAAGCCTTGAGGCTTCGAAGGTGTCCAGGGAAAACAGCTGGCTTTGATTTGGCACCGGCTGCCTACCTGCCTGATCTATTTATGGTACCTCGAGCTGAATAACTTTGTGGCTCTATTTACCAGTGAAGAAAGGCTGCTTCTCTGCTGGCAGCCTGCCATTCAGTAACTAGCTCTGCTCTCCTCCTCTGAGATTCACAGGCTTTGTCTGGATAGAAAAGTTGTAAAAGGACAACTGCCGCTTAGGGAACATCCAGAAAGCAACTGACCTTCACCATATCCCCAGTCTGGTGCAGTTGACAAGTTCTTTTTCAGTCCCTAAAGAGATTGCTTCTGTTTGTTTTGCTGGGGAAATGTTACAGTGGCATTTGCTCGCACTTCCTCTCAATAGGCATAAAGTACACTACAACACTAGCTCCATTTTGCAAGTTCTGACAACTTCCTTCCTGCTATTTCTGGGGTTTTCCCTGAGAATCAGAAATGTTCATGGCATTTCGAACTACAGACAGAGATGCAAATGCTTCATTCTCATGTGACACAGGCTAAAACCAGCTACATTGCTATTTCAGGTGACTAGCATTATTTTTCAGCAGGAATTTAGAACCTCAGTGTTTTTTAAAATACTAGAAAAATTAACATCTTTTGCTATCCTGAAAAGACAGTCCTCTGAACTGCATAAAAGTCATGAGTAGGTGAGTGTTAATGACCTAGGTATATAATTTAGAGGTATATAATTTAGATTTACCAACCTGTACGATTTTAAAAGCACCTACTAATGTTTAAGGCCTTCACACTTTACACATGATTTTGCTATTTCTTCTTTCACTTTACTGCTTTGGAACACTACTGAAATGTTGTTGAACAAAGTTGGTATTTATGTCATCAAGGAATAAACGATTATTATTATTATGTTCTCATTTCCCAGACCCTAGGTGGCCCCTTCAAACATTTACCATGTCTGCTTTGCTATATCAAACTGGTAAGCCCTAGTTAATTCATCAAGGTGGGCTTGAAGCATTGGCTGCATCTCCTCTCGTGGAGAAGGTGTGAGGGTTGCAGTTGACTGTTGCCCAAAAGAGATTGCAGGTGATGAAGCTACTCCTCGGACAGGAGGTGTGGGAACACGGTCGTCATCTTCTTCAAGCTCATCCTCCATGCCCTGATGTAGGTAGGTTTGAACTGGCAAAGGTGGGCACCAACCATCACTGTCATATCTAAAATAAAAAAAAAAAAAGTGAACTTAGTATATCTCAAATCTCATCTCTGATGTGAAGTAGAGTGTATATAGGGTTTATGTCACAGCTTGAACTCTCCCACACAGTGTGAGCTTTAACATTTAATGAAAATAGGGTCATAATTGCTTAAATTCTCCTTACTGAGTTTAATTTTTTCCCACAACTGATAAGCAACTTGAACAAGACTTGCAACAAAAAAAATGACTGATCCATGATAACATTTGTTTATGGTGATTATATAGTATTACACCACAATCAACAACAAAAATGAGCTAATTCACTTCCTGGATCATTAACCCAGAAGAATGCGTTGAAGATTGACCTAGATATGAGAACAGCAGCATCCTTAAAAGGCACAGTGATCTTTACATAGGTGCACTTACATGCTTCCTTACTCTCATCCTTTCCTTTATTTGCCTATAAATTTATTATTTGTTTTTATTTTGTAGTTTAATAAAAAGCTACACTTAAATTCTGATTTTACCATACTACATATAGGTATCTATTATGATGTGAAATTCATTCATGTCACAGCAGTACTGACCCTAAGCATATGCTATGTCACAGCACGAGCAGATAAAATACATTAGCACATATGTTGACAGCTCTGCCAGCACCCCACCTTTAAACCAATATCTACTGGAACTTAGCTCAGAAGTGCTAAATTTCTGAACACTTTCAACACACCTGCCTCAAGTAAATGAAAAGATTAATATCTACAAATATCGTTCAATATCAGATTCTTCTCTCTTCACATGTAACAGATGTTCCAATATATTTTCGCAGTTCAATTTTTAGTCTTGTTTTAAAGGTGTAAGAGGCAATATTACAGCTGATCAGGGCTAAAAACAGAACCTTAATATTCAACTACCATTTCTTGTGTAAGCTTTGCCATTAATACAATCCTTTTCTGTCTCTGTCCTCATTACAGGACTTTTCAATACAATGTTATACTACAGTATCATCTGAGGACCCCGTCCTTTAGAGACACCAACATTAACCAGGACATGAAGGCCTTATGGCTTTTGTCATTCCCCATGCATCACCTCCCCAGAGTAATTCCCTAATGTGAACACAACTTTAGACGTGCTCAGCTGATGATCGCTAAAATCTCAACACTGGCTGCTCTTCCCATCTTCAAAACACCCAGTGAGTCTGCAGTCCCTTGAGGATCTGCACATGTTTCTCCTTAACTGCTAGTGTATTCCAAAATACCTCAGGACAGGGAGCTCTCTTCAAAAAGCAACCAAACAACAAAATGCTCTCACTATTCTTCACTGTAAAACTATCTCAAATTCCAAGGGCCATTCCCCAGACATCATCTAAGGCATTTTATCTTATTTTCACCTTCAAGGACTGCCCTTTTTTCCTGCAATGTAGGAAGGCAATGCACTGCATTATACAGTTAATTTCTCAAGCCAGTTTAAAACCACTCCTTTAGGGCTCCTGATTCGGAAGGAAGGAATTCCCAGTTTCCCAGAAAAAAATTAACCACTGCCAATTTTCTCAAGTGTGAAGCTGGGGTTATAAAAGGGCTGGAAACACTGAGACAAAGGAGTTTAAAAATCTGTATTAACAACAGAACATTTACTTTAAATAAGAGACAAAGATTTCTAAAATAAACTAAAGTACTTCTTTACTCAGAAGTCTGTAGTCTGTATTAAAAAATACAGATTCTGGATAGCTAAAACAACCTGGCCTAACAATCCAAAAGCCTTTGGAAGACATATATTGTAATTAAGGACAGTATAACTTTACAGTATCACTTTAAAACTAAATCTTAATATAACCATATATTAATACATAAAGATATGTTCATGTACAGAGGTGCACATAAATGCTGTATCGTAACACTTGGCATTTAAGGTCTTTTGAGTGAATGACCATTACCATTTTCGTAAGAGAGATTTAAGAAAATGTTATATGATACATATTCAATTTCTTAGGAGAGAATTAAGATATGATTAGCTCTGATTTGTCTTTCCTTGCAATATTCACTCATGACATTGCCACCTAAATGTGAGGGGATCATCCTAACTCATACTGCTAAAAAGCTACAGTGCAATGGCTCTGTCACTTTTACACTCTCAGCTTCATGCTTTGGTATATTGGTTTCTTCTTTAAAAGGGACAGGGCAGAGAGACACTCCTAAGTGACTTTCCAGTAATGCACAAATAAGCTTTGGATGTGCTCACCTTTGACCCTACTTGCTTCAAACCCACAAACGTTCAGTTTGATTAGTAAAAAAATTCTGCACAACTACCATATCATTACCTAGACTTTGTTTGAAATGGAAAGAAGCCTAAGCCTGAAGTTCAGAACACTAAGATTCAAGATTCCTGGTAGAATTTTTATTTCCATAATGTAAGATGTCTGAAAAGCCACCAGTTCTGACATGCATTTTACAAAATAAAATCTGTGAGAAAAAGCTAGCAAACCTAACAGACTACGTAGTAAGTACATATAAAAATGACAGAATTACTGAAGCTACTGCTACCAACCATCACAGAAAATATTAATCACATCCATGTTGTTTTTAGTTTTCTAGGTAAGTACCTTTATTTCACCAAGGACCTCTGACTACAAAGCAACCTCCACTCTCTAGGCCTTGCCAGATGGATATTTTGATGTATATGTTATCTTCTTTACTTTTTATAAAGACAGAAAATGACTGTCAAATATATTGACATCCAGCAGCTAATATTCCATTTTAAGGCCCAACAAATAATAAGAAACAAAAATAACCAGTCATAACAAAGTGAAGACTGTCTTTACTGGGGATAGATCAAGATAATGCATAGTCTTGGTGAAAAAAAAAGATGAGCAATTGATAATGAATAAGTAGAAAGTATTTCCTTACTTACAAATTTATTAGATAAAACCAAGCAAAATAATCTTCTGTGAAAATGGTGGGGAAGGGAACATGCTTGATTGGAAGCTACTACAGGAAAAGAGAAATGTCAAATGCAGTATATATACATATGTGAGAAAATTAAGGAAGGCAAAAAGGAACAAGCATAGAATTTGTAGAAAAACACAAAAAAGGGAAAGTTTCACATGGAAGAGCTTGCTAAAGAAATAAGAGTATAAACAGCCTTTCAGGACAGATTAAATAGGAATTTAAGACAACCAAAAAGCTAGCATATCATATAAAATAGCTGCATGAATTAATATGTTCACCTTTCACAGAATTACCTTGGTTGGACAGGTTCAAGATAATCAAGTCCAAAAGTTAACCTAACACTTCTAAGTCCACCATTAAACCATGTCCCTAAGCACCACATCTATATGTCTTTTAAATACCTCCAGGGATCATGACTCCACCACTGCCATGGGCAGACTACTCCAATGTCTGATAACCCTGTTTGTGAAGAAATTTTTCCTATAATCGACTTGAGGCCATTACAATTTGTTGAATAGACCATTCTCCACCTCTTTACAACCTCCTTTAAAGTAGTTGTAGAGAGAGAGAAGATTTCCCCCCCAACCCAGCCTCATTTCTCAGGCCTAAACAACCCCAGCTCCCTCAGCCACTCCTGGTAAGACATATGCTCCATTCCTTTCATCAGCTTCGTTGCCCTTCTCTGGACACACTCTAGTAACTCGATGTCCTTGTAGTGAGGAGCCCCAAACTCCACACAGTACTCAGGATGAGGCCTCACCAGTGCCAAGTACAGGGGTAAGATCATCTCCCTGGTCCTACTGGACGCACTATTCCTTATCCAGGCCCAGATGATATTGGCCCTCCTGGCCACCTGGGCACACTTCTGGCTCATGTTCAGCCACCTGTCAATCAACACCTCAAGGTCCCTCTCTGCTGGACACTTTTAAAGCTACTTCTCCCCAAGCCTGTAGCGTTGGTGGGGGTTGTTCTGGCTGAAGAGCAGGACCTGACATTTGGCTTTATTGAAACTCATGCAATTGGCTTTGGCCCATCGATCAAGAACCCCATGCAGGGCCTATCTACCCTCAGGCAGATCAACATTTCTACCCAGCTTAGTGTCACCTGCAAATTTACTAAGGGTGCACACTATCCCCTCATCTAGATCATTGAGGTTTAACATCCTCTATGTTAAACAAGAGTGGTGCCAGTACTGAGCCTTGGGGAACACAACTCATGACTGGACATCAACTGGATTGAACTCCATTGACCACAGATCTTTAGGCCTGGACATACAGCCAGTTTTTAACCCAACAAAGCATACGTCCATCCAAGCCAGCAGCCAGCTTCTCTAGATTGCTGTGGGAAACTGTCAAATACCTTACTAAAATCAAGATAGACAATATCCACAACCTTTCCCTCATCCAATAGCAGGTCACCCTAACACAAAAGGAGATTAGATTTCCTTATGTGCATTGCGGTTCATGAAAATATGGAGGTGAATGAAAATCTCAGTTCTTCTGGGAATGACAGTAGGGAGAACTAAGAAAGTATTTCTTTTCTCCCTTACCTATGATTACAATAGGTGACTTTTTTTTTCACTTGTTTCTATTGTGGATTTTCTCTTATGATTTCTAAACCAATAGGCCACTAGTGTTAATTTCTTGTAAGCAAAATAAGATGTCAAAGTTGCTTAGCTTAGCTTATCTGGGATATGCATGCCAATGACACACCTGAATTCAAAAGTTATAGGAAGAGAAGCACAGAAAAATAAGTGCATTTAGATGCCAGCTTCCTTGTTTTATTGCTCTAGGCATTCACCTTTCATATCACATAGTGAGAACTTTAATAAAGCCTTCAGTTTTTCTGACTTAGAGTTAATTTTTCAATTTTTAATTCACAATATAATCACATCTCCGTTCTAAAATTAAAACCCATTGAAGTTGTCATACATAGAATCCATCAAGGCAAATAACCAAAACCAAAACAGTCTTTAAAATCTGCTTGGTTTTCTTTGTTTGTTTTTGACTTTTTTTTTAATTTTTTACTCAATATATCAAAATTAAGGACAACATAAAGAATGCAGTCTATGATTTCTGCTATTTTAGCATGCCGAAAACCACAGAAACAAGGTCAATTCCTGAATAGAGCACTGCCATTACTATTGCATACATCTTCACAAAATGCGGGCATTGCAGATTCATTGGGTGCATCAAAGTTGGTGGCAAATTACTGTAATACAAGACTGATAGATAAGTCTAATTTTTATTTATTTTTTTGGCAAAATGCACATTAGAATGTTTCGTTACCACCACTACTAATGTGATGTTACAAAATCAGAGAAAAGCAATTCAAAATATAATCAAAGGAAAAACTAAATCTAAATTGTTTGGGACCTGGAAGGCTGATGATTATTTTATCCTTAAATAACTAGTGTTGTCTTGGTGACCAACATCGCTCCTTCCAGTTAAATAACAAATACTTTATGCAACTGAGGAGTCAAGGTCTGTGTCACAAGGGATTTCTTTAGAAGGTATTTCCATTTACTTTTTATGCTATTTCATTGTCCTGAAAGAAAAATACAAATTGTTTGCCTTCTCCATGTAATTATTTTAGTGAAATGGCCACCTGGGTATCTTAAAGATATAAACTGATAAGACAAATACTTTATAATGAAACCATGTTAAATTAATTTTACCTTTTATAACATAATAAAGAACATAATATTTATGCGCATATTTGTCTTAAGATTTTAAAATCAGTTGGCTTAAACATTTTCTCTTACATTGCTTTTTTTAATTCAAACAGTAATACAGCCTCAGTGGAGCTTCACTTGAATAGGAACTCTACTAACTAACAAAGTCAGTCATTTCTCGTTTTAGGAATTCAAGGAGTTGGCATAAACTCAAATATTAATATTTAATTCATCTAATTTTCAATTTTTTCTTAAAACAGATAACACCTGAAATATTTTTGTTTAGTAAAGATATTACAATCATCTTTAAAACATATGTTTCATAATTAGAAAATATTAATTAAACCATGTTTTAAACAGGTAGAAATTTGTCTCTGACAGAATGTTTCTCAAAAACTTCAATAGAGCTGACCACAGTAAAATATTTTTATATATACTCTGATATATATCAGAGTTTGATAACCTTGTATTTTATATAATTTCACTTCATAAAAAAACTTTCCACAATTGTTCTATATGCAGGAAATGACTCTTTCCTCTCATTTAATGCATTTTTCCCCATGATTTTGTGTCCTTGAAAACAAGTTTAAGATATCAAAAAGTAAGTGTAAAGTTCCAGAAACTCAAGAGTTTATTAAATAATTTTGAAAAAGGCCTACAAATAGCTTGCCTCCCACACTTGTGAAATGTCTTCCAAAAGCTGATGAGATTGTTATCTCTGGCTGATCTTGTAAAATTAATCCAATTCAGCGTGGGTTTCTTTATTCTGTTGTCTCTAATATTTTTAAACACCAAATCAGTGAAAAAATACAAGGAGTCAGATTATGCCACTGTTACTCTGAGTCCCACCATCTGCAAGCTGTCCCAACAGAATTCAATTAAGCTACATGTGAAACAAGATACCTCTCAGCATGAATAAGCAGAGAAGCCCTACATGATGATGAAGCAAGGTCACTTTTATTTTCATCTTCAGTCACTATCAAGAAAAGGTATTCAAACATTCCTTCTGCATAGCCTTGAATAAGCCTATAGGATAAGGTGCTCTCATTTTTTTCCCAAACAAAACAGAATAATATTGTCACTTAGCATAATAATAATAATTTTAAAAAGCCTAATTTCTGCAAACCACAGATTTTTCTTCAAAAGAAAAAAATTACCCTGCTTCTTGCTGATCTACTCCATAGTGTTCCAGCTCTGTGCCTGGAAGTGGCTGCACAGGAGGTGGTGGGAGGGGAATGCTGGCCCAGTTTGAACCATTATTTTTCTGGGGCTTGGCAGTATTTTTGTTTTTCTTCTTTTTCCCTCCTTTTCCACCTGCAAATGCAAAAAGAAAAAAAAAAATGTTAAAGATACAAAGGGGTGGGGAAGCAAGCTATTTACATTTATTTGAAATAATTCTGGTTCCAGATAGCATGTACCCCAAAAAAGATATAAATATATCTCATCAGAATCATCATCAATGTGCTAATGCTGTTACAAGATTAATAATAGAATGGAATGGAAAAATATTCTGAATAATTGCTGAAAATCACTTCTTTTAAAAACTCCATATATTTGTACTACAGTAGTGCACAACCAAGGAATGACATGTTTTGCTGCATCAGATACATATTTATTGATTTATTCATGTCTACTTTATGACTTCTTGAATTCACTGTTAGATAAAAATATGATAGACCATAGCAAATTATTTTAAATGTCAGAATCCAATGTGCTTATCCAATGTGATTATGTTTTGCATAATCTCTTTCTGTGAAAAACAGAGGCTAAGGTTAAACTTGTCATTACACTCAATATCCTTCATCCAGAATGATGAGTGTAAGTTGTCAAAACAAAAAGGATTTTGTTGATAGGAATTTACTAAGTACCATTTTTTTAAAAAAGATTAGGAGGTAATCTCTAATGCTCCAGGATTCCCTGTTTCACAGGATTCAAGTATGTTGTTCCACTATGAAGAAGAGGTTCTGGTTTTGATGTGCAGCTCTAATGGAGCAGAAAAGCAGTGAGCAAGTCTGGCTCTTTCTTCCTTGCACCCATTCTTTAGTTACTTGTAGACACTGATAAGGTCTCCCCTCAGCCTTCCCTTCTCCAGGCTAACAAGTCCCAGCTCTCTCAGCCTTTCCTCACAAGAGAGATTCTCCAGTCCCCCAGTCAGCTTTGGTGCTCTGTGCTAGACTCTTTCTAGTAGTCCCCTGTCTCTCTTCAGCAGTAGTATTGAAAGGCAGGATTCCAGCCATGGCCTCACCAGGAGAGAGTAGATGGGGAGAATGACCTCCCTCGACGTACTGGCACACTCTTCTTCATGCAACCCCGGATTCCATTTGCCTTCTTGGCAATAAGGGCACACTGCAGGCTCATGGATAATTTGCTACCTAGCAGGACTCCCAGATCCTTTTCCTCAGCACTGCTTTCCAGTAGGTCCACCCCTAACCTACATTGGTGCTTGGGGTTCTTTATCCCCAGGTGCAGGACCCTACACTTGCCATTGTTGAACCTCATTAGGTTCTTGTCTGCCCAGCTCTTCTGCCTGCCCAGGTCATGCTAGATGGCAGCACAGCCCTCCACAGTGTCAGCCACCCCTCCTGGTTTTGGATCATCAGCAAACATGCTGAGGATACACTCTGTCCCCTCGTCCAGGTCACTGATAAACATATTGAACAAGACCGGACCAAGGATTGACTCTGGGGGACACTGCTGGTTACTGGCCTCAAACTCGACCCTGTTCCATTGATCTGAATTCTGTCCACCCAGCACCCCTCAATCCACCTCACTATCCACTCATCTAGCCTACACTTCCCGAGTTTCCTAATGAGGATGTTATGGGAGACAGTATCAAAAGCCTTGCTAGAGTCAAGTTGGTCACAAGCTTTTTCAGTGGAGTACCCATACAGCAATCATTTGTCCCTTGCCTGTTGCATAAAGCACAATCTAATCCATTCTACCCACTTATGTCTCTTGCTCATTTATAAGGATCAGGTAAGAAGAAAAAAAACAACAACAAAACATATAAAAACTTTTTAACATTAATAAATTTTAAAAATCCCCCAAATTACTTGTATGGCATAGTGGCACGGTGTGCACTGACAGGCACAACACTCTTTGCCAGGGCTCTAGCTTTGTGCATAGAGGCCTTTAGAAGAAGCTGAAATCCAAGCAAAAGAGACAAGTGTCTTATATGGGACTTTCTGTCTGAGAGACAGTGGCTGCCTTCTGTTATCTCCAAATGTCAGCTGCACCAAAACAGGAACACAAAGAGAGTGAAAAAGCAAGGTGATTCTGTGATTCTGAAGCAGCCAAGACTTCTCTTTTCACCTTCTGTTGTGGCTGCTAGAGACAGGCAACAAGTCCAGCAACTAATCAGCCTGGCTGGCAGCATATTGCAAACAAGATTTTGTTTTCCACTACTCAATTCCAAACCAGAGTTCTTCCTTCCTTGTCTTGGCATATTTCTGGTAAGTCCAGCCAATATCCTGTCATTCACTACGTGCAAACCGAGCTGATATTCTATTTATTAGGATGCAAGACAGGCTCTTTCTTCCCTCCTTTTGTAGCTGTGCAGAAAGGGAAGCATTCTTGAAAAGGGAAAGAATATTTTGATCAAAAGAAAAGTCACTCCTGTGATGCTGGCAGTGGAAGAACAAATACATGAAAGTTCTGTAGAGAAAAGAACTCTTTCAAAGCACAGGTATGGCAGAAATCAGAGTTAAAAATAGGGTCACAGAACAGTACAAAGGAAGTATATTAATTTTAATTTGTGGGACATGGGGGAATTTTTGAAAAGTCAGCAGAAACAGCAACCAACAAGAGCTAAGGCAGGAGGGATTGGCTTGCAAGGAAAGCACATGCATAAGAATATGTGTGTCTCTGTGTATGTTGCAGGGGAGTTTAAACAAGCAGTACTCAGAGAAGAGACATACAGAGAACTTCAGCACAGAGATTAGGTGAGGTGGAGAAGGAGATTTTGTGCAGAATTTTGGTAGTCTCAGGAGAACATTAAAATGGAGGTTGGATGTGTGGGGTGGTAGTATGGAGTCAATTGGATTTGGGCATATTGGAGAGAAAGGTCAAAGAAAATAGTTACTAAAAAGAGGGAAGCAGAGAGCTGACGAACTGTTCAGATGAAGAAATAAAATTAAGGACCTCCAAAGTCATTAGTGGTAGGGAAAGCAACCTACACAATACAGTTGGGCAGATTTCTGCCTCCATGGGCAGAGTTACTCCACTGTCAAACTAGTGGAACAGACATGCCTAATGCCTGGTGTGTGCTTCAAAACAGTTGCACAGAAGCCTTGTTTCCTCATGGCAATGATGCTTAATGTTTCAGTGTCTCCTCACACTGAAATTCAATTATATTGTTTAAATCCCTAGATGAATCAGATCCTGGAAAAAGAATTTGCCACTCAGGCTGATGATCATAGCACTGACATAAGCTTGGAGCTGTGCAAAGTACAGCCACAAAATTTCCCTGCCTCACAAAGCAGTTGAGTTTTTAGCTATTTTCCATTCCACAGTGGGATAGGATTTCTCATTATACTCATTTGAGAGAGATAGAAACTTAGTCAGAATAGTCAGTAGTACTTAAAGTACCAACCAAGGAAGTGAGAGAACAAGTCCCTGCTCACCCTGATAGGGACTAGGTAATCAAAGCTGGTCTCTGACTCCAGTGATGCTCTCATTATGGGACTATTTGAAGGTTTCCTCCAGTTTCTTATGTATTACAGACATAATTACCCTGCATTAAAGACATAATTAGTGGGAAATGGAGAGCACAATACTGACTGTGAAGTCCAGTAGTCTGACACTCATCTGAGCATTGGGGCATCCAGATGTGAGCTGCTTTGATCACAATGGGCATGCCCTGGCCATAGAAAGACTGGGTAACCTGGTTACTGTGTGTTGTCAAGAAATTTTCCTTGAAACTGAGAAGCACCACACAAAATACGCTTTACTTGAAAAATCTGTTCAAAGTTCAGCTTTTGATCAACTGGCATTTTGCAACAGAACTTTGTATTTTCTGGAAAGTTCTCAGGCAGCTGTAGCTGTCAACACATCTAAAGTGTGATACTGACCTCTAATAACTGGCACATACGTACCTCAGCATATCAATTTCTGCATTTTCAGTCAGAAAAGCAAGCTGACTTCCTAAGATACTTGCCAATACATCTCACATACAAGAAACAAGAGCCTTTCTTGAAATACTGTATGAATTTGGCTTCCATGATACTTCTCTGTCATAAGCCTATTTTTGTATCTCATTCAAAACAACTAATACTGCCCATGAACACACATGAACACAAGACCTGTGAACACATTTGTCTACTGGAATTACAGGCCAATGATTACAGGCTTCTGATCTCAACATTCAATTTTAAACTGACAGAAAGAAGTAATTTCTAGTGTTGATCTGTTACAGTTAGCGGAAATTCAAACAGCTATGAATTTGAAAATACTCCCTCATACTTCAGTAAAGTGAAATAGCAGACTTTGATTTTAATTACTGAGACTTCAGTTTTTGTCTTGAAAAATATGTCATGGTTACACATAGCATAAGCAACAAGTAAGGCAAGACCACATGTACCAGAAATATTTTCTTCCAATCATGTTTCCAACACAACATGCAGTGCACACATAAAATTTACATTCTGGTTGTATGCAGATTTGGCCCAATTTTTGAAACCCTAGTCAACTTGCAGAGACCTACCTCTATTTCTGAGCTACTTCACTGAAAAACAGTGCTTAGAATCGGCATGTGGGAGTGGGGAAACTGTTAACAACTCAACAGAAGAATTAATCTTCTCAAGAAGTTCACTGTGGGGAAACCTATACACTGAAGATTGATGTGGCAATATATTTGATTTACAACACAGCTTTGCTGTTGGGAAAAGGACATGACAAAGCAAGGTTGGCAACTGCACCGACAAGCACCAGTTGGGAGGATTCTCCAACTCTCTACCATGAGGTTTTGCTTCTTTTTTTCTTTAGCAGAGGCCAACACAATGCTGTCTGTTGATGTTCCAGTGGGAAGGCACCCCCATACCTATGCAAAAACTGCAGCTGGGGAGGTGTTCCACCTTCCTGGTGAGCTGCTGATCGACAGACCCTCCGTCCCTCACCCACCCACAGTGGTGGAACCAACCTGAGAGGCTGCCACTCCTTTCAGAGCTGTTGTGGGAGCTGGTAGTGCTGAAATCCTGGGACTGGTTGTGTGGCAATCTATTAGCCAATCCCTCAGCCACCCGGTAGTCAGGGATGTAAAGCAAGGCTAAGGGTTAAAGGGCAAAGGTCACAGTGGCATCGTGTGATTAGTTGACAGCACAAGCACATGCAACACATGCAGTTAGCAAGTCAAAGGCAGATGCAGTGGGGCAGGAAGTTTTAGTTTATTATTTTTAAAATGTATACCTATCCTAGCCTAATGGAAGGCAGATGGCTTAGTGATGAGCGCAGGAGAAACAAGATTAAAAGCACAGAACAACATATTGTTCGTGTGATTGTGTGATGTTCAGTTTGCATGCAAGGTATGTAGGCATTAGTTACAGCAAATGTGAACAGTTTCTCACATATTAGAAAGGTTTTTCTAATTCATGCATAGATTATAGAGTACAAAGCCACAGGCTCTGGAAAATGTGAGCTAAAATTACCATTGTTGCCTTTGCCTTGGTCTGGGAGAGAGTAACCGAAGCCCATCAGGTCATTTTTTTGCTGAATTGAACTTTTCCACTGAGGATCAGGTAAGTCGACAGCCAACTCATGGATGCTGTTGGAATGCAGTATCTGGGTGGTGGCATATGGCGTAGCTTGTGTTATTTGGCTGGAACTGTTGTAAGTAGTTTTGGTGGTGAAGTCAATGCTGCTGTAAATGGCTCCATCAGAAAGCATAGTAGCTGTTTTATCTCCTTGCCCTGGCACCGGTGGCAGCACATCTGTGATGAACATAGGGGAATGAAACAAATCATTGATGCACAGGAAGTTGGAAAGTATCAGAGTTTAAGATGAAAAATAAATGTGTCATTTTGCACTTTTGCATTTCAGCTGAGACAGGTCCATGAGCCAACGAAGGGAAGATGATGTACAACCATCACCAAGCTATCAGCATCTGTGACAGGCCCACCACTTGTCCTTCACGTCTCAGTGCCTAAAACCATCTTTTTTTTGCCCATACCTTCAACTGTGAAAGTGAAGTTTGGAATATTTCTCTACTGAAGAATGTTCTCAGTTGTTCACATTATGTCAGAACCAATGAAACTGTCTGGGCTTCAGGGAAATGATGAAAAGAGTAAATCTACAAATCATGGAAGAAAACCTCCCAGCAAATATGTAGCAAAACTTTCCTGCTAGAGCTCTCAAAGCAATTTTTTATGGGCTTCATCTTGATTTCCTTGAAGTTTTTACACATCAGCTTATCTAATTTTCTTTTTGACATTAGCTAGCACATTTCTCCTTTTCAACAAAAGAAAAACCTGGCAAAATCTGTTATGCTGAAGGTGTTTAAGTGATCAGTCTCTTAAAATGGCAAAACAGTGTTGATAACGGAGAACAACTTGTTCAAATATGCCAGCACATTTACCTGAAAAGCAGTATAGCATACTTAACTAAATATGTGTTGACTTTTCTACATCTTTTTAATCCTATCACATACTGCAATTTGTAACTTTAATCAGTTAGATTGGCAATTTCTCTCCTTACTAAACATTTCAGCTACCTTTGCTGGTGGAATACTAGATTTAGTTGCTGAGACTACTGAAGTGTGAAGACTCTAATGATGACTGGCATGATGTTCCAAAGAGAACCACAAATGAGCAGATAACCCTTTTCCTTCTCTCTCAGAGGTCATCATATCAAATAGTACAATTTTTACAACTTGTTAGACTCTGAAAAGTTGAATCTGTTCTGGGATTTACTTGTTAGAAAACTGCATAATCTATATGCCTTTTGCTTTATGTAACAGGATGGCACATATGGATTTCAACTGCTAAACTGCTTGAGATAACGCATACTCCTACGGCGAGGATGTTCAGATCCCATGCTATGTATTACAGACATTTTTATAGGCCTTAAGCTCCAAAGAGAAAGGGTGATTATTGCTCCTTGTCTTGGGTTAGTGCAGTGGCATTTTGGAAGCAGGAAGGCTGCAGGGGTGGCTCCTGGGAGAAGCTGCTGGAAGTTCCCTGGCTTCCAATTCTGGCGCTGCCTCTGCCCAAAGCTGAGCAGATACAGGAAGCTGGAGGCACCTCTGCGAGTAACATATTCAAGAAAGAGAAAATGAAATTGCAAAAATATTAAAAAGGACATGCAGAGCAGAGGAGAGTAGAAGGTGAGGGAGTCACCAGAGAAAAGACACCAAGGTCAGTGAAGAAGAAGAGGGAAAGGTGCCCAAGCAGAGATTTCCTCCAGCCTGTGGTGAGATGGCAGCTGTGCCCCTGCAGCCCACGGAGAAGCAGGTGGGGCAGTCTTTGAAGAACCACAGTGGAGTAAATGTGGATTTGTAGCCCCTGAAGTGACACAGGTGGGCAGATGTGAAGCAGCAGCCTGTGCAGGATGACAGAGAGGGTGAGATGTGTCTCTGCAGGTGTGTAGGAGCCGGTGTCAGAGGAGGTGACTGCTCCCGCAGCAGCCGTGACTCTGTGTGCAGCCCAGGCGGGAGCAGTCTGTGCCTGAGGGACTGCACCTCTGGGAGGGACTCGTGTCCCAGGGGTTCCTGAAGGACTCTCCCGGGAGAGGGACCCCGCCTTGGAGCAGGGGAAGAACGTGAGGAGTCCTCCCCCTGAGGAGAAAAGAATGTCAGACACACCGTGTGGGGAACTGACCCTAAACCCCCACTCCCCATCCTCCTATGCCACTGAGTGGAAGGCAACAGTGAAACAATTCAGGCCTGATAAGAGGGGAAGGGTGATGGGAGGGAAGGTATTAAGATCTGGTTTTAAGAGATGTTGTTTTTTTTTCCTTCTAGATTAAATTTTCTTTCCCAAGTTGAACCTGTCTATTTTTTGCCCATTACTGTAGTTGGGGATTGCAAATCACCCTATCCTTGTCTTGATTCATGAGTGTTAGGGTGTACTTCTTCCTCCTTGTCCTACAGTGGGGGTGGGAGTAATCAGAGGCATGGCTGATACCAGCTGGGCCTGAACTGTGACACACCTAGACTTTCTCTCACTCAAGACTTTTCCAGCAATGAATATGATACCATGGACTCTTTCCAGTGTTTCATTTTGTTTGGGGTTTTTTTTTTGTTGGTGGGGTTGCTTTGGGTTATTATTTTTTGTTTTCATTTTTGACTGTTTCTTTTTTCCCTGGGATGAAACTTTAGACCACAGAACTATTCTCTACTGCATTCATGTGTGAAACAGTAACATTTTAATGTGGACCCTAATAACATCTGCAGTGTCAGAGCAACAACTTGATATTAGTGATAAATAAGGCAATAACAAGTACTCAGTAGAGAGACTGCAGTAGCAGATTAAATTTGGGTCTTTCATTATGATCTGTTTCTGCAGACAAGAACATCAGGGAAATGGGCACAATCAAGTATTTAAAAATGCCTTAATTGTATTAACTTGTATCTGCAGATAAATTGTAAGTGCAAAAACCCTACAATTAGTGTAAACTGCAGGTCATATTTCAAAATCAGGTTATTTTTATCTATCTGCACATATCCAATGTGCTTTCTAGGGGCAGCACACAATCATAAACGCATCTATGTGCACATACAGTGTGATGTGAGACAAGCAGAGTCCTATCTTGCATTTTTCTTTTTCCTTTTCACAAGTGGTTGAATCAAAATACAATGGACTGATGATTAGCAAATATATTCTGGTTTTGATGTAAATTGTGAAGTAAGGCCAGTGCAACTTGCTTGTGCTGGGTTTGCAGATTCACGGAAGAAAGAACTAGCAAAATGCTCATGTCTTCAGCAGTAAGGCATACATCTATATTTCAGAGCATGTTTCTGACAACTGAAGAAGTATTATCTCCCAACAGTAATTTTAAAATGTAGAACTATACATTTCCACACACTTGAAAGTAAAGTTACGTAGCTTCCCACTAGTCATGAATTTTCAGTCGTTCTTACTAATAAGCTGAGGTACATCAGATATTCTGGGAATTCTCAGTACACCCACAGAGTGCTATTTTGACCTCAACAAGATGTATACATTAAACGCTCAAAGAACTATTGAAGTGCCACTTTACAAAGTGCCACAGTCATCTAGTGAAAATCAAGTGTGATTTTCCCACCAACTTGCCATAGAAAAAAAAAACAAAACACCACCCTGTAGATTTCCAGCCAAAGATGAATACACATTTCCCAGTGGATGCTTTCCCACAAACTCCTCAAAATTCAACCCGTTTTGTAACTCTGGAGATAAAATGAAATAGTAGAGAGGCACTTCCTGAGGGAAGCTCTTTCTTGCTGCCTCTGGAGACCCAGTACCATTTCCAAACCTAACCTGTGCCTCCCACTCACAGCCTTGCTCTCAAACACGTATCTAGGACACAACATTGATATAATTCTTACAATGTCAGAACTGCCTGCCTCAGCTTCTGCATTTCCAGATTGATTGATTGCAACCTTACTGTTTTCAAAATTTTCACATACCTTTTATACTATCACAGAGCTTTGAAGCAAGAAAAGAGGCCCAAGTTCTATCTATACAGTTAATTCATCTTAAAATACATCTGACTTCTGATCCATCTCTAATGCAGAAGCATCCAAACTCAACTGCTGGAGCACTTAGGGATATGTGGTCCCAGAACAGCCAGAATACAAGTGTGAGCTTGACTGTAAAGATCATGGATGGAATTAAGCTGCTGAAATTCCAAAGATAACTGATGCATCTCTTGGACAAATGTGGACCTACGCCTCATCCATATTGATGCCCAAAGCTTTAAAACATGCTTCCAATTTCAGCTGCATAGAACCAAATGCTAAAAGAAAATGGTAATTTTTCTTCATTATATAAGCTCATGGAAAGATAGAAAATTACTGGTGTTTAATTTTCAAGACATTCACAACAAAGAAGCTGGCAGATACTTAGTTGCCTTCTAAATATTATCCAAAGTTTTGCTTACATTATAATACTATTTTTATAAGACAAGAGCTTTACAACATTTTTACATGGAAAATAAACTGAGAGTGTTTTTCTGTAAGTTGAAGTCAGAGTAGAAGATCCTGGTACACTTCAAAACTTAATTCTTTTCACATTTATCAGTTTGATGGCCTTAGGGTTTGGTTGGTTTTTTTTTGCATTTGAGTCTATTTTTAATATATAAAGTTTTCTTGACTTTTGTTTACTTATTTCTTAACAATACTTATACAGTCATTTATGTCAGGGAGTCTTGTTCTGAACACTACTATGTAGAATTAGTTCGGTTATGACATCACAGAAACCAAAGAAGTAACAGAGAAATGTCAACATTGCTATGACTTTTAAAAATCCCAGTCATGCATCTTGAAATTCTCCTTTGAGTAAAGTGTTTGAAAGAAAATAACCCCTCTGAAGATTCATCACCATAATTATAAATCATTACCTCATCTCCCCAAAGGGCCTACCTCAATTCAAAATGGAAATAACCCCCCAAAATACTAAATAGTTCTATTTATGTACTTTTTCCTCCATCAAGGAGGAAAATTTCTGAAGATCTTTGAGGCCTTCCTAATGGATTACAGTTGAGACTGAGAGCAGTCCCTCATCAGGAAGAGGATGGGTAAGGTGACAGCAACAATGTCCTTCTGTCTTTCTTCTGTCAACTTTTTCTCTGTTCTTATGGACATCCTCTATCCTCGCCTACATTGCCCTGCACAGCAGATTGATCCTGTCCATACAAAAGGGAATGATTTTGAGCTGATAAACTGACTCTGTCACTGTGGGGTAGATTACAAACTAGATCTATGTTTTAAAGAAGCAGGAAGACAAAGCAAAATGGACATTTTAAAGTCAATATTAGATCAAATCTTGAGTCAAACATAGAAAGACTGCAGCAATAAAAATATTTCACAGTGTTTATCATAGATGTTGACTAACAGAAGCCTATTGTATACTATACAGTGACTTCCTAAAATGAAACCTACCTCCACGACCGAAATTGCCAAGATCATTGGGTCCACTAGTGCTGTTGTTTACTGGCAGACTTGTGGCAGGCCAAGAGTCTGCAAGCCAAGGATAACTGGGATCACTTGCATTCAACAGACCTGGTCGACTGAAGCAGAATAAGAGAAAAAGACATACATAAAAATATCCATATATGTATTTAAAAAAATTAAAAAAAATCAGTTGAAGAGACCATATCACTGTTCTCCTAACACTGTAGGTAACAAACAGTTTAAGAGAATTTAATTTATTTTGAATTAAAATTCTGCAGCCTTTGATGATTTAAAGACCTTGAGCAGTTAATTAAGGATATATACAAATCAACTTTGTCAGTAGAAGTGGGACCAGGCACCCGTCGTGATTCTGCCAGAATCCAAATTAACTCTGTTGTCTGTGTGAAACAGGGGTTAGGCAGCACCATCACGGGAACCTACACCAGGGCTGTATGATAAATTACCACCTCAAGGGAGCCATCACTCAAACTGATTGCTCCGTATCAGCCATTTCCAGGACTTTGGGCTACTATTTCTTCTTTCTCTTGCATCCCAAATGCACACCTGTCATCTACAGGCTAGTAACTCTTTCTTTGAGCACTCTTGGATGGTTTCGAGGCAAACAGGTTTGAGTAGGATTAATGGAAAGACTGCAGCTATCTTTATCTGCCACTACTGCATGGCTTTTATATCCCTGTAATTCCAAGCTTTGAGAGCAGTATTAAACAGCAAGAAGGTACACTCAGGCCATAAGGCATCGTGTCTCTCTCACCCCAGGACAAACATCCAGAAATTTTGCAAGGCAGGTCGATTGTTTGTATTTGTATTTAACAGGGAAAAAAAATAATTCCCTGCAGACACCCCTTGCCGAAAATGAAGATGAAAAACCAACTATAGTTCTGCACTTTTTCTAGGTTACTAATGCACTCATGAAGTTGGAGCAACATCTCTGATCATTGTATGTTATAGACCCCTGCCTGGCACAATCCCTAAGAGAAACATCAGTTTCTATGGAAACGGCAATAAGAAGACACAGCAGCTTTCTTGCCACATCTACTAGCTCTCATTAGGCCTAATCTCTTTTTGCTAAAATATTGATTAAATGGGAGATTGGAAGTTATTACCAGGGCCTAATTACAATCTCCATATTGGCAAAGGGAAAACAGATGAGGATATATGGGCCCGTTATCAGCTTTTATCAATTTCAATTGAGTAGCCAAAGTTGTGGAATCCAGTCTTACCAATCTACAGCCTATTCATCTTCCATGAATCATTTATTTTGTGATCGATTAAGTGTAATTGTTCACTCACAGCAATTTAAAGGGAGCCAATAAGGAGTCTTAAACAACAGCAACTTCATTTGCTAATGTCTAATTAATGCAATAAACATCTCAGTAACAAATGAACACATTCCTTTTGATATTTACTACTCATTTCTGCTAGGGCATCTGGGAGATATGAAACATCTGGGCTTGATTCCTCCGAAGTGCTCAACAGATCAGTCATTAAACCTTGTGGTAAGCTACTTAATTCCCCCTAGCATTTTCAGTCTTCCACGTGATCAGTTATTACCAAAATGTATCACCTACAACATTTTTTCAGATCCCTAATTTTAAAAATAAGCAGGATGGAAAGACCTTTATACAAAGAAACATACCTTCCATTGCTCATTAGTCCTCCATCCCCTCTTTGGAAAGTGACTGTATTTTGGTTGGAAAAACAAAACAAACAAACATACACACACGCACACACAAATAAGACAGGGAAAAATCAGTTAGTAATAATTAAAAGTAACAATTCAAACTGCTCAGTCTCTGAGATTGGAGGCCTCTTGGCATCATTGCATAATAAAGTACAGATAATATGAGAAAAAGATCAAAACCATCAGGTTTACAGCTTGTTTAGGATTTCACCGCACCTCATTGATTGGCATCACTTTGTAGCACTTTGCAAGGCAAACCAACCACCTGGGGAAATGCCCTGAATTTACCACAGGCCCCTTCATATGACTTTGCATCACAAGACTGTGCCATGTGATGAATTGTTTTCTTGGCACGCTTCTGCTTCAGTACATAATGACATTGCACCAGAAAGTTAATAACATCATGTCATAATGCAGTAATATAATGTCACCACACAAATATGCTATTTCCTAGGACAAATACAAAGAGGTGGCAGCTCTACTAGAGCTGAAGGGATGAAAAAAACATACAGCAGCACTGTTTCCATTAAAAATATGGTATAAGAACCAGCAGCCAGACAAAAATGCATACATGCCAGGATCACTGGGAAGAAAGTGCGTTTCCAGTCCTGCCATAAGGTATGCCAAGGATACATTCAGAGGGAGAAAATTGCTTTTATGGCTTCATTCATGGCTGTTTGACAAAGAAAAGCCTATATCTGATATATTTTATGAACAGGATTACATTGCAGGGCAATCTGGTAAACTCACATTACTGGAGGGATACTAATTGACAATATTTGATGCTTCTTTTACAAGGACTGGCAAATAGTTTATATCACGACCAACAGACTATCCTGCTTCTCTGTGGCAATATACCATTATTTCTTTTCAGGCATAGATAAGGCAGATGATTAACCTATATCAACGGCCTGGACACCTGCATCCTTACAAGTCCTTGACAAGATGAGGGTTTGAATTTTGTAGAGGAATGGAAGAGTCTGTGGCCAATTTATGTTAAAATAGGTCTTGGTTTGGAACTACTATTTACCTTGGTAAGATACATATTCCCATCCTTAAATTATAGCTGCTAGAGTATTTGCAAAATTTTCCAGATATTAATCCAAACTACACTAATTCAAGATTAGGCTTTCTATTATATACTATTCTAATCAGACAAAATTACTACACTGAGTAGAAATGCTGTGAACATTAAAAACCAGCAATGACATAAAACCCCTGGGAAAATACTTCTGATACTATATAGAATCCTTGTCGCTTTATTAACTCCTAGGATAATTTCACAGTCTACATTAAGCAAAAGGGACAAAACTGGCCCCTCTGGAAGCCCTGGGGGAAGAGTGCTTGGGTAGGGTGATTAATTACCCTTCACTGCGGAACAGACTAATATCAATATCAGAAAATCACTACAGTCATATGTCACATCAAAATGGTTAATTGCTTAATTTTGAAAGGATGTAATCAAACCAATTAATGAAAAGAAAATCAAAAAGCAAGTACGAGAAGTATTGAAGTCTGCTTTGAAGAACAAGACACGGTAAAGCATTGCAGCTAATTAATTTTAGAACCAATGCTACTTTAATTCACATTGTTTCTAACAGGATGTCAAATGAATGCATCACTCAGTGCTCAAAAGTGAGTAATTGTAAGTGCTGTGGGTATCGTGTAAATATGAAAAGAGGTGGGTACTGCCTGGCTGTGTTTCAAATTATGTTGGTCAAAAGTACATTAGATGCTGTTTCCTTTCATCCACTTCAAATTAAATATGCCATTTCTCCAACTTTCTGTATTTGTAAAAGGGACTGGACATATGGAAAATGAGAAACAAAGGCGTGCTCAGTAACAACCCTTATAAATAAAGTTTACAGATTTAAGGTAATTCTAGTAAAACGCATTTCCTGAAAACTTCTTAGGATTAGTAGTCTTGTTTAGACTATTGTCTACCACAAATAATTTTAAAGTAATATTGTCACCACTTGTATAGCATGTACAAATGTGTGAGAATTTAACTATACATGTCATATGGAAAACAATAAAATTCAATACTTGTGGCCTTCAAAATACTAATACTCCTTGTGTATCTTCATAAAGCAAAGCTAAAATGGGGAGCTAGTAGTAGACTGCAACAATATTTTCCAGACACATTTTATTTTCCATGTAGTGAGGTATGGAAAAAACCTTCAAGGCATGCTGTGAGAGACATATCAAGAAGCTGATGAGCTTATTGAGAAGAGACAGTTATCAGACCATTTACTCTTTTTTTCTTTTTCTATCTCTGTATCCTGATGGTAGTAACTGTTTCCTTATCTTATACCCTCCCAAGGAAAACAGTGTTTTTAGAAGCAAGGTTCAGTTTAGTTTATTAAAAATATAACTTGTCTTGCAGTGACATTGTTTTTCCCGAGGAAGATATGTGTGGCTTATGTGACGTGTGTGAAACTGTGATGGAACACAGGTTCTTTCATTTACCCTCCACCCTGTCTACCAATGAATGGATGGTTATAACCTTCACAAGGAAATAAACAAGAAAGTGCTTTAATTAATACTCTTGGTGGAACAGGGTCTGGAATATCAACTAAGAAAGCCGAAATTCCTTTTGAAGTGCGAATGCATCATCTGGAAATATCATATTCCTGGTGCCATCCATAACTGGGCTACCAGAGGCTGGATAGTGAAGGCACCTTCCTTTTGGCATCAGTATTGCTGGAAGGAAAGACAGCTAACAACAGAAGATATGGTCAGGCTGCCAACACAAGCACACCTAGGTTTTGTCAGCAATTTTGCCTGCAGTTTGATTTCTGCAATTACAAAACAAGTCTAAATGCCTGAATAGGAGCATACTTAATGCAATGCAGGCTTGTAGATGTCACTGTAAAAAAGAAAACACAGAGACAGATGGCTTTATTCATCCTGTCTCCACTTCAAAAAGAAGCAAAGCAGTTTCAAGGGGCAATGTAAGAGGAGGAAGCAAAGTATGTCCCTATCACTGACCCACCCATCTCCCTCACTTTTTATCACTGGGGAAGCAAAAAAGCTCTTTCAGCACTCTTTGCACCTGATATATGTTCTTAGAAAGGCTGAAGACCTGCGGGGATAAGATTGGTTTTCAAAAGATGAAAAAATAACCTCTGCACAGAGAGACTTTGAAGGAATCCCATCCAGTTTATACTTCAAGGACTGTAAAAATGCAGAAATATAATCCAAAGTGCATTTAAAATGCATAAATATTTAAGGAACTTATATTGCATATATTTGTATGAAGAACAGCATATGTTAAGGAGCTTTTCACATACTTTTTATTAAATATATAAGGAGGCACCCAAACCATTTACTAATATTATCTGACAAGGTTAAACTTAATCTTCATGCCTGCTCGAATTGGAAAAATATGAATGTATAGTAAGTTGACATTCTGAGGCAAGACAGCTTTAGAAAGCTTTCTGTATGCCTATCTCTAGTAGGCCACATTTTCCTACTGCAAATGAAAACTTTAATGTTGCTAGCCAAGTCTCATTCCTTTTTCTGATAAGCTGTTTCTCAAATATGAATGTAGATTAATCCTCTTTTAATAAGTATTAACTCAGAACAGATTATCAGCATAGAAAAATTCCATCAAATCTTCTGTCTACCTCTGGATGATTCTGTCAAATAATTTATCCTCATTTAACAGTTTCAGAAGTGCACATAAAACGTGTAGCATTCCCCAATTCTCCATTTTTTAATTTGGTTTTGTTTACTCAGTTTCATGAAATCTTTAATCCCAAGGACCACTAGTCACTAAATAAGCTTACCTACTCACAAGTGAAACTACATATTTACTTTCTTTGCATGAGTGATGGCCTAGACACTTGAAAATACCTACGTATTCAAGTGAGTAGGTACTGGCAATGAGTTTGAGAGAACAGGGAAGGTAAGCAAACAAATGCTATTTCTCCTATTTCTACAAATGGATCCCATGCCTAAGTTGTTATACCAAAATGTGAAGAGAGAATTGCAATTTCCATTACATAAAACAAATTCTGTTCTGTCGTTGTAATTTGAAAACAAAACAATCCTAATTTACAAGAACTGGTCAGATATCTTTTGTGTGAAATCTATCTTGTATCATGTGGAAACCCAAACACATTTTCATATCCAGGCAATCTGAGTAAATAATAAAGATAAAAATACAGTGCAGCAGCACTTAGCTTTTACAGAAATTCATGACAGTAGGAACAATCCATATTTTATATCACAGAACAAGTCACTGAAAAGGGGTAACATTTGCATTTAGTGTCTCTGTACCAGTTTGGTTTTGCTGATACTATGCTATGGCCCCAAAAGCATATACTTGTACAGCTACAGATGATGACACTACTGCTTATCAGTAGTAATCTAACAAACATATTTGAACATCGTATGTTTTATAGTACTGATATTACCAAGAATCAAAGCCTGGTGAGTCATGATGGGGGAAAGGGAAGTGGAGGAATAATGATGTAGAAAATTGTGGCTCAGTAACCACTGGAGGCAGTCCTTCTGAAAAGAAGTAAAAATATTTAGCTATGATTTTCAGTGTCACTTTATTTGTGACTGTCGGAGCAATCAATTAGAGCTCAAGAAAATGTTCACAAAGACAGAAAGCTTAATGAATTTAACTAAATCAGTTATTCTTCTCTGACATAAATCTTTACCAGTTATGTGACATTTGCTGTTTGCTCTTCTCCTACTCAGTGTTACAGTAGTTTAGTCACACAGTAGAAATTATACCTGTTAAGAGCCTAATAACAGACTACTAATAACAAACAGTCCCAGTCAATAATCCGTAATCTGAAAATTACCCAAGAGAACATTTTTAGCAAGTAATTATACAGCTGCAGAATCCAGACTTCTAAACAACTATTTTTAGAGGTTTAAGTTCCACACACGTGCAAATACAACTGAAGAAAAACAAAAGAGAAATATTTTAATCAGAAATCACTGAAAAAGATAGGATTTTGTTTTGTGTCTGAGATAGAGTAAGTATATGAATGTTCCATTAATACATTCAGTTCTCTTTATTAAAGTCAAATCTGCATGTTCTGCAACTTTCCGAAGGAAAAGTTTAAAGCAGGTGTCTAAACAAAAGTATGTACCTTCTAAAATCTGAGTATATTAGGATACATTCATATGTAGTAAAACTGCATTGATAACTGTCTCTAATGAGATTCTGAAAGCTACATACCACTGTCTAAATATTTAGCTCTCAAGCCAGCCTGCTTATGAATCATCATTTTGAAGGGAACAATATAGTTTTGAGTGTCATCAAACCCCCGTAAGCAAAGATATGTTTATCTAAATGATACTATCAATGACAAATTAAAATATTAGAGAACTAAAAAGGTTTCTTAGGGAATTCTCGGTATAAATATAAGAAACCATGGACTATGTTCTTTCATAAGAGCTTTTTTTTTAATTACTGGTACTTTTTTAAAGTTTAACTACTGTATGACTTAGGCCTTCACTGCCTCCAGAAATTATTATGTCAGGAAATAGAACCATGTACTGTTATAGTTCTATAAAGTCCATGAGATATCAAAACTATTTTTTAAAAAAGCAAATTTTTAGCAGTGCCCTTGACATATTCTATTTGAGCAGCACATGTGGACCAAGTGCACTGAAATATGCACAGTCGGGGGGGGGGCTCCAGGACAACCCTATCTCATATCAATATAAGTTCTAAAGGCAATGGAAAAAATTCAGCACAGTTACAAACAGCTGACAGTGGCATAACCATAGGAACCAAATGCAAAGATGCATTATTTCATTTCTGGAAAAAAATCATACATTGTATCTCAAAGAAAAGCAAATAAAGCCTTTAGAGTAGGAAGCATTGTGTCGCAACTTAAAGGAACTTGAACACTCTTGCCTGAAAGCCAGAGGAGCAATTCCTGAGCCCCTAGAGCTTCTCCACAAGGATACTTCTCTCTCTCAGTGTCACAGACCCCTGTGACAGACAACAGCACCTTCACTCATATGTCTTAACACTCATCTGCTCCTTGCTGCTACGCTGAACACTCAAGCTGTGGCAAGAAACAAGAGCAAGAAAGCAGCTACCTGAGCATAAGGACTGGTTCAGCAGTGCAGTAGGAAGAGCGGTCTCTATCACGTGAATAGCAGAGGGGACAGAAGAAGAGACAGCTTTGGTAAGTGCAACTGAGGGACTGAGCTACATGCAAAAAGCATTACAGACTTCTGCTGGAAAATGATGATATTTATCAGCCTTTTACCCTGTGATACTGAAGTACAAATACTCGTGAGGTTTTTTTAGTCTTGAGCTTAGTTATGAGCCCAGAAACCAAATATTTTTATTAATTATTACTATTAATTGTATACTCTGTATATCCTGACTATCCATGTGTTGACTAAGATGTTTGCAGCCTTCCCTTTTAGCTGCACTTTGTTTATTCTTCACATATTTTTGGTCATGCTTATGATAAAGGTGTACTGTAGGCTATGTCTATTAAAATTAGGATATCAATCTTGAAATGGGTAAGCAAAAACAAAGCAAATGCTTCCATTTCAAAATCACTGTGAAGGCAGTGCATGCATAGGTTAACCACTAAATTGCTTGCAGAGCTCAACACCTTGAGGTTAAGGCAGTTGTTCAAGGCAACTAGCAGCTGAAGTGAAAGAAAGTTCCCTTTCTCCAGTTAGATCTTCAGAATGTTTGAGCTCCATTTTATGAGATTTAAAATCAAAATTCAGTCATATATGACTAATGCTTGTTTATGTTAAATTAGTTCAAGCATCTTAACCTGCGAAGTACTTTTAAACTGCATTATTTCAAGGAGTTAGATGAGTAAGTATGCAGAATTACAACGACAGAGACCTTAATGGTGGTAGATTTTTATGTTCCTTTGGAATCACTAGGAGAATGAATGCTACAGCTTTATCACAGGTAGGCAGCAGAAGTATTTCTCCTTGCATTTGGTTTTAATTCTGCATACCTCACACGTTTATAAACACTTAGATAGCTAATGTTTGCAATGATGTGTTGATGACGTAAGAGACAGACTAATGGACAGTACCTGCAGGGGTGAAGGTGAAGGACTGAACTGCAAAACAAGAAAGCAAACACATTGTGAGTTACACACCCTGATAACAAGCGCTAATTGTAGGGCACGAGTTTCCTCTGGAATTTATTCAGTTGTGCTTGAATATCATAAAAAGGACGTAACAGTTGAGCTTAAAGCACTAACCAGCCAGCAGCCAATGAGAAATGATAGTTGGAAAGGTGAGCAGTGAATTTTGACAGTCACATTTTAAGACTTTTTGTGTGGACATGCTGTTCTCCAAATTGTAAATGTTAGGATGAATTTCGAAGTATGATCTGTTATGAACTTTACTTGCTGAATGCACACACTATTTAATAATTCTGATAATGGGACTTCTGAGTCATGATGCAATGCTCACATCACACTTAGATGCAGCAAAAAACATGAGAAGGGATGAGTTTGCAGGAGACACACTGTTTATAATGACTATTACAATTATTTACAGCTGTGCATTTTAAATTACAAAAGACTTTGCTCTCGGTCTCTCCCCCACCTCCTCAACATGCCAGCTCAGATACAGGGCTAATAATTCGACTTTTTAAAAACAGTAATAGTCTTAGTGTGTATCTAAAGTTTGGACTGTTTCCAAAGAGGAGTAACAGCACAGCTGTCTCTTAATACAAAAAATCTTGTGATCTAGACTGTTATTTCGTACAAACACATGTGTAGGTGTTTGTGATAGATATATACATATATATATGAATTTCTCAATTAACACTACCCCACCTCTCAGACTGTAAAAGTCATTGCTGTCAAAGAAAGAAAAACCTCAGCAAAAAGCATAACCTATGAATGATACAGGCCACGTGGCGATGCAAGGTGAGGTTCCACAGAAACCAAAACAGTCTAAGAGCCATTGAAAGTGTCTCTCCGCCCTCTGATTTCACTGCTCATCTCATTTCTTCTTGGGTTGGCTCCTTCCACTAAGCCAGTGGAAAACTAATCCATCAGGAAGGACTGAAAACCAGCATAATTTCCTTCTGGTTTAGTGAGCCCAGTCAGGACATTGAGGAGCTTGATGATGCCTGACATCAAGGTGAGGAGGCCTAGGACTTTTTGGCTGAGAGCAGGGAACAGACATTGGTTTTTAGAGATGCTCAGAGACTTAGGGAACCCATGTCCTTGGGTTTGCATGTTATAACTTGCAAATAAAGAGTACTAGTGTAACTTTAGCGCGATAAAATGTCAATATTAAATCTGTTGTGTGCTCTGCTGTGCAGATGTTGCTCAAAAAGGTAACATTTTATCTTTTTTAGATTTTAATAAGCACTATAAAAGAACCTACCCCAATATTTGAAGAACAACTTTTTTGCATTTGATTAGGATTTAGAGTGACCTATTTTATGGCAATTCACCAGACTTCCTAAAAAATCTGTAAGAATCTTGAAGCACAGAATAATACACAGAAAAAAACAGGTTGGAAGAGAAAGAAAATATTTTCACTTGGCAAATGTATTTATTTTTCCAAATGTAGCATTCAAAATCTAATTTGTAACTTGAGTAACGCACTTGATGCAAGAGGGATGAGATCACATTGTGAGGACATTTCAAGGTGTTCAAGCTCCAAGCCAAAACTTTTAATTGCTTTTACCATAGGATAATTTTGAGCACATTTCTCTTTAATACATCACTTTCTTCTCCGGCTACAGGTACAGTCACTGATTAAGTACCTCCATTCATTTCCCATGTACATTACTTCAAAGACATGCAAATGCATGGGAAAGAAGACAAAGCCCAAATATTCTTTCTAACCTTCCTTGTATGATTCTAGTCTAATTCACATTTGAATACATATATGGAGCCAGACTGCTAACAGAGTACCTTCTCAGCAAGGAGCAAGAGGTACAGTTAATCCTCTTTGTACTTTTTTATGCTAGATGTGCTGGAGATGTAAAAATAAAGACTGTCTTATGATAATGATGAAATGTGGTACCGAGCAATGCATTTAAAGCTTATCATACAACGAGCATTTTCACAGCATACATTTAAGCAAGAATACAAAATTCACCCAGGCCACCTCTGTTGAAAGTTCAACGTCTTTTTTGAAGCAGGCTTAACATCACCTGTTCTTATCATGATAGAACCTGATGAGATAAGAAATAGTTACTGTTCTTACCAGCATAATTGCTGAGCCCCTTCCTCTTCTTTCTGCGCCAGTACAGCCAGATGCTGAAACCCATCAGAATTACCCAACAGGCACCACCAATGCCAGCTATAAAGGCAGGCTGCTTGACAACATCAGTGATTTGTTCAGTTATGCTGTTGTTATTTTCAGTGATGACAACTTCGTTACGACCTCCTGCACAAAATAAATTTGACAGAACCACAGAAAAATGTTATTATGGATTCTATAATACAAACAGGAAGCAAGTACTGCAAATGGAAATTAAAAACCAAGTAATGAACCTCAAAAAAATTATCCAGTGTAGTTGAGCTTTAATTAATATAATACACACCTGAAAAACAATATTTCTAGGAAAGAAATCCATAATCCACTGCAATTTTGTAAACACAACTTTGAAAAGATAGCTCTACTGCACTCACCCAAGTCACCTAGCAGATGACAATTTAGAGCCCTTATTTTACAATATATATGCTTGTTGTTTTGGGGTTTTTTTACATAATTATAGACAGAACACAACGTATTGGAAATGGATCATAGGAAATCAAAAATAATATTAAACTTCTAAAAGGGGACTTTCCTAAAAGGAAAAACTTTGTGTCTGGCTTGAAAACAAATGCTCACAAAAATGTCATTGGAAATTCAGGAAATAATGAAGCGTATAGTTCAAGGGCTAACCACTTTTTCTACTTCAAGCCTTCCCTTACCAAAAAAGATTAGTTTTAGAATTAGTAAATGCATAACATACTCTTCTGCAAAAAATATTAATATCGAGTATATGCACATTTGATATAAACCACATCTGCAGTTCTGAATTTGGTGAAAGAATTATCCATGATTTCTGGGAAAAACCCTTATATAGCTCATTCCTCAAAATATTTATGCAGTGTTATCAGATGCTTGTATGCATGCTGAAGAGCTGCAAGGATAGCTACTCTACTGAGACAAAAAAGATGCAAACACTATGATTCTCAATTATGAGAGTCTATTGCACACATGTTAAAAATAGCAGAATATGGCAATAAAACACTGAAATGGTCATTCAAAGGAAATTATTAAAATTATTGTAGCGTTATGGCATGCTGTGAAAAGGTAGGCATTCCTCTTCTATAATTCAGCAGCTGATAAATTTACCACACACTTCTTTACTCAGAACACCCCCTGTGCCAGCACACTGGCTTCAGCATAAAGCAAGCAAACAAGGTCATCGGCTGAAGCAGATGGAAGAACCCTGACACTTCCAGATTCATTTCCATGGCCACCTCTTTGCAGAAGACCCACAGTTTGCCCCAGTCAAGCTGCAAATCAGGATCCTTCCAGAGGGGCCGAGCGAGCCTGCCCAGCCCCAGCCTGCAGCCTACTGCAGGGCCCAACTCTGCCCCAGCACCAATGCAGCCTCAGCACCTTTTTTGTGTTCAGAACTGGACCAAGTTTCTCAGGAAGAAATGCGCTGCACTGAACTGCTATCACACTGTTAATGACCTCGGTGATTTTATGAAGCTTTCTCTCCTTCAGCACTATTTCAATATTTAGTAATGATGACCCTCTGGCTTTTGCAAACAGGCTGTTGAAACTCTGCTAGAGGCTGGCTTGCTTGCAGGAGTTCTGTGCAAGAGACAAAACCAGCTTTCCACAAACAAAATAGGTCCCAGAGAAGGCTGCTGACAGACTACACCTCTTAATGAATAAAAAGGCAGTACAAAGTAGTGGTATCATGTACCAGTCTATACTGGCCATCTGGGAAGCTTTACTAGCATCAGGGCCTGGTGGCTGCAGCTACCTTTTTCCAAACTTCCTTATTTTGCCTTGCCACTGGCAAAGGCCTGATGGTTTCCAGTCCCGCTTGCAGTAAGTGAGAAAAAACCTCAAATGAGCACCTGTGACAAGGAAAAGAAGGAAGGCAGCATTGGCTCCTTTATCAGATTTTCTCCTTTTTTTTTTTTTTCTGAATGTGGAGCCAATCCATAGGTGCACTCCGTTGCTGAAAGAGGAAGTGCTGAGAGTAAAACTAATAGAAAGAGGCACTCTAATGCATGTTCTTCCAAGCACACAATTGATTTTCAAGTAGAAATCAGCATGGGATTTGATGTTGCTTTAATTGCCATTAGCTTTCAGTTAATTTCTGTGCCCTTTGGAGGTGAGGTAAAAGCAGCAGCACAGTGAAAAAAGCAGGTAATATCAGCACTGCTTCAGAGGCAGCCACCCTGCCATGGAGAAGAGCAGGTAAGGAAGCACTTCAAAGACATCAGCTTCAGGACCGGACAGTCCTGGACACAAAAAACCCCCAAGTGCTTTCTGCTAAAGCCTCCAAAAAGACTGAAGATCTGTTTTTCTTCTCCAAGGTCAGAAACCAGTCTTTTGAGAATGGAAGATGTGAGAGCAAACTGCAGAGAGCCTGAGGGAAGCTTGTAGTGGACTTAACACTCTCCATCTCTCTTCTAGGGAAAGATGCAATCTGTCTCCAAATTATTTTCTGAAGCTGGCAGTCTAGCTGTTTAAGTGCCTAGCAATTACAACTGCAAAAGTAATAACTCATTTAAATGTCAAAATAACATATGCTTTGTGAATTTGGTGACTGAAAATGAAAGTGAATAGAGATGAAGGTCACCCACAGAAGTGTGATAGAATTAATATAATTGTTGGGGGTTGGAGAAACAAACAGAATTCATTTGGTATTTCTTTATATAGCACTTAAGCAGAAGTAATAAATATGTCATCCACGGTACCAGTGTACTATTTCATATACTGCAGGTGTTTCTGTAACAATGCTGTCAGTTCAACTAATTAGAACATAGACAAGGGAAGTGTGTGACCTGTAACGGTCCATTGTTCCTGAAGACAAAAACATAATGAAATATAATGTCTTCCTCCCATTGGAGAGTAATGAAGAACAAAACTAATTTGTTGGACCAAAAATTAATTAGACACATCAGATTCGATTGTACCTATTACTGTGAAAGTTTGCAGCTGTTCCTCATATTATTATGGCAATGATAGAATGTAAGAGTGAGCAGGCAAACTGATGAAGAAAAGCAATAGGTATACCAATAACCAACATTGCTGTTACCCGCAGTTTTATTTCTGGTTTTACAATTGAATTTTTTAGCATATCAATAATGATCATAAAAATTTTATTCTTGATTCTCTTTGAGTCTTCCATAATTTTTTTTCAATGTACTGCTTGAAGTATAAGCTCTGGATTTCTGTAACAGCGACACAACTTCTATCTAAACAAATAACATACTTCCAACTGCTGCATATTCTCCTTGGTTTACTTTCTGGAATGTCATGGGTTTGTTATCTAGAACTGGCCTGTGAAGTCAGTAGTTGATTACCCCACATGAAAATGAGTTATTTTCACAAAACCAAACAAAAAACAACCTAACTTCTCCTTAGAACATATTATATACTTAAGAATAACATATTCTTTCTTTTTATACTCTGGACTCTGTATTTGATGACAATGAAAATCACACTGTTTAGCAACAAAGCTTAACTTTTTTGCATCACTGACCTGCTCTGTCCACAATCAGGATTTCTGCAGTTGTTTCCTTCTGTGTGCAGATGTTCTGATTTTAAATATTACAGCTAAGCACCAGGCCATATAGGACTCCATTATAACACAATCACTCATTAATGTTTTCCCATTCATGATGATATTTTCAGGTTTATTCATTAGCTCATTTTAATCCACATAATTATTTATTTTTAAACTCACCTAAAAATTACTTTTCTTATTTTATGCTCTTGATTCTCAGCCAAATATCAAGTGGTACCAACTCAAATTTTCCAGAAAAATTATCACTTAAACACCATGACCTTAATCAAGTGAATTTATAGTCTGAGAAATAACTACCAGCAATTCATAAGCAATAGAAAAATGGGACTTAAAGCAAAAGGAGATACAGACCATACAACCAGTAACCACATTCAACTGTGACCTCTCAAAAGGGAAAACAGAAATGAGAACAGAAGCACAATCTTAACAGAAAAGAGTCTCCTTTACTTTTCATGCAAAGGACTCTCTTAAATGTCCAAAGATGCCACCAGACAGACTTTCTGAAGCAGAAATTCCGAGATCTTTTAAGGTACAGATAAAAATCACTATAAGTTTAATGATACAAAAATAACTCTGTAAATACCAAATAACTTCTTCCTTTCTTTCACACTTTATTTGTATCCTAACTTTTCTCCCCTCCTTCCTGCAACAATACAGATCTTCCCACATTTAACCCTTGATCATACTAGAAATTTTCTGTAAGAAATAAGTCAGGGTGAAGGGCTGTACCCAGATGTGGGGCTAAGAGTTCTGGGAATCATCCAGCAAAACACTTTGGTGCAAGTTTAACTTAAAATATGTTAAGTGACACAAGACTCCTCAAGTGCTTAAAATGCAGCACACTTAAGTGTCTTGCTGGAACAAGCCCAGTGTGTTCCATGCCTAACTATGGACCATGGACTCCTTAGGAAAATAGGAAAAAAAAATATTTCTGAAAGCAAATGCAATGACAGACTAGTTTCACAACATCAGTTATTGACACAGTGGTCAGAAATTCAGGCCTATCAGATGACAAAATTCTTGCATTTCCAAAAATCTATTTTTTACTTTCAGTTCTAGAATTTTTTTTTCCCCCCTCTTCTCTTTGGTGCTTCTCTGGCTGCCTTTTAACACCAGTGCTATCTTCAATTCCACTCTTATATTGACTTCTCCAGAGAAAATTTCTGTTTTGAAGCATAGGGACTCTCAATATCATTAAAGATGAAGGCATTGCTTAGTGGATGGCCTTTTCTCAAGGTCTACGCATAGCAGATTAGTCTATGTTTGGGACATTGTGTTGACAGCATTTTCTAGAATGGGAGTACTTAAAGACAAAAAAGGAACTACAAAAAACCCAAAAATGCATTTAAGCAGTAACAAAATTAGGTCATAGAAATAAAACCAATAAAATTCCTGTATTATGCACTCAGAAGCTGCTCTGCTCAGTTCAATTCAGTTTTATTGACTATAGTTATTTCTCCTGTTCTCACCCTTCCTATATTGTTCCTACCTTCGTATTTTATACTTGAAAAGAATTTCAGAAGAATCAGAATCTGCGTTTCCCTCAGTTCAAGAAATTAAATCAGCATGGAAACCACTACTGAGAATCAGTCATTTCAAAGACAGGGATGATACTACCTTTACTCTCTATTTGTACTAGAGGCCACTTATTCTTTGACAGAGGAAGCTTGTCTGCTTGGGATACCTGAGAAACAGTGACTTCCAATGTTCAGAAAACAAACTGTAAGTAGTGCCTGAGGCACCAATGGTACAAGTAAGGCAATATTACAGTCATCTGAACAGAAGGAAAAGGGAGCTTTAGCTGTTAGTTCCATAAATCCATCAACTCGCAGAAGTGGTAAATTAATTTTAAAAAATATTGAATCAGTTTCACTAGATAATCTGTGTTTTCTCATATGTCTTGAGAACATAATTCCCTCCGTTGGCTATGAGAACTCTGCACAAAGAGAAGCTGTAATGTCAGCAGGCAGTGGGATGTTAAAAGCTAACTAACTAGCTCTCCATTCAAATCTCATCTTTTGCTCCATGGACTTTTATGCTCCCAGAATTGATTAATGAAAGCATTCCTGAAAGTCAAAACAGGAAAAACAAAACAACAAAACAATCACTTACCAATTATTATGGGCTGGGGCTCACTTTTTACTCCCACACCTGCACTGGTGCTTGCAGCAACTTCCACACGGTACTGAATACCTGGATACAGGCCACCTATTACTACAGATCGAATGGCTGCATCTACTGTTTTGTTGATATGAAAGCGAGTCTCATTACCTAGGCACCAGATCTGGGACAAGAATTGACATGTTAAAAAATGTAGAATTCTTCATACTCATAAAGAAACGCAAATAGATATGACATATCAAGGTACTGACTGACAATGGATTATTTTGGACTTCTGAACAACGTTAACATCCACAAGTAGGGGGAATTGGGTTGATTTATTTTAGTAAGTTTTCCCAGACTAGCACAGATCAAGCTAACTGCAAAGACTGCTTGCAAGTACTCGTCTGGACCCCTGGGTCTCTGGGGGGTGCAAATTCTGTGGTTATGCTTCTCAGAAGCACAGACCAGAATAATTCAGATGAGAAATAGGCATTATACATTGACTGAAATCTTGTTTAGTGATACAATTACCATCAAACCTCACCTAAAAAAAACCCCACATATTTTTTTCTTTCTTAATTTCCCACTGAATAGTAAATGGACACCAAATAATACAAGCACAGGTTGAAACACTTCTTAAAGTACTAAAGAAGAAACAATTTTCAAAAATCTTTTCAATTTCTTTTCACTGCACAACAGGGATATGTGAAATTTCTGAAATGGAGTAAGTAGGGACTCAGTTTTTACTGCTGCTTTTGGGATTACTTACATAGTTCAGGAATCCAGATATTAGCTCCTGACTCAATTATTCTCTAATTAAAAACACTCTAATCTCAACTGGCATTTTGTGATGAAAACAGTCTGTGATTTCAAAGTGTTATTTCTCCAGTTGCATTTTCTCATAGCCTTTTCCTAAGAAGTTTCAAAACTAAGAATCGTAGAGATTTTTCCTCAGTTAGTTATCTGCATATACTGCTTCTGTTTTATTAAAGAATGGATTTACTACCACTCAAGAAAATCAATGCATAAAAATATCACACATGTGCTAGACAATTATAACAGCAGAAGAAAGCCTTGTTGGTGGAACCACTATCAGCTACAAACTGATGTGTCTAAGCAACAGTAATGCTCTCCTTACCCTTATTTTTGACCCTGCTAAGTGTTTGTCACACCTTATCTTTTTCCTGTGAAACACTGAGGCAGGAAGGCAAAAGAAACCCTTGTTCTCCTAAGATCAAATAGATTCTATTTGCAGGCCAGAATGCATTAGGGTGAAAAACTACTGCAATGCATTCTTTCACTCCTTGTCTGTCCTCCTCTTAGGTTACAGCAGCCATGAGATGCTCCTAATTAAAGGCACTTAATTCATAAGGGAATCTGCAGGCTCTCTGACGCCTGAAGTTGAATGAACTGATCTACATTCAATTTGTTAGAAAATTTACTGTGAAACCTCAGCAGTCATTTTATACTCAAGGAAGTATTAGTCTTTGCACTGCATTCACTGTAGCCAGCCCACTAATCAGGCAGCCACCTAATCTAATGCAGAAGGGATGTAATAGTTAGTGACTCCAGCTGTTTTTGTAACTAGCCTAGAGGTCCACACACTCACCTGGAACATGGGATTAATTAACTACCAGCCTACTTTGTTCCATATCTACACATTCTGAGGTTTAGAAGTGTGATTTGCTTATTTGCTTCTAAGTCCTTGATGATATTGACTTATACTGGAGTTAGTATCAAGATTAATTATAGATAAAAGATAATTACTAATTGATATGAAAAATCAATAAAATACTGGGATTAATAAAACTTGATATTGATGACAAGCAAAACAAAATAAGTTCTATGCTGAACATAAATATTGTGAGCATTTACTACATCCCTCTCACCAAGCAATGAGTTGGAAGAGGTTGAACCATTAGTAGATTTAAAAGTCTAGCACTTCCTCCCTTCTTGATGCCATGTTGCCTCAAGATACAGCAGGGGAAAAAATTACACATTTTTGTGTAAAATAAGCTGTATCCACCACTTCTACCTTTTGTGGAACTGTCAAGAAATCTGTCTGGCTCTCTTTCAACGAAAACTTCACCGTAGTTATAAAGCCAGCCTCAGCAAATTTATTTAACAATGTGTTCCATAGTCACAAGCCTGTGACAACGCTGAGCCTTGCCCAGTAATTTTCTCCAGAGCCCTCCAAACCAATAACATGCTGCACTTTTTCTGTGTTGTGCAAATACACTTTTGCAAAGTAGCTTACTGGGGAATTAGTGACAGCAACAAAATTTAAGATGATATATAAGGAGTAGATACTTTGAGTCATCATAGCAACAGAGAAGGAGAAAATACAACCAGTAGGCAATTCTTGCATGACAAACTGTGAACGTGGTAGTGGTGTTCAAGCTGTTCCTCAGAGCAAATCAACTAGCACTTTAAGTTATAAAAGTTAATAGAGATAATACCCAGAAGTCATGTATTCTCCCAGAGCCACAGTCCTTGACTTTGATCTTGAAGCATAAGATTAGTATTTTGTAGAGAGAAAAGAGTTATTTTCTTGCCAGCTTTTATGTCAGATTGTAGACCCTTTTCAGACAGGGACATCACCACCTGTCTTGAGAGTGGAGAGCCCTTAATAAATAAAACTATCTTCTCTTTCCACAGCAAGGAAAAGAAGGAAAAGCACTATAAAATAGCTGCCAATTACCCGTCTCCTCTTGATATAACTCATGGTATTTTTGCTTTTAGTATAAAAGTAGTACTGCTCAAAAAAAAAAATAAAAAATCTATAAATAGTCAGTCTTCTTTCTTCATATAATTACATGGGAGGCTGTAAAAACTGTCAGAATGTAAATCCATAAACAGAGCTATTGTTCTGCAATTCAAAAAAGCTGTTTGCTTAAACACACAACCCTCCCATTGCACATCATTTCTACCTTATATTCCTGGATGACTCCATTTTGGTGATCTGGAGGGGGAGGATCCCAAGAGATGCTGATGCTTGTGCTGTTGTGGTTTCCTACTGTCAGGACAGTAACAGACTGAGGAGGGGCACTTGGAGCTACACCAAGAAGAGGGAACAAACAGTAGCAAAACATCAATCCATTTGCTAGAGCACAAATTTTGCTGAAACACTGTAAAGCCATGCAGAGAATATACAAAGTTGACCCTCCCTGCACACCTAGGAATGCACATTTTGTCAAGCCCTGACAATTTTGAAAAATGAATATCAGGAATATCTGAGTTTCTTGAATCAATCTAGACTTCCTTATTGTTTCCTGTAGTGCCTGCAACACTGGCACAGGCTGAAGGAGCTGAGCTCAAAGTCTTCCCCTGAGAAACCTGAAGACCTGAAGTACCCTATAGGTATCACACCACTTAAAACTAGAGTATCCTGAAGTGGAGACAAGGGACCGTATAAGATTATAAAAAAAACCCCAAAACTTTAGATGAAAAATGACACACAAATTACTTTCCTTTGAGGCTGCACATTTTGACAACTACATTTTCAAATGCTGGTTCAGCTGCAAAGCAAACAGTGCTAGGTAGAGTCCTTGTGACCTTGAATGATGCAAAGGAAACAGTGTACTGGAGGGAAGAAATGGAGCTATATTGTGGACAATTTGACTCACTCAGCTCAAGTGAAGCACAGAAAAGTGCCCTTGGGCTACTCCTTGCAATCACGCAAAGCATAAAATTGCTGAAGTTAATAGTTGCATTGTGTATTTTATAGCAAGTGAAATAATTTGTCACATAGTAAAAAATTAGCATTTTTAAAGTCTTCAAGTCATTCAATAACAGAAAAACCATTAATAAATGAACATATGTAATATTAACTAGATGAAGAAGTTATATAGGAACAATAATCATAAGAATAGCAAAGCTGAACACTGTATAACTCATTTTAATATCAAGTACAACAGAACAACCTGTTGAAATGTATTTGCTTTCACCCTTAAACACAACAGGCATTCAGAAAGAGAAATCCTTATATGCACATACCTGGAAACACAGACAGAGAAAGCAGAGAAATGTAAAATTAATATAATTCTCTAACATTTAAAGAAAAACATATGGCCTTCATTTGTGCTTGCATTTAAATTGCATTAACATTCTACTTAATATTCTACCAGTGTGTGACCTTTTTTCTGTTTTTTGTTTTTTTCTTTGGGTTGTTTTTTTTTTTTTTTTTCATATGTTTGGTAAGTTTGAAGCAAAATTAAAATTGCAGCTGATGAATGCAACTAGAAGTATAATTTTAATCATTTAAGACCTGCATGGAACTGACAGACAGCAGATAATAAAAACTGAGGAGACTTCCATTACTGAGTGTCACGTTCGTGGTTACAAACAATATGCAGAACAAACATTGCCCCACAAAGCAATTCCATAAGAGATTTAAAACGGTGAATAACTGAAAGAAAATATATCTTTAGAGGAAGTATGAAAGAAATTGTTAAAATTATAAGATAAATATTTTATTTAGTTTCTTTATCCATATGCATACGCATATATGTATATAACAGTTCTGCTTTCTCTTGCTGGTAGTGTCACTCTGTAAGCTGGCACCGTGATATAAATTAAGCCACTTCTCTGACACTGCTGCAGTTATTAAACAGACCACATTGAAAAATAACATTTTTAAACCCGTTTTCTCATTTCCCTTGCTGCTGCCTTGTGGAGAACACCTAACCTGATTCTTGACAGGTCAATTATTCCAGTGCTCAGCTTCTTCTTACAGATATGAAAGAACCCAAATCGCTGCTCATCTTTTCCAGATGCAGCCAAACAGAATTCCATTTGTTACCTTCACGAGGCCAAAGAGGCAGGAGATGGATGGATACTGAACTGTGACAAATGTCTGATCTAGAGGAAAAGCCTAACTGCAGTAAAATTGATTTTTGGAGGTAGGCCTCAGAAGTAACACTGCATGTAAAATTCAATCCATGAGAAAGCTGCCGCTACCTTTTGGTTGCACTTTACCTTTCCCAGGGCTATTCGTTTTGGTGTCACAAAAAACTCCTAATGTGTGTATCACTCTTCCAAACTATTTTCTAAAAATAGTACACCTGACATTTTTTAAAAGTCAAGCGTAAAAAAGCTCACTTTTTCAAAATGAAAATAGAGGTGACACAGCAAGTGGGATAACTTTAAATAGACTGCCATCATTTTTCATTGGATGAGAAGTAAGGTACTGTCATTAAACATTTAGCTCATGTTATTTTTGAAATATATGAACACCAATCTAATTATAAAGCTAATGTGAGGAATTAGAGGAAATATCTGTAGAACTGCATCTCCTGAGTGCTTTAATTTTCTAATGGAAGTAGTTAACTTTATCACCCAAGCAAGAGAAAGAATTATTTACAGGGGCTGACATTTGTCTGGTGATAAGACTACGTGATATAGGCTAATGAGTTTTTTTGAGAGAGATACTTGTAAACAGACTCCTTGAAGGTTATATTAATCTAGAAAGCAGATCCTAAGCTGCAAGTTATACATATCTGTGGACAAGGAAATTTTTTTAAAATCTTCACAATGTGGAAAAATATTCCATATGAACAAAGTGGCCTTTAAAGTAGGAAATTACCTGACAGACTCTGCGGAGAGATGAGGTCCTGGAGAGTATAGAGTTTAGCAAACCTATGTGCAACCTTACATGACAGAGGTATAAATGCTTCTGCATTTCAGTAGTGTAAACTGTTTATTACCCTGCATGTTTCACATCCTTGAAAGATACTTAAGGAAATTTGCCAATGGGCTAAGTAAAGCAGTTTCATGAATGGTGTGCTAACAGAAACAATAAGGTAGCATGCCCTTGAGAGTGGAGTTCCTTCAGACTAGTTAAATATCTGTCCTTCACTAGTCCCCATCTCCTGACCAAACTGTTCACCTGCATTATTACTCATTCAGAAAGATGTGTTTAGTATCAAATGCTCACCTGCAAAAGGTTTCCATTTTAAGTTTTATTTTCAAAGTGCAGAAAAAAGTCTTTTATTGCAACAACACTGCTTATAAAAGAACACCTTCAGCGTACACTTTCTGGAAGATGCAAACCAGCCTGTACATTAGAAGGACATATCAGCCAGAAGAATATAGGACTGGCCCAGTGCTTTCTCATGGAATAATTTAAGCCCCATACTGATTACTATATCATATCCTAATGCCAGCCCTGGCAATCAGAAATCATATGGAAAAAGAGCTGAAAGTATGCATACACACAATAACCAAACAGTCACTCTTGTTTTTTCCTTCAGCACTAGGTATAGAAGCCTAGTTGTCTGACCATTGTACTAACCTTCCTCTGTGGTACGAGCAGACTTTGATTCACTGTCCATCCCTTGGAATTCATTGAAATAAGGTCGAACTTTAATTTCATAAGTGACCCCCTTTTTCAGGCTGACCAGGACAGCACTGCGCTCAGTTGGTACTTTGACCTCCAGATTCTGCCACACAGCTGGAGAAGGCAGGCCAGATGTTTGGCGATACATTACTCGGTAGCCCTGAATAAACTGGGACTGGCGGTCAACCTAGAAATGTTATTAAATAATACATCAGTAAACATATTACATTATATCAACTGTATAAAAGGGAAAAAAACCCCAAACAACTAAATGCCTAGAATACTTTTGTCCTCACTCAAAAAGACGAAATTAACAGTTGTTTGAGCTGCTGAATTTAAAAATCATACTGCTGTCTTCTAAGTCACTGTTGACCGTCTACAATGAGCATCTTTCATGTATTAAATTGTTATAGAACATTTTTTCAATTTACCTTTCTACAGCTCTATATCATGACAAATACTACCTTAAATCATAAAACAAGGCCCCACCCCTGCAACAAATCAGGAATGGAGGACTTTGGCATAATGCTTACTGAATATAAACTAACTAAGCACATCTTGGCTACTGATGTGCTGAAACAGGAGAAGCAAAGAAAAACAAATTCTTTTCAGAGAAGGACAAGTCTTTGAAGATACTCTACATACTTTCAGTTAGTCCATTACTTGGCTCACAGCTCATCTTTTCATGAGATGGTCCAGAAAGTAAAATAAACATAAGACAGATGCAAAGAAAACTACTTCCAAGGACATGTGCTGTTTCTTGCATTCACAGTCTAAGCAGCCTCTTTGCACCCTGGGGTTGTGATGCTCTCAGGCCATGAGATGGAAACGGAATGTTATTTTAGGTTTATATTTTATATGTTGCTAGGCAAGCACAATTCAAGATTGGACTACACATATATATTTAACAATTCTAACCTATCATAGATATAAATAGGAATTTATTTGAAGGAAAAGCCCATAATATGTTTTATCTTGGAGAGGTTGCATGCATTTTTTTTCTCTTGGGGAAGAAAAAAAAAAGGCACTTAATGATTCAACCTTTTATGACGTTTACATGAATTTTGAAAAACAACAGTCAAAACAATATGATGGATAAAACCAAACCTGGCTGGTTCTGTAGCCATCAAATAAAGTGCCAGGGAAAGTGCATCACAAATAAGAAGATGAGCTGTTTAGTATATTCTTGGTTACAATTAAGATTCAACAAGTAGGAATTTTCTGTTCTTAACAATTTGATAGCTCAAGGATATTCAAGAGTTGGAGACAATTTGACTTATCTTAAGAATAAATTAATTTAAGGCTGAAAATACAAACCAGGGTCTATTACGCTTCTCCTATAATCTTTTTACAGTTTATTGAGGCATTCAGAGGGGACACAGATTCCTAGGACATTAAAAAGCATGGCAAGCAAGAAGAACGTTTTATTTATGAGTGCCAAACAGAAATGTCTTTCATCAAAACTGTCAGTGTTAAAAACCTTGCAACATATGTTACAACAACATTAGGCTTGCATTTTATAAACTTCTCTACATTCACTTTAAGTGAATTTATGCACTGAAAGAGGGATATAACTCACAATAATAGCTTGTTAATATTGAAAGAATCAAGCTGTGTTTTTAAGAAGAACATTAAGCAGCTGTTTCAAGATGAAGGGAGTCTGTAAATCAGAGTAAATTGTTTTTATTCTTGTTTGACTTTCATTAATTTAATGTTTTACATGAAGTGAACTTCATGTTTACTACAAAATTCAGCAAGAATAATGCTTTCATGTGCTTTCTAATATACATGCTACACCTAAATTGCAAAATAAGGCTATGATGTTTAATAATCAAATGCTGAGTTTGATTGTTACCTAACTTCTGAATTACAGGGTATGTTGAAAAATGTCATAACTTTGTTAGAACTTTCCATTTTGTCTTTGCTTTGCTTTTCATCTCTAATGACTGCTGCCTAGTGGAAAACATCTGAAAATTCAGAACTGACTAGGCTGAACTGCAATGGTGTGCTGCTACAAAACTTTTTTGTATGGCATGGTCAAACACAAACACACCTGTCAGCTCACTGAGAAGAATTCAGTATATCTATAGTACACTAATTCTGAGTCTATCGAGCTTTTGTAATCACTGACATACAGGTATTAATTATCACATTATTAATACATCTCTTTTCTTCCTAGACTTTTAAGTTCCTAACCTAAAAGGTTAAACTAGGAATATGAAAACAGAACACAGGAATACAACATGGATGTCATGTATATGGTGCTATAAACTAGTGAGATTTGGGACTCACACAGGCTTCACAGAACTTTCACCTAGAAGTTTGACTACAACAGGACTAAATTGATCTGCCCAGTTTTCAGATTATTTGCAGCCTGAGAGAGTATTTATGAAAGAAAATCCTATGCATTTCTAATATTTTCTATAAACATCCAGTTGCATTTATTATCAAGAAGAGGATATGAAGTATCTCTCACACTCACTTAAAGCTAGACAGAATGAACAAGGCCTTTCATACAGGCAAAATGTTGGGAAACTGTCTAGAGGACACTTCATTTATTGAGAAATGTGGATTTGGGTTTTGGGTTTTTTTTTTTAGTTTTCTGATTATTAAAAAAATGACTTTTGGATAAGTCATAGGGGAACCAGAGATATTTGTGAGGTGTAGGATGATTACATTTCACATATCCATATATGTGTATATACATGTATATGTATCTATACACACATACATATGTTTGGGTCTATGTCTATACATACATGGATATATAATCTCGTATAGTACAGTCTATGACTTCATTGTTTCCTCCATTTGTTATGTGGTAATTAGGTGTCATGCCAATAGCAAGCCACTAAAAATATACTCAGGATTAAGTAACTGCATTCAGCTGTGCTAAGCATCAAACAACTCCATAGGTTCACACACACTCAGAACTGCAGAAACACTCACTATGATTTGATGAAAAAAGGTAATAATTTCTAAATATTCTCTCTCTTTTTAATTTTTTTTTCCTTTATTTGTTTTTCTATAAATGGTTGCCACTTCCTTTAACAGAGATCATAGGAATGCTCTGCAATAAATACTGGGATCAGAGAATATTTCTAGTTGCCTGCTGATGCTCTCAGCTACTCTTGAGGTTGCATGAGCAGCAGTGACATCCACTCAAAAGAGCTGCAACAGTTGCTGATCTAAAGATACACTTTCTCCCTCAAAAGAAAGCTGACAGACAATGTAGATGTACCTTTGGAAGAGAGAAGAAAAGCAATTCCTGGATAGGTTCTGCCCAGCACTGACCTAATGCTTGAAGGTGACCTACATGCATAAGTAGTCCTGCATCCTTCTTCTGACACTCTTTTACAGTGAATACGTAGCCTACAAAGCTGATGAAAGCTCTACATTTCTCCCGAACAGGAAACTCACTTTCCCTGCACTTTCAAATCCACACATACCACAGCTGAACACAAGTCAGGGTCAACGACTATAAGATCATTTAGTTAGGCTATTAAGTTGTTACAAAGATGCAAGAAACAGCAAATAAAAGCTCCTTTCAGGCAAATCTGCACCCTGAAGATATATTGCCATATGCTCTTTCATATGTTAATTTCTACCCCAAAATATCCTAAGTAATACAGGAACAAGACAAAGAATGATGATACACTGGAAGATGGTCTAAAGGACTTGACTTGTGAAGCTTCCAGTGAAGTACATTAATTTAAAATTAATGTCAAATTAAAAGACATAGGTAAAGAAATTATCTTTCTTCTTGGTAGACAGTGAGGATTTCAAAGTAACAGTTATTTTGTCACATAAAAGAAACGATTTTTATTCTTGTTTGTGTCACAGGGCTCCTTTGTAGCACTAGGAAACTTTATATTTGGCCACTAATAAAACTATCTGTTTAATACACAGTGAGGCAAGAAATGCTGAACTACAATTGAGGTCAGCTAAAAAAATTGCTTAGAGTACAAAATGTGCTGTTGCAATGCAAAATGCTTTGATAAAAGTAAAAACAAATCATGACCAAGGTTTAAAATTAGCCTTTTGATAACACTGGGCATATCTGATTCTGTAAGTCTCATCAGCTGTAACAATCTCTGCATCTCACCTCTCTTGGGATAATGACACATCTTTTTCATTGTGATGTTAAATTTAGTAATATTTGTGAAGCACCCAAATGTTATGGTTGAGAGTTTGACAGATAAGCAAGCATGTGAGACAAACTAATAATTTTTTATTCAATGCAAGGTTTCAATGGTATGAATTAATAAGACCTGGCACCACAGAGTGAATAAAGAAGATAAAAAGAAACACTGAATAGCTCTAGGAAGAACAAATCCTGTATCTGACCAGATAATTGCAGCTATTCTTTAATACTTATGTACAAGAGGGATAAATTTAAGTGACAGCGAGAGCCTAACTTGTGCCATATCTCTTCTTTGTTTTTTTTATACTTACTTTAAAGTAAGACCTTCTTTTAAAACAGACAAAGCATGTGTATATATGTATGTAAATTGCAGCACTGCAGCAGTGTTTCTGAAATTTTAAGCTTAAATTAAAAAAAAAAAAAAAAAAAAAAAAAAAAAAAAAAAAAAAAAAAGGAAAAAAACAAACCCACCACAATCTCAGAAAGGAGGGAGGAATTGATGTTAATTTGCTGAGAGTCAGGATGCCAGCAACTAAGTAACCAAGGACATACCTTGACATTCACTCTTTGGGTTTCAGAAAGCTGACATGAAGTGTCTTCTGACTCACATCACTTCTTTGCTTCTGTATGATAGCTGCATTATCTAACCATTTTTTATTAATAGTGTGGACTTTAGTCTCTGGATAAAGTGGATTTTTTCCCTGAGACTATGGTTAATTGGTTCTGTTCTGGTTGCTGGAAAGCTTCTAATTAGCTGTTTCAGAGATCTTTTTTGTGTCTTTCTTTCTTTGGGCAATTCTGAAATGTCTCTACAGAGGTCTGTATGCTTATCAAGTGGCATAGGGTCATTGCTTTGAGGGTTTATATCCATGCCATCCCTAGCAATTTATCTTTATCCTACCATATTTTTTCACTCATTACTTGTTCAGTAAAGGCACTGAGAGACTATTTATATACACATATACACATACACACATCTATACACACAAGTTTATTTGAATCATGGTTATACTGAGGCTTCCTTTTGAAGTATGTGCTAAAGCAAGGGCAAGCCTACAAAACTGCATTTCTGATAGCTGTCACACCCCATAAAGGACTTACTTGAGTACCACACAAATATGTTCAATGTTTAAAATTACTGGCCACTAACATCCAAAGTTTTTAAACTACTAACCCATCTGCTTGGTCAAAAGGGCTTGCTGGAAATGTGCCTTAGAGAGGCCTGAGACTCAGCCTATCCTGGAGTTATTTAGCTGAAACAAGCAGCATTTTTAGAAAAGGAAGCCAAGTGCATTATCAATGGCAAAATGCAGTAATACATTTTCTAAATAATCTTTTAAGTAAGAAAAATGTGTAGGTTTCTCTATTTATGCTAATCTGCCCTCCAACCACAGAAATCTCTCAAAACAAAGATGTCTTATAAGTCCCCATAAATATAGGTAAATTGGGTAAAACCAAAAGGAATCCCTATAATGCACAGTCTATCACTACACATCTTATCTCCTGTTGCATAATAACCTATACACATTACCTTTTTAGCAATATTACATGTAAAAGAAAAAAATGTGAGTTTTGTCAATACCCCTTTACCAGAATTCATCCCAGGTAACACAATAGTTTCAGTGATGCATAGTGCACTATTTCTACCACCCATGACTCTCCTTCCAAATTCTTTCCTTCAGGTCTCAGGAAGAGAAACAGCGCTTGGAAAGCCAAATACTGTAACAGAACCTCTACCCAGTAGTTTGACCCTTCAAAGAGAAATGTTCTTAAGTACTGCTAAAAAGAACCTGGTCTTCTATAATGGATACCCACTGAGTGCAGGTGGGATTATGCTAGAAAAAAAGATGTTAAACAGTGGATCAGGCATCAGCACTACATGCTTCTAGCTTCACTACAAGTGTCCTATAGCAAAGCTATATTTGCATTTTAGGGTCACCAAATTAGTCACTCACAATAGGGTAGTGAGAGGTCCATATGCCTTGGAGTAGAAAGTGCTTTTTCATTGCAGCAATTTCATGTTGATATTTAACTTTGATTATTTTTTTACATGTACAGTAATGAGTCCACAGAACAATTATCCTTTAGATTATGATGTTAAGCATATTCATTTTTATAATGTATTTCTTGCTAAACAGCTATCTTGCTTTGAGCTGAACACTGAAGACTTTGAACCTGCCTGACTTGAAAGAGAAAATAAAAAAAGACCACTTCATTTCCACATACACGTCTGTATAATGTTTGGAGCCAAGACTGGCGCTTTTCAGGGTAGCAAAAAACCACAGGAATAAATAGGCAAAATTACAGTACTATTAAGGTAATAATAACAGAATTCTTACCGTCCAGGTGACTTGAACTGTTGTGGGTGTCAGCACAACAGGATTATGCAGTCGTACAATGACATCTCCCAGTTCTTTCTGCACTTGCCTGTGATCCACACCTTGTGCTGGTGGGCTGATATCTGCCAGGCCAGGCACACACAAGACAGTATTATTTTAATGAGAAGAGGTATATATGGAATCAGTAAGTAATACTGACGAGCTTAATGACCTTGTTTAAACACCCTTTGTAGTACTGTTTTTAAAACAGTAAAGTACTAAGGTTTAAAAATGAAATCCAAAGCACACCAAGTAATGAAAACAAATCATTCACCTCAAGCTGCTTAGGAAATATGAAACATAACAATGTCTAAATGAGTATTCAGACTTGATGGCTAAGTTTTCTCAGATCTGTTAAGTGCTGAGAGATGCAATATTCACCAATTTCAAAATACTCAGATCATAATTATGTTCCCCAGATGCTTGGAACCAAATTGGTTAGTATAATTGAAGAAAATGAAGAAGTTCTTTTTGTTTTCTTTGAGAATCCATAACATTGTCAATATGTGTTTCCAACTTTCACTAAGCTTGCCCTTCCCACACACCATGCACACAAGAAACCAAACACTAAAAATACCATTTTACTCTGCAAAGTAGATTTTTCCTTTACAGATACAGATAATGAAATCTAGTGCAATTATGAAAAAAATAATTAATTTATGAAGCCATACTGAGGCTGATCTAATAAAAGGCCAACAAAAACACTCTGCTATGAAAATTTTATCTTTAAGATTACATAAAAGATTCCTTTGAAGGGCGGGGGGAAAGTATTTCTCCTAGTCTAAATCTGAATGAACTGGATCAGTTAGCATGAATCTATGGAAAACTGTGACTCCAACTCTAGCATCACATGTGGCCCTAGTACCTAGTCCTTAGGGACTGAATTTGGGTGATGTCATGATGTTAAACTGAATGAAGCTCTATTACATTTGCTAAATAGGACTTGCAAATACAAAATACGTGTCAGAAAAGGAAGAAAGAGATATGCAATGTGTCTTTTTGGTGAAAGTTCCTGGAAAACATAATTTTCTGTTACATTGTGCCAAAAGAAGAATGTTGGTCCACAGCTATCACCTACTTAATATATCACCATAGCAAGTCTCTTCCCTCCAACTGAGACAGACATAAAGGTATTTTCTAGGAGTGAGTGAAGTCTGGATGGATCCCTTCAATGGATCCTTCAAGGATTTTACAACCCTATTCTTGGTCAACACTTAGAGATGCCCTTACTGTGTCAATTGTCTATGAGGACTGCATAATGCCTGTTCAAAATCCATATACAGATTATCTCTGCTGGACTTTGCTTACAATTTTTACAGAAGGGGGGATTTGGAACACAAGCACAGATTATATTTAAGGAGGTCTGATAGACTATGGTCATGTTTCTCTAGGCACCTGTGAATTCTGCTTGGTTTTCCCATGGAATTCACTAAGCAAAGGTATTATTCCTCTTTTTGGATCAATATCATGTCCTTGTAAAGAAAATACACACAAAGATTGGATGTACCTCTGATGGTCTTAGATACAGGAATATGCAACAGGTTATTTATTTTTATATTCTAAATATTATTAAGAAAAATAATACTGCTCTTAAAAATGAAATATTTAAATATAACAATTGAGTTTTAATCACATGCCTCCAGATTTTGAGAGAAAGTCAGTTTGATCTTTGATATTTCAGCTCTATAATTTTGGATTGTTATGGGTTCTGAGCCACCCATAAACATATTGCCACGGACTTCCACTGATTTTCAAATGAAAGTGTATCCTTGGATCTCCAAAGGGAATATATTGCAAATATGGATGCCAGTGAAAGAGCTTGTCTAGCAAATCATTACTACACAAGGTGACCAGGAAACCCAGTTTTAACAAAATAGATCCATAAGACGGCAACTCAAGATTGGTTTACAGGTTGACAATTTATGCTGCTATCCACAAAAAGCTATGATGTTTGGTACAAAATACCTACAGCTACATTTTTGGTTAAGTTATCCTGTGGTATTCAGCTAACAAAGCACATGTATTCCCTCAGGAGAAAATGGATTTCTACTCAGTGTGTCTGTTTGAACTGCATTTCATCATTTAAATGGTACATGTGTCCAGAAATAAAGGAATAACATGGGTTAATAACAGTAAGAAATTAGTATCAAAATGTACATGTGGTATCCTATTTTCTGGTACATACACTTGGAAACATATGCATATGTGAGGCTCACAGGTTAATGTCTTGTAATGTCATTTGCACATTACTAGGAGACTCCTGGTGGAGAAAAGATTGATAAGGATATTGCCAAATACTGGAATAAAATTATGACTCAAGAAAAACTGGCTGAAGAAGCTATATTCTGATCACAGTTAAGAGGCTTCTAAAATTAAATTGGTTATAAATTTTCTCTAACCTCTCTTTTAATGGCTTCCAGTGAACATACTATTAATTGACAGCAATTTCAATTCCAGTGATAGGGTTATATACAGTTTCTTTAAATGGTTTTTTAATATATGTTGTGGTCTGTTAATAATCCAAACAAGAAATCAAGTGTTTTCTAATTACTGATTTCTCTGTTCATATTTGATATAAATAATACAGGGTAAGCCTTCTGGAACTGCCTGATAGTCTACTTATAGTCCACTGGAAAAAATATGCATAAGTACCCTACTACTTGTATTTGCTGTACCAGCAAATTAAATGCTGAGCTATTAAAGTTACCACAGACACCTGTTGAAAATTAATATTCTATTAGAGCTGATTTTTTTCTTCCTTCATGACCACTGTGAATAGGTTTTCTGCTGTGTATCAGCTTCGTCTGTGAGCCTGAATTGAATTCAGGCATAATTAGAAATCACATCAAAACATTATGTTAATTTTCAATTGATTTTATGATTTAATTCTATTAAACTGCAGGCTTGCAAAGAAGCTATAAATCCTGTACATGTCTCAGTGTGCTTGACTGCTAAACAGCTCTGGAAATGGAATCTGCAACACATGCTGTAGCTAATTAAAAGACATGTTTTTACTGGAATCAAATTGCTTGTCAGTATGTCAGATAAAAGGTCTATACTTGACACTCAAATGACAAACAAAGTTGTTGTTTTTTTAACTAGGTGATAAGTTATGCAGACAAAAAGGCTGGTGCAATGAACAGCATGAGTCACCCTATAATAATGGGAGAGTGAGAAAGAGAAGAAAACTTGTGATTCTCTGTAGACTGTCATGCCATAAAATCCCTGCTCCACTCAGTCCTTCAGCTTTTCAGAAAGAAGATTTTTCTCCTTTTATCATAGAATCATAGAACTGGCTGGTTGTAAGCTCATCAAGTCCAACCCTTGACCACTACCGCTGTGGTTACCAGACCATGGCACTGAGTGCCACATCCAGTCTCTTTTTAAATATCTCCAGGGACGGAGAATCCACTACTTCCCTGGGCAGCCCATTCCAATGTCTGATCACCCTCTCCGTAAAGAAATTCTTTCTAATATCCAACCTAAGCCTCCCTTGGCACAACTTGAGACCATGTCCTCTTGTCTTGTTGAAAGTTGCCTGGAAAAAGAGAGCAACCCCCCCCTGGCTCCAGCCTTCTTTCAGGGAGTTGTAGAGAGCGATGTTTGGGGCGATAATTATTCAGGGCAGATATAATCAGACATAGATTGGGATGGTAGAGCCTGGATGTGATGATTATGTGATAAAGAAATATCACCCTACTCGTTCCTCTCTTCCAGGAGAGAACCACTGACACATGCTAGAGGATGACACAGGATGCACTCTTGACAAACACTTTTATAACTTCCATAAACAGAGACAGTGTATCTCATTCTAACTGAACTGTGAGAGAAGCTATTTATTTTGGACTTGAAAAAAGTATGATTAAAAAATTTATTAATTCCCATATTCCAATCTGGTTAAACAGAAGTATATGCTTTGATGAGTATTCAAGCAATTGCTTATCAAAGAAAAAAAAAAACAAAAACAATACCAAAAAAACCACACCAAAAAAATAACCCAACAAAACCAAAACTAGAAAGAAAAACAAAACCAAACATGCTGTAAAGATAAACTTGTCTGTGGTAGTTAAACACTGATAGAACTTGATCTAGTGGGACCAGAATTCAGTAGTCAATTCAGTAGCAATGGAGCATCACAGTTATCAATTATATCACCACCCTATAAAAGAGAGATTTCACTCCAGCCTTCTCTCTTGGTTTATCCAGTGGATTAATGTCACGTAACCAGAAATCTAGTAATGGAGAAGAAGGAATGAAGGAAGGAAAAGATATGAAGGAGAGCATGGTATTCAGAGCACTTTCCAGAAAAGCTTGGGTATCTCATGTTACTGTCAATAGACACTAGGCATTAAAGAGCCCACCAAGTCTAAGTGAACTGCAACCCCAAAGGTTTACAAATGTACCAAGACTTAGACCTATCTCTTCTAAGCTTCCAATTGATACAGCAAACACTGGACTATTTTTTATCTCTATTGGCTGAGCTCAATTAATTTTTCTTTCAAGCCAGAGAGATACAGTCAAACAGCCAGACTGACCTACTGATCAACTCTTAGATCCTTCTTTCTATTTTAGCTCAGTTCCGTAAGTGTTCAGAATCAGTTACCTTGTGTTCGGACGGGATCTGACATAGGGCTGGGATCACTCAGACCTTGGGAATTGATAGCTCTCACCATAAACAGGTAGATTGTGTTGGGACGCAGTCCTCTCACAGTGTAGAGAGTGGTCTTCACGTGGTTAGCCACTGTTTGCCAACTATTGCTCACAGATTGACTGCAATGAGAGAAGGATTGAAGGTTATAGACTAACACAAGAGAAAAATAAAGTAGTTAAAGTAGACTGACTTTTGTAACCTCATACTAAGTCTAAGTACAGAAGAAATATTGAAAACAGGGTAAAATTGTTCCAGCTGACTCAGTATGGTATAAAAAAACCTCACAGCTATCAGATGTATTTCTCCTTTCAACAGAAGCAAAAGTTTTTGTTATTTCCCTAAAATAAATACCTGCAAAATGAAAGTGTGGAGAGCTGTGAAGTAAATTTGAAGTAAACAGGTTGCTCTTGAATGTAAACCTTAGAAAACAAAATACTGCTACAGGAATTATTTTTTCTATACTGCTAAAAAAAATTAATTCTATAATGCTGTTTAAATTATGTCAATTAACTGTTCATTGGAAGAAAAGTATTTTCCTTAAACTAAATTAGCTCTCAAAATTACCAAAGAAAAATATGCAAACATGCTTGTAAATGAAGAAAAGTACAGGAATATTTTCTCTGTAACTGCATTTTCCATTGGACAGTATTATAATTACATTAGAATCCCCTGTATGAGGAGATTTGATGTATGTTTGTAAAACAGCTGTTAATGAAAATGCCTAGCTTTGGTTGAAGTTATTGATGGGATGCCATCAGAGGTTATTTAGGGTGCAATATCACAAAATTTGAAAGGAAACTATTATTTTATTGTGTTTTGTTATATAGCATAAAAAAGATATATTAAAACGAAAAATAAAATTGAAAGCTATGCATTTCATATTGTTTCAGATGTTTAATTCATGTAATGTGTAATGGATAGTACAAGTTCCAGAACAAAACCAATAGTTTGCACATACATTAATGTTCTAACTAACAAAGCAAAATGAAGCATTATCACTATAAATTCTTAAATATGCATGCATATGATTTTGATGAATTCTTGCACAAATTTTAAGTAAAATATTAACTCAAGTATTTTTCATTTATTACAAAGCTCGATTAAGGAAAACATTTAAGAACATGCACAGCTTTAAGTGGAAGTGTGTATTACTGATACATGTGGGAGGCATGGCCTGTACTTAGAGAAACTTGCTGAAACAGGGCCCAGGAGTTCTCCCCTACTCCATTTTAAGTGCTTCTGTGTGGAAAGGAGCAGCTGGATTCTCTTCAACCTCAGGCTGAAGAATGAAATCCTAAACTATCAACACTAGACTTTTTAGTTAAAATTTTAATCCATCTAAAGCAGTAAAAATCAGGTGCTGCTTTAACAAGAACAGGGATTGAGATATGTAGAGAGGCTTCAGGTTTATCCATTTAATTTCAGATTATTTGTACTAAGATAGTCAAGATAACACTGGCCCAAATGTTTTGACTTGGAGCATTCCCACAGGACACTCACTGGTCATCAGTGCTAAGGGAAAAGTAACAAAAAATGACTTCATTGTCCTGTTATATTCTTGTTGACCTGGAGAAATAGTTAAATGCTCCTCTAATTGATCACTTGGAAAAAAGTGATTAATTGAAAAAAGAAAAAAAAAAATCAATTATAAAAATAAGAATCAATGTCTGCCATGGGAGTCAAGTCTTTTAATGAACTTCTAATGAGATGTGCAGAGTCCAAAAAACCCACCACAATACCAGGAGAGCAGCTGGTACCTGCATTTAAGCAAAATTAGAAAGGAAGATTAAAAGTGGAATATTTCACGTACCTAAAAGCCTCAATGATATAGGCACTAGCTGGGAGGCTTCCGGGGGTCCCTGGTTGCCAGGACAGGGTGACACTGTTCTTAGTAACATCAGTGACCTGAGGTTTGGATGGTGGCCCAGGAAGGTCATTTACATCATAATTTTTACTGACTGTTGCTCCACCAGATTCTGTAAGGGGCAAATACAAAAAGATTACTTTTTATCCTTGAATGTGTAAATTTAATCAAAGTAGAAGATTAAAAAGAAAAGCATGACAAACATCCACAAAATCAACATAACCAATGTTCTTAATCTCTAAAGAACTAAGTCAACAATTTTATTACTATGTATACTCCTTTTGATTAAGAGCTGTCATTCTTTAGGCACATACTGAAAGGAAAACTACTCACAAAACTCAAAAGGTTATGTATAAATATATATTTAAAAAAAAGAAAAGAAAGAATAACAAAAAAAACCCACAAGCTTTGCCAAAATTTATATAAAATATTAAAATCTTGGATACTGAAATTCCTATGTCCAGATCAATTTCAGTACTCACAGAGAGCACACTGGACTTTCATAGGACTATGTGTAGGCACAATAGTTTTCTTGCCCAAGCAAATTACTAGACAAACCCACAGGTTACTAATACTCCTGTTTGGAAGAGTTACTGGATACCACTGTCACTGGAGACAAATACAAATGGTTGCAAAGCACAATGCAATTGATATGTTGCAATATCAATGGGCATTTAAAGATAATAGCAAAGAAATGCAAGACGTGTGAAAGCACTCAGCCTTACCAGCTATAACTCCTCCATCTCAGTCCTGTAAGTTCTAGAATAAATTATTTGACTCAGGCTGCTTTAGTATAATGCACAATTTTTGTGCTAAGTGAAAGCCAGCCCCCAGACACCTCTTACCTGTCACCTCCAGTACAGCGCTCCAAGATGTCTCCCCACTGGAACTTGTAGCAACGCAAGTGTAAGTCCCAGTATCAGACAGCTAGACATGAAAAAGAGTTAATGGTAGTTTAAACAACCTTCTGGAATCAGCTGACAGAGTTTACTCTTATTTTCTTTTTCTGTTTTTTTGGTAAGAAGGACTTAGCCTACATTTTACACCAGACTAGAAGGCAGAGGACATTTTCAAATAATCATTTAATGGTGGCTTACTTTTAGAGAACTATAATAAGATTACTTGCTTCTAATACTTTTCTAATTCTAATTTTCATATCGTTAATGGTACCAGTATAGCATGTAAGTTCAACAGAACAGATGTTTTAGACAGTGTCAGTCTTTATACTGGTTATGACAAATGTGGGTGAAATTAGGTAATAAAACAAGTAATGTCTTGGAGAACAAAACTGTACCATTCATTGTCACATGATAGACTTAAGACGTTGATGACAGATGAAAGATTCTCTATACAGCCATATACATACAAACACTGTTGCTGAGGCTTAACAATTGTTCTTTTTACATAGACTGTCCTCCAAGCCATTTTTGAATGGCAAAATTTAATCAGATCCTACACCACACTTACCTTTCTTCTGTTTCATATGGGATATTGTTTCAGGCTTGCAAGGTACTTTGGTAGCAAAAAATAATACATTTGCATAAGCCTGTTTTAATTCCCTTGTCAGTTCATATAGTTCAAATTTACTTGGAGAAACTACTTTGAATTATACTGCCAGTATTAATCTATTGCTGTATAAATTGTTCTACTAGAAAATTTGTGAAGTGTTTTGCTACTCCTTACTTAAATTTAAAATAATGATTTCTGAGAAGGAAACAAGTGAATACTACAAAGACAGGCAGAAAACAGCAACTTTACAAAGCACAACATATACATATACCACTATATATAAAGTATGGTAATCTGGAGACAGAAGCAGAAGAGGGAGAGTGCTGACTCTAGTGATAAGAGAGAAGAATTATATTCAACACCAGATGAATTAATGGAAATAGGAGTAGATCCAAGAAGCTTTACTGGACTTTAAGGAACTGTAATGGGTGTTCTGCTAAATGCAGACAGGCGGTAGAGCAAAAGTGCTTATAGCTAACTTTTCAAGAAGAATGTCAAGACAAATAAGTGAAATGCTCTTTAGATTACTTGTTGATATATAATTTTACTGATACTCATTTAACTTTCTCGTGTTTGAATTTCATTGGTATTTTCTTCTCATAGGCTGAAACTGCAGTATACTGTTCTCAGGGGCAGGAAGCAACTGATTAATGTCAGTTCAGTAGCCTGAATGCGCATGACTTGCATTTTAGGAGATCCTTTTGCTATGAAATACAAGAAACAATTAAACCCCTCTGACAATGCCTCAGAGACACCAAATATAGAGGTATTGCTAATGAAATGAGAAAGACTCTTGAAAGGAGACAGATGTTCCAGAGGAGAGTGCCTTACTGCTTTCTAAAGCAGTGGTTTATTCTGTTTCTTCCAAGCTGTTATTAAATATATAATTCTTCATTATGTGATAATGGAGAATATTTCTCAAGGCTATGGTTCTCAGCTTCATTTGTGTACTACCGTGACAGATGGTGTGTGGCATACTCAATGAAGTATGTGGTATCCACAACAGAGTAACCTGAGGAAGGCAAACTCAACTATAAAGTGAGCTGGAGAAACACTGCCTCTTGCAAGTTGTGGTGAATTATCTAACTTCCAGACTGTGGATGGATTAAACACAGACATAGAGTATCAATAATTCGGTTGTTTATATTTCTTTGTGCTACAGGAAAAACAACAGGGTAGGTGAATGGAAAATCTTTGCTACTCAGTAAAATAAACAGTTTTCTTCTTAAGTTAATGAAGGTGTCTGAATCTGATGTGGTACACTTCTCTATGGAGTAAAAGAGCTTTTTCTGTCAGAGGTGACCTGTCTGAAAAGTAACTGAGTGAGTGATGTATGTGGTTTTTTAGTTGTCCTCCTCAGAGCAACTGGGAAGATTGGTTCACCATGAAATCTCTAGGTTCATGTTTATGACTGTGCTCCATGGTTAACTGTGGCTGCTTCAGACTTCTGAACAATTTAATTTACACACAGGAAGTTATATAGCAGAAGATGCTCTCAAAGGTTTAAATAGTAGTGGCTTATTTTACCCATCTGTAACAGTTTAATATTGGGCTGGAAATTAACATCCCTTGAAATCTTTCATGATTGCAGTAGTGATTCTTATTTGTGATGCAGAAGGCTGAAGACATGTGGGTGATAAATATTAATTTTTTTTGAACTTGGGTACGTAAGCATAACTTGGACACATATTGTGGCCATTTTTTGCTTAGGAAGTGTTGCTAGTCCTTGCTCATAGATTCTAGAGAAAACTTAAACATTTCAGAATTAAAGCAACATTTAATACATAAAAATTGCAAGGTACAGAAGAAATCTGTTTTTTATGGCCGTGTGTGTTTTTTGTTCTTAAATCTGAGGCAAACAGTGCACATTACTGCAATCAATGGGTTTATAAAAAACATCTTCCTCGGCCTTTAAGGAGAATTGGTTACTAGTGAATGAGCCACTTAAGGATCAATAAAAGCTCCACGTCTTTCAAAACCACACTCACTACTAATACTGTTTTCTTCTTCTCTTGCAAGCAATTTTTTTTCCTTTCATTTACAGAGCTGGTGCCTCTAACAGCAAGATTAATGCGCTGGCACGATTCAGAACCAATTTCATTGTTTGCATAGCTGCATGCAGACAGGTATCCCAGGAGCTTCTGCCTCATGGACACTCCACGGAAGCCCATCATTGATGCCTGAAAGTTTGTTTGAAATCACTAAGCTTCCAACTTTAATTGCTGCCTTCTAACACTACTGGGGAATCTTGACCATTCAAGCGCACTCTTTAATCCAGCTCTACAGGAAAAATGCATTAACCTTCATGGCCTAAACCTGCCTTCAGCCCAGGCAGGAAGGATAAATTGTTTACTCAGGGAAAGATAGCATAAATTTTTTAATAAATTCCATTTTGTTCCAAGGAAGTTAACAATTCATCTACAATCACTGATGCGATGATATCGGAAAACAAAACTGCAGTTTATCTCTTGTCCTTAGTAGCTACGTTTATTGATGTGTTTTTGGATGGCAAAGATAAATGTAGAAATCACTGCCAATAAAATGAAATAATTTCTGAAATTGTGGCTTTTGACAAATAATTACATTTGCCTTCCTGCTTGTCCATATACATGCTTGTCCACATACACAAAAACAACCATGTATTTTTATCATTAAATAGGGACAAAAATAAAATACAAAACTTAGTAATGCAATTTTTTCCAACAAATCCTGACACTATATTATTTGGAATATAATAAGATTTCTAAGTACTTTTAAGGTATTTTATTAGCAGATGCATCTAAATGTAAATATTATGATAGGCATTTGTTTTTGATAGAAATCCCTCTGCATATGACTGCATGTATGTTACAGTATTTGTTGTCTTCTCCCATCTCCAGCTTTATGGAACATCTCCAGCAAGCACAACACTGGAATAAATCAGATAGTAAAAGACTGCCAAGGCTCACTTGTGGAGAAAATGCTTGGCCAAACCCTGATGAACTCCAGTATCACTTGCTAGCACAATAGGTCCCTGGAAAATGATTACCAGGAGTCGAAAATAAACTGCTCTAAATTTTAACAGAGACAACAGGCCAATGGCAAGACTAAAAACATAAGGAGGGTTTGTCCTTTTCACAAGAGCATCCATCCCCACAACTCATGTGTTTTATTGCAACATACATAATATTTTAAATAAAAATTCTATTTTCAGGGAATTCTATTTCTATTAGAATTTCAAGGGAATTCTAGTAGAAACATCTGATGGCAATTTGGCTTGGTTTTTTTTTTTCCTTTTTGTTTGTTTTTCCCCCTCCCCTATGTCTATTTCAAAGGATGAAATAGAATGTGGATTTGGTGAGAACTTTGTAGTAAAACAGACAAGTTAATTCTGAAGATAGCAGACAGAAAGACACCAGAACTGTTCGAGACATACTCCAACATCTCAAGACTAGCCATGGGCATTTGTAGCGCTTGTTTTGTTATCATTACTCACCCGCAGAGTTTTAATCTGAAGTGTTCCCTGATCCTGTATGGATGTTCGAGGATCTCTGCCCAGGAAAGTGAATCCTTCTTTTAACCAGCTGATGACAGGAAGGGGGTCGCCGGTTGCCTTGCACTTCAGCAGAGCTGTCCCATCCACTGCCAGTGTCTGATTGACTGGTCCCTGGAGGATGATGGGTGGAGGCCTATCTGTCAAGACTAAACAGTGACACAGGCATTGGCATCCACAGCTTTAACAATGCTCTGCTGCAGTTAACCCCTTCCAATTTTAGCAGGCTGGTCTAGGTTGGCTTCTAAGAGGCTAAAAACATTTGTTGTGGAAGACCCACAGATACATGATGATAATTAACTGGTATATTTGAAAAGCGTTCTTATAAGATTTTTATTTCATCACTGTGAGACAACACTTAGATATGTAAGCCTCTGTTAGCAAAGATGATAAGACTCATTCAATTAAGACGGGATGAAAATTAAGACCTTGATCCAGAAAAGAACTGAGGTACATCTCCAATGGTATTTCTTCCAATTTAGAAATGCATTTAAAGCACATGTTGAATGTCAGATCAAAATATGCTTAATTGCTTACTTGACTTTAGTTTTAAAAGAGAAAATCTGTTAAAGTGAAGCACTACACCCACTCTAGCATGGGTACCAACAACATCCCCCACTCAAGCATAACATGCAAGTTTCCATCAGCAAAACTATCTAACAATTATACAAAATCATAACCTGAGTGATTAAAATGCCTGTACCACTCTTTTCCAGTGGAAAAAATACAAACTCAATCAAGCCTTTTAACAATTTAATTATTAAATAATCTTACCATCTTTTAAAGCTGTGAACTCTCTTAAATTTTTTCCCCCCTAATAATTTCCATTTGCATGACTGACATACTGCTTAAAGGAGTTCATAACCAGTGAATGAGTGAATGGCTGCATTTAAACCTCACTTTGTCACCAGTCTAGTAACTTGAAGTTGAGGCAAAATGCTCATGTTTGGTTTTCTTGAAAGGCCACTTTTTATAAATAACTCTGATGTTAAACCTAGTGTCTGAGCCACCAGTTAAGCAGCAAAAGATATAACTTTTTGTTTCTGAAGAATGTGTTTTTACAAAACGAATGTATAATACTTGAATACAAAAAAGGCTATGATTCCTGAATATAATCAGAATAGCAGAACCAAGAATTTATTTTTCAGATATTTATCTGCCACACTGCTGCTGTTTTAAATCTTTGAACACCTGAAAAATTATACGATTGGTATTAAATATTGTAACAGGCAGGATTAGCTCTTAGACCAGAGTAAGTTGACCTGCCTCCACTGATGTCAACTGAAGTTGAATCATTTATTCCAGCTGACAATTCGGTTCATTATAGTCTATACACAACACCTGATTCTAACAAAGAAGTGAAAATAAATTATTATGAAGCAATACAGTTTCTGTTGTATTAGATCTGTTTGATATGCAAACCTCTGGAACCCTCAACAGACAGAGAGCATTTTCATTTTTTAATTTAACAAATGAAAATATTAGGGAGATGTTAGTGGTACATTTTGTACCTGAAATAATTGTTTCTGATATTTTAATAATGCAAAGGTACTAACTACGTTCTTTTGTTACCAAGATATACAAAGGATGGAATCATTAGTATTAGTAGCACCTTGGTGTGAGTTCATCACATTTATTGAAATTAAAAATGAAAATATAAAGCTAGTACAGATTATTTACTAACACCAGAATGTGAAAGTTTTTTTGGAAATACTAAAATGTCACCTAGTGAATGCAGAGAAGATAGGAAACACTATTACAAGACAAGAGAAAACATAATGCATTTTCAACTTGATACAAATTTTTAAATCTTATTAAGATTCCTTATGACTACACAGTTCAGCCATTTGGTAAAATAAAAATTTATTTCAAGTCATGTGTACTACCAGCATACTTGCAGCACCAGTATATTCAAGTGAAAACTTAGCTGTGCAATTTTTCATTTAGATTGGATGTAAACCAGCAAATCTTAGTTTTCTAGGTAGCTAAAAATTATGGAAAAATAATTACTTAAGTTTCTAACTGTTTCACTGCTGTTATTTGCATCTAATTGGTTTTCATATGTGTAGCAGTGTAGGTATTTTCAAAACCTACTGCTTTACAGATATTGTTATTTGGCATGTAATCATTTTTTTTTTACAGCCCAAATGAGGAGCTCATAATCCCTTAAATAGCTCTGATCAATAGTGTAATTGAAAGGCTCCTGGCCAGAAGGAATCTTCATTTTCAAGGATGTTATGGGTGAAAGACTACTACAGGTTTCCATGACACTAAGGCTAAAGGTTAAATGAACACTTAGGGTTTCCACTGATCTGTGAACGGCTGTATTGTCTTCACAACTACGACTTGTAAATCATCTCTAAAATGTATTTATATGCTTGTATGCCTACAACAGAGGTCTCCTGTACAAGGATTCAAAACTTAGAGGTTTAAAAAGATATATCATAAGCATTCTGAAGAATAGAGGGATAACGAAAAATATTCATAAAAAAGTTCAGGGGTTTGTTAGTTTCCTTTACAACATTTTAATATTTTATTTAAATTTTATGTTGTTTTCTACTACCAGGAAACTTATATATCCATTCTAAAGAAATACTTTGTGTAGCTAACGTACATTTGCACAATAAAAAGAAGTTAATTTCAAAAATAATTTTTAAAAATGCTTTTTTAAACTATTTGTCAGCAGCCATATGTTCACATGCTCTGGCAACTTAAAAAAATATTCCTGTTGTGATAAAACGCAGCTTAAATTTTGAGTAGAGTACCAGAAAAGAACAAATATTTGTTAATGAACAACTTATTAACACAAATGCAATTTGGATCAACTGAAACCATGTTTAAAGTTATGTGAAATTTGGTCAAATGAGAGCAGGAAATTAAAATCAGAGAATGACATAATTAAGTCTTTACTTCATCACTTTCAAAAATCAACATTTCGAAAGATTTCCTTGTGAACTAATAGGGAAAATCAGACACAAGTTATGAAATGTACATGACAAACACTAGCATGATGGAGCAGGGTGCTCTCCAGAAAAGTGGAAAAGCAACCACCACATCCTCTGCATTGTTTGTGGGGGAGCTTCACACGAGGCTGTGAAGTTGTTCTGAATCTCTCCTGTTTGAAACTGCCACAATTGCTATAAACCACGTAAAAAACATTAGATTAGATCAGGGACAGGGATTATGGCGGACAGATATGCAGATGAGTAAACTACAAATGATATTCAATTTGTCCAGGGGGATTTGAGAGAGAGATATCCCAGGATATTCAATAGACCTATAGTTTAAAAGAGGACTCAAGAGTACTTCAAACCAGTGGAGAGGGAGCTGCTTTTTTTTTTGACATCTGTTCTGAATTATGCTTCTAGGTCTAGCCTTTACTTTCATTCACGAGGTCAGAAATGTTTTCTTTTTAGTGAATTGAATACCCTAAAAACCTCTTTCATTCTTCTGTTGGCTACACTTGGGGAGATTCAGCTTGTTCCTCCATTCCAATACTCATCCTAAACCAGAAGTGCAGGATAAACTAGCATTGGTGGGCTGATCCTATACCTGAGAATGCAGTGGTTGAAATTCTTATTAAGAAATAAAAATAATGACTAGATTAGGAGAAACATCTTCTCCAAAATACTCTGTGCACGATTGATAAATTTATGGAATAAATTGCTTATTGTAAACTATGAATTTAATCTTTAGCATAGACATAGTACGATGGTTTATTTGCATGAGCTGTCATTTCAAGACTGTAAGCTGCATATTCACTTCTTGAGTTTTAACGAATTTTTGAGATGATCCAATTTTTAAAATTATTTTGCTCTTCCAGATGTGCTTTAGACAGTGGATTATGTGATAGCCTTTCAAGAAAATACAAGATTTGAATTTCAAATACACTAAAGGCTCTCAGAGCAGTCCATAATCAGCAAAATTATCACTCAACTCAGCACATTTCATCACATCTACTAATCTTTTCTCCTGTGAACACTTGAGTTAAAAATATTTCCAGTAAAGACTTGTAAGTGCAAAAAATATAACAACTGAAACACTGCTATATATGGTATAATTAAGCACTTGTCTTTCTGCACATGACATATGTTTTCATTCTGTATTGGAACTTCAATTGGATCTAAATTACTCTGGATCAAACAAAAATGTGTTCAAAATGAAAAAGATGGCTCCCCACTATTATTAAATCATTAACCAAACTGAAAAATTCTGGGCTATGAAGTAAAACTGAAATCACCAGCCAAAAACATTAGTGCTTAAGTATATAGCTAGCATGCAAAACTTATACTTTTTATTATATTTTTAAAATAATTAAATCAGATTTCCCTAATGTTAAAAATCATTAGCTTCCATAATTTGTGCTCAGCATCAACCAGAACAGGCTATTTAGACATTTGTGGTCAACTTCCTGACTTAAAACAATTAAAAGAATATCTGTGATCTAATGGTACATTTATTTATATAATCTCAGTTCCTCGGTGTTGTTCTGGCACTTTTCTCCTGAACTCACCTACCCTTTGGTTAAATGGTATTTCTAAAAAGCAACCTTGAATTATTTCACAATTACCATGATGACGGTGGGTTCTGGGAAGCATTTGAAGATGCAGGCCTTGCACTCCTTGAGCAGCAGAGCCACCAGCTAATGCCTTCTTTAGTAAAGTGGAATGCACACTACCTTTAACCAAAAATACTTGTAGTTGAATTTGCATTTTAGCAGGGACACCTGGGTCAGCCTTTAGTAAGTCTTTTGACTCGTGAAATAAACTAAACAAAATTCCAAAAAGGTCATTAGGATTTTTTTTTTTCCATCCACACAAGAAACAGATAAAGATGGACTGCAGGTCTTTTCTGTCAAAAGGAAGAATTTCTCATCACTAATATCCTTGAACCTGATTTGATCCTCTCAGCCCCATTGCAGTAAATCTGTAATAGCATCAGCAGGTGCAACCATTAACAGCTCAGCATCCTCTTAGCCAATAGCCAATGTTTGTGTGTTCTATTTATTCCAATCACAGCTATGGCACTGAATCAAACAGCACTATGGACAGATATTAAAAAATACTGCCTTTCCATTAATTTAAAATGACCTTTTAATCTACATTTAAATTTGAATTGAATGAAAATGCATCATTTTGTCAAAGACTATGAAAGGATTTAAAGACCGCGGAGTGAAGGTTAAACTTTAGTCTCCAGAAACTACTTTATAGAAAAGCAATGAGCTTGTAAAGATGCAAGGATAAGGCAGAAATTATCTCCCCTTGTCATAAAAATCTAGACAGCTTTTGGAAAACAAAGAAAAGGCATCAAATTAATGCTCAAACCTCTGTAACATGAGCCTGAACCTCTCTAACTGTCATTTGTGATGAATATGCTCTTATGAAAAGCCAGATTATTCAGAATCAGACATCTTTTCAAACTTTCATGGTGCAGGCAGGTCTCTAAGGGAACAGTAAAAGTAGACCTCTGCATATAACAACAGTTTTAATGGCAAAAATTCATCAAAGTCTGTCAGGAGATATTTAATGAGTCAGTTACGATAAGGAATAATGATGCAGGGGAATTCAGCAGTCTCTTAGTACAGGAGGAATTCTGTTGTTTTCTTCACTAACATTAAAGGATGTAAACTGCCTTCTATCCATGATAGCAGGAAGAGGGATATCAACAGGATTCCTGACACATGAAAAGGATTTATGCTTGTTGATGGAGTAAGGTAAACTTCAAGGCAGGAAAGCTATCAAACCCAAAATTTTGAAATTAAAAGCATCACGATAGATCAGGTAGTAATTTCCTTTTCCATTCCTGAAACCTCACCTATGTATTTACATGCCTCTTTTCAAATCTAACCATACTGAGAAATCCATAGAACACAGCTCAGATGTAAGGAACTATTCCAGTGGTTTATTACCACAGGCACCAAAGGGCTACATGTTGTTGCTGTTCTAAACCAATACTACTCCAGTAAGTTCAATGCAACTGTGTTCATTCAGTTGAGCTAAGGACACATCCCCAAACTAGCTGCCTAAAATAATTCTGAAGACTGGAACTGAGCCTGATTTTTCTGCACCCCAGTTCACTGCTTTTGTTAAAAATCTGTTCATTCTTCACAATACTTTTTTTACAGTCCTGTCCCAGCTCTAGTGAATCGAGATGCTTGCTTCCTCAGCGACCCTATTCTAAACTGGTTTGTACCTTGAATGTATTAGTATGGAACCTCCAAAAAGCAAGCAAAAGGCAAACTAGGCTTCAGTGCCTTTGTGACACCACAGAGAATTGCAGAGACCCTTTTTTCTCTTCTGCAGAAACATGTCTGTTTACTTGAATGAATTATGTGATCTCATGTGCCTTTATTACCATACTTTTAAAATACTTTTGACAGAAAAAAGAACAACAGGAATTTCTGTAACTCACCATCAGTAACCTCCAGCTGAGCCTTTGCTAAAATGCTTCCAGCAACCGTCAGTGCTTGGCAAATGTAGTAGCCTGCATCAGACCGCTGAATGTTTGTAATAGTGAGGTCTCCAGTTGGTGACACTGAATACCTGCTGTTGGGTTGGAGAGGCTGGTTTGGGAAGAGTAGATTCTGCAAAGACAATTCATCTCACATCAATTCAGAACACAAAAGCACCAGTCTTCCCTCAGCTAGAGAGACAATGATTTCTCCTGAAAAGCACTATATATAAAACAGAATTAAAAGTGAGTGTGGTTATGGCTTTATGAACACAGAGAGCTAGCTTTCCCTGCCTTGGGCAACTTGCAGTTTAAATTAGAAACAGCCCTTTGACAGCACACAGTGGTGCTTGCTGGCTGTGGGTCTAGGTGACAAGAAATTTTCTAACAATCCCAACTGAGTGATTTGTATTTGTGAGACATTCATCTTTGTTCTGAACTTAATTGTGATAATATACTCAGTTGGCTGTTAAACCAGGAGGACACAGTACTACAGTAAGCATTAGAAACCTAGCAGAAAGAATTGAGTCCTGGAGACTTGAGGGAGCATAGTGCTATTGTTTGGCTGTGATTACATTCTGGGAAAAGGAGAAAGCAAGAGCGTTACACAGAAGGAAAGCTGAGAGGAAGATACAAACAGGTCATAAAGCAGACGAAGATGGCAGAACGTGAAATCTTAAAGGAGAAAACTAAAAGAAAATTAAAACTGAGAGACACCAAAGACGAAAAGCAGCGTCAAGCCTTGAGGGTGAAAAAAAAAAAAAAAAAAAAATAAAAAAGGGGTATAAATATGATGTGGAAGTCATCAGAGAGAAAAAAAATTTCACATACAATAAGACACAAAAGAGGAAGATAAGCTTTTGCCTTTGGCCTGGACTGGAGAAAAGAGAGATGTCAATAAGAATAACTGGAATGGATGTAGCAGTCATTGTATATGATGAAGGACTGAATGAATCAATAATACAGAAAAAGGCTGAAAAGCTTTTAGTGGTGAGGGCTGTGAGTTGAAGGAAAAAGTTTTACTGTCTGTCTGGCCACAGCTCTTGATGAGAATAAAAAATAACAGGAAACGGGAGACAAAGTGAACAGAAAGGTCAATAACACTGCCAAATGAGACAGAAAGGGGAATATATTAAACAATAATTAAACAGTATCAGTTCCAGCCTAGCTTTATTGTCAACTCAACAAACATCTCTGAAAAATACAATTGTTTGAATCAGGAATATCCCAATACACTGTTACCATGCTATGATAAGCTTTCAGTCATTATTGCAGCTCTGTATAACTCTGCTGTGTGTTCTAATGTTGACTGCCTACTAACATTTATGTTTCTCTACATGGGCTGAAAAAGAAAATCTGAAAGTATAGAATGGGGTATTAATTGAATTTTCTGTGGACCTGCTTCTTCTGCAGTAGACCTTAATGATGTACAAAAAATTATTTGCAACTGACAAGCAACTAACTTGAATTTTAAATAGTTCTACTTTGAAGTGAAATTCACAGTCTCCCTGGTTTTGGGAGTAGAAGGAGAGAGCTATGCTTTAAATAAGATCCGACACCGTGAATATCCTTACAACTGCATCAACCTATGAGGCTACTTGTCACCCTAGGGCCAGTCTTTCCCTTTACTGCCTTTCAATATCAATGGCCAAGATATTTTTCACAGCAACATTTTCCTCAAAAATCAATATGCACCCAATAAACATGTCAGATCCAATAATAATAAATAATAATAATAATAAAAAAGTAAAAATTCTCAACCAATTTCAGGCTACAGGGCTAAGCAGGTCTCAGAAAACTGCCCTGTTTTCTAAATTGCCTTTAAAGTTTCATCATAACCTCCGCCTGGCACAGTAACATGCTGAATGAAGGTTATTACATAAAAAACTTCACTAAACTGTATAAGAAAGAAGAGAATTTTGATATGCCTGAGCTTGACTACATTTATCACTCATTAAGTGAAGGGTAAAAAGAAACAACAGAGAAGACAGTGCAAGAATCAAGCTACTAATTCTTAAGAGGAAAGAAAGATCTAGAATCCCTTTCACCACTGCATTACAAAGGGGAGGCTACTCTTCTTTTATCTGTAGTGTGGGCACATCTGTTCTTGACAGGTATCCCAGTGACTACTCCATACTTCTAGAGGACCTCATCAGTTTCATGACTCCTCCCTTCAAAGAGCAGATAACTATGAATTATTATAACTTCTTCTAAATTACAGTACAACCCCTTTTTAAATGAATTTACAAGTTCATTGGTGTTAATTAGCTGTTGAGTTTCACAATGGTGGTATGCTGGGTTTCAAACAGGAGGAACAAAGTCATCCCTGATGTAATATCACTGAATTTATCCCAAGAAAGAATTTAATCTCGACAGTCTAAAGGTTACACATGCTCTGTCCTAGTGCATTTCATTGGTGGGTGGCTGTGAGGCTCTAGGGAAAAGGCTACAGAGAAGGACCAGCTGTTTATGAACCACAAGTTGACACAAAAAATTACTCAGGAGGAAAGAGATCCCTTCCCTTCCAGCTGGATGTGCTCAGAAATACAGGATCGAGACATGAATGCACAATGAAAAATGCCCTACAATTACTGGAGTGGGATAACGTGACTATACAACATTCCCTTGAACACTCACAGTTGCTCTGCAAACAGTTCCTTGAGTAAGAGCAGAAGCAAGATTTGTAAAGTCAAGCAACAACTTATAGCCAGACACAGAAAGATGAAAAGTCATGTTTGTCAGTAGAGGCAACTCACCTACTCTATAGCATCTCATTGCAAAATCTGGTAAATTGTATATTGAGATGGTAACACTAACCTGTGTTACCTAGCTGATGCTCAATTCAGATTAACATGAGGGTGTAGTGAATCACATTGAGATACATTTCAAAGTTTGATTATAAACCATGCAGGTATCAGTTTTTATGTTGCATTTATTTGCCAAAAAAGACCAGGCTAACCCTCAGGGATCTGGTTCTCAACATGGTAATTAAATTTCCAGGTTTGTAATTAAACAGCTTCAACACGTTACAATCAGTAGGTAATAACATTCAATTAAAGACACAAGATGCATTTTCACCTTAAAATGTTTTTACCCTTGAAGTGATACCAATGGAAGAGGATAAAATAGAGTATTAACACTTTTCAATTACGCTAAATGACTTTAATCCTGCAAATGATGTCCTACTTTAATTAGAAGCTCTTATCTTTATTACAGCATGATGGATGTCCACTTTATTAGATTCAAGTGTGAAACTATAAGCTCACTTTACATAAACATTACCATGTTATTAAAATGCTCTACAAGGAAGGGTTTTGAAATGTTTGTTAGCACATCAGTACTTCCTAGTTTAATTTCAGTATGCTATTCTAGCTTCCCCTTGGAAGAATTTTCTCCTTAGAGAGAGTCACAATACTGTGTTTTTCCAGGATGTGATCTGTGGAGGTTAGATCTAAAGTTCTCCAAACAATACATTGAAAGAAACACACTGATCAATCTTGCATTTTTAAAAGCTTGCACTATTAAAGCAATAGTGTTGTATCTTTGTAAGCCACAGATGCAACAAAATGCTGTCAGCCTTGGTCCTGTCATTCTGGTCTAGTTATTTTACCTCCTGAGAAGGTGAAGCAAAAGCAGGTGGGGCAGAGCAGGAGATCCGTGGTTCAGTTCTTATCTCACTAATTGAGCTGGTACACCCAATGTCACCAGATTAGAGAAAAAGCACATTTGCATTGCACAGCACAGTGTGGATACCTGAGCTAACTCACATATCATTCTATGGGAAAAAATAGCACAGGGCTATGAAAAGACTAATTTAGCCCAATGGTGAAGTGTACACAGTACAGATGCTTAGACACACGCAACCATGACAGGCTTCATCAGGAACCACCAAAGGCACTGTCTTTGGGCACCCATTTGCCCCTTTTCATCTTTTCTCATGTGCAAAAGAGAATATGGAACATAGTTTACAGTCTTCAAATGTCACATTCTAACATGAACTGCATGTTGAAAGAGAGAAGGACTGACTTCTGCTGTAACATTGTGCCAATACAGCAAAAGCAGTAAAACATGTTATGGCATGACATTCAAATATTGACTGCTACATCAGAAATTTTGCTCTCAAAAAATTACAGCAAGGATCAGGGAAATATTTCCAAAACAATATTCAGAAATTTCCTGTGACAGTTTTACTGAGGAACACATCTGCGTGTTCAAAACCTGTATCTGTATGCACTATGAGAATATGCCAATGCAAATCACTGTGCCAGATATTTAGCTGCTTGATCATGTCTAGACAGGTTGTGAACTGTAATTACTGACTCTGATTAGTTAAAAATTCAGTCATGCCTTTTTATGTACTATGTTTGTCTCACCCTCCTATTTGTTGGGGCTTCAGAAGGAAAAGTCTTTAAGATACATGTCTTGCTTTCTATCCATTTAATACAGCACCTAGCACAAGTTTCATCAGCTTAAATGGTCTTAGAATTTTACACAATATTAATATTTAAAAAAAAAAATCAATGAAAATGTTGGTAGAGAATAGTGATAGTTCAAAAGACAAATTCCTGTGAAACATAAAAATCATCTGTGTAAGGTAATGTAAATAAATTTATTAAACATTTAACAATATTACTATTTAGAAAGGTTTGACTGATTTATAGTGTGCTTATAACTTACCTGGCTTCCTTCTTTTTGCCAGAAAACAGCTGGCTGGGGATTTCCTTTAGTTTCACAAGGAAAAGTCACTGTTCGACCCTGGGCCACAATCTGGTCTCGTGGTCTCACAACAAACTGTGGAGGAGCTAAAATGTAAGGAAAAATGCAGTGTAAATTGATGGTATTTTGCAAGGAGGAGATGAAAAATATTGAAAGAAAGAGACAATACTATGGACATTTGGTTTATGCCAGAGGACATAACACCAGAAACATTAATTAACATAGATAGATTTAATAATACATGAATAAAAACAACAACAGCAACAAAAAGAGGAGCAATATCAGTGTGTGATAACCCCAGTTAGATAAAAAAAAACAAAAAAACCCAAAACAAAACAAAACCCAAACCAGAAACATTACAACCATACATGCTACAGTAAATGCTCAGGAACAGCAAATAGGTGTTTATGATGCCTGTTTGGGATGTATCTTATCTTTCATCCAGGAAGATATTAACACTCTCATGCCTTCTATGCTTCACAGTTTGTTGTGATGGAGCTATCATGTGTATTGTGTATTTCAAGGTATGAACTCAGATACATAGACTGTGTTTTTCAATCTGCACCTCTAAACTTTTAAAAATTGAACGAGAAAGAAGATGAAGGTCTGGATGACATCAGAAGCAGAGAAGCCAAAGAGCTTCCTCACTTCTCTTTAGGGGTAGTGTGGTCAAGCATGGAGTAAGAAGGAGGATTTCCTAAAATTAAAAAAAAAGAAATTGCTAAAACAACACAAAGTTAGGAGACCCAGTTAGCTTGTTGGCAGAAAAGAAAGAAGCAAGAGTTGAAGAGTTAGTGGGCAGCAGTGAGTAAGAAGGATAGATATTCCAGGAGATTAGGAAGAGACAAGGAAAAGAAAAAAGAAGAAAATGGAGTTAAAACAAGAAAGAAGAACTGGGACTGCTATGTTTTCAAGAAGATGGCACTAACATTGTTCAGGGACAGGGGACCAGAAGCACAGTCAGAAGTGAACAATTTCAAAAGGCAGGTGTAGTTTCTCAAAAGATAGTTTTGTCTGTGGGTACTGATGAAGAACAGTCAGTGCTTAGGGGGAATAAGAGAAGAGAGAGAAAAAGTGTAAATTTACAGAAGGAAAGTTGGGAAGAAGCAGTGTTGGAGAATTTGAGAGAGAATTTGTGAGGAAAAACACTACATCTCTGACTATCTTGAGGATGATTTAAATGACTTCTCTATGCATGACATGCAAACCCTCTGGTCTTGGTGCAGTATTGGAATTCACTGGAGATGGATTTAAACTATTTGGCATACCTTAAAAATGTAAGCAGTATCTCCAAGTATTCAAAAGACTACCTAACTTCTGGGGTAGGCTGAAGAAGGGGACAAAATAGTAAAAAAAAAAAAAAAAAAGCCTACATTAATTTTAATCTATTCCAGTATTGGTTTGGTGATTGTGTAGAGGGATGGTTTAGGAACACTAAGCTTTTAGGTAAACAGAATTTAAGTGTTTTACAAAACTGTATTTTCACCATTATAATTACAAACTGTTTAATTAGGCATGAAGAGCAATTAAGACCCAGCTTCCGATTACACCTGCTGACAGCACCAACAGCAAATCTGCTAACTGCATAGAAATGTATGCAGATCTGATTTTTTTTCTTAAAATGCACTTTGTAGTTATCTCAAGAGGTACATGCCAAGTCTATAATATAGATCAGTACGAGAATAAAGAGCACCAGTTGAACAGTGGTGGTATAATGCACTCTTAAAACAAGAATTGTGAAGCACTTGGTAAACATGAATCATCATCGATTTGGAAGGCAGATGGTGAGAACAAAACATGGAGTTTTCATTCATCCTCACACTCCTAAACACAGGTTTTTGCCTCTCTGGAGAGAGAGATATCTTCTCCATGTCTCAGCAGGTATCAGTCTTCTGAAAGGGCAAGGGTGACGGGCTAGGTGTCCTGATACTGCCCTTTTACATCCATATGTTTTAAGGTTTCTATAAGAAAATAGGTGTTGCAACACTTCCCCTAATATCTAAACTCATTCTGTACTATTCCTAAAGTGATGGACTTTGTTTTTTGCTCACCTTGTTTTACTTAGCATATCTTCATGAAATCCCTTCAAGTGTCAGAAAATAGTAATGTGGTAATGAGCATGTGTTTGTTCATTCAGTCATATGGGAAGGGAAGAAAGGACCATTAGGTTGTGAATTAGAAACTTCCATTCCTGCAGGCATACCTTACACTAAAGTATCTCTACAGTTTTGACCATCCACTGAGTAAAGGCCACTGAAATAATTCAGTGTTTGCTGCTCAGCAATAGAAGTTCATTGCCCAGGATATTAATAATCAATAGCAACCTCAGGCAGAGTAGAGATCAGACACCTCTGACCTCTTCAGATGTTATATCTGCATTTGGCAGGAATTATGCATAAGCCCTATGTCTGTGTTGTGTTATGAGTGGCCTCAAGACCACAATCTTTCTATTGTGATGGAAAAAAGTCAGGAGACCTTCTCATAGATGATACCTCAATATGATCACTTGAGGCATGCTTGGTGTACTGGGGGTATGTTAGGCAGACAATGCAGAAAGAAGGGCATGGCATTTCCTTGAGACTATCTTTCAAATCATGTAACTGCAAAGTTGGTAAGTTTAAGGTTTGATCTGAAACATTCTCAATACACACAAGGCTATACTCTAAAGTCAATTTCCAAAGCTACAAAGATGTAATAGAACTGAACTTGTTGCTGGAGTAGACTGTCCCATGTCCTGGACCAAGAAAGGATAATTTGGTAGTCAAGGAACATCCGAGTTTCTACCTAGTTTCTAGTTTTTTGATGTAGTCCTAGACAGGAAATAAGGCTGTAGCTCAGTCCAGATAATCTAAATGTAATGGATTGACCCTATTCCTCTGTGTTCTCCCTGCCATGTACCAAGTCCTCTCTGGCATTTGCCATACCAGGCAAAAATAAATGTATGGCCTCAGAGCTACTATTTTAGACTTGCTGGAGTCTCCAATAACTAATGATGTACAGCTATAAAAGATTGTATTTCCTAATCTGCAACCATAATTACTAGGGGTTAACTACAAAAATAAATAATTAAATAAATCGTAGCCTTTATTAAATTGATGATCTCACAGGGACATGAGTTTTATTGGTTACTGTGTTAACTATAGCACTAAACTAATTCCTTCAGATGAACTATTCAATACCACAATTTTAAAGATAACGAAAAACGTAATTTTGGAAGAACAAAATCTGGTGGGTTTTTTGTTTTGGTTTTGTTTTGGTTTTCTTTCAACTTTATTAAAAAACAAGGTTCTATAATGACAGAAATTCCCATTTTGTTCCAGTTTGTTGTCAGAGTCAGCTACAGCCCTGTTTATAGATAGCTTCTGATAAAACCAGCACTGTTTACGTCATTTAAACAGCATTTTACCATATCAAATTTAGCTAACAATTTCTAGTCAAATAATGCATATTAAAACCTGCTAATAACAGTTAATAATTGCAGGAGTAATTCTTCGTCCCATTTAACTACAAAAACAGTAAGACTGCCATTATCCCCTGAGAATGCAGTGCAACCTTGCTCAGAGACAGCAAGGTGTCTTTGACAGAATAAGCTCTTGTGCTCTTCCATTTTCCAAGAAAAGAAGCTCAGTATCTTCATATCTATCTGCTGTTTATAAAAACAGATAAATATTTTACTCCCATTTTGCAGAGAGATCATGACTTTCTCAAAGCCCAGCTTCAGTGGAATGCTGGACAAAAGCTAATTGAAGCTATTATTTCTTCTCCCAAAGTAGATGAATTTTTAAAGATGTTCTAAAAAGGTACAGTTAGAGAGATAACAGCAGGCTTGATATGCTTCAGCTGTTAAAGTTCTATGGTACTTAAACACTTACTTCAAGCTAAGAATTAAGGTCTTTAGAAGAACCTGTTGAAAAAGCTGTTATGGAGCAGCAAACCAAATGTTGTGCCTGTCAGTTTATTACCCTTTACTGTTTCAGATGTAACAGTGACTGGATTGGAATAAACAGAGTGGAAAAACTCTTACTTAATTGACATTTGAAAGTCAAAGACAAAAGCTGTAAAAGGAAATGTATTGCTTGCATTCTAGGAGACTAGTCAAAAATATGAAAAAAAGAACAATTAAGAATACAGACCTAGCATTCATCTATTGAAACTTCGTTTTTTTTAATTTTTTTTCCTTTTTTTTTTTTTTTTTTTAGAAGTTTCCATAGTACACAGTAAATTAGATTTGATATCTGGCAAATTATGCTTTGATACTACATTCAGCAAGCGCTGGCTTCAATCAATGTCACACTAAATCTGTGGTATGCTAATGGCTGCATGTGAGGCTGAGTGGGATGATATGCAAATCAGATGGTTGAACATGAATAGAAATCCTAGGCCACGTACGAGGGGGTTTGGGATGAAGAGATGGGGGGATGCCAAGGTTAATCACATCATGTTCAAGACTGGTTTTACAGCACAGAACAGTATTCTACTGCAAGCATAAAAATGGAGATAGAAAACACAAAGAGTAGTGAGCATTAGTTATGTTGTTCAAAATGGGAAGAGTGTGTCCTGTTGCACCCTTTCTAGATGTTTTTTCATGCATGACTGAATGGACCTTTTATTCTATTAATAAATGCATATGAGGGTAATCTCTGCTCAAGTGTTAAAGAGCTTTAAGGGAAAAAAAAAAAAAAAAAAAAAAAGAAGAAGAAACAAACACTGCAAATAATTTCAAAAGGGTTTCTTAACTTTTCTCCAACCTCAGTAGTGAGCAGAATCTCTGATACGGTGGGATGGACTGAATTAATATCTTTCCCAGTACTGGTAGTGAATACTAAAAGTTAAGCTGAGTCACAAGGAGCTTGAATAAGACAGAGAGTTCATCCCTCCTAGGTGAACTCTAGTCACTTGATAAGAATTTTGGCAGAAGTCTCAAAAGAGGAGGAGAAAATTACCAATAAAAATGTAAATTTATAGCAAAAAGTACACTTGATCCTATATGAAGTGCTGGGAACATCATCTTCCAGTGAAAGAGTTCCTAAGATGACCTTGTGATTTTTGGTTCACACTGAATTCCTCAGGGAGTTTTGTGACCATTACTTTCTCACAGCACCTCCCCAAGCCTAGGTGTCATGGGGTTTATACATCATATTGCTGCAATTTAAATTAAAAGATATTGTAACAAGTTTTAATCCACTGTTGCTAATGGAATTGTAACTATAGCCACTAACATCAGTGGTATTTTTGATGTTGTTTGGCTTTTTCTAAACATTCACAGTTATCACAGGCAGGCACTGTGAGGTCAAATTCATTTTACATAACTCCAAACAATTTTTGAATATGAAAATGTAATAATGTTTTAATTACATGTACTCAGACAAAATGTCCCCACATACATGGCATATGAGGTTCTATTCAAAGCTCACTGAAGTTGGTAGAAATTCTCCTAATGGCTTATTTGATCTTTAGATTGAACTCATTGGAAAAAAAAAAAAAGAATATATATATATACATATATATATAAATTTCAGGAAAACAGTGGAGCAACATTTTTTAAAACCCTTAAATTAGAGATTTGACAACCTTGCAACTAATGTCAGTTGATGGTGAACTGCAAATTAAATTAATTTTGAAGATTGCTTAGGCAAGCTAAAGTGATAAAGATAAGTGCTTCATTATAAACTGGATGTTTTTATTATCCACAAACATATTTCTTTGAGCCATTCAAAAGGGGGTGAGGGGAAAGATTCTGTCTTGTAAATGTTCTAAGCAAAAGTCATGTAATCTTCACTGACAGAGGAAAAAAGCTCTGAGGATCAAGTAGAAATACATTGGCTGGTAAAGAATCAAGATTCTGTAAGACTCAGTTCTGCTTCCAGCAGTGAAGACAAAGCAAACTAACCTAATATTCCTAACTATGGCCTTTTTTCAACACTGTACCTTTGCAGCAATAAATTAACTTCATAGTAATCCTTTGAACAATCAAAGTTAGACCTGGTACATTACTCAGTATCACTGCTTGGAAGTAAGAGAGTAGAGTGATAAGATAATAGCTCCTTCCACAAATTGTCTTTTGACTTCTGGAAACCCATCAACATCACTGTCTTCTTTCACAAATCTTTCAAGGACTTGAAACTGAGTATCTCAACACCCCCTCATACCCTCCCTACAATGACAATATTCATGTGGCCCTTTCAGTGTGTCTTTGATACATGTTGGTATTTTAAGAGATCTAACTCAGTTGCAGTCTTATCAAATACATATAAAGACTTTCCTCTAAGACATTTACACAGTGGACAGCAGAAGGCTCCAGATTAAGTACTACATAAGTTGAAAAAGGAGGTAACCCTTGGTATGAACTATAGAGTGGAACTACTACTACTGCTGGTCCACATACTGGCTCAGATGAAAATTGAAGCAGTATAGAAAATCTTGACAGAAAATAATGATCTCTCATCTTTGTGTGTCCTTGGTTGAATTTGACTAGAAGGCCTGGTAGATGATTTTTTGATGCTTTTATCATACAAATGTAAAAGAAAACTGTAAGACCCTATATATATACCTTGAAGTAACAACGTTTGGCCTTTTTGTGGCATGAGTTACTGAAAGTGCAGGTATAAAAATCTAGGAGATTTGAAAGATGTCTTGCAAGGATACTATTTCTGATGAACTGAACAGAAGAAAACAGAGAGAAATGTCCAGTTTCAAACACTAGAAACCTAGCCTGAGTCAGGAGTTCTTTCCTGAAAGGATGAGATCTTAATGGGTTCCAAAAATGATGTATGGTTCTTAGGAAGCAAAGTTATTAGTGCACTATTAACTATGACTAATGATGAATCACGGGTGTAGCCTTTGACACAGGAGCCATTACAGAAGCCTGAGAGGATGACAGCTTAGGCCTGTTACTAATTTGGATATTTTTTATTAGAGATAAACTAATGGAAGTTAAGGATGGTCATTTTCCCTAAAGTGAAGCAACTTCTCAATCTTATGGTGTGCTCCAATGATGAGGTGTGATCACAGACAGGGAAGGAATTAACTTTTTAGCAGGCGAGCTACGATTAAGTTGCCTGGGAAATGAGTTTCCTTTTTTTCTCTAAGCCATGAGTATCGTGTTAGCATAGGAATCCGTAAGTATTCCATGCTGTGTATGAGTGCAGTTCAACTTTGAAAAAAGTACATAGATCTCATTTTATGGCCCTTTTGGTTTGTTGTTGTTTTTGGGGTTTTTTTTTTTGTCTTTGACTATGTTCTCTTCCTTGCTCATTTAGACTGCTCTCTTTCTTCCATGAGTTCTTCTTCACGTGAATGATTCTGCCAATAAAAATGAGAAATGGGTAGGTTGTGGGCAGAACAAATGATACATGAAGCCATTCAGTGGACCCATAATATTATTTTTAAATGACATGGGTGGAGGTGGCAAAGCTGGAACATGGTTTGAATTCTTCTGAAAAGCAGCTTCATGTAACTCTGGGGAGTACTGGTAAGCAGACACTATCTTTAACACTGACACTGCTTCAAAACAAATTCTAGTATGTCCTGCACCAATAGATAAAATACACACATTGTGAAGCACAGGGAGCAAGGGGGGGTAACTTTCAGCAGGCTGAATGAAAAGAAGCACAGGCACAGAGGAATCAGGCTACAATGGAGCAGAGGAGGAGAGCAGGGGGAAATGAGGTCTCAGCAAGTTTATTACCAAGACTACTTCTACTGTGAGTGTCTTTCATGCCGTCTCATGGAAAGTGAGAAATTTCTTTTGTTTTGTTTATTCTTTTCAGATAGGCCATGTAAAAACTCAGCAGTGTGAAAATATTGTGCTCCAATCATTTGAGAATGCTAAACCTTCCTTTATATCTGGACTAATTGTTTTAATCTTCAACTTAAATGCAGGTTCTAAATTTCACATACAACATAATATTTATCCTTCAATTGTTTAGAAACACTGGAACAGATAACCCCTGAAACAGTGAAAACATTAGCATTTTTTTCCTGCTTTGCAAGAAGTGAAAGAAGTCTAAAGAATCAATAAATAAAAACCCATTAGCTGTCCTATATGTTTTGACACATAAAATCTTTCTTTCATCCCTGGATGACCTACACTAAAGAAGTGGGATAAATTTGCATGATAGAAAAAAGAGATGTGAGATAAACAATAATGAAAAAACACATTTGGTTTATATTCAAAGTTTCTCTGCCAATTTCAATTAACAAAACTGCCAAATCTGCATTTATAATTTTTATAACAAAAGTGAAAACAAACAGACACACTACCAAGGATTTATTCTTTATTCCCTAAGACTAATGTCAATAAAACAAAACTGTGAAAATTATAAAAAAATCCAACTCTGTCTCCTGCATAGAAGAAAAGAAAGGCATCTACTTTCCACCTTCTGCCCTCATTTCCAGTGCTCTGAGTTCAACAGCACCACTTTATCTGGCCCCTCCTCTTCCATGTTTTACAGTATATTTAAATATTAAGTTTAAATATCTGGTCTGAATTTCATCTGTGCTAAGACTGTAGCCACCTCTCATTTAATCATACATCTTTATTTTACTGTACCTTGTCTAATCATCTCACTTCAGGAGCCCTTCACCTTACAAATACTCCTGGAAAATCCTATCAAGAAAGTCATTCACTTAGATTTAATGTATATAAGGAGATGTAGCACTAATTCTGCACTAGTTCTGCACAGTAACTTACATTACTCAGGACTTTCTCCAAGCTAGACAATGATTTTTAATTTTTTCTTTAAAGTTGCGCTTTCCTAAAATCTTAACACTTTAGCCTCTTTGCTAATACAAACTGTACCACTAGGATAGCCCATGCTACTGTATCTCCCATGAGCTTAGCAAACAAAAATTCTGCCAAGAAAATACATGTAATCTGCTATGACTCCTTTTGTCATGGGAGATAGCAGGAAGGTTTGCTGGTAATGTATTTAAAAAAGATACCGTAAGATTTCATCAAATAATGAATGTAATCTGGTTATCTCCCCCCAGAAAACATGAATTCACATGCTGAAGAGAAGACTTAAGGAGATGATATGAGTAGAGAGCCTAAATGGGCTAACAGGCTACATCTGTAGTGAGAGAGATGACAAGTTCATTGTTTGTTTACCCTTGATCTACGAAAGACGAAGAGAAAATATTCTGCTCAATTTGGGCCACTGTTAAGTGAAGAGAAGAAATGTAGTGAGGAATTAAAAAATATTTTTTATGCTGACTGACAATGACAGCATACAAGGAATGAGGCACACAGTAGTTTTGCCGTGGAATAATACTGATCATATCCAAACCATAGCAGCTAGCAGAAATTGAGTAAAGAAGGTAAATGGAAAAGTGAATGGACTAATGTATTGATTTCCACGTTCCTCACGAAGCAAGCAATTTCTCCTTTTAGAAAAAGGAAAATTTGGGGTGACCAGTGCATCAGAAGACTTTTTTTATAGGCTAATCCTTAAAGATTTATGAAGAGGCTCAGAATCTAATTCCCACAGATTTGAGCTGGCTATGGGAAAGTTAAAAACGATTTACTTGCACTTCTTAAAGCTTTCTCAAGCAATGCTCATCTTTGTTTATAAAAAATAAAAAATGAGGCACTCGATCACTTCCTGCACTTGCTGTAGCTGGGTTTTCTCTAATATAAACAGTATGAGTACTGACATACGTGGTGCCATAGTGGAATGAACAAGAACATCACATTATCACCAGCTAAAACTTCAGGTACATACACTACTATCTTTCACACTTATCAGTGGAAACTAATCCTCTATGAGAAATTCTGTAGGACTCCTCTCACAGCTATCTGTAAAACCCAAGAAGATTTGGAGAAACTGGAAATGAAGCTTGAGTTTTGTGGACCAGGCCTTCAACGCTTAGTGCTTAATGTGCTTAGTGTTCACTTGCAGAGCTATTTTGGTCCATATGTTTCAAGCATTGTATTTCTATGACATCTGAAGTAATAATTGGATTCAAGTTAGGTTCAGCTAGTGGGCTTTTGCCAAAATAGAAACGTTAAGGACTTCAAGACTTTTAGAATGGTCTTTGAAAGGCCAGGAAATGTCAGGATAAAGCAACCCCAAATTTTAATCTCTTAGTGATACAGAAAGAAATATAAGTTTCATTCATAAACTTTTATGTTTCATCTGAAGAACTTGGCTATTTTTAAACAAAAATGATACATAATTCTTTCACTTAAGAAAGAAATCCAAAAAGCCCAGTGTTCACTGGTGTCCTTATTCTCCTCTGAATATTTCTATAGGTGGTGACAGCAGGCAGACAGGCAACATACCACACTTTGATATAGATTTAAAATTTCTGCCACTGAAAGATGCCACTGTAGTGCCAAGCATGATCTCATCTCTTCTGTCATGCAGCAAGCACCATTAATGATATTTTATGAATCCTCAGTGTCTCAAGTGAAGGTGCTATATTCATTATTATGATAAAAACAAAAGCATTCATCCCATATAGACTTTCTCTGCAAGACTCAGGATGAAGAAAAATAGAGATCTTAGCTACCAATCTGAACCATCTGAACAATATAATTTCTAGTCACAAAACCTAACACAACTTTGTTTAAAATACAGCCCTTAGTACTTCATGTTTCATTCGGCACCACTCTTAATGGACCATTAAGTCATACCAGGATGATTTATGTTATAAATATGTTATATCTTCCCAGAGTAGAGTGAAACACATCATACACTCATGTTGCATTTAAATGTGAATAGACTGTATATAATTAATATGAAATTTGGAAAATTCATGGAAGATGCCCTATCTGTTTCCTACATGGTAGGGAAGATTTGTAACCTGGTTGGTCTCTCTTTATTCCTTAACTGATTCCAAATACTTATTTTTGATTCAGGTGAGAAAAGTATCTAGCTACTTGCTTCATGTCTCCTCTTTCTGGGAATATGAGTCAGAGCATACGACAACAAATTAAGTAAGCCTGACTTTCTGCAAACCAACCAAAATGTAAAGAACTGTAGTTTCACTTGAGCAGAGTACAAATTAATTTGAAAATGGAGTACCCTGTCATCTGAATGACTTTTGGATGATGAGCAAAAAGGTAACTGAAAAATCAGAAAGATCTTCACAGAACTTCTGTTTGAAGTTTCTGTATTTCAGGTTCCCTGTATCAAAGCAGTATAGCAACTGCTTTTCAAAAGATGGTCAGTGTTTTATTTTCAGTAGGACTGTATGAAACTTTTTGGCTCCTCCCAACTTTTGTGTTTCTTTTAGCAGCTGTTCTCCTGCCCAACTACCATAAGAAACAAAGTGAAATGTGAAAGTGAGAAAACACTGGTTTGCTCATCTGGAAAATCCATCTAATGAGTGAAATACAAATAGAAATGGTCTAAATAGGGATAAATATCTTGTTTCCTAAACCCATCTGTTGTTAATCTTTCTGGAAATCTTTTCAAAGGGATATAAATAAGAGAACATCTATTTTAGAAATGAGCCACACATTTATTCCTAGCAGCAAATCCAAATATGAGTAATCTGGCATAGAGATGTTAAATTCACCAGCTGCTGTCCACCTCAGGCAGAACCATACCTCATTTTGTCTATGTAGAATATACTGTATGTTACTAACTGCTTGAAACAAACATGGTCATCGGTAATCACACTCCTGAATTTTCCACTCAAGTGGAAATTTAAATTAAAAAATCACAACTAACTGAATATAAATATTTGAAGCAGGCCAAAATCAAATAGAAATTTAAAATTATTTAGTTTGCAAGAATTGCAATCCTGGAACATATAAAAATATACATCTTTATTTTTTCGTGAAAAGCCACTAAAGGAAAATGGTATGGGGTCTTGTTTAAAACACAATAAAGACAAAACATATCTGCTTTGAATTGGAGGTACTGATGAAAGGTAGAGGTACCTAGATAATTCTCAGATGTCCCAAAAGAATATAAACTTTTAAAGTACTCCCCTGCAGTTTAACATATACATAAATATATAAATATACTTCTGTTAAAATGTCACTCTCCTAGAGACCTGTGAGCTTAATATCATTAAGTAGTGTTTGCTTTAGCTTCCTTTATCTAAGGAGAGGGATTTTTTCTCTGCATTCCAGTTAACTTCCTGAACAATAACAACGAAATGTTACAGGATTTGACTCACTACTCATGTCAAATAACAACTTTAACAGAAGATCACTTGGGCTTTTGGGTGGGGAACTGGTGGTGTTTTGTCTTACTGGGCTCTAAATTTAAAAAAAAAGCAGGACAGGTACGTCTTGAACGAAACAGAGATATGAACAGTAGAAATCTATAATTTCAGGTCCTCAGGCAAAAAACAATGAAGTTATACACTATCATGAGGAAAGCACTGCCTTTTCTATAGGTTCAGGATCAGATCTAAAGAAACTGGTATGCTTATACACTGTAATCACTACACACACATTTTTTCTGGAAGCTCTATATATTAAATATCTGTGGGACTGGACTTACTTGCTTAACAGTCTTTTCACAGTTCACTAAGATAATCACTAAAATATATAATTTGATTAAGACTGTATACCCATATAATAAATATTTCAAAGTCAATAATTCTAATTAATGTTTCCTGAATAAATAATGTAAGGGAAGAATTTTGTTTGAACCAGATATTCACTTTCAATAAAATAAAATAGTGGTCAAGCAAAATGCCAAACTGAGAACAGCATGGTCACACAAGGGACCATAAAGTAACTTGGACTTAAAGTAACAAGATCTTCTGAATAATACTTGGAGATGGAATCATGGATGATTCAATGGTCTGAACAGTCTTAAAAAATTATCAGTGTTCTGAGAAATGATCAAAACAGATAAAACCTACCATTTTCTTGTGAATCTCCAGTCATGTATTTTATGTGGCTTTTGCACAGCCTGAAATAATCTCTACTTTGTGATTTTTTCCCTTGCTTTTCTTTTAACAATAGCAAAGTGGGAAGAAATTCTAGAAGTAAAATACTTTTAATCTTGTAGCATTTTCAGAGTGAATGAAGAAGCAGCCAGAAACCCTTCCTCTCTCTAACACCAGAGATTTACATTGGAAGCAGACTAAATTCAAAGTATCTCCTAAGCAAAGGAAAATTTTCTTACGAGTTTACTCCAGTTTTACATTCTTAGAACTCCTGGGAATTAATGTCTTCAGAAGTAGCATAATGCCAAAGTAATACAGTAGTGACTGTGGTTTAAAGTTTGCCATCAAAACCCCAAATGGAGAACAGTGAATTTCCATTTTGCACAAGGAATTATCCAGGTGTGGATAAACTATGCCATAATTGTGGAGGTACTTGGCTTGGCTCTGCATATACCAGTTTAAACAAGCTAATAAGCATGGGATTACCTTAGTTCTGGAAAGAGAGACCTAACTTGGATTTTATCTTCATATTATTTCAAGCTTTCTTCCTCCAAACGTGTAATGGTGCAGAGCTGAGTAAAGTGCAAACTCACAAACTTCAGCAAAACACATGTCTAGCAAAAGTTTTGACTAAATAAAAGACCAAACTTCTCAGCAATCTCCATAAACACCAGTACCAACTTTCCACACTAATCAAAAAAAAAAAAAAAAATCAGAAGATACGTCTAGACATAAACCAGAAAATCAGAGGAGCAGTGCAACTGGTTAACTTATTTAGAAAATCCATATAGGTACAGAGTAAAAATCCGTGAAAGAAAATTAAATAATATATTCAGGATATTCTGAATACCATAAGCAAATTTCAGTTACTGACTTGCAAAATTTCCACTATGCTCATTTAGATTTTAATATTTTTTCAGAAGCAATTTGAAAGGCTTAGGAAAAAAAATCAAATTTCAAATTTTCAGTGTGGGAATTAAAAATCCAGGTTTTCTTCCCCTGGGCCTGTTATCCAAAACAGTCTGTATCCTACACAGTGCATTCCAAAATGCGCTCCAAGATGACCCAAGGGCAAAAATCAATTATGAACTTTCTTAACAAGCACGGAAATCTACTCCATCCCCACTTCAATTTCAGGACTAGTTCATTTGAAAACTCTTTGAAAGATACAAGACAGGACATGCAAAGCCTGTGCTTTTACTGCAATGCAATAAAAGCATAATGAGCGGATCATTTAGGGCCTGGTAGACGCTCACCGAAGTCAATATAAGATGTTCTGTTGATTTCAGTGGCTTTTGTACCAGGCCCATAAACAGACTTAAAAATATCTGAATGAGTGATTTTGGCTCAGTATCACCACACCCACTCTCTTTCACTGATTTGTGTTTGTTGGTGATTTTGGCAAATGTGGTTGTACATGACACAGCAGAAAATACAAAGTTCAGAAACAGCACTTTGTCAGTCAAAATCACTTGCCTGCTGTTAGACAGTTACAACTATTAAGCACTGGCTGCTAGTTTCAGCCAGTTAAATGCTGTTGCAAATGAAAGATGAAGCACTGCATGAAGCCATGCTAAAATGGATAGAAGGATGGTTACTTACCAACGGGGCGAGCTGTTGACATTACAATGGTGTAGTGAGAACATAAAAAAGAAATTAAAAAAAGAAAAGAATATCTGTCAGAATGCATGATGTGTAATGTTACCTTCCACTATGGATACTACCATGATTGCTAAGCCCTCAAATGACAGCCTAAGTAAAATGTTTACTGTTGTTACTGTTTAGTTACGTGCCACTATCACCACATTTACTTGACCATAGAATCTGAACAAGCTGACTGGAACCATTCTCTGTGAAACATTTTTATTATCTTTGTACACCATCATCAAGTATCATTGCTGGTGCCTGATAAAAGAAAAATTGCATTGCATTAGCACAAACTTTTAGATCCTGATGAACACATTAATTTCAGCTGTAGACTGCCAAATGTCATGCCAGTAGACACAAGGCGTTTGGTGTCTGAGTCAAATACCAATTGAATTTTAAGCATGACCAGTCAGTACAGCAGTAAAGACTCTGGAAAGCCCAGAACAGTTTTTCTCATTCAATAATGGGCATGAAAGCTTACTGCTTTTTCCTCACTGACAGTGCTGATGAAAATATAACAGACTGAAATGGCCACAGGGATTTCAACTCAGAAACTCCCAAATTACTACTTAGATAACTTTACTTCCTAAAAAAACCTGCTGCTAAATGATCGACAGGTTAATACTGTTTCAGGTTGGTATCAAGAGTGAAAGCTGCTGCTGCAACAAGTGATTTCTTGATTATAAAAACAGCCCTTCATTATACCTGTGCGAAGAAAGAAGGCTCTCAGTCCCTCTGTTCATAAAAAAAAAGACATATTTCAGAAAAGCTGAAAAGTTGGACATCAAATAGACTCTAAGTTGCAACTGTCCAGGTGAAACCTCCCTTATTTTAGCAGCAGCAGGACTTATTTCTTTTTTTCTTTTTAAGAACTTAACCAGCTCTATATATTTATGTATAGGCTAGGGTCATATGTAAAATATACAGATTCAGAGGTGAAACAGAATACAAAGACCTTCTTAATTCTCAACATTCCTATGGCTTCAGCCTTACTTTGGCATAGCAACTTAATTAAACCATTTCAAGACTGGTGCCCTTTCTCATCCATCATCTCTTTGAAGACTTCTGGCTTCCAGTATTATGAACATATTCTGTCTTTCACAGAGATGATGAATAAGAGTGATATGCATCTGTCCAAGCAGAGGACTGCTGACTCCCAGAATTCAAATTCTGTTGCTGTTTGTGGCAGTGTAACGCAAACTCCCTGACTGCATCCTCATCCTCTGCTTTGAGAAGATGGAGCCATGAATGCAGGAGCTAAGAGCTATGATACGGTTGCTAGGTCTGCAGCTGTAATTACACGACACCTGTAAGGACCAAGGCATCCTCCAAGTGAGTTTTCAAATGGTATGTGGCTGTGCTCCTCTACATGAGAAGTGGTAATGGTAAAAGCAGTTTCAGGGAAAACTGGCAAAAGTTTAAGAATTCAGAATTAAGGCTTCCTAAAATTAAAATACCTTTGTTTGTGGTCACTTTTAAGTCAATAGGAGTTTGCTTTCCTTTGTTTTCAGAAAATTCAGAGCTATAGGCTTCTCTATGAAATTTCTTGGCTTTTCTAATTTTCTGTCATATCCTGAATTTTAGTATGCTTATGATATTGTGGCTTCCTTTGTGTTAGATAAGAATCATGTATTTGACTGTAAATGACAAACCCAGGAGGGAAAAATACCTAAGATAATGAAAACCTTCTTTTGCTATAGGAAAATTGATTAAATTATATATTTTCTCAGTTGGTTTTTGCTGTTTTTTTTTTTCATCTTAATTTCATTTGATTCAAGCTTCACTGATTTCAAGGGATTTTTTTCTTGGTTCTAGTTATCTATTATATCACAAGTCTGGGTAGCAAATCTGAAAGGTTTTCTCCAGTAATGTATACAGTGGAGAGAGTCCTAGACATGTGTAAAGGCTATCAAATTGCTTGCCAGATTTACTGGATACCATAATTGTGCATGGGACAAAGGAACAGAGTGAGAGTATTTCTGGGAGTTCATTGTAGTGACTATTTTTCTCACATTACAAAATGGAAGAACAATCTCTTACACAAGCAAGTTACCCTATTCAGTTAAACTGGGAAGAGCTGCATTATCATTTCTTGTCTAAAGTGAACACTGAGGCAGTATTTTAGCTGACAGATTATCACAATACTCTCTTTTCTTTGTTATATACTAACATATACGCCCCTACAAAGCCACTTGGTGCTTTTTTTCTTCCACTTTGAATTCAGCAAATTAAACTGAACTGTGTCCATGCATTAAATGGATGGAAATGGAAGCTGGCCTCTTGGGTCAGTTGACCCCAGTTCTAATAAAGCAATCCATTGAGACTTTGAACATTTGATTTAATGTGTATGAAAAGAGGAGAACAGATAAAGCTAAAAATGTTTTTATTAACCTTTCACGGCTCTACTGAAAACCGTCAGCATGCACCACTAAACTGTGAAATAGTGTCTGCATGGTAGCCATTGTGCCAAATTGCTGCTTATCTTTTGGACTGAAGTAATAACTATTATATTCTGTTTACTCACATGGACGTATGAGCCTACAAACTTTTTCTCTCCCTATAATCTTTAGCATGTCTATATCTGCTGTCATCAAAGCCATTTTGGCAACTCATTATTCTACTGGTCTTAAAACCTCCTGACCACATCAAACAGCAGCACATAAACAGAATAGATACTAGGGACCAAAAATATTTTAGAAAAGAATATGTTAGTCTTCACCCTGTAAGACTTAAAAAAATTTATTAGGATTTTTGTCTTCCATTGACTAAGGTTTATCTTTCAAATAAAGAGTAATGGTAGAGAGTTTAATTACGACAGAGCTAATCACATCATGATATATCTGCATTATGTTTGGCATTAATAAATACAGTAATTTACTATACTCCTTAAAATTATCCTATTGAAGTAAATTAAAATTTTGCCTGAGATATCAACAGGACCAGGATTTTGCTCCTGTCGTAAAGCTGCGCCCGCAATTACAAGAGTACATAAACCCAAACAATGTTAGGTTAGGATGTGGCCCATTCCATCAGAAAGAAATTTATCCATAAAGGACTCTGGCCCTCCCTCCACAGGAATACTCACCTCGCACAGTGAGGGTAGCAGAGGCTTCCACTTTTCCAACTCGATTCTCAGCAATGCATGTGTAGGTTCCTTCATCTGTACTCATGGCCTTCTTAATGCGCAAAGTGTAGTCATCCTTGATGTCATACCTGCATTACAGAAAAAGAATGAAAACTCTTTCTGCAGACAACAGAAAAGAACAAAACCTCTCACCTGGAATATGCCAGTCTGAAGCTTGAAGCCAACTTTGGAAAATAAATTATTATCTAGCATTAGATAATTCCACAAAGCATTAATCTTTGTGACATTTTTATTGCACTCTGCATTAGTTAGAAACTTTACATAAAATTAGTATTGCGATGTTCACTCGGTATTAGGGCTTTATTAATAATATCATTCACTTTGTCCTTGATCCAGAGCAATAAGATAAAATTAAGCTATCAGACATCAGTTATCAATACATGACAGCTCAGGTTCATCATGCCTTTAACTATGTGAACTACGCATTTTACCTTTTGCTGATATGGAAATTTCCCTTTACACACAGTTTTTCTTTACAGCAGCAACTCCTTAGGGAACCTGAGAGCATGTTGGTAGGGATCTGACAGTACACAATTACAAACAATAAAAAATATATATAAGCTCTGGAAGGTGACATCTATTGAAGAGGTAGGCTAAATGAGATTTATCAATTTCACAGAAATACTACAAAATTATTCATTAAGGGTGGACAATAACATTTTCTCTTTCTTAAAAGAAATTAGAAACAATTCAACTCTGCTTTGTCCATTTCTTTTGTGCTTACTGTTGCAATACATCTAAAACTACAAGAATGTACAAAATTGGAGATAACACAAAGTACTTCAGGTTGCAATGAGCATTCATTCTCTAGGCATTTAGAGTGCTTATATCTGGAAAGTCTTTTCAGTTTAATTGTCTCTATCCTACAGAAGTCATGCTTAAAAAACTATTTAGGCTCTGATCTAAAGCTCATTAAAGTCACGAGGAGACTTTAGCTTATATGAAATTTATTTTTGCTCCCAAACAGGAAAACCCTGGTTTTCAGCATGAAAGTTTTACTCCTGAAATACTCGCTTGTAAAATTATTTTCAACAACATTTATTCTAGACAAAATAAGCCCTTGATATCTTAAATCACCTTAAATTTAGAGGCAGCTTTAGATTCTCCTATATCACGTAGTGAAATCTGAACACATAACTAAATAAAGATGAAGCTATTAGGAGATGTGGATACTTTTTCTCACTATAGACATATGACTTTCCCTTTGTTATACAGTAAAGACTTTATAGACTTGTTCAGCAAACATTGAAATCCTATGGAAGGGTATCCTTAAACGTTTTGGTTAATAAGAATGCAATATAATTAGTTACAGGAATGTTATGAGGCTCTATGAATATTTTTTAATGCTTTCAGAATCTGAAGCATTAAATTCTACATAGATAATATCCATTACTATTGACTCCTTTACTTCAGATTTGTAGAGAGAGTACTATGTCCTAACAGACTTTAAAGCACCTTAACTCAAAGGATTCTGTATGTTAAAAAGCTTCAAGTTCTGTTCTAACTACAGCTCACAACATCAGCTTGAGCATTACTAGCAATTCCAAGCATAAAAAGAAGTCAAGACATCTTTTGACACCCACCATAATACAGTACAGCTTCATTCTATATCCAGCAAGCCCATTCTTTTCATTAGCAGAAAATAAATGGAAAAAGAGCAAACTGAGGTTAACCAATCTGTCAGATAGAAAAATTAATACAATTAATACCCATTCTGTTAGGATTACATTTAATTAAATTTATACACAGTATCTCAGAGGTTTAACTAACAAATAAGAGATATGCCAAGGGGAAGAATAATAGATGCCATGATAAACTTTGAAAACTTCTAGTGAGGTGGAGTGGGGAAGTTGTGACCTTAGGGAACTTAATATGCAGTTTCTAGAGCAGTACTGATCCACATCCAACAGCGTAAGCAGTTGAGGAACATTTCTTCCCAACTGCTCACAAATTATGCGATTTTCCATGCTATGCTGTACTGCTACACAGCAAACAGAAATCACCATTTTCATGTGGGAGAAAAGGCAAACTGTCTTCCTTAAAAATCTCAGGAATTAACCCACAATGTCAGAGAAGTTATGTGTCTTCAGCAACCACAGAACTGCAGACAAGAGAAAATGCTTATTTTCTTGACATGAGGCCAGCCCTAGAAAACTAAAAATATAAAGTTGTATCCTGCTCCTGCAAGATGAGAAAATTAAGATAATTTTTAATAATTAAGATAATTTTAAATTATTTTTAATCATTTTAATATGCGATATCCATATAAGATGGATATCGCAATCACACTTACCAAACGTGGGCAAAACTTAGCCATTGATTTCACTGCTTTTTACTTTTTTTTCTTTATTTATTTTTAGGACAAATAACAGCCTTGTGGTACACCCCACAACTGCTGAGATAGAAAACAGGCAGCAGGACTGTGAGTGGTTGCTTGAACTGGGATGAAGGCAGCCTGGGACAGGGCCCTCCAGTCTGCTGTGGCCTGAAGCTGACCCACTCTTCTTCATCTGACTGATGTGCTGGTGCTGGCACTCCAGCCAGCAGCCTTGGAGCCTTCAGCAGGCTTCATTCTTGCACCTGCCAATCATGCAAACTCTGCAAAGGCTGCTGGGGGAACGAGCCAGCTGCATGGCATGCCAGGACTCGGAGCAAGGGGACAGCCACCACCTCTTTCCGGGAGCCACCCTCCACGGAGGGTGGTGTAATATTTCACTATCATGGCCCAGTTATCAGTTACTTCAAGGAAAGGTCCAGCTATCCCATTCTGTTGCTCCAACAAGGCCATACAAGGTTTTTGGACCACCTTGACAAATGTGCTATCTAGCAATTAAATTCATACACACATGGACCCACGGGGCAGTATAACCATACGCTGCCTTTCAGTCATCTGTTCCACCCACACTGTCCCCAGAAGTCACTGCGGTTCACTGGGGAGTTCTGACAGATGAAGCAGGCAGGAAGGAGAAAGGAAGAAAACTGGCTTTTAGCCTGATCCACAGTAGAACAAGGAACTTGTGTCAGAAAGGGACCATGAAGTAACAAGGAGAGAAGCCTGGTTATGTTTTCAGTTTCTGCAGCTGTCGGGAAGAGTGTGAAAACACACGGAGTCTGCAACTAAAACCAATATGGTTGATACACAGCTCTCAATTTTATTAGTAGTCATACAGCGTTATATAGAATTCAGAGGGCACACCTCTTTTAGATAACAAATTCCTGTGGTTAACTACATTTTGTTAGGCATCTTGTTTTTTGCTAAAGCTGCACCTGCATCTGCCGAGCTAGTTCTTCTAATCGCACTTCAAGGACACTTTGGAACAAGTTGTTTACTGCTCTCAGAACTAAAAGTTTCAGTCTGCTTCATAGTTCTCAAAACATGGACTGGCCATAATCGCTGGGTGTCCACGTTCCTTCAGAAATTCCTCCATGTGCAGCATCCACCTAAACAGTCTTGAACAGTGTCTTGACACCTCTCCCTCCCAGAGACTAGTATTCCCATAGTGAGATGTTTCCAGAGAAGAGCACTCTCATCGCTCCTGCAACTCCCTGAAAGGAGGCTGGAGCCAGGGGGGGGTTGGTCTCTTTTCCCAGGAAACTTTCAACAAGACAAGAGGGCAAGGTCTTAAGTTGTGCCGGGGGAGGTTTAAGTTAGATATTAGAAAGAATTTCTTCACGGAGAGGGTGATCAGACATTGGAATGGGCTGCCCAGGGAAGTAGTGGATTCTCCATCCCTGGAGATATTTAAAAAGAGACTGGATGTGGCACTCAGTGCCATAGTCTGGCAACCACAGTGGTAGTGGATCAAGGGTTGGACTTGATGATCTCTGAGGTCCCTTCCAACCCAGCCAATTCTATGATTCTATGATCTGGATTAGAGCTACTGAATACTTACTTGGGAGTCAGGATCAGAGCCTCTCTGACAGCTAATACTAAGCACAGAGAGAGGCTACCAGACTTATGTATTGATGATGGAATGTTGGTCCTCAACACTGCCAGTGCACTAAGAAGGCAATGCCTTCAAAATATGTGCAGTGTCAAGAAACACCTTCTGACATATTGCCCAAATCTTGCTGACTCCGAGCCAATTAATGCCAACATTCAGCTAAAAACATAGAGCATCAGACATTGGTTTCACATGTTTATGGTCAGGTAATTGATTTTAAGTGCTTCTTTTTGTTAAACATTCAGAGGTGCTTAACCTTGCAGCTCAGCATAGACTTCAGCCATCCAATTGAACTGGGAAAGGTTTTTTAAACAGCTAGTCAGCCTGTGCCTAGATATAAAACAGCCACTTTTGGGCACCACATTACATAATTTCTGTTTTACAAGTAATAGTCAGAGCAGGTCTGCCTTTAATTAACTGAGAGGAAAGGGGGAGTGGAGGAGGGGAGGGGGTCAAGGGATTGGAAAGGAAGAAAGAAACAGAAACAGCAAGCAGATGAGAAAACACTGCTGGTGAGGAAATTCTAATAGAAATTGGGTGATTTTGAGTGAAATCTGGCAGTCTCTGGCGCATATGAATGCATTCATTGTTGCTAGTTTTGATTAATGACAGTTGTACAATAGTGTGCTGACAGTCACTGCCATACAGACACTTTTTTTTTTTTATATGAAACACTGCTGAAAATGCAACCCAATCAGATTTGGCCCCTGAACAACATGTGCTATCATCACTGTACCGTGAATTGAGATTGATTGGTAACCAGCTGTGACAAAGTGGGAAAAAGAGCCCTGTTTTTTTCAAGAAAAGAAAAAAAGAAAAATAAAAAACTGAACTGTGTCAAAACCGTTACCATCTGCTCAACCAAATAACAAATAAAACAAAACACATTAACTGTTTTTAAGTATCACAAATTAATGGACTCATCTTGGATTTATGCATTGCCTCAAATAATAAGAATAATCTTGAATTTAACTAGTTTCATCACAGTTACGATTTTTTTTTTCCACATTCGAAGGTATATCAGTGGTCATTAAATAAAAAAAAAAAATTAAAAAGAGAGAATTTACTGAACTTAGAGAGATTTAGCAATATGCTTTACTGAATTTGATACATGTTTTAGTGATGGCTTCAGAGAAACATTAATTTCCAAATTTTAAAAAATGTGTGTGCAGTCATGCATAAAAATATACATACTTCTTTGTTCTTCACATTTCTAGATAGCAAAGCCCTGTTTGCAGCTTAAGTCATTACATTTAAAAGATATCCAAGTAGACTGAACTGGTAATACAAGGATGGACATGCTTCAGAAGTGTATTTTAAAACTGTGAGAATGCAGTATTGAATCTAATAAATCCAAATTAAAAAGTGATATTTCTTGCTTTAGGAAGTTTGCAAGAAAAAAAGTCACATCTTAACTGATGCCACTGGCCTAAAAAACAATTAGATCAAGTTATAGGAGTCACCTGTTTTATTTTAAAACACTACTGTAAATTTTAAAAACTTAGAAATAAATAAAAAGAATCTTTGTATCTAGGCTCTGTAGGCTTTCTTTTTCTTTTTTTTGGAGATGGCACAAAAATTACTTTGCTCCATTTTCTTTTGCCACTGTGCCAGGCTATTTTGCAAAACACGCACAAAGCTTCAGGATAACTCTCAACATCAGTGACTAGGGAGTCCAAATAGAGAGATGCTACTGGCCAAAACCAGAGTAAACAGGAGGTAGTTAAGAAAGCTTAAGCTTCTGTCTATGCTTCTCTTTTGTGGTGCTGGCATTCCAGCTCCCAGCAGAGTTCAACAGCTTTTCCCTGGCTCCCAGACCCTCTGTGCCAGATGGAGGGAACCAGAGAGAAGCTGCAGTGAGGTAGGAAGCATTACCTGGTTACCTGCTTCAGGAGCAGAATGAAGAGCTTCCATTCCCACCACTGATGCAGCCACTCCCAGTGCCAGCTTTTTTACAGGAAATGTTGGAGGTTTTTTCACTTCTGTCTCGTGCAATGATAAGCAGCAAAAGTAGAAAACTTAGTGAGAGGCAGATTTCTGAGGGAAAGATAAAGGACCCTCTGGTTTTCTTTTCCGAGTAAAAACCTGAATCAGAAATAGACAGCATTGCTATATATATTTGTGGGTACTGGTATCAAATTACTCTGTTTTCTCCCTGAAATCAAGGCTGCTTGTTGCTAGTTGGCTCTAAGACACTGCTTACAGCTATGATAAATTAAGCTATCAGGGAGCTATCCCCAAGGTGCTGACATGACGGCTGCCACTCACATTTCCATGTCCAGACTCCCATTTATTCTTTGGCTACCCCATTCATTCCAGAGCAAGGTATAAGACAATGTGACGTTACCTTGAATTTCTTGGTGTGAGGCATATATGAAAGCAGTCATACAAACTGGTTCACTGGCCTTATTCCAACAAACAAACAAACAAACAAACCTAAGCAATACAGGCTACTATTCACTGTTTTGGTTTTCCTGAAATATAATGGCAGCAGGTTCTGCTTTAGTCCAAATTTTTTTTATGGATTGTCATCAGCCAATTATTTGTAATTTCTTATAATGGACACTCAATTGAAACAATATAAAACACACACTAACATTGTACTGTGCCTTAAGCCAAGGCATTAAAAAAAAATGGCCTAAATCTTACCAAAGATGTATACAACAGTTACTCTCATTGGGCCAAGACTGTGAAAACATTCCTGTGCCCAAGGAAATGGTGTTAATTGACTTCCTGGATGCTTAACACTATGCAGTACAACTCTCACATGCAAATACAAACTTGTGACTGCACATAACTAGTACCTCACAACGTTTGGTAAAGCTTTTTGAAATAATTTGGAAGCAAAAAGAAGTTACGAAGGAAATATATGTTTGGGAATCAGTGACTTGGTAAACTCTAAACTGATTCAGGCTCTATCTTTTACCTCCGCATCTCTCCATGCACAAATAAGTACTCATATGGAATTACCACATGATAATTACACAAAATGGGCTTCTGATTTGATTTTAGTTCCAGACAGAGCTTCACATTTTAAAAACTGCAATGTTGGTGGAAGTATGAGCTAAGAGACCATGTAATGACTTGGCATGGAGATCTATCCTCCTATCACCAGTAGTCCCTTCCCTCATAGATGGGGCACATTTGTCAGGCAGTTGGGGAGATCTGTATCATTAATGTCTATGTCATAAACTGATTTGTCAGAAAAGTATCCTTGATTCTCATAGTTAATCTGCTCAGCACAGGCCACTTATATTTATTTTAAGGAAAAGCAAAATACTAGGGTTTTTTCCATTTATGTTTTTTTAAAAACTGAAATGATGCTGCAAGTTTTGGAAAACAGTCAAGAACATCTGAGCCCAGACTGGCATCTTGCACTCACTAAATATGGCTTGATGGATTTTTTTTTAACATGAGCACACAGATTATGAGTAGCTTGAAATAAACAGAATTTGTGTTGGCCTGTCTACTATTATTTGCCTTAAGCACAATGAATGATTATGGTAAATTTGTCAGAGAACTAACTGAAATATTTTCTAATCTGTATTTCAAATCAGTTACAAGCCTTGAAGTGGTAATTAAAGATGAAGTCATGTTAATGTTTTAATGAAACTGCCTTCACCGTTACAGTTGAGCCAGAAGTCATATGATTAACAAGTGTATTTTGCTAACATTAAGTAATTCTCAACATAAGCTGTACCAAAAGGAACTGAAGACAGTTCTTAGGGTTAAAACTTGCAGTTTTGGTTTGATTGTTGTTGGTTTTGTGTTTGTTGTTGTTTGGTTTTTTTTAACTCCAGCTTCCATATCCTATGCAGGCATGTAATGTGTTAAAGAAGAGGAAATCCCTCCAGGCCAGTCATTTCAGTAGCATCAATGAAGCTAGGGTTGGAGCTCTTGAATCTTATTACTGCTTGAACATAGCTATCAGCTTCCCTCTCCCTTTCCTCTTGAGGATTTTACATAAAAACTGCATAGTTAACTATCTTTATTTTTCCATTCTATAATTTTAATAGTCAATAAACTGAAAATAGTGAGCTTAAACTGTCTGATATACTATTCAAGGAAACAGGCTACCTCAGTATTTTTAAACTTATAAATACAATATATAAACTATGGGATTACTAAGCTTTTACTTAGTACACTCGGCTTTTCTGATACCATAGAATGGTTGAAGCACAAGAATGAGTATTCTGAGTGAAATTCTACATTATGTTTTCCTGGGTCTCCTTTCTGCAAGACCATCTATTTGCTACAGCCTTCTACGAGTAGAAAAATATAAGAAAATCATGTTTGTGGTTACTACATTTTTTTAAGAACTCTACCAGTGACTTTATGAACTCTCTGAAAAGTAACAATTTTAAGATGTTAAATAGGAGAATAAATAATTAAACATTATCTTATGACAAAGCTATTTCAAGTGCACTACCAATGATCATTTTATAGATCACCAATGGTTCACAAAGCATAAAGGGAAAACATGTAGGCAAGACTGCTAGCTGACACAATTCCTTTATGGTTGCTGTCCACAGAGTTATAAAGCTATTTTCCCAACCTTGACCTTATGTAAGCAACTGGAGACTGTTTTCATGCATCTGCAAACCAGCTGCCTGAAACAATAGCTCTTCTTCAGCTCTGTGGTGAGAACTGACACTTAACATGAAGCCAATTTAAATGTCAATGTTATTAACTGTTTCTCTTCTGATCAGCCTAGCAGAGACACACATCTAACACTTTTGCTCACAGCATTTAATATTTCACTCAAATTGAATGGCAGATAACTACTGGCTAAACTATAGACCTTTGGCATAACTGCAGATGATGCACTTACAGGACTTTATTCAGTGCCATGCCTTGAGGGATTTAAAAAGTCAAAAACTCTAATTTACACTTTCCACTTGGCCATGTATTCCTCAGAAAACTGTAAGGAATATAGGTTGCTACTTATAGAACAAGGAGAGACCACTGAGAGGCAAAATATCAGTCAGAGAAGAGAGATATTCTACTAAAAGAACAATAGGAGGGGGTACCTCACCAGCACTGGGGTGTATCATCTTGACACTATATATAAAAATCATCGAAACACTTTGTCCCTTCTACACCTCATCACTTGTCTATCTCTAAATTATATATCTGGGTTTACAGGAAAAGTTTCCTAAAATGATCCAACACAACAGCTAAAAAGATGCTTACACTGCACTCCACTGGAATCCTCCTGTGTTTAGTTAGGCTGCGTGGAATCTCTGCAAGTTGCACTGCATCTTGCCCTGAGCCAGGCATGTGCTGACCTAAACCCAAGAAAACGTCCTCTGCTAACCATCTCTGCTCCCTCCAGATGTAAGTAAGAATACAAATAACATATTAAACCTCTTTCTTTTGCTATCTCCTTTTGACAGCCTATTAAGAGGACTTAATCTCTCCTGGATACTCTAGAATAGGAAACAAAAGATGGGCATGGAAATCATACTGGATTTAACCAGAGGGGATGAACAGTACATGTGATACAACTAATATGAAAAACATTCTTTTTCTCACGCTCTTTATTTAAAACCATTAATTGTTATTAATTGCAACAGAAATTTGCTGATGTAACATAAGATTATATCCATTACACTACTAAAACCACTCTTTACTCTAATTAATTTTCAATACACATTAGACTGCATTTTGTTACAATCTGCACATAGATTAACTCGACCAAAGCACACAGAGCTGTAGTGTTATTAACTCATATTTCACTGAAAGGTCATTCTCCCCTTGGTTGTATCTAGAGGAGGCTGTAGTTAAATACCTCACTTGCCCATCCACAGAATATAAATAGAATTCTGTAGCACTGTGTTTATTCTTTCAATTACTGCCTCTCTGGTTTACAGGGCCTTATCCTGTGATCGTGGAGAAATGTAGTCGCATAACACAGAATCACAGAATCAAAGAATTGCTCTGGCTGGAGAAGACCTCTAAGATCATCGAGTATAACTGTTAACCTAGCACTGCCAAGTCCATCACTAAACCATGTCCCTAAGCACTACATGTCTTTTAAATGCCTCCAGGGTATCTTATTTGGTAATCAGTCCCTTTCTGGATCTCCTCTTAAAAAAATTAATTTTTCTGAGTTTATTGGTCTAAGGGTTTGCTGTCAGTTGCATTTAAATCCATTTCAAAGATCTATATCTAGAAGACAGTAAGATATTTTTAAAACATCATTTACCCTTAGTTTTGAGCTCACAAGAAGCCATAAAGGAAAGCAAAGAAATCACAGTACTCATGGAAAATGCACACCTATCAGAAGTGTGGCAGACAATACTTCTGCTCAAGCTATGTGTATGAAAGTACTTTTCAAGCTCAAAGAGTCCAGTTTTGAAAGATTGCAAGACTAACACCTGTACAGACTGCCGGAGCTAACGCATCTCTAGGATAAGTTAAGTCTGTTAATTAGGAATGCATTTTCCCAAATAATTTTTAGTGAGTATTTCTGATCTTCGGAAAAGAAGAAAGCTTACTGCACTGTTTTTGATTTTCACTGCTGGGTGTCACTGCTCTGTTTCATTTAACGACCTACAATCTCTCAACACTTAGCAATACACTTTGTGTAAACCACAAACCATTTTCTTTCTGAAGCATCACTCTTGGTTTTTCTGCCTACACTCCCCTTGTGTGGGTGGTGCATAAAACAAACACCTCTTCGTGCTGGTGCAGTTGCCACTTTTCATCTCTAGTACAATATTCATCTAATCAGACAGTGCCTGTAAATGCAACTTACAAGAGCAGGTTGTAATTTCATTAAAGATGTATTTACTGAGCTAAACCAGCTGTTCTGGGCTGAAATGCAAAAAAAAAAAAAAAAAAAAAAGAGGCCCATGTGACTGCTACTCAGTCATTTAAGGCAACTGAAAAATACATTTGCTGAGCTAACCTTACTCTCCCAAAGAGCTGGCACTGCTAGCTCCTTATGAGTAAAAGGTTTAAGCAGTTATTATAGTGTGTCATAAATTTTAACTTGTAATTGAAAATCTCTTCGCTTCCTAAAAAAAAAAAAAAAATCCTTATGACTTGCTATGTAATTACAGACTACACAGCTGCTCTCTTTGGCTTTGGTAGAAAATTTGAAGACATGAAACACTGTATAAACCTTATTCAAATTTTATTAAATCGCTAGTCATAGATATGCCACTCTCTGATTGGAGACTCTCAAATAGTATTGCTTTCTTCCTGTTACCAGCACTAAGAAGCAGATGAATCAAAAGTTGATCCAGGCCATACTGAGCTCTTCACCACATAGGAGACCATCAGTTCCTTAGTGGGAAAGTATAATCTTATTTCTTCAAAGCAAACATCAAAGGGAAAGCTACCTGAATATGTGGCTGGAAGCAGACTTCTGTGTATAAAGATGATTTTAATTGAATTTTCAATAGGTCCTGGTCATTATGCACGCCCACAATTGTCTGAGCTGCTTTAGTACAATTTTTTTGCCATTTCCTTGTGTCAGTTAAAATGAAAAAAGAACCTATTCATAAAATAGTGAACTTAATATTTCAGCCAAAGCCATAGAATTGATGACCCTCAAATATCCTGTTCCCCTCCAGTAGTTTGACATGAGTCATACTTGATTAACTATTCCCTAGCCTTTGTGTACTGTGGAAGCTATGATGTGATGTTGAATTTTTAGAGCAATTAAAATAAAATATACACCATGAGCCTCTACCCTTGATTCACAATGCATTTCAGTCACAGGTCACTGATTTGAAATGGACAGCTTCTGGAAAAAAGCTTTACACAACACAGGCTTCACATTGCACTCTAGTTTCTTCCTGTTGGTGTACTACCAACATTTTTAATAGCAACTGATTAATTTTCCGGGATCAGTTTAGGGTCTGAAAAGAATCTTCAACTTTGAATAGTTCAATTTACTCATTAACACAACACTGTAAGATAACTAGGAAAACAGCATACATAAGTCATGAGACTTAAGACATAAGTTTCCACCTACTTCTTCTTATCACTCTCTTAATTGCTGCCCAACTATACACAGAAGAGCTCCATGCTGTATGCCAGAGTCTTTTAAATCTTATGTCAGGTCTACAGGATGTCATACAAGCAATTTCCTTTGGCTGCTAGGGAGACCTATTTCTCCTAGGCATTTTGAAAAATTTCACTACAAGAATCACTTTCAAGTTTTAAATGCAAAATACAGACTATCATAGTTGTCTTAGATCATCAATTCAAAAAACATAAAAGTTTGGATGAAGTCTTGCACCCTGAGAACAAATTTATACCCATTTGCTTTCAGTTTTAAAGCATGGTTACTCATAAATTTCTCATTAGTTTCATAGAGAATCCATCAAAATAGTCAAATTAAATCTTCTTAAGTAGGCATATTTTCAAACATAATTTATTTAAAAGTTGCTTTTTTTTCTCATTCAATCAGATTGCAACTGAAGATGCTTACGGTTCACCAGGGACCTTTATAATTAAAACTCTAACAGTCTGAAATTATTTTCCAATTATTACCCAACACACCAATTGGTGCAGCAATACTGTTTGTATTTGACACAAGAAATTACTGTGATTATTGTGAGAAATTACTGTTATTTTGTGACAAGTGTCACTGAAAAAAAGCTAAAAGGAAGTAAGATGGAAAAACAGAGAAGGATTTCTGAAAGACCCTAGATCCAGTACCACGGATTCTGGCATTTACCAGAAGCAAACTACAGAAACAAAATGCATGCAAAAATTCAGTTCATCCCACTTTGCTATCACTGAATGAGACACTTGTAAAAGCTGAACTAGCACATTTAAAAATTTGTACTAATTGTTGAAACAGGTGTCTACTATAACCATCTTGTAATCCAAGGATGAAGCCAAAAGGAAATTATTGAAGAAAAAAAACCAGATAGATGTGTAAAGAATAACTTTAGCTGTAGAAACAGGAAATTGATATTGAAAGCTGTAAGAAAAATAGCTGCACAGATCTGTTCAGAAGAAGGATTTATGCAAGTAGGAAGAATAACAAAGGGAATTCCTTGAGGGTTTAATTTTCCCCTGTAGATGTTAAAAAGCTTAAAATACAGGAGCTCAGAAGCTGAAAACTAATTTCAGCTTTATCTCAAAAAAAAAAAAAAAAAAAAAAAGGAAAAAAAAGTCTCTTACTTCATTAAGGAGGAAAAACTTACAAATCTCTTCTTAATGTGTAAAATTGCTATATTAAAATTTTCTCATCCATCTGTCCATACAGCCTATACCTGGACAAATTTTATTGCTTGCACTAAAAAAGTCCAGAGAAAAAAATAGCTTTTCTTTTCTATGTTCCAAGTTTATCAAAAGTCCACCGAAAACACTTCCTATGCTTCCTGTTACATTGCTTCTCCCTTAGAAATACATAACGAATGAGCAGAAAAAGTTACCTTGAAGCACACAGTACTGTTTTTCACAATAATATATATAAAAAAGGAACATAGTCATTCAAAAATCCTAATGAAGCAACCTAATCAAAGGCACTGTTGGTTTATCATCTATTACTTCTGCTTAAGAGACCTAGAAGTAGAGAGGACACAATGTATTTACTGTAAACTACTTTGCAATTTGTTGTTCAATAGCAAAGAGAAACAACCATCCTGCCATTCAAATGCCTGCTCCTCAAAATAATATTTTATGTATTATGTATGTGATTTTTGCTTTAAATTCACATAGCTATGTGAAATTTGCTTTAACTTGTAACAAAATTATTTTTAAAATGTAGTATATTTACATACATATCTCTACTTATATGGATTTTTTTTCCAGATTATATATTATTACATTAGCATACTTAACTGAAGAACTGCATGCTCATGTAGGACATCTTACAAAGCTGAGGATTTGGAACCAAAAACAAGTATTGTCCAATTTGAGTTTTGATATTTTATTAAAGATTTGGATGTTGAGAAACAAAAGGTATTAACCCAAGAAGCAAACATGACCAAGTTCTATATGACTGAGGAATTTTGCCATTGGTTTTCATGAAAGTATATGCTACACTAAATATCATATTTAGCAAGTGGATGAAAACAACCAGGTAACAGCCTTGCCACATCTTTAATCTTCTTGGGCTGAAGATGTAAAGCATGCTATGACCAAAAAAAAGCAGACAGAAATGTCTAACTTGTTTTAGTCAGGCCCAGTCTAGTAGTGTGCTCACAGCAGACTCAATGTCCATTGATACAAATTAGCCATCAATACCACTGCAGCTACTATTTTTTTTTTTAAGATCATGATTGGAGTAGCAGAAACAACACAGGCAGACACCCTAGAAAAGTCCAATGTTTACAGCTGTCCAATCTGAAGAACAGAAAAGTTAGATTTTTTCTTTTTTTTTTTTTTTCTTACTCCATATGCTATCAGCAACATTCTAGGAATAACCAACACTGATGGAAAAGAACAACCAAATGTGCTGGGGACTAAAAAAATAGGCACTACTCATGTCTGCTGTTGAACTTAAAAGCATTGTGCAAAAATGAATCAGGACTCACAGAGCTAGAAGTGTTGGTTGGCTTATGGAGACCTGGATTCTCATTCCTGTTATGAGAACTATTTCTGTCTTAGGATTTTTTACTCTAATAATGATTCATCATCAAAACTAGAAGGAGTTACAGAAAGCAAGGTCCAAACTCTGCTGTTAGCTGAAAGAAGCCAAGCTAAAATAATGTTCTTATATGAGACAGACTGAAACCCCTGCTAAGTTTTGAATTTTCTTCATGTTTGTTCCAGACTAAAAGAATCTTTCCTGAATACAAACAGCCTGTTCTGTATTTCAGCTGCTAGTTTTTTGTTAGGGGATTTTTATTTGTTTCCTCCAGAGGAAGGTTTCTCTCCAAGACTTAGCAGGAATGAGCTGAAGAGGCAGCAAAGCCCAACATGCTCTGCTTCTAATTCATTCTTCTAGTGCAACAGAGCAGCTTTTACAACTCTCCAGCCAAGTTTTCTCCCTTTAGATGTAAGCACTTTATTATGAAAGCTACTATCTTTACTTTTCCAGCAGATTTATTGAATACCCACATCCTCACATTACCTATGCATCACATTTCTTCCTTCCAAAAAGAGTCCATTACCTGGAAAATTCAACCCAGACTGAGCTTCACTGCTCATCAGTCTCTGGAAGAGGTTTTGTAGTGTCAAAGACCAGCAATACAGGAAATAAATCTTTGCAATAATGTTAAATAACAAACAATAAGTTGTAGGGAGTGATTTCAGCATTACTCAACAACTGAAATTTGAAAGTATGAGGAACAGGAATGTTGCTCTTACCTTCCTCTTGGTAAGTCAGCATCATCTTTCTTCCATCGGACTGTGGGTGTGGGATCCCCCTGCACCTGGCACCGGAAATCCACGGCCTCTTCCTCCAGCACCACTTGGTTAATCGGTCGCCTGAGAAACGTGGGCCGTTCTTGAAAGAGACATTAAAATTCCTTAGTCAGTCAGCAAGTTGAGATGAACACTTTTGACTTTTAAGCATTTTTTTTTTTTTTAAGCATCTTTTAAAATCTTTTTTAAGCATCTTTTTTTGTGGAGGCTGATCTCCACAAATTCAGACAAGTGGAACTGATGATGTGCATAAAGAGCCCAGAAGATGACTGCCAAGCTGGAGAGGAGGTTGCTGTCACATCTGGCCCTCATGCAAGGACTGAGTGCCCCCAGGAGGAAGCCTCTGATAGCACTGACTGCCCACCTGCCGCAGCAGCCGAGAAGGCTCCAAGGCCCTTGCATGAGAAAATTTTGGCTCGGTGCCTCTGCATACACAAAGCATGATCAAAAAGCTTCTGCCTGCTCCAGTGATGTAAGAGCTGCCAAAGGAGATAGCCTCTCTTTGGCAATAACCAATATCTTGATGCTTTGGAGGAACATGAAAATGGATCTCAAGCAATTGCAGACCATCCTACAGAGGTCAGAGCTTCTCTGATCCCCACTGCTAACTTCACCATGGAAAACTAAATTAAGGTTAAAATAATAAATTCTGTTTACTTTTGTTATCTTAGCTTGCACAGCTACAAATATTATTAATCATCATAATGTTGTACAGGCCTGCTTAAAAAGCAGATGCAGAGCCACAATCTGATCTCAGTTTCACTGATACAAACTCAAAGTACCAGTAATTTAATTGTAAAGGATGTCACTGGGCTTAGTTTCCAAGTTGCCTTTGGACTGCATAAATTTTACTCTGTCCTCTCCTAGCCATACCACACTTTATTGTGATCAATTATTTATGCTAGTCAAACCATTATAAGACTGGGTTTATATGAAGCAGTATCTCCACTCAAGACAGGGATTTATTATAAAGACATTTAAAACTGGCTACACACTACATTTAACATTACATTCGCAGCAAGTTGAAGGGTATGATGTCACTTTAAAAATAATTCAAAATTCACACAAATGTAAGCAATACCAGACTGTGACAGAGGCAGTTTGTCTTTACAACTATAGAGCTGAGTTTATGGGTTGGCTATCCATGTTTATTTTATGCAAATAATAACAAAAATAAATTCCAATAATATTAATGAGGTTGCATAATCAAGTATGCAGTACCTCAGTGCCAGAAGCACCAGAGCTGAGGCTGTCTGCATGCCCTTTAATCACTCGCTTTCTGTTTATGTTTTATTGGGCTGGTTGCAATTAGACGATCACCTATTTTTTGTCCAAACACCTCCAGATTGTTGGTGATCATAATGAGCAGATGTTTAATATTTTGCTTTAGTTGTACCATTTAGTGGGTGGCCTCCTGTCATACTACTCAAACTTCACTTCAAAGACAGAATTATTAATTTCCTTCATGACCTCCATTACACCTATCTTAATGCTTCATAAAACATTCACTTATTTTCATGGCTTCTCTCTGAAGTGAGATGGAGATCTAAGAAAGCATGGTAAAACATATCCATGAAATATTAATGTTCAACCCGAGACACAAAACTGCCAATTTTTTTTTTTTTTAAACAAAACATTTATTTGCTGTGTTCAAAGCTCAGCTTCCATTGGATTCAGTTGCAGCTGATAAAATGTTCATCATATTTACTATCAGAATATTAAGTCAGAAAATAAGGAACACCAAACCACCTGTTAATAATTATGTAAATGAGTGACTGCATCATATAGGAATTCCATGATACTATCAGGGGCAACTACTGTCAAGGAAAAACTTATTTTGTCAGTAGAAGAATAGACATGCTCAAGAATCTGTAGCACTTTTCTAGGTTTTTCCAGATCTCTTTTAGAGATTAAAAAAATGCTTAACAGGCAGGTATTCTTCACTCAGAACCAAGAAGTGTCCTCGGTTCTGTGTACCATTCTCCAGCCATAACTATAAACATTGAGCATTATCAGTCCTAGAAGCAGACACTGACTGAGAAACTTGCTTTTAATTTCAGCAAGAACAGCTACTTAGAAGAGACTTAGCTGAAAGCAAAATTCCAAGATAGAAAATTAGTTCTATCCTGTCTCAAACCAGGACACTTCACCTATGTGTCCTGGTAAGCCTTCACCTATATGTCCTTCTTTGTTCCAGCCACTGGGTATACCAGCTCTTTCCAGTTGCCAACTTCTTCCTTAGCCAATTTCTCTCTTCCTAGCCCAGAATATTTCTTTTCACAGCTGGAACCCAGAAAGATCACAAGTACAGTCTCCCTTCCCACTGTTCATGACACTCACTTCTTCATAGTTCACAGCATAATAACTCTCCACTATGTGTCTGAACTACATTTGAATTGGAGTTTCTCTTCTCTGTGCCACCCAGATACAGATCATCCACAATATTAATAAAAGAAAACTCAGTTGAAGTAACCAAGCATCATCCCAAGAGAGTGACAACAGCAGAAGTGCAGTGTAGTTGCAGGAAAATATTGTTCAAACCTTCATTCCAACTAATGTCTCTGGCATATGAATTGATTACTTTAACTTTCCACCATCTCTATTTTTAAGAGTATGAGTCAGGAAAGAACAAGGTATCTCTCATGTTGTTTCCTGTATTTGTATCATTCAGAATATCCCTCAAATATATCCAATAGCTAATTATACAGCTATAAAGTGATCAGAGTGAACACCATTGCCAATGCAATTAACATTCTTTATGTGAGATTAGCTGGATTTGAGTCACCTGCATAACTTGCTTACGATGTTAAGCTCTCAGGAGACAGAGTGCTGCTTGCCCAAGCATGCTAAATAAAGATGATTTCTTCACACAATCAGGTCAAATTTAGAGACCTTATCTTGAAAAAAAAATATTATTTTTTTCTTTTGAAATGATTTGCCTATAAATTAAGTCTTGAGATATAATTAAACATAATACAATTTAACCCTGTCATCAGCATCCAGAGCGCAATATATTTGAAAAACAAGAAAACGAAATAAAAATCACGGCTGTATATATTAATTTTAATATAGTTATTTTATAAGCTTTCACTGAGTAAATAAAATACCCACTTCCTAGACTTTCTTTGATGAATATTAAAAATCTCTGAAGAGAACTATAAAATAGGTCATGGTTATATGTCATGTCAACCAGTCGTGCTATTACGAGGGTGACCTTTATAACTTCAGAATTAACTTCACTCGCAGTAATAAAAGGGGATTGTTAATGCAGTCTGGACGAACACCTACAATCTGTTGCTCTGCTTGAGATATGTGCTGCCAGAATGACCACAGGAATGGGTCATGGAGGAAAATTCTTTTCTTGCTTTGTGTGCTGACAGAAGTTCACCCTAGAGCTCATTTCTTCCTCTGCTCAACAATTAGTCTGAGTATTCCAGTTTGTTAGAGAGGCTGAGATGACCTTCACATGTATTATTGCCCTTTCTCTGTTCCTCAGAAAGTTAGACAGCCATATACAGGACCTCAATCTAATTAAAATGATCCTAACTACCTTAATATATTTTCTCTGCTGAGGCAACTGCTTGAGTGAAGGATTTGATGGTGCCCATAATATAGAGGCTCAATCTGATTTAGAGCTGGTTTCTCTGTCTTTGCTGAAAAGACAGCATGTGAAAAATAAATGTTTCTGTTTTCTAGCAAGCAGTATTAAACACAAACTAAAAGGCTTTGGGGAAGGATTTAAGAGCAAATAGTTAAAAGTAAAAGGTTTTTTTCACTTTAGAATTCTGATATAAAGGAAAAAAAAATAGATAGCTGTAAGTTCCACTTCAGAATGCTGTCGATAGCATAGATACTTCACTAACCGAAACATGATCTGGATAAGTAAAGCTCTCTGCCAAAAATGAAGATGTAGAAGAGAACAGGATCACACTAAATTTACCTATGTTGTCCCAATAACTGAAAATGCAATGGCAAAAGCAGATGAATTGATAGTTAAAAATATTCTTCTATTGCCCCTTTTTAGAGAGTAATTCCATTTTTCATTTGAGAAAAAAACACTTGTGTAGACATTGCAAACTTGTGCACCCTAAGCAGTGACCAATATGCAATGAGCTTGCATGAAGCACAGTGAAGATGAACATGATAATAAAATAGAAAGTTTTTTTAACAATTAACTTTTTTCTTCCTTTTATACAGTTCTACAACTATGTTAATTTCAGTTTTTATTTAATTAGGTAATTTGCATTAGGCATGGATTTTAGAGACCAAATCACACCCTTTTTTAACAGCCATATCATTAGCCTGTTACAACTTGTCAAGTATCTGTGGATAACAGACACTATCAACAAATAACTGCCACAAGTACACTACAAGTAGGAAATACAAGGATTTCAAGAATAGGAAGACCTTTGTTCTGAAGGGCAAAACACACACTACCAATTTCTTTGTCTTGAACTGTGAATGAATATCCAGTTTTGCTAGATTTTCCATGAGGCTGGGAAAGCTTATGGAACTATTTTCCAAGATACAACAGGACAAGACATAAGGCCTTCCACATAGGCAGAGCTCAGGAAAGTAAAATAGGGCTCAATGCCTTTACCAAGGCATTTTCTGATTTTTTCCTCTAACATCATGTCATCATAGTATACAGTTTCTACAACTAAGGTATCTGTTTCAGCCTTACAATGTCTACAAAACATCAAACACAAACACTTCTTCAAGAATCACATGAAAATGTTTCTTCATCCCACAGGACCTTATTAGCTGACAAAAGGTTCTGGTATTAAATGTAAAATCAAAGAATAATCCAAAAGTAATCCAATCTTTAATATGTCTGAATTGACATATCTTTTAAGACATTTTTGTACTCTTCTTAGTTATGGTTTGTATTCTTTTAAGGGTCTTCTAAATATACCTTTTTCCACTGCTTCATGCCAGCCTCTTGAAGTTGATATATTAAGGCCTTCATTGATTTCCCCGAGCTTCAGAATCAATATACAAGATACACCTTTGTACATTCTCTTCAAACACCATTTTAAGTCCAAAAGAATAAAAAGGTGTCTGCAATAGTTAAAACAACTTGAAAACTTACCTGAGAACTGTGCAGTAGCATCACAAAATTGTAAATGGTTAATATAAGGAGTACTTCTTATTTTATTTCATTTTGGGCTCCATATTATATTTTTACAAACCAAGTTTCCTTATAAATTGGAATGACATTGTTTGTTTTGCATCTTACTTTAATTCTTTTAAGCCAAAGGCTATGACCCCAAGCACAAGCTAATAAACCTAATTTATATCACTTACACTTCTGTCTTCTTGCTGTACTCCCAAGGTTACACCTTGGCATCTCACAAAGGCGAAAACTAGTAGGAGTGCTTGAAAGAGAAGACTGACAAAATGTAATGCATCATTGTCACTATTCAAAACACAGGAATAATTTTGGAAGTACTGCTAATATAATCAGTTTGCTTTATGAAATTTTACTGTTAAAGTTTGGCAACTTTCCACTGGTAGAAGTATTATGATCATCAAAAAAAAATGCAACCTGCATTGACACTAACAGTATGCTACAGTAGTGCCTAAAGGCTATGTTTCCTATGCAGATGGGGCTGAAAAAAAAAAGGTACTTGTTTTCTGGAAGTTCTACATGTATTATCCACATCTCCCAGCAAAGGCTATTAAATGGGTACCCAGCCGAGTAGATGCATCCAGCACAGGGGAAACTTTCATTTTCTCCTTCTACTCTTTCCAACGTTCTTATTGCCCATTTTATTTTATTTATTATTTTAACTCAGGAAAAGTGTAATCTTCTAGGCTAGGTTTCCATGCTGTTTCCTCAGGCTATCAGTTACCACCACAATGACTCATTTTTCCCAGAGGCAATGCCTCAAACTAAATTTACTGTACAGGAAGCAAGAGATCTGTCAGAAGTCACATGAAGAAATTAATTTCAGGTATTACAGAAAAAACTTGCAAAGCCTAAGGTAGCAAACAGCAGATTCCTGGAAAGGTTTGAGATCTAGTATAAAACATTTCATTTTCCAACAGAGTAGCATTTTTACTAAGGCTCCCTTCACATGATGGAAGGGGTTCAGGGGTCTGTTGGTTGGAAAAGGAATAGAGATATTAATAATCAGCTAATTCATACAAACTACTCTCCAGAATCAGCACCAGAGTAGACTTGCCAACAACTTTATTAAACTCTCTAAGTCATTAATTAAGATATCTTTATTTCAAGCATAAAGCCCATTTTAAAATATTTTCAAAGCAGTTAAACTTGGGCAAATTAATAACATACAAGTATTATATTTTTAGCGTATTTTGCTCAACAGCTGAACTATTGCCATGGTCCTCAAACCTGTGAGTCATATTAGAGGAAGGCTGTGGACTTAACAGATGATCCATGGTTTTGCCTGTGCTCAGTAAAGTCAATATGAACACGCACAGCCAATCTGATGTTTCCCAGAGTTGCTGGATTTATTGGATTTATTGTGCATGCTCAGACTGATTGGACTGTCCAGTAGATACATTATTTCCTGGAAATATTGTGGATAATGATCTCCAGTGCACTGTGCGCACACACACACAGAAGCTGTGCCAGAGTCCAGGAACAGAATGCAACTATTCTGCTGGAGGAAGGCAAAGCCAAGCCAAGCCACCTCCTTTTATAGAGGGGACTGGGACTAAGAGGGACACATCTGTACCAGCAGCACAGAGCTTCAGGGACGGGTGGCAGCCAGAAAATGGGCACAAGATGGTTGAACAATCTTGTCAAACTGCAGATCATAACCTGAGTGGCTGCTTTCTGCATGCCATTCTTTGTACAGCAAAAAGGAAGATGAGAAGGGAATACCTCTATGGAAAGGGAAACCTAGATAGAAGGATACACAGATAGAAAAGGAAGTTTAAATACAACTTTGTTTAGGTAGTTTAATGCAATTACGAAGAATTAAAACATCTCATTTCATGTATTGATGATTTTGTCCAGTATTCATAAAATAGGCCTTGATTGCATTTTATGGTTGATTGCTATGATTAAATCCTGTAAAACAATCAGAATATTCTAATTGGCTATGTAATATTTTACAGAACAAGACAAACCTAATACTTTTTGTAGCTCTGCAGGATCTGAAATTACATGCCTGTTTTCATTTTAATTCCTACAGCTCAATGCTTTTTAACATATTATTTTCTTAAGGATTTCTTAAAGCTTTGTAGTTTAGGACTGCAATCTGCTTGCCATCCACAGGGAGTATTACCAGAGATTATCAGTACTTAAACTGATGAAGAAGATATGTCTTGTCTCTTTTACATCTGTATAAAGGCACAACTTCAACAGATTGACTGCAAATAATTTGATAGGGATCCTTTCTGTGGGTTTTTTGCAAGGTATATTAGTTCTTCAAAAGTCATATGCTTTCATGAATCCACAAGAAACTTAAGTGGAGTGAATGCCTTTACAGTCTTGTAATGCTGGAAAGCAGTAAATCCTCAGTAGCTAAAGGATCTTGTCTAACAGAAACTTTTCTGTGTCTTTTGTGAATCCCATAATGTTTTCCTAAAGCTAACAAACACATGTTCAATTGCACATACATGCAAACATGGATGATAGTGTGTGACTGGGTTTTCCAGTGCACTGTATTAGGCACAAGGTGAAAAAATAAGGAGCACCTGCTTCAGGAAGGACCTTAGGATTTCTACAGAAACTCTTAATGGAATTACAAGCTCTTGTCTTTGGAATTTTGGTACTGTTTCAAGCATAGCAAGGAGATGCATCAGGAGGGAAAATTCACACTATTTATCTTTCTCTTTCGTGTATGTAAGTTTTCTTTAGCAGTGAGGGGCTTTTTCCTTTTTGATATTCTTTCATTTGTTCAAAACCTCTAGGCCAATTCCTACAAAACAACTGATTATGCTGAATAAAAATGCTATGACTGTGGGATGCACTACAACAGGATTTTGCAGCTATTTATCCAGTTGTTAGCAGGACGAATCCAGCTCTAAGTTCAGTATTACTCTATTCTTGATCTAGATTCCAACCATAGGGTAGATGCTCCCAGCAACTTCTTGCCTCAGTCATCAGGTCTGGAAGCAATTTCACACAGGAAACCTATCAATTTTGTATTGATTCAGTAACCAAAGAACCTAAATGATGCACTGGCTTACAGGATGAAAAGCTGTTTCATGCCCTTTAAAAAACAAACGACAAAAGAATCTCTTTGTATTGAAAAAGATGATTTTGGATTTTCTCCAGTGCCTTCTTACTGATCAATTGAGTTCTTCTGTGCTCTCCTACAAAGGTTTGATTTCACAGACCCACAGGAATAAGGAATTAGTTAAACAGGCAATGCTGGTCCAAATCTCTGTTAAGCAGGCATTGTCAACTGTATTAGAAGTGGCTTAATTACATTTGGCAGTTTTGTGAGAGGGAGAATTATGTCGTGCATTACAGCCTCTGAGTGTATGCATATCACTAAGGACCTCCAATTAGATTGAAGCTTTACTCCTAGAAGGAAAATGTTGAGCCATCACAGATGCATAATTATAAATCACAGCCTCTGCAACTTGGTCTTCTTCAGAATCTGTGAAATGTAGCTTAAGCAGTACCATTAAGCAGTACTATTGTGTTTTGATAACCTTGTTTTGTCTCATACTTTGATGATCCACCCAGGTCAATTCAGTGTATGACATTTTAAGTTAAAAGAGAAGAAAACAAAAACTTGATTTGCCTTACCAAAGACAGTCAGCTCTGCTGGATCACTGTCTCTCTCCCCCACCATGTTGGTTCCAACACAAGTGTACATGCCAGCATCGCTTTTTCTTGTGTTGGAGATCATCAGCTTCCCACCACGTATCTGTTTCAAAACAGGGAATATATTTTTAACTTTGGATAAAAAAAAGATGAGAACAACAGCTAACGTTTTAGGCAACAAGTTCCACCATTAAGACATTTAAAAGTTTTGTTTGTTAATATATGTATTGTTTTAAAATTGTAGTCCTCTATACCTAAATATCTTCAAGATGCTTTAGTACACATCTGACTCTACTGACTGACTTTAAGCATGTCATTTTTTTTTTCAATTATTATTAGGTGCTTTCCATTTCAAAATTACATTTCTTGTTGTCTCTATGAAGACTGCTTGTGTTTCTTGCACAATATATAAAACACCCATGACATCCCTCTCATGAAAGATGCAATTTTACTTAGTTTTATTAGTTAACTTTTCTGCTTTCTGAACAGTTTGCTTGTTCACTGATTACAACAGATTTCCCCGTTTCCTTGAAGTAAATAGTCTGAATCTAGCCCAATCTGAGAATTCACCTGATTCCCATAAAGCATAACATTTTCCTAGCTATAAAGGGTTCTTACAGAGTTAAAGATGAAAGTAGCTGAAAGAAATAAAGTAAGCAATTTGCAGCTTTTAAAGGTACAGACAGTGGAAAAAGTTACACAATGAGGTGATTCAGAATAAGCTAGGAATATCGACAAAGAAACTTGAGAATCAGGGAATGATAACCAGTTCTCTGCCACTCTTCCTTCTATGAGACAGCTTGGCCCACAAATAGCAATCACTTATATTGTTTAGCCTGAAATACTTCCTTAGACATTCAAAGAAACAAACAATCTTCCTAAGAGAATCACAGAGTCATGGATTGGGTTCAGTAGGAAGGGACCCTGAAGATCATCCAGCTCCAACCTCCCTGCCATGGACAAGGACACCTCCCACTAGACCAAGTTGCTCAAAGCCCCATCCAACCTGGCCTTGAACACTTCCAAGGATGAGGCATCCAGAACCACCCTGGGCAACTTGTGCCAGTGTTTCAACACCCTCACACTGAAGAATTTCCTCCTAATATCTAAACTAAATCTACTCCCTTCCAGCTTAAAATCAGTACCTCTTGTCCTATCACTAAACAACCCTGTAAGAAGTCCCTTCATACTGAATGCAGTCAGCACTGAATGAATTATACACCATTACTTTAAAGTAAAGTATAAAATTTTATTGCAGGAATATAAATATTTAAAAGCTAAGCATTTAGAAATCAAGAATTAAATAAGTTCCAGGATACTTATTTTATCCTATTTACTTGCTTGTACAAGTAATAATAATAATAATAATACAATTTCTAGTTACTTGATAATTTAGGTATTTCTGCTGGATCCATTTTCTGTTGGTACACGGAATGAACTGCCACAAAATTCTAGCAGGATTACTCCTTTACCCATTATGTATTCTTGTTCAGGAGTTATCATTCTTTAGAGTATAAATTCAGCCTTTATTTAGATTATACATCCCAATTACTAAATTAAACACAACATTACCAATGTCATTCCAAGCTGCTGTTTCTTTCCCACAGAGTATTTGTATATCTCATAGGTATGACGGATTTAATCTTTAAAACACCTCTCTGATATAAGGTCTGATAATCTCATTTCACTGAACTGAGTACTAGAAAAGGCCAAACCACTCAAAGACATCCACTGACAGAGCACCTTACATGACTAAATACGATTCTCTAATGGATCTCAGTCATACTAATTATGCCAAACAAGCCTGAAGAAGGTAGAGCTGGAGACCAAAACCATGAGAAACTAAGAAATTTCCATCCCATTTGCTGAGAGAGGTGAACTGCCAAGATTAACACCAAGTCTCTACGGGAAAGGCTGCATAGCTGTTGAGTTCTGCACTCAGCTGTAGGGCTTCAGTGTGGGCCTGGTGTTGATAGACAACCAACTGATTTGTACTCACGCTGATCCGCTCTTCCCTGTCATCAATACGGACTTTATCTTTCTTCCAGTAGATGGTGGGCTCAGGGTGTCCCCGAGGTGGTTGGCACTCCAATATGGCAGGCTCTCCAGCTGCCACCACCACATCTGTTGGGTTTTGGCGGAAGTCATCCCGTAGCACTAATGAGGGAAAGAAGTATTAAAAAAATTATTAGAAGTGATGACATTGAAATGGGGAAAAAAATAAAAGGATATATACCATATATTAAACAAACAAACAAAAAGTCTCAACTATTATTAGGTAATGACTTTGTATCTTATATTTCCTGGAAAAGACCTCATAAAAGAAATTGGTGAGGCATAACCTTTTATCCAATGGATTTTTTTTATTTCCAGATAAGAACACCGCTCTTCCCTTAAATTAGAAATATCTGTAGCACTCATTATTCTTTTAAACCTCGATAGGGTCACTTTCACTCTTGCAAAACTAGCACTGCAGGTCTGTGTGGAGTTCTTTTCATAACAGAATACAACATGTTTAATATCTGGCTTGCCCGGATCTCAAGTTAAGTTACATGAAGTTGAGATACAACTAATACTGAATTGCAGTTATACCTGTAAAGGTGTTGCTATTATTATTATTATCACCAAATACACACTGAAGTAATCATCAGTTCTGAAAGGAGTGAAAGAAATCAAGCTCATGGTAGTATCATTCCAGCATATTTATTTCTTCCTTCAATTTTTTTGTTTTGTTTTGTTTTACTGGTTCTGCCACTTTGAACTGTACTGATCCATGACATTGAAAGTAAAGAGCATTTAAATCACCAGGTTGTTTGAAAAACTAAATTAGGCAACACAGTCCAGCTTCTTATGTAAATAAAGCTTCTTTATAGAAGGATTAGGTCCAACTTGCTGGCTTCAGAGTGTTAAAATGACATCCACTTCATCGTTATTCTTCCATGTGTGTCCTAATCTCTAGGTTAATTGACATTCCTATAAACATAAAACTGAAAATAGCTGTCGATGAGCTACTGAAATAGAATTTAGGGCATTTCCCCTCCTTGAATTTCAGCTACGTGTGGCTTTCATTAGAGCTTTAAAACAGTTCTCGCCCTTAATGGAACCAGGGACCTCTGAGAAATTAGAAAACATTGTCTCCTCATGAAGGGGCAAGTCAGGGAGAGTTCAGCAGAAATTGCTCAGTCTCATTTTATAAGCAGAGATAATTTACTGCTTTCAATGTTAATAAAACGTGCCCCATTTTAACATTTGGAACTGAATACTTCTCTGTTCTGTAATAAGCCAGAAGAAAATACAATTAATACACACAAGAAATGGTCTCTGAATGGGCTGAGGTGAGTGCACTGTATACTTGTGGCACTCAAAATGATTTATGAAATAAGTTGTATTGTTTCCCATTTTGGGACACACAAGCAGATAACAGAGGAAATTGGAATTCCTAACACAAAAATGAGTGACTATTTAGGTCTTGCTCTTGGAAACAAGTGACGGGACAGAGTTGGCAACAAATGCAGCTCTGGCAAGAACCTGTAGTCATCTTAGGTGACACAACCAATTGATACATTTTTCCATCATATAATGAAAGAATATAACCTCAAAATATTTCTGAGTAATAAAAATCACTTATACACTTTTGGTTCACAAAAATCAAAGTAACAGAAATAGAATATATAAAGTTTCAAGATCAAATGGAAGAAATAGCTTATGCAATGCACAACACAGGAAGAGTACATTGAAGATCATGGGCCATTGACTACCTGTCATTACAAAATTTTGCAAAGCCAGGAAGGCTAATAACACAGTAACTTCAGGGAAAGAATCAGGAAGAAAAAAGTCTAACAAAACCATCTATTTTAGGAAGCACTGTCATGTGTTTTTGTGATCACTATGATATGCAGGAAGAAAAAAATACTAGGCAGTGTTATGCCCTCTTTCATACAACTGGCAAATGGATAAACATTAACCTCTTTCATTATTAAAATATCTCCCATATTAAAATATCATTTTTATTTGGCTTGATTCTTCACAAGATCACAGAACTTCAGTGCAAGCCCATCAGTGGAAAATCCCCAGAAAATCATCAGATCCCACAACATAATGACTTCATAGTCCTGACTCCTAACTCCTGGAAGCAATATTAAGGAAAGCGTTTTCCTTGAACACTTTACACTGCTATACGAAGCTGACAAATATTGTTTCTGGGGGTGATACATGGCAAATTAGATTAACTTTCTCTGAAACATCCCAGCAACTGTATAACATTCCAATCAGCCTCAGAATATGAGTCTAAGAGGTGATTTGATTTTATCACATTCCTTTACCTAAGTCTTACTGCAAATGTGGCTTGAATGAAAGACAAAATTGATGCTATGGGGTTTACTTAATCTTGCTCTGAACATATACGAATCTTGAATAGATATATCTCACTATTTCCATCAAAAAGCATTCTGCGTTTTGGAGAAGAACAAAAAATTATTGGAGAAAAATGAAATAGGGAAAAAAAATAAAGCATGGACAGAAGGACAAAGACAAGAGAAAACTGTCAAAGACAAGAGAAAAATGTGTGGAATATAAATTAATGGGAGAAAACAGCTCAGAGGAAAAGAAGAAATACTAAGTATAGTATTTCCCTATACTAAGTATAGGGAAAGTGAAAACAAAAAATCAGGTAAGGGAAGGAAAAGAGAAAGAATAAAAGCAGAGAGAAAGACAAGGTAAAGAGCAGAGAGTACAGGCTGCTTTATGTGATTCAGTGCTTTTAATGCAATATAACAATTACAATACAAAGCATAGACGTTAATCAGATCAGCACAGCCATCCCAGCACATCTAAATAACACCTCAAGGGAGAAGAAGCAGGGAAGAGAAAGGAGGCTTTCAGGAGGAGACCAGGGCACAAGCTAGAGATAAATGCGGTCCCACTCCAAGGGCTGTCCCACTCTAGAAAGCTACAGAAGAAAAGAACATCAACTGGAAGTTGAGTTCACACTTACTAGCACGGTAAATAGAAAAGCTGCAGCACATTTTAGTGCATCCACCATATCTAATGGCACAATCATCTGTGAAAACAGAAAAATGGTTGAGAGCTGCAAGAATATTCCTCAGACAATTATCCACAATTGATGGGTACTTCCAAAAATCCTGTGCCTGAGGAGATCATTCTTTCCACAAAAGGACAAGAGCCTTTTGTTCACACATGAAACTAGCTCTCCCCTCAGGGCTTTCTTGGCCGGGCATTAATAGTAGCACTTTAAAATTTCCATACAAGTGACAAAAGGTTGCCATCAGACTCCTCTTCTTCATCCCATGTTCTTTTTTTTCTTTACTCCAATTTTAACGTGTTATGCAGCTCCCTTTGCACTTGCATGGGTGTTACCCTACATTTAGCAAGGGATGCCCACGAGAAAGATCTTCAGCATCCCACCCCACTGGCTCAGGCTGGGACCGCAGCGCAGATGTCTCCTCGGGGAGAAGGAGCCCGGGAGAAGCTGCTGCACAGCAATGGGGAGGCAGAAGGGACTGGTAGTAGTGGATCAAGGGTTGGACTTGATGATCTCAGAGGTCCTTTCCAACCTGGCTTATTCTGTGATTCTATGATTTGGTGACCTGCTCTCCTCTTCCAGCCTGATGGCAGCACAAACAGCCTCACGTTTCAAACGACAAAGCCTAGGAAGGGCAAAAGCTTCTGTGTGGCTGTGCCTCACTGTCTAAAAAGGCTCCAGGGAAAGGAGAGCTGGTAAGGACAGCTATACCATACACACAGCCTAGAATGGTGCTGAGGACAAAAGTTAATTAAAGTTTGATAGCTCTCTTTGTAGCTCGAACAAGCTGCTGCTGCTCAAACAAGATAGATGTCTGCGAGCTGTCACGTCAGTCTTTAAGGCGTGCAAAGTCCCGTATGGCCTTTAACAGGTACCCAGCAGCACAATCATGGAAAGCAAGCACATCTAACCACGGCAGCACCCAGATAAACACTTGCAGGCCATGCACCTGCCAGGCTGAGGGAGAAAGAGGGAAAAAAAGAAGTCCCTGCTACCAAGGCAACTGCTTACCAACACCTGCCAGCTTAGGCCCAAATCCAGGCTTCGGTCAAACTGATGCTCATAAACTCAGGGTATTGCATGGAAACTGAATTAATTTCCACAACTGAGGCTCCAGCAGTTTGTTTAAAGGAAGTGGAGATAAAGCCACAATGTTTATGGGTTGAAGGGAAGGTGACAGGGTCAAAATTATTCCAGGCTAGATATCCATGCCTTAATCCTGCTTCCTACTACAACAGCTTTCAGGTCCTTAAGAAGAAAACATTTTTACAGGATTTACATTTACATGATGATTACAAATAACCATCTGTCTGCTTCCACTTTTTCAATCTGGTCCATCTCCCCCGAGCCCCTAGCCTGTGGTCAGAGCAGCTAAGCTGGAAGGAAGAAGTGGATGCCTGTCAGGAGGCCTTGGGATAATTGCATTCTTCTCCCACCAGTGCTCAGCTCTCCATCTCCTCCTCCCAGTGCACACAGCAAACATCTGAGATTACTGTGGATGGGACTGACAGAAAGACTGTCTTTTTTCCCTCTTTGAATGAATGATAATGTTTTAAAACACAGATACATCTGTCGTGCTGACTAGAGGGTATGAAGAGATATCGAGTAAATATTAATGTGCTTCTGTAACTTGGGTCCTGACAGTTTATCTTTCCCCTCCTATTCTGTTTTGTGCTTTTCTCAAGATAATATTATTCTCATATGAAGATTTTACACAGCCCCGTGGGCTGATCACCTGCCACATGTAGCTAAGTCTCCCCTGACCCAAGGCACTGCCTCACAGGCATTTTTCTGAATCGTCATCTCTCTACCACGGCTTTGGCACTTCTCTGATACATACTGATACTCACAATCAACATGAACTATTATGTCAAATAACTGCCCAGATGTCATGCAGCAGACAGATTAAAGGCTTATTACAGTTTAGGTAGCATATGGTGCAGGGGGGTTATTTTAGAAATTGGCTAATGTGTATGATCTACTGAAATAGTCCCTGAGCAAGCTGAAATGCTACCTGCTGAAATGAAGAGACAGAAGGAAAAAAAAACCACCACAAAACAAAAACAAACAACAAAACAAGGCTCAGAGAAAAAACTTCCTCATGAAGAATAATAATACACTTTGCTACCTTACCTCTTTGTTTCAGCAACTGCCTCTGTCACCATATTTTATAAGGGAAATTAAAAAAAAAAACACAACAGAGATAATCATCCCAGGCAAGACTCCCAGGAAGTTCCTGAGCTGCACGTTCACAGACTGGGAAAAGCTGCCATATATATATATATATATTTTTTTTTTTTTAAGATGACAAGGAACTATACATTTTTTTCCCTCCTGTTTTCCTTCCCATCCTTCACCTACCCACCCCCTGATACAGATACTGCCTAGAAGACGTGAATGCTGGCTAATTTACCATAACTCTGAATGCTCAGAATTTACTTCAAAATGACATTCCAAACCTGTTACATTAATTTTCAGAGGTGATAGGGATTTTCAAAGAGTCTAGTAGCCTAAACAATGGTTGATTAGTAGGGTCCCTAGAAATCAAAGTAAGGAAGAGAGTAGCAGGGAGATACCACCATCAAGAAAAAAAAGAAAGGGAATCTTACTCCATGCAGATTCAACAACTTTCTTCAGCTTCATCCCTTTTCTCACTCAGCACTTCATGTGCTTCTGAACTCAATAACCTACTCAGTACTTCCAGTTAAAGGTAGTTTATTTCTAATCTCTGGCATCAACAAGGGCCAAAATGTGGAAAAAAACACTCCATTTGGACACATCCTCTGAAACTTCTAACAGCTTATACATATACATACAGACGTGAATAGCATTTGGACTTTGTGATGAGCATTAATATCTAAACATGAAATTAGACACCCTTGCTTCTAAACACAGAATCTATTAAGCCAAGTGAACAGAGAACCGCAGTGTTAGAAATCAGGTGCCTGAATCAGCACTGACAAGTAAGTAGAGAGATTCCAAACTGATTAAGTGGGAGATAGCCATTTGTTGGGGTTTTTTTTGTTTGTTTTTTTTTATCTCTTCTAAATTTCATTCTGAGGTGTACCCCAATTAGCTGACTGCACAAAGGTCAGGAAAGAAGATAGGCTTTTTCTTTGTTATTTGGAGTGCACTCTGCAAGAGTCAGACTTTGAAATGTCTTCAACAATTAACTCAATTAAGGGCACTACTGACCTATTTTCCCTCTTACACAATTACACAGGTATAAAGGAATAGTTATTGCAGATGTTAACTCATGAGTTGTTTCTGATTTTTTAAAGGCTACAATTTGTGCTGAATTAAGCACGTGCAATACAGCCTGAGTACACTTACACTGAAAAATTGTATAATGTCCTCACCTTTCTTGTGATTCATTGTGCTCACTTGAATGCAATCTGACATCTCCATAATTTTGTCTCAAAAATTTTATTTAACTACTAGACATCATGAAGAGGGAAGATTTTTCTAATTTGGAACATAACATATTTATTTTTAGGTTTCCTGATGGAAAACAAACTTTTATCACCTGTCTTCATTGCAATGAAACCCCAATAACCTTCTCTCTTTCTTAAACTCCTGCTTCCTTCCACCAACAATTCTGAACATTGCAGTTAACAGCCAGCAATCTCATTATCCATCTGCCATAAATCTTCAAGAGCATCACTGTGTTTTGACAGTCAAGAAAGGCAAAGGGAAGCAATAAGCATAACCAAGAATTCTTTATGAATGCATATATCCTGAGGACTTTCAGAAATCAAGTGATTTCAGAAATCTGAATCTAGGCAACATAATATGTTGAAAAACTTTCTCTAGGATACAAAGCAGATTTTTTTTTTTACTTATTCTTAATACATAATCACTCTTGATGAATGCACTGCACAGATTGTTAGCACTAAAAAGATACATCGTGTTGAGAGTTTTATTTAATTTAAATTAAAACCCCTGTTACTTGCTTAAAAGTTCAGAGAACTGGTACAACAACAGCAGACGCAAACTTTGAAAAACATGGATGGTCTGTTGCAATTCTTAAGATTTAACAAGGATCAGACAATTTGCAGCTCACTTGAATAGTCATTTAATGACCTTGGGAACTCACATCTGACGTTAGCTTTTACGTGCTCTTCACAATTTAATGGACTACATATTCACAAAATCACGGGCAAGTAATTGATTTTTTCCCAACTAATGTGAATATCAGATGTGGAACCAAGCACAGCTTCAAGAAACACATCACAGCTGAAGTTCTGTACTCCCAGTGTCACTTGTTTGCCAGCATGTCTTATTTGCAGCAAGAATATGGCATTATTCTTACCAAAAGCATCATAAGATGCTTTTGAGGAGATGTTCTTTGAAGATCAAATCATATCAACTATGCTCTCTACAACTACCTGAAAGGAGGCTGGAGCCAGAGGGGGGTTGGTCTCTTTTCCCAGGCAGCTATCAGCAAGACAAGAGGGCATGGTCTCAAGTTGTGCCAGGGGAGGTTTAGGCTAGGTATTAGAAAGAATTTCTTCACGGAGAGGGTGATCAGACATTGGAATGGGCTGCCCAGGGAAGTAGTGAATTCTCCGTGCCTGGAGATATTTAAAAAGAGACTGGATGTGGCACTCAGTGCCATGGTCTGGGAACCACAGCAGTAGTGGATCAAGGGTTGGAGTTGATGATCTCTGAGGTCCCTTCCAACCCAACCAATTCTATGATTCTATGCTTCTCTCCAGCAATGCAGCAGGGAAGATCATGCATTGTAAAAGCAGCAATCCTCCAGAGTCCCTTGGTATAATAATAGCATGCAGGTTGTGAGCAGGTTGTACTTTGAGTATGAGGAAATAAGGAGGGCTTTCAGACTCCGAGAGGGGCGGAACACAGAGGGGTCTATTCCCTCCCCTTCCATGCCCATACCCAATGCAGGTCAGGCAGCCCGGCACCCCTTCCTCTCTTTCTCCTGCTCCTTCCTTCGCTGCTGCTCCCCTGAGCTCCTTTACCCCCAGATCACCACCTGCTCACCAGAATCCACATTCATCGAGAGGATCCACATCCATCGGGTGTTGGGAAGAGCCATGGACCCCCTCTCCTGAGTTGGCCTCACTGCAATGGGCTCTCAGGCATCTATCTCTGTCATCAACATCGGGTTGTATATATACATTTGTATATTTGTTCCTTATGCCATGTGTTACTGCCTTTCCCCTGTTCTAGTAAATTTGTTTTAGTTTTAATTTCCAACTTTAAGTCTCTCATTATTCCCCTTTTATCTTCCCTCAGGAGGGTGAAAAGGAGGCAACAAAGAATAATTCTGTCCTCTAGTTTTTGGTCTGCCCAAAATCCTAAGCCGTGACAGAAGTAGCTGCCAGACACCTGCAGCACTACGTTCAACCTAATGAATGCCACCTAGAGTGTGACACAGCATTGAGTGATTGTGCTTTTTCTGTTTCCAGACTGAAGTTGGATCTCCTGCAATCACTTTAGCTGCTTCAGTTCCCTGGGCTTACAGTTCAAGCCCAGCCAAAACACCTACAATGTAAATATCCCCTCAGTAAATCAAATGAATAAGAACAGATGAGAATCATGAGAATGAATACAAATGGATGACTATTTATTGTATGAGAAATATATAATGTTATATGCTTCATTTAACCAATATAATACAGACTGCAAGCTCCAAGCTCCACTGAAGTGTGAATAGCTTCTAATAAACTTCTTGTGTACACATGCACAACACCAACACAACAGCTGGGATGCTTTCCCATCTTGGCAGGGGGTCACTGCCACATTACTGCTATGTTTTAGCCACATTAGGCAAAGCATCAAACAACATAGGCTGTTGCCTAACAGAGGAATTCTCCCCCTTTCATTTCCCCAACCTCCATGTCTAAACCTGGTTTCTATTAGAATTTATCTGTTAACTATAAGCTAAAAATCATCTATTCAGTTATTATGAGGATTTTTTTTCTTTTCTTTTTCTTTTTTTTTTTTTGTCAGGGCTTCTGTGTTGTTCCCTTCAGAAGTCAGGATTGAAAATTAAATACTTGAGCACATATAGCAAGGCACATACTTCTTGATAGGCTTTCAAAACTCCCTTGCAAAGAGACTGTATAACCAGGCTTCATCACATACGGAGCATGAGATTCAACCACAATTGGTGCACAGAACCAGTGGGAGTCATCTGCTCGTTCTGGAATACCTCTCTTCCCATCCTACAAACTGTCCTCATGTCATTAGGCCATTTTGGGGTGCTTGCCAGATGCCACTTAAACAGGCCTGCTCTATAGGCCTGGCTGTCCTCATCTCCTCTGTCCCATACCAGGCACATCATTTCAAGAAGGCTCCATGGTGACATTTCCTGCAGGACATGACCCGAGTGCGTCACCTTTAATTGTTAACCTTCCAAAGGACTCAAATGTTCCAACAGAACATATCAGAATTTCTATCACATTTAACAACTAAATATTGAAATAGATATTATTTTAAACAGAAGCCTCCCTGGCACATTTAAGTTACTTATTTCACTCTTCAGCACAGAGTTTATCTGGATGCATAGTATCTTTGTAGCTCCCACAAAAGTCGTAATTTTTGTACATTTATATAGTTACTGTCATACTTCAGTTTCATTAAAAACAAGAGGCTACAGTGACAAAATATTCAAGCACTAATATGATAGACAAAGTATAATATTGAAATAGGCAGATTAGATTATCAGACTAGGCAGGACTGGATGAAGAATTTTTAGCCTACCACAGTATTCACCTGGGACAGATTTTAGGCTGAGAAGTACAAACATATTATTTTATGCCAACTAGAGAAAAAAAATAATAAAAAGAAAAATCTCCTGGTTTTGAGGATTTTTAACCCAGGTCACTCCACAGACCCAGTTCACAGGATGTATCCATAAGCAGCTAAGAGAATGATGAGCTATTACAAGCAGCGGAAGTAAGTGGCCAGGAGAGAATAGCACTATTTAAACCAGATTTTCCACCAAGGAAAATGTATTGTTAAACTATGCATTATACTTCCTTACATTTAGAATTAGGAATATTTGAAAAACAATAGCTCATGTACCCAGTGCATGCTGTGGGATTTCTCTGAGACCAGGAGAACTGGAAACATTCTGTAGTTTGCTTGTGCAGCTTCAATTAAGGCAAATTGAATTAAACTCTCCCTTGAGGAGGACCTCTGTAGCTCTGCTCCTCCTTTTCTGAACAATTCCAGATGTAGGTGTGGAATATTTTCCATTTCTCTCTGAAGACTTCCACATGCCTGGCTGCACTGCCACAACCATTGAAATAGGTGAGCTTCTTGGGGAGAAGTCAAGGGGCTCTAAACAATGATCAAACAGTATTGGTACATGCTTGAATTTTCACAAGTTAATTTTGTTCATCAGGGCTTCCTTACTTACTTAGCAACAGATGGGTCAGCTGGAAACAACTCAGAAGAGATGGAAACACTTATGCTGCAGAACAAATGGAAGTTGAGTACAATGTGGCCCATAATTACACATTCAGTGGCACTTCACTTTTTTCCTGTCATATCCAGAATTTATTGCCTGCTTAATAGCTCTTCTTTGCACTTTCTTTTGAGCACCTGTTCAATACAAGGTACTAACAGGACTTCCTTTTGGAATGCCACCAGTATCCTGACCCTTTTGTAAGATATCATCCTTCCAGTGTAGCTCTGCCTGTTCACCTTAGCATTTTGAAGCTCAGCAATCAGGATTGCCACTCTCAGGGTACACCCTTGGGTCTGGCACATGCAGGAGTGATGGAACTCCAGCAGGTCTAATTGTTGACCACAGCTCATTATTTTCCTCTCTCAAAAAGATGTAAAGATATTTGCTAGAATGCTTTTTCCCCCACAACAGCAGAATACAAAAGATCAGCTCCATTTTTACTGAAAGCCATGAAATCTTTAATTCCCCCTTAGACTTCCCTCACCCCACTATAAAGCTGTGACATTAACAAAATGCATATTAAAAAAAAAAAAAAAAAAAAAAAGCAAGTCATAGGGCTATCATACGAAAAAGACTATACTGTTCTCATTTAGCACAACTATCAATTTGTTTAAGATTTTTAAATCTGCCTCTCGTTCTTTTCTAACCAGACATGTCAGAGCATTGAGCTAGAGCTGTTTATACTTTTTCAAATGGTTAAGCAGAAATGCTAACTCTGGCAGACACAAAGCAGTAAATCCAGTGTGTAACAACTTCAACTCTGCATTGTGCAAGGCCTGAGCACCTGAATGTGCATCTGAATGGCCAGTGCAGATGATTTAGAGCTGCTGTGTCCACAGTGTGTGGGAATTTACCTGTGATTTCTGGACATCCAGGTGCCTGAACTGCAGGCATTCAATACATCACTGTTACAGGGGGCATGTCAGTAGTGCTGGCAGTCTGGACTTCACTCTCCCAGTCCTTTTTGAAATAATAAATCCAAGACATTTACTCATAACCTGCCTTCAGATCTGACTGGTAATGGTAAATCCATTAAACTTTGCTTTCACTGCTCACGATGTTTCTAAAAATTGTAAGTGAGATTACAATCCAGTAATACAGCTCCTGGTATTTTTTCTCCTCAGATGTAATAATGAGCTGGATAAGAACAAAGTTGACCCAGGGATTTCAATACAGAAACTTTCATTGGAAACCTGAACAGTGGTGTGCAAACCCATGAGTTTATGCCAATATAATAATGGCAATTCTACACCATTAACAAGTATAGATCAACTGCTGGATTCTTGTTTGATGGGATGTCATAAATGAATTATATTTCTTCTTAAACTATATAATTAACTCTTAATGAACCCTTTCCTTTCTCCAGTAAATTCAATTTTGTCTAATCCTTGGGTTTATGGTAATGCTGAGCTCATTAAAATGTTACTTAAAACTCATTAAAATGCACACTGAGAGGTAACATCTTCATTACAGTAATATGTTGTAAAAGAAAAAAGAATGCTTTATTATCACTTAATTGTTTCCAAAACTGAATACATTTGCATAGTTATGAGGTTCACAGGATATTTTCAGTAGTACTCAATAATTAAGCAGTTCAGTAATTAAAAATGCATTTTCTAAAAATAATTTTATGTTCCTGCTTACTCCCTGTTGTTTTTTTTTTCCATTGGAGGAAGTGTTCATGTTGATACAGTTTACAGAATCAAACAACACTGATACCTGCATTGAAAGGTATAGCTCTCTAAGCCCTTAGAAAATTTAGTATAGTCACCAATATATTTTGCTTTCTAACAGAGTCATATATTATCCCCCCAGTCTTTTTTTTCAACACCAGGGACAACCAGGAATTATGCAGGGGCCTTTCAAGTGCAAAGCTGTACTATAATTTTCATCATTTAGTGTTACTATACACTTGCACATGACAAAGTACCTGAGCAGAGGTCAGCTGGGACCAAGATGTGGCTTTAGAAGATGCCAGATGAACCATGAATCTGCCTTAACTCATGTTCTAAGTCAGAAGCCCTCAAGTTGGGATACTGATTGTATGGCAGTGTTGTAGCTTCACCCCTGCTTTTCTGCTTTCCCTCTGGACAAGGGCTGTAGCAACTCTAAGGCAAAAGGGCTTCCTTTGCACAGTTCTGCATACCATCTTCTTCCATCTCCCTGGCAGCACAAGGTTGAGATTACCAATGATAAAGTTCTAGCCAAGCATGTGCATCCACTATAGAGGTGGATGTTACTATGATTAGGTATTTGCTCAACAGATTTGTACTCAGCATATGAGCCTGATCATATTTAGTTTAACAGTTTCTGCTGCAATAAATTGCTGGGCTGCTTTAGAGAAATTAAATGTGAAAGTTAATGGACCAGGCCTTTTTTCAGTGTATCTCTTCACAATAGCAAATAAAAATGTATTAACAAAACAGTCAAAAGCTAGTAACTTCTCAAGTAACTTCAGCACTGAATATCTAGTGTCCATTGTTTGCCATATGACATTAGTGTGGAAGATACATTCTAACTTTCATTTTAATTGCCAAAGAAGGGTTACTAGAAAAAACAACATACCTTGCCAGGGCATGCAAACTCAGGTCTTAGATGGGAAAAACGTAGCTTTGAAGCCTTGAGTCATTCAAGGAGCTGTCTAATGTGACACCATTGAAGATTCCTTGAAGTATCGATTTAATACCAATCACTGCTCTTTTCTATGGCTTTCAAATACTATTTCCATTTCTACAAAACAGACTTTTTTTTTTTTTTTTTTTTTTTAACATATATGCATCACAATGCACTCAACATGGAATTTGCCAACTTGTGGTGAAAGTTGACTTGAATGCCAAAGACACAAATTTAAATATGGATGCAGAAGATCAACATAAGGGGAATAAGAGAGAGAAATGGTCTGTGGTCTTTCAACCTCTATACCATTAGTAGAGAATAAGAGACTATAATAAAAATATAGTAAAGAAAAAAAATTAAGTACTAATCAGATTTAACATTTTCAGCCGTGAGTGAATAAACAGTTGTTGCCGTCCCAAACAAGCAGAAAAATTGCACTTATACATCATAGGACAGCATTCTCATGGTACCAGGCTGGTATAAAATAAAATAGAGTTACTAGGTTTACCACAGCTGTCCTTGGTGAGCCTGGACAATTAACTGATCTCAGGTCCCAGATTTAAAAAATGATCAGACTTCTTTTTGCTTTGTACAGTTCCTGGTACAGTGATCCAAATAAAAATTTTTATAATGCACATCTTAACAAAAATTATGAAATTCGGGACAGCTGCTACGTGAGATATCAGTATGTAGGCTGAAAATTTTTGTTTAATAATATAATTCATATTATACTTCTTAACTTGCTTTTAATACTCCTTTAACACATCAAGTCCTAATGGAGACACACATTGCTGTTTCTACACTAATTTACATGTAATGTTCTTTGCCATTTCAAAAGAAAACAAATAATGTGTCTTCTCAGCCAAATAAGCAATCTCTCATTTTATCTTTATTGCACACACTACCAGATAAGTTAAGTAATTTCTCTTAAACTCTCAGCAAGATGGCTGGAAATAAATTATTCTGAAAGTAAGTAACTGGCATAATAAGTATTAATGTTGAAAACCTTCTCCACTGTATTTCCTTGTATTGACTAAGTAAAAATAAATGAGATATCATAAACATAAAGTAGAAGATAGATAGTTCATTGGGGGGGGGGGGAAAGTAATTACCTATTAAATTTACTAGTTTTTTCCTACATAAGCACTGTCTAAATTGAACATCAGCATCTGACTGTAAAAAAAAAAAAAAAAAAAAAAAAAGAAAGAGTACTAAAATTTCAATTGCTATGTATGGGAAGGACAACTAGTCTATTAAATCCAATATTTAACAGAAATAAGCACCAACTGATGTTAGTGCAAGACTGGGAAAATCGTGACTGTGCATATCCAAATCCCAAAAGCCAAAACTCTTCTCTTATGGTAATGTTATGAACACGTAAGCAAACAAAACTGATACCATTTTAATTCAGAGCTGATATAATAATTTTAAAATGAGAAACAGAAATGTTGCTTTCTTGCTGCCTGAGTTATTCTGTTCACTGCATCCCCCTGCTGCTGCAGAGAGAGAAACTGGAGTGAGATGAGATACACTCACCAGCAGGACAGAATGGGGGCTTTAACCCAAGTGATGCACTGCTGTGAACTGAAAACACTCAAAGAATTTAAACTAACCATTCCAGATTATTTTTAGCAAAATAACTGCCAGATACATGCGGTGTTCTCTATTCTCTTGCAGTATGATACAATGATCATAATAAAATGTATCAAATCTCTGTTAAATCACTGTATAATACATTCTTACATAGTCTCTCACTGCTGAGGTTATACTACAAGTTGGTGATTCCAAATCTGTGATAGTTTTTAGCCTAAAGAATTTATTTCTTAAAGGGATTCCTGAATACCTTGTGGGTCATGTAAGGAAAATGGAATACCTGAATAAGATTTTTTGGGCTCTGTTTTAATTTTTACACCCTGTGGAGATTAAAGACACTTGAGTGATATAATCCATGCCACGAAAGAACATTTATTCATTAATATTGGCAGTCCTTCCATTGCCTGCCTGGAGTTAATCTCAAGTTCAACAAGGCTAAGTGCAAGGTCCTGCCTATGGGTTGGGGCAATGCCAAGCACAAGTAAAGGCTGGGTGGAGGAGTGAATGAGAACAGCCCTGAGGAGACGGATTTATGGTGCAGGTCGAGGAGAAGCTGGCAGTCCAGAAAGCCAACTGTGTCCTAGTATGCATCAAAATAAGGGTTGCCAGCAAGTCAAGGGAGGTGATTCTCCTCCTCTACTCTGCTCTTGTGACACCCACCTGGAGAATTGTGTCCAGCTCAGGAGCCCACAGCACAAGAAGGACATGGAGCTGTTTGAGACAGTTCAGAGGAGGGCCACAACGATGAGCTGAGGGCTGGAGCACCTCTCCTATGAAGACAGGCTGAGAGAGTTGGGGTTGTTCAACCTGGAGAAGGCTCCAGGGAGACCCCTTAGCAGCCTTTCAGTACCTGAAAGGGGCCTAAAGAAAAGCTGGGGAGGAACATTTACAAAGGCGTGTAGTGATTGAATGAGGCTTTAAACTCAAAGAAGGTAGAATTAGATTAGATTAATATCTAATAAAGGAAGAACTTTTTTCCTATGAGGGTGGTGAGATGCTGAAACAGGTTGCCCAGAGATATTGTAGCTGCCCCCTCCCTGGAAGTGTCCAGGGCCAGGCTGGATGGGGCTTTGAGCAACCTGGTTTAGTGAGAGGTGTCTGTGCCCATGGTGGAAGCACAGGAACTAGATGATCTTTAAGATCCCTTCCAACCCAAACCACTGTATTATTGTTTGACGGTTCCAAGAGCAGAAATATATATATATCCAATTGAATACAAGAATCAGGCTTTCACTGTCTTTACTCAAAGCAAAATGTTGGAAGGCAAAAGCTGAACTATATGCTTCCATATTCCATTGGAAAAATCTGTTAAATAATAATGCAAGCATCTCACATTCATCAGAAAGAAAAAAAAGTCAAACACAGCCCTGTGCAAACCACAACAGCAGAAAGAATAAAGCAAAAGTATTTTTACATTTCTCTTCTACTAATATTTCTCTGCAATAGTTGAAAAAAACCATTCATTGGTGAGTGACACTTCTCAGTTTTTTATTTCTCATATTTCAAAACAGAGAAATATGAACTGTCTTTTGAACTTCTTAATTATTACAGCTAATAACTTGTTCTTTAATTTACATTTCTTTTATGAAACACTTGTTCTTACACCCTTGGTGCTAACTGCCAGAGTAATTTATCATCACCACTAAAACCAAATACACTCAAGGCCACACACCAGCTTTACTGGTGTCCTCCCTACCAATACACTGTTTCAAAGAAACAGTATATGGAAGCTTATATATATGTACACACACAATTAAAATGACAATTTGACTAATTCTTTAATTTTTTTAATATTCCCAAATATTTATAAACTCTCAAGTATCGAAAGCTACACAGTACTAAAAGTTTCTATAAAAGGGTGTGTCCTCAGCTCATATCATGACAGAAGGGGCTGTCCATGATCAGAGTATGCTCTAAAAATCACTGCCCAAGATTTCCTATCACTTATGGAACACTAATCTGATTTCTGTTGTCTTTACTGTCTGCCTAGATTTCTTTTGTTGGGAGTTGTAGTTATTGCATAGTAAAATGCCGTATCTGTCAGAGATTTGTCAGAAATAGGGAAGGGATGGAAAGAGAAAGGAATGAAAACTGGGAGAAAACTAGTGTGGGTATTTCTACCCTTTTTTATTTAAAATACTGAAAATCACCTGTTCAAGCTCCCCCTCCTTCATCCCTAATGAGAGTTGTTAGTAAAAAGTAGTCCAGCCTACCCCCTGACGTCTTTAATTGACTTCATAGTGAGTGTTATCAAGAGCTACTCAAGCATTGCTAATGGTGCCTACAGATTGCCCACACATGGCATGGCTGGCACTCCTTGGACTTTAAAAAGGCTAATAGGAGAGCATAATCTCCACTCAGCATGGGAGCAAAGACCACGAGTGATCTGGAAAACAACAAGTAATTAGAAAGTGTTCTTCCCCAGATGAAAGAGAGGTGGAAAATGAAGATAAAGATGGTACTCAACCATGGAGTCTCCTAACTTTGCAATTATGGAATTTCTGTCACAACAGAATGGTATTTCAAAGAGTGTGACATTCAATAATTAAAGGAGTAAGTCTGGCAAGTTGAATTGTGGGCCTCTAATTTTCCTCTGTGATTGAATACTTCACAGAGAGAGATACAATAGAGGTTATACAGAGAGGCAGCTTTTAAGATTTTTTTTTATCATCTTTTCTCCAATAGTTTCAGTAAGAAACCTGAACACAATTGTATTTTTTACTAACTTACTAGCAATGGTAGACTGGACTTTGAAAATCTACAATTCTTCCATACTTAAGACTCTGAAACACTTCAAAAACTCTGAACAAGCCTCACTGACTCCTAGGAAGAAAGAAGAAATACCCAAGCATTGCTTCACTACTCTCTAAAATGAAATGGTTTAAACTGTGTTTAAAGGCATGCAGAAATATTGCCTGAGAGTCTAAAATATGAAATGCAGTGATGCACAATATGTTGCAATAGGAAAGTTGATGGCTAATGCAAAAAACCTACTGCATAATTTAAAGTCCTTTAGGGGAATAAAGATCAGGTTGGCAGGGGCCCATGCAGTTACTACTTGGAGGGCTGTAGTGCAACCATGAAGATGCTGAAGTGTCATGCAACACAAAGCCTGCAAGTAGCCCTGAGGAGTGCTAGAAAGCAGCCAGACTATGTTCTCTACTCTTTCTTGCTCAGGTAAATTTCACCTTTCCTACCATACTGTACCTATAGCAACAATGGCAGCAGAATTAAGGGGGAAGGATGAGTCCCTATGGTCTCTGAACAACTCAACAATGCTGATCAGAGGGAGTATCTTGACTGCAGAGAGATATTTTTACACTAGGTTACACTATGGAAAGCAACAGGCATATTTTTATCCTATGGGTATTTTTAAAATATGTTCAATAATTAAAATATTACAAAACACAACATTTAAAAAGTATTTAAGAAAGATTAGGAAAACCAGAAAACCAGCTGTAATTTTAACTTGAATGCCCCACTATGAAGTATTGAAGAGTGAAATAAAAAGGTGGGAGAGGTACTATCACAGATTATCATCTACTTATCTACCTACCTACCACTTCAGACAAAGAACAAAAAAACAGAAGAAAACCCCAAACCAAAAAACCCATTGTGGGCATGATGTCTCCATTTAGCTGTAGAGTATCTGATAGCATATGATTAAGATCAGAACAACAAGGCATTTATATAATGCACGCTGATATAGCTGGACATCCATAATGGAAAATACTGCCTCTGCCTTATTTGAATTGTTCGACATTGTTAATGAAGCAGGGAGAATGGGGGGAGATTTGTTAGCTATAACTTACTTGGTTTGACAAAAGCCTGTGATAAGATCCTTGACAAGCAACTATTAAGGAGAATAAATAACCATAGGGTAAGAAGTAAATTCTTGTTGTGGATTAAAAACTAGCTAAGTGATAGGAAACAAAGAGTGGTAATTAATGGCTGCTTCTCCAAGTAGAGAGAAGTCAAGAGTTGGGTACCTCTGGGATCTGAAACAGGACAGGTGTTCAATACAGATATTAATGGGTTCAAAGCTGAAATACGTTGAAAGTAAAGGAAAAAGAGTGAACAACTCAAGACTGTTTTCCAAAAGATAAACATGGCTGAGATCTGCCATAAGGATCCATTCAAATTGGGATATTGATACGGAAATAGCAGACAACATTTAATTTTATATAAAGATGAAGGTATAAACATTTGGGAGGATTATTGAAGGTTATCTCCATGCTCCAAATTGTTCTGGAACAACAGTCTGACTGGATATAAAGGGGTGGAAAAGGAAGATAAAAGCATAAAGGTTCTAGAAATATAGCGATATGACTTGCAGTCAATTTAGATTATTTCTTAACTCCAAAATAGTACTTTACAATTGACACCCAAACTTTGAATTGTTTTTTCATTCAAATACTTGTCATTATCTTAGCATAATCACTATACTAAAATAAGCAGAACTTTTCACAGCATTTTTGGTAAACACAGTTCAACCAGCTGTGTTCATCCTTTCCTCTAGCAGTGCCAAAAGTACCATACAATTATCAGCATCTGTTAGAAGTGCTTTTCAAATTCGATTCCAGAAAAATGCTTTTGCATTTTTCCAGAAAAGTACTTTTGCCTCCTGCCTTGAATTCAAATACAAAAAGAATAAAACAGAGTACAAAGAATTTATCATATCCCAGCTGTAATTACAGGGCACAGCTAGAGAGATTCATTAAGAACTAAGCATAATACATCCTGATGTATTTACATTAGCCTAATCTAGCTGGTCCAGTCAGCTCTACAGTCAAGATGAGTGGCACAAGTTTTATTACTCAGTAGCAACTCTGGAGTATTTGCCAAGAGTCCTAGGAGAGTTTATATCATGTTGCTACCATAAGCTAAAGCTTTTGTTGTACGGACATACTCAAAGAGGACAGATGGACTGAGGCTGATTGTTTGAGAATTAGTGTAGTCTGTTAATGAAGTTACAGTACCAAATGCACAAAACACATCTGACTACCAATGTTAATAACTTGTTTGATGAACATTTCCACTTTATGGCTACTTGGAGTGATGACCAGTGCTTAAACTGATCATATTTTTATCTACTCTTCTATCAAAGTATACCTCTTACCTAAGCTGTGCTCCTACGTATAAAGGTTGGACCAGATGATCCTTGAGGTCCCTTCCAAGCTGGCATTCCAGAATTCTATGATTACTGTCTCCACATTAAAAAATGAGACATGAAAAAAAAATGGTACTGCTACTCTTTAAACAATATATAAAAAATTTCTCCACTGCACCTCTTTATAGTCATGCAAGTAATCTGACAGTACACCTACCCATCCAGTAATCTTAAAATAAGCATTTGGAAAGTCTGAGAAGGGGGTGGAGTTAGGTTGGGTGCACTAATCAGATATAGTAACACAAGATGGAAAGAAAAATGCTTGCCTAAAGGGCCCAAGGAAATGATCTAAAATAAAAGCTGAGCTCTTCCTAAAGCAAGACTGCCAGCATCTTCCAGCTGCCCCCTCCCCATGGTGCACTAAAGTAGGACACAGTCTAAACCATGTGCAAAAAAAATTTTTTTTAGTTATTTCCAAAATTCCCCTCCAGAAATTAGACACCCAGCTATAATATGTTTCAGTGAAAATAACCATTCTTCAATTCTCCTTTTAGGCAACCCTAAATTCCTCTGGTATTATCTGATAGCACAGAGCTCATGTACGTTCTCCCTTCCCACTCCCCCATTTGCATGGATGCCTGATGAAGTAACTCCATGCTCCAACCTGAATTGAAGTCCAACCCTACAACTCGTTTCCTCTATAAAATCTGCACATCCCAAATTCCAGAAAAGCAGCCCCCAGCCTCACTCATCAACCTGCACTCCAGGCCAGTACCTGCTAGCCTGCAGTAAAGTCACCAGCTTTCCCCAGGAGGTGAGACTGTGGTTGCCCTCTGGAAGTGCTGTCATCTCCACGTGCCCTTGCCTGCAGACAAGGGTGGAAATGCTGAAGAAGAGGCAGCCACATGGTAGAGATCAGGGTTTGGGCTTACCTGATTCTTGTACTGCATCCCCAAGGGCTCAATGGGGATGCTCTATCGTTCATGCTGGTACCACAAAGAAGTAGGTAAGAAAGGAGAAACAAAGCAGAGAGAGAATGGGACGAGAAGAAAAGCAAAGGGAAAAACAATAGGCTTCTCAACAGGGAATGTTCTTCAACCCTTTTTTGAAAAGGCTGATTTAATGAGCAACTGACTATGTGAAAGTAGAGATAACTAATCCTATTTCTTCCTAGGTTCACATCTAAACACAGTGTGAACAGAAGTTTTTGCAGCACTGGGGTGATTCAGTTATGCAAGAATGAAATATCAGCATGCGTGTTTTTAAGGAATGCTTTTAATTTGCTAAACAAATCAATTTCTTAATTTTTTTCCTAATGTTTTAAAAACATTAATACCATTTTTTTCCTGTATGAGTTAGAAAATGCTCTTTTCTGGTCACCAATGGAGCTTGAAATGAATATTTTTTCTTTCTACTATCTAACTGTATCAATTGAATGAATGGGCCTGTGGATATAATTTTTTTAATTGTATATTCTCCCTGGTCATTTTAAAGAGACATATAATTGGGCTGCTTGTTTTCTTTCCATGGAAAAATATAAAAAAGAAGCACACTCTACTTTAACTGAGTATTTACAAACCAATAATCTGTATTTGCCATGGAAAAATTACAGCTGCCCAAGACTAAGCCCTTGCCATTTTGAATCTTATTTCACAAAGCCAATTGACCAGAGACTACAGACTGTCTCTTACAGTATGTAAAAATTACGTTCTTTCTCCATATTTAGTATATGCATTCAAATATCATAATACCTTTGTCCTGGGAGAAAACTTCAAGGAAAAGAGGAGTAACAGTAAATGAAAGGTTAAAAAGCTGCTGTAGGTTTTTGGGTTAGGAAAGATATGATTTGACACTTACCAAAACCTGAAATATACCAAAACTTGAAACAGAAAGAAAAAAAGCCTCCACTCTGCTTTACATCAACATTTCCATTTTTTTTATCCACCTGTTACAACTCATTTAATTAAACACTCTCTGCTGGAAACAATTTTTTGTATGATATGCCAGTACTCTAAAATTGACTGTGAGAGGCATCCAGTCTCTAATTTTAGAAGTCATAAGCAGTAGCAAAGAATTTGCAAAATAAAAAAAACAAAACAAAACCAAAAAACTTCAAACTGATTAATCTTAGCATTTCATTCCAAGCATGTTGCCATTACTTGAAATATTAAGCCTGCCCAAACAGGTAGCCTCAGATGCTTTGTATTAAGCAGCTGAGTCAGCAATTGCCATGCTTACAAAATATGACAGTACAATTGATTACTGCCTTTTTTTCCCCACCTCTTAGATAACTGTTTTCCTTTGAAGTCAGAGGCCAAGAGAGAAAACATCTGTTACCATCCAAAGCACTGTTTAACTGGGGGTATAACTCCATGGCCAGGAAACAATGGTTTAATTACTATTTTCTTCCTAATAATAAAAAAATTGTTAAATAGATGCTTTTGTATAGAAAAGCTTTTTAGCACATATAGATAGAAGGATGTATACTGGATATTGGAAGTATATTGGATTTATTCACTTTTGGGCTCATTTTGGAGGAATGAACACCGGGTTGAGCTAAAAGCTAGCTGTTTTTTGAACCAAACATACTCATGTGTTCATACTTATCATGGGAAGGGGTCATCCAGCTAATGAAGATGATGTATAGTAGACTAGCCACAATTAGTTTACTGGAAAAGAGACAAAATTTGCCTCTTACTAAAGTAAAACATGATAGTATTGTACTGAAATCAGAGGAGCAGCCTTTTGTAAAGTGGATACAAGTGAAAAGCAGAAGCTTTGCACGCATGCTTGGTCCTGTTATGCAGTACAACTCAGAGAGGAATGTTCTACGTATTAGGTCACACATGAAATGAAGTGTTGTTGTTCAAGAGAAAAAAATGTGTAATCCCCATTGCATAAGATAACTTGAAACCCTGTCATCTCCAGTGATCAGTGCACCTGTAAAGAGAACATTAGAGACAATACTAAGGTGAAGAAAATAACCCCACACGTTACTGGTTGACTGAACACATCCAGAGAAAAATTCAAAATGTATCCTTTGCCAACTGCCACCTCACTGAGGGATCTGAGATGCTTGAATTTTCTCCATCTATATAAAAGATGCTCCCTTGCACCCCTATTGTAAATCCTGATTCGCTGGGCCTGTAGGTATATGTGCATCTTATATTTAGACCTACCAGTTGCTTGAAAGTTGAGAAAATTACTTCTTATATAGAGAGTTTTATTTCCTTTTTTGTTATTATTTTGCCTTCATTCTTTCTTTTCCTTGGCATTGATGACTATTATACTCTCCTGTGATTTAGACAACACAAGAGCAAGACAATGCAGGAACAGAAAGTGATCAAAAATGGGAGTGAGGAAGGTGAAAGCTGAAAGAAGAGCAGGTAAGTCCAGCATCTAAGCAAGTGCAAGGCCCATATGTTAGACTGATTCTTTTTAAATAACAAAGCTGTGTTTGTAGAAGAGGCAAACTACCTGAATTATTTGATCTGGGATAAAAATCGTATCAAATATATACCAGAAACTCTGCAACTGCTAGGACAGAGACCATACTTCTTACCCACAAAAATTGTATTATCTATAACTAAAGGCATTATCTTGCTAACAAGAGAGCTATATCATTCTTTTTTTTCCCTCCTCAGTAGTACATTTCCTACTATATTTACAGGATCTTAAGTTTGTGCTTTTTGAGTACTAACTAGCACACATCAGCAAACTAAATTTAACACGTATGGGTTTTTATCTACGCTGGAAAAATCACAAAGACTTGTAACAAAAAAAAAAAAAAAAAAAAAAAAAAAAGACAAAGTTTGGAAACACTTCCAAGATCTTTTCAATAGTGAAAACCTACCTTTCATCCAGTTATGTTTTCCTAAAGTTAATCACTCTTTTTCACCTTTCAAATACTTAAATCTTTTGCAAGATTATTATTTTTCTCTCATTTCAATTCTCCTTCCCAGTTGTTTAATATATATGCTAAACATTGCTGGAACTAGTATGCAACTCAAGGCAATTATTTTTTAGTCTTGGCACTGTGCTGAAAAAGAATTCCTTATTTCTAATCTTAGTTTCAGTTCTTTTTCCTAGTTAGTACTCCAGGACAGTATTTTGTCTTTCACCCTACGATCATATGCGTATTTTTAAAGCCTACCACAAAATGTTTTTTAAATTTTGCCATGCCACTCAATAGTGTATTAAAGATGTTCTGGTTTTCCTCAAAAGAAGTCATGATCATCTGTCATTTATACATGCTTGTTGATGAAAGATGTTGTCTTTTAGATACTATTTAATTTGTGCGTATTGAGTAAGGACCATTGATCCCCAAGATTTTTCCAACAAGAGCAATACTGATAGTCAGGAGTCACTTTTTGTTATAAACACAATACCAGTTGTTCTAAGGTGCTGCAGAGGCCTGACAGAATGTACCCCAGATATCCCAGGGCATGGCACAGTTTCAGAGAGGTTGTCTGCTTTTCAATTTCTGAAATTCAGTCCCTTTATTGCTCAACTTTCACCTTAATATCCTACTTGTAGCTTGCACCTGGAATCTATTCCTGGATTTTAACTGGAAGTTCTGGCACATGTGTACCTGGTGACTAATTCAGAAAGTATAATCACATAATTAGATAGGAGTTATCTTCTAAAAACTTTAATGAGAGTCATACTAGTCAACTACTACCTAATATTTAAGTAATACAGGTACTAAACAGATAAGGGTTTATAACCCATAGCTGAATCAGTAATGTATCCAATGTGGCAGGCATATATTAACCATATTGTTTGCTTCATTTTCATTTATACAGAGGGGAAAAAATGGCACATAATATAGTTTCCAGCAAAGATAAGCTCTTCAAATTAAAAATACTCCTTGAAGACTTGCTGTTTAAACTATCTGTTGCACATCCACAAGGAAGATTTGAAAAGGGAGATTTAGAATTGCAGCAAACTACTATCTAGACAGTGTACTTCAGCAGACAAGCCCCTCCAGATTTTTTGTTGGTCTAAAACACAGATATGGCAGCCACAGTAGCAGCTATCATTACAAAACAGTCTTCTTTAGCGTGATGTTGAAGAAGAATAAACCCAAAAGAGCATAAGAAAGCTTAGTAAAAATATAGAAAATACTGGATTAATTTTCATCAGTTAGAAAATAAAAAACCCCGCAATTCCACCAGCAAAAAACATCCAAGAAAATGAAATGTAGTGGTTTCAAAAAAGCTCTTAACAGAACAGAAACAAAAAGACTGAACAGTCATAGTAATCTTTATGTAAGGCAATGGGAGAGGAAGACTGATTTTAGGATTCATATATAAGACGGCAAGATATGAGAAGGATGTAGGTATTTTGTTTGTTCTCTTATTTTCAAGGTGAATTACAAAGTATTCTTTGCTAAAATATATACAGTTTTAAAACAAGAAGTAAAACTCTTTCCAGGTCCTCCAACTTTAATTAATTTCACAAATAGCTGTTTAAGCTTAGGTTGTTAGAAATGTTGCCCCTTACTTCAACAGTTAACAAAGTGCCTTACATTTTTAGAAGTTTATGGTCTAAGTCATCCTCATCTTGACCACTGAAGGCAAAGATTCGGCTACTGGAATCATTAACTTTAGTGGGTGCTGATATGCCTCCTTCATTCTAAAGCTCGAAGAAATGAATAAAATACAGTCATAGATCGCTCAATCAATCAGCTCATATTCAACAAAATTTTTATCCTTTCATCTTCATAGTTACTTTAATACACATACACATATTCAGGGGTGGCGGACAAAAGGAAAACCTGAGCACAGCCTCACACAAGCAATGTGAGGCAGAAGTGCTCTCTTGTCCCACCAAATCCCACCCTGTCAGCTGGAGTGCTCAAGGAAAGTGATCCTTCCTCTCTGTTGGATGGTGGTGAGGCTGCAGCTGGAACACCAGCTACTATTCTGAGTCCCCCAGTATTTGCACAGACGGGGATGTATTTGAATTGTGTCCAGCAAAGGCCACAGACCCGGTGAGAGGACAGAGCCCAGGATACAGGAGACTGAAGGAGAGGCTGAGGGAGCTGGGCCACTTCAGCCTGGAGAAGAGAAAGCTCAGAGGAGGCCTTGCTGCTCATGATAACCCATGATCAGAAGCTGGAGAAGACAGAGCCAGACTCCTCTTGGATGGGTATAGCAACAGGGCAAGAGGCGACAGAAGCAAGTTGGAATGTGAGAGATTATGAAAAACTATAAGGAAAAAAATTCTGCTGATGAGGATGGTCAAATGCAATTGCCCAGAGAGTCTGTCCGATCTCCATCCTTGGAAGATTTCCAAGATTCAGCTTGACATATTCCCAATCAACTTCACCTACTTATTCCTGCTCAACTACAGAGCCCTGCAGGTCCCCTCCAGCCTCAGCTATGCTGTGATTCTCTGTTGGAAGAACTGACTTACATGGGGAAAGATGAATTAGAATAATCATATTTGATTAACTTCTGGGAGAAAATATGTAATAATAATCCACGGATACTACAAAGGAATAAGGACTTCATACAGACATTAACATGTTTAAAACGAGAAGAAACATAGGAGAAACAGATGCAGAGGAGCAAGACCAGCCTAAACACTTCTGGTCATTTATACAGCAGTGTCCTCACTGAACATGGAAGGAATTGTTCCTTCTGCTCTTCACTTCCGAGGTGTAAATCAAGCTCTACATTTCCCTTGCCTTACAACACCTAACTAACACCTCAAGGATTCTTTTGTTTGAATAGTTACGAACCAGCCAACTCTGCAGCAGGTAAAATGAGGAGGAGGAGGAGAGGAAGTACTGATCAAAAAGAAGTTTCCTGTGCTTAACTGGGAAATCCGCTTAAACGGGATGTCTCCCAGGGAACTAATTTAAACCCGATGATACTTAATAGCTATGATTGGTGCTTAGTAAGTAGGGTAATTATGTTTAATGGGGACGCCTTAAGGCAATTGAGTGGCACTTAAGTCTTTTGTATGTCTCAATCTCATGGTACTTCTCTCCATTTTCTCCTCTAACAGCTTTCTGACCCTCTGTAACAGCTATAAATGCAGAAAATATATACACCACCACCTGTGTCTATGAGTTTGTCCCTTCTGTGCTAAATGCAGGGTCACCATACATGGCATATATTCATCACCTCTTCTGCTCCTATCACTGCATGAGCCACAGTAGCTAGCCAAAATATTGGCTTTTCTTATCATTATAGGCTTATCTAATAACATGAGGTTTGATACTGTCACACTGAAACTAGTTGAAGTTTTCCAGAAGCAGATTCAAGCTCGGTTTTGCACAGCCCCCTGCAGCAATGCTGTGCTGTGCAAAAGGACTTTCAGCAAGATGCAACTGGGATAATCTAGATTTCTTCTTTTTAATTCTTCATAAATGTAATGAAGATGCGAAGTCTGAGGACAGTTTTATCTGGGATTTAAAATAACTATAGTTCTTGCTTTATTATTTGCTGGACTTCAACACATAATTTGAAACGCTACATATGTTATAAAATCTGTATCTCTGCTTTTACATAAAAAATAGGGAGGAAAAATATCTATTTAAAATAGAACTTAAATTAGGAAAAAAACATAGGTTGGCCATAAATAAGTTTATGCTGCAGATTAGAAAGGCCCTAACTATAAGGGCTATCAGGTCCTGAAATGACTTTCTAGCAGAGTGAAGGAATAACACATATTTTCAGATGGAGCTTGCTCAATAACTTCGTGAAAGAGATTATAATACCATGTCCAGAATAGCTGGGGAGTAGATTCATTGATCCAGAATGTGGCTTTCAATTTTATTTTCCTAAAATAATTTTCAATATAAGTGTGTAGCCATCAGAGTAAGCAAAATAAAGTATCTTGAATTCAATTTAATGTTGCCTTTGTCTCAAGGAACCTGACAGCATTCTTTTACTAGTAAAAGAGATGGCTTGATTACCAGTGGTCTTTCTTTTCTAGTCTTAGAGTCTAGCTAGTCCATGGACTGTAAATATTCACTATTTTTTTCACCCCAGTAATTTTATATAAATTAATTTAAATTTGCAAGCTAAGCACATGGATGCTTTATAAAACACTTGCAATCATAGGGTATAAGCATATGAAATATAATACAACAAAAAACCTGCAAGACTATTTGTTAAGTGTCAAAAGTTACCAAGAAGGCAGTTTTGAGGCTTTTCACTGAGCTGTCATAGACATGTGATTAAACCACAATTTTAATAAAAGATACTTTAAGAAAAAAAAATTAAAAAAACAAAAGCAAAATAAAAAAAGCCCCACACATATTTTATGATTTTCAATGTATCTTTGCCAGATGGATAAAATACCCAATTTCCTACTATGGAAAGTTCTGATCCCAGCTGGGGGATAAAAATACCTTTTATAAAACTATTTGCAGACCATACCCTGAGAAGCTTCCTGTACTCAATACATTATTTTTCTTATATGCATTTTAGTAATTGTAACATTTGAACACTCCTTATGATACCTGACTCACTACAGTACATTTTTATTAATTAGAACATTCTTAAAGGTTGAATTATATGTGGATTTCAGTGTCCCATGACTTAGAATCAAATACTTGTTTGAAAAAGTTACTGTGCTTTTAAGAATCATTGAAAAGTAAGAATTACATTTTGAAATATTTGAAACTCCACAGCTACCAACTCTTAGGATATTTAATGTGAACAGGATATTAAATCATTGTATTTTGATCTGAAGCCACGAAAACCACCTTAGCAGTAGTCTGAACACATCTTCTATTGAAATTAGTACAGGTCTGTACAAAGAAAATCACTCACATGATGAAACATTTCATATTGGATTGTTAGATTCACCCTTAAGCAATATTTCCAAGTAAACTGATTACAGCAAAGTGCTTCCATTTCTGGAAGGTGATTGATAAAACTGGTTGCTATCGCTGTTGGCTAATAAAGTTAGCAAGTCACATTAATGCTGGTATGATTATCATTGTCCTTTTCATAGTGAACTCCCAGTAAACCATTTCACAGCTCTTCTCTGTGTTCACCCTCACTGCTTTTCTGTAGAAGAAAAGTAGACCCACTGAAAGATTAAATCACCTGTCAAGGGCTCAACAGTGTGAGTGGCAGATCCATCCTTAGAGCCTAAGCCTACCCTCCCATTCTACCAACTCTGATTTCCTCTAGTATCCTTTAAATGTACCAGACAGAATTCTTAAGCTTTCAGTCATGTTCAGAAATACATTCCTTGCAAGCAGTACCATGATGTCAATGGAAATAATGAGTAAAATACAATTTAACATGATCGTGGTTCTATCAAGACATAAGTTCAAATAAAAGTTAAGAATACTAAGGAGAGGGAATACTTAAAACATTCTTTACTGAGGAATAACTGGGTAACAGGTTAAAAAAAAAAAAAAGCTTAAAATGTGAATGATGGGAGAAAATGTAGCGAAGTGGAAATACAAATTTTAAATACAAGACATTATTTCTGTGCTTGGGTTTTTGTTTTTTTTTTTAAGATCTGAAGTTCAGATGCACACATAGTGTTCATTATTAAAGACTACAGGAAAAAAAAAAAGTAGAAGTAGAAGTAGCTAGATGCGGATAATGCAAACAATGGTATCAGAAGGAATGGGATTTGAGTGCTGCTTCCTGCTTTGCTGTTAAAAAAGCATCAGCTCTCCAGAAGAAATGAAAAAAACACATCTAGAACTTCTCAGAAGTGTCTATGCATCTAAAAATGTGTACTGTTAGAAAAGTTCAATACATGCTGAAAACACTGATGACAACTGAAAATACATGTGAAATCACCACGATGAAGGCACTCTCTTTAAAACCAAAAAGTATTAGACACAATCTGGGGGAAGAGTTATGTGTACAAATGCTGCTTCCTCCTCTAACGCTCCCTAATTTATCTTGTGCTCATCTGTTGAAAGGGAAGACATCAGGAAAGAAAAATGTTCAAAATTTGATGTGGCTCTGCTCTTCACTTAAACCAGAGGTAAATCACGTTATACTGATTGACCCCAAAACTCTGCTGTGAGCTGAGAATACTCAAAAACACGCCAGTCACTGGTTCTGCTGAGTGACAGTTTAATACATTTTAGGGACAAACTAGTTTGTAGATGTCACAGTATCCGATCCATTTTCTAACAAATGTCCTCCAAAATATAAACTACAACATGGGCAAGAATGTGCCGTGAAGAGATAAAAATAGATCAACTATTGACCAAAGCTGCTTCCCCCATATCTACTTCAAAACAGAGGGGAGTGCTACTGCATAAGAAATCAATACCCTAAATATAAAGGAAGGTCTCCCTTGCAAACATCAAGAGTTTACAAAACAATATTATGTGTGTTCTTACTGGAATTTTTTTGGCACCTCCAACTATGCTTCAGTCAAAAGGCATACGAAGAAAAAGTGATACAAACATCATTACTAAACATCCAAAGGAAACAATTATCTGATGAGTCCCTGATGTACATGCAGTGAACTGGTGTGTGCTAGCAGAGAACAACAAACACTTTTAGAGTGTAAAGAGGCTACCACTAATAGCCTGGTCACTAGTGACAACTTTAAAGAACTTCATATACTAGTTTTTGTTAAATGGGTGCACCACCTATTGCAAATCAAACACAACTGTGACAATCAGCTCCAAAAGACCTGTGATTTAAACAGACTTGTCCTTTAAGGTGGAAAAATCTATGTTCAGTGTAGTAAGTAGAGCTTTATGTACAAAAAGACTTAATACAGCCAGACCTACAAAAAAACACCAAAGTGATCCAAGAAAGTAAATGACATTTGACTGGCTTGTTTACACATCCTCATTTCCCCAAACCATTTCGCTTCATTTGCTACACTTTGTCACTATGTGAGTGTTTGGGGGATTTCAAATGGGCTCATTCTGTTCCAACAGATGTCAAAGAAGTGGTACATTGGTTTTAATGCCTATTTGGGGACATGCGGGAATAGTTTCTTTCCCTGTATAAAAAGTTCATAGCAGTCATTCAGCAGGATCTGTCTCCATCCTTTCCCATATTTATATCCCCCTAAATTTTCTCAAAATTATTGATTCAGTCTTGTTCACTAATGCACTGATGCTCATGCACTGTTTTCTGAAAACTCATCATCATTGCAGTACCAGTCAGATTAAGAGCATGAATCTGCCACAACTTTACAAGCACCACAACTCTGGGCATGGAGAACCATTTCTCAACAGCAACCACTTTCATTTTCAAAGCAAAACAGACAACCCCCCCCATCTAACACTCTTATGTGCATATGCATGTATCTATGACTTTCCATGTGAAACAACGTTAAGAAAAGCTCAGATAGAAATGGAAGTCACTACTGTAATTAACAAAAAAGTTGAAACTTTTTAAAAGTTGAAAATAATATGGCATTTTAGGGACAAATTCTTAAATGCATTAATAAATAATGTATCCCACTGCTACAGAAATGGTCTGTGTACATCACATAGTCTTAAGAGACTAACACTTGCATTTTTTCTAAAGAAACATAAAATTTGTCTACATTTCTAGACCATAAGCTAAAATTTTCTTTTGGTATCAGGATGCCACCTGACAGTTGTGTGTTACCAGCTGATGTTTTGGTTTTTTTTTTTTTTCTTGGCTTTACCTCCCACTTTTATTTGTCTTCCCAAGAGATTCCTCAGCACTGTATGCCACACAGAAATAGCTAGTGGCCTACTGCTAGACATACTCACAAATCAGTTATTTTTTCCTCGCAATTAACAAATAATTCAGTGATCTATTCTTGGTATTCTGAAAGAAAAGCTACAGTATCTTTCAGTTGAAGTAAAAGATACTTTAGATCTACTTTAATAAAAGCCGTATTTCATCAAGTTGATGAAGCAAGACACATCTGAAAAAAAAGACCAAACCTTGAGGTAACTAAGTTACAGATTTGATTAAATTTTACTCAGTAAAATTCTATAACCTACATAGATGTTATACACTTCAGATGACATCCACTTTGGATGACATCCTCTTTTTTTTTTTTTTTTTTTTTTTTTTTTTTGTGTGTGTGTGTGCTGTTTTGTTTTGTTTTTAATTTTATTTTTATTCAAACAATGTCCCAAATGTGTAGATTTTATCTATTTCTTGGCAGCATAATATCAAACAAGGATAAAACAGCAGTGCCTGGTTACTTCAGCTCACGAACGAAAGGGAGAATCCCAGTCTCTGGCCTTCAGCAAGTCATTCATTGGAGCAATACTGTCTTTTGTGTTCACTCAATCTTTCCAGTATTTTAGTGGCTGCATGCAGACACTAAAAGGGGCAGACACTAAAAGAGGCAGATACTAAAAGAGGCAGATACTAAAAGAGGCAAGACTGGGTGTGGTCAACCATCTCAAGCTGCTTGGCACGTAAGAATACTCAAGACGTAAGTTGGGTGGAGCTCTTCTGAATTTGCAGATAAAAATTTATCATGGCTAATAACAAAGGACCATGTGTCTGCTCACTGCTCTTCCTCCATTACGAGATGGAAAGGAGAAAATCCTAGAAACCTGTGGGTCAAGACATGGGCTATGAGGTTTTCACTCACCAATTATGGTCATGGGAAAAACAGACACAACTTGGAACAAAAAAAAAAAAAAATCAATTAAATTAATCATTAATCAAACTGAAACAAGGCAAAGAGAAAACACAGTCCAGAACTGATTACTTTCCCCACTCGCCCTTTCTTCCTGAGCCCCAAATTACTTTGTTCTGGGTCTCTCTACCTCCTTCCCCCAGCAGCACGGAGGGACAGGGAGTGGGGTTTACAACCGGACACCCCAGGTTGTTCTCTGCTGCTCTTTCCTCGTCAGGCAGAAGGATTCCACACAGTCTTTACCTACTCCAACCTGGGGTTCCTCCCGTGGAGAAAATCTTTCAGGAACCACTCCAAGGGGAGGCCCTCTTGCCAGGCAGTCCCTCAGGAGCAAACTGCTCCAGCACAGGAGGCCCACAGAGCCACGGTCCCCTTGGGGAACAGTCCCCTCCAGCCTGCAGGTCCGTGACACCTGCTCCGTGATCTTCCCCAGGCTGCAGCTCCACAACTGCTCCAGTGGGATTCCTCACGGGTGTCAGGTCCACACCACCTGCTCCTCCTTGGTCCTTCGGGGCCTGCTCCAGCGAGATTCTCCATGGGCTGCAGGGGACAGGCTGCCGTCTCACCAAGGGATGAAGAGAAAAACCTCTTCAGGCACCTTCTCCATCACTTTCTTCGCCGACCTTGGTCTCTCTGCTGTGGCATCGCTCTCCTCTGGTTTTCTTTCTGGCTGGTATTCTCTCTCTCCACATACTGCAGGTCTTTCCCCTTCTTGAACATGTTAACTGCAGAGGCGAACACCTTTTTGTTCACTGATGGCCTGAGGTGAGGCCAGGCATTTTGGAGTGGGGAGAGCTATTCCGAAGGTACTAACATGAGCCACCCTCCTGGGAGATTCCTTCCCTGTTACCAAAACCAGCACCACATCAACTCAGAACAAAGTACCAATTGCTTACCAGTGTCACTTGGCAAGAAGCAGGCACGATTATTCACAGAGCATTTAAGGTGACTATGAATTCAATATCCCATAGAAGGGCACAGGACACTGTGTTTCCATAAAACCTTTTTTAACCTAGCTCTAAAGTTCTGAACGTCATTACGGAGCTGCAGGGGGGAGGAGGAGGAAGGTTGAATTGCAGGTCATACTTCTTTCTCTGTAACATTGTCTGAGAATTATGTTACTGGCATAAAATGCTACATTTCCTTTGAATGCCCCCATTTCATCTTCAGAATTTGTTATGCAACTCATGTTTGTACTCTGCTTCTCATTTCTTTTATAACAAATTATTCTGTGCCTTTTTATGATCTTGTAGGAAGTCAAGGTTGAATCAAAGCCATTGTGACTGCCAAAGTGCATGTATAAAATTATATCAGTAAGCATTAACCTTGCTTTTTAGGTTCACTTACACTTTTCAATTAAAAGCTATCTTTAGTATTGAAGCAAAGTACTTTATAGTTTTTCAGTTAAAAGTCACCTTAAGTATTTAGGCAAAACCACTTTTATGGTAATTCACATTTGTATTCTCAAAAAACTCTTCTGCCTACAAATGACTGTACAATGACCTTGCTTCATCCAAAGTTTTAAAAGATCACAGAAAAATCAGTAAGTGACATTTTACATCTATTTACTTAATCCATTTAGTAAATGTGGGAAAAGGTAAAAATCAATACATTAAGAAAACCTCCCATCTCTTCAAGGAAATTATATAAATATTGTATGTGTGTGCATGCATGTCTGCATGTGAATATATACGTGGGTGTATGTGTAGGTTTTTAAAAACAAATTCAGTAATTACATGGCATTATTTTTTTCTCTCCAAATGCCAGGTGAGTGATTAGGATCCGTCTATATTTCATTGAAAGCAAAAATCACGTTAGTCGTTACAGCTACACTTGCAAAACAAATATTTTCTTAACTATTTGAAAAAAATCTTCAACTTGAAATTGGAATCACATACCATGGTGCTCCTCCTTTGTCCAGAAGCCTCAAACAATGAGGATAAATGAGCTTTTCCTGAGCTTCTACAAAATAAACCTTGAAGTACTCAGCCATAAACAGGGAAAACTCTAAAGACCTGTATGCCGCAAAGATTTATGCTCATGTTTAACTATACTCATTGTCAGTAATCCCACTGAAGTCAATAGGAAACCTCACAGTGCATATAGCTACATACACACATAAGACTAGCCTTGGGGCCTGATATGTCAATTGTTACTTTGCTTGAGTAATACCCTGAGGATCTGGCTCTGTAAAGGCTGTCCAATTGTTTCACTATTTCTCAATGACTTCCCTGGAGATCAGTTACCAGTCACAACTGTTCTGTGGGAAAACCACTAGTCTACTTTCTTCTTTTGCCAGTAATACTTTCACCGATGTAATGTTGATTTCAGTTAAATTAACCTCCTGAATTACTCCTTGAAAATGTCTTACTAGCAAGCCTTAGTACACAGAAGCAAGCCACACTAGATTATGGAGAAAAGAAAGAGCAGAAACAATTAGGCAGGAAAACAGGTTACTGTGTCTAATAGAATATGGAATTTTCATTTACCAAGTAATAGAGATGATATTAAGACTAAATCACCACAGTGTCAAAATGTGCGTAGTGATGATAAAAGATTATGTGCTTTATACCTGACTGATGACATATTTAGAAAATATCTGGAAGGGAAAAGACAAAGTGCTGTCTCATGCAACTTATGAAACTGCAACATTTACAACATTGTCACTCTCAAATTAGTGTACAACAGGAAAAAAAATTACCCCTTCAGTATCAATGCCCCCAGCTCTTCTGTTACAATGGCCTTGACAAGAAACCCATTTATTTTCTTCAGAGAAATTGTTCTGAGGTGGTTGTTAGGCACAGTAGAGGCTTAACTCCTCGGACCTTGCCTGGATTAGGCCACCCCGATAAGATAAAGCAGAGAACAACGTTGTGTGTTTTTCTGTCTCACACTTTGGAAAGGTTATGAATGTTCTCTGGGAGAGGCGTTCCTAATTTAATTTGCATTGTAGGGATTTTGAATCCCAAGACTGTGGCAGAAGTTAGAAATTATGCCAGGACTGATAATGTTTTCTTAATATTGTAGTGGGAGTTTTTCATAGGAAGGGCAACCTAATTAAAAAAGTTGTAACAAACCAAACATTTTACTACAAGTCATAGCGTATAGTATTTCTCCATGCAGAAATAAGATCAGCTGCCTCTTTGTTTCCAGAAAGGAGAACTATGTCAACTTTACCTTGGAAAATGTAATTTTGGGCAAGATTCACCTATGCCTCCTGGTATTTTAAAGGACTTTTTCTTTAAGTAACTAAATAAATAGAGACACGTACAACTCTTTAAACAAATTTTGCATCACACAGGCATTCATTTTACTCACAACCCAGTAATTAAATTAAAATACTAGCTTTTTGAAAAGGTAACTTTCCACAGAGGCTAAGTTTTCTGATTTGTAAGATTATACAATCAGAAGTTTAGATAATAGGAGTCTAGAAGTAACCAACTAAATCCATACTCAACATGTCTAAATAAATGTTTGAATCCTTTGAAGTGCTGACCAGCATTTTTTTAAACTCACAACTAAAAAATAATGTAGGAGCTTACTTTTCTGTAACAAGCTTTGAAAATTTTTTCTCAATAATGCTATTTTCTCTTATGCAAGATATATACAGGCTTGTATGTAAAAATGTCATACTATGTTAGTAGCTTGTCTGCTGCAGATACTTCTTATACTGATACAAAGTGGAATATAAAGCATAGCTATCCTCTCTGTCAGGAAATACACTATAGTGGATAAATACATTGCAGCAATTGCTCCTACTGAAGTTGCACAATTGTACACCCAAAAAAAAATCCTTTAAAAACAAAAATTAATTCCACAGATTCCTATACAGAGACTGTTCCTTCCCTCCATCTTTAAAGTAGACTGTATCTTCTCAGTCTGGATACTACTGTCAAACATAAACAAAGCTATGAAAATTTTTCTGTCTCTTTGTCAAATTCAACCGAGATGAAGATAAAAGAGCAAAAAGGTCAGTAGGCAAACACATACAGAATGGCTAATACCAATCATGCGAGCCTTGTTTCCATAAGAATAAGGAGCAAAACAGGAGGGATTTTTTGTTTGTTTGCTTGTTTTGTTTTTTTAATACTGTGGCCTGCCATGAAAAGGTACTGCGTATGCAAAAGACACAGACTTCAGTAAGACCATTAAACCATTTTAGGTACAAAGGGTCACGTTTAATAATTCTGAAGTGTCAAGCTGAATATATCTATAATGTTAATATTTGTCAATAAGAAAATGCTCCCAGTAGTAACTATGAAATTATTTGGAAAGATGATATGTTTACTGAATTCAGCAAGAATTAGTTCTGATCCTAACACACTTTACCCATGCACCTCCAGTAGACATTCATAATGAAATCAAGCCCCTCTTCTTTCCTTTTCTAACAATCTTGGAAATTTGCTGTGAATTTTAAAGGCAAAAACTGGACAATGATTGCTTTCACCTCATAAGAATAAATACGAGTTTTCTTTTAAAGTGTCTGTTAGTATATACAGGCAAGATCGGGCTTCTTGAGTCCTGTATCATAAACAGTATGTTAAAATGCACGCCAGAACTATCAGCTCCTAAGAAAGGCGGTGATTTTTAGTAAGGTCAGCATGGAATTTAGTTAATATTCCTGCTCATGACTGCAACAAAATGAAAGTAGAAATTACAAATGAGAACACAGAAATTTTGACTGTGATGTTTTAAATTGGAATCTTCTTAACATTGATGAACACTTCCCAGTAATCTGAAATACTGAACACTTAATGTGCCATAGTTTCATTAATCATTTAACTCAGTATGTATAAATCCAAACCCCTGAGGAGACAGATTTTGAAATAATTGTTTCAGACAGTGTGTACCTCTAATGAATGCATTATCTGGGATGTAACATGGTTAATAAGGTAATGTTCAAAAAAGAGACAAATGGATATTTCTGACCTACCGTATATGCTTGGACAAATTTTTATGAGCATTGTGCATGCAAATAGCAAAGGATTAATCATACCACAGAACTGAAATTCACTGTTTATTCCGAAGGCAAGTGGAGTACATCAGTAAAACAAAGAACAGGAATTAAGCCTGACTTTGTGCAGTCAAAGAACTTCAAAACTGAAGAACAGTCAATTGTAACTTTACCATCTTTACCTCTATTTTTTAAAAACTTATGCGGGATTTTAAAGAATGAGAACTGATTTTCCAATTGTGACTGAGCTGAAAACCACAAAAAATCCCTAACAGCTCTTTGAACAATTCTCCTATTGTTTCTTAGCCCGTTTCTCTGAGGCAAAGATAGGATACATTCAAGGAAAAATAATTTTGACATAAATATCTGCATTATAGTAAGCAATTTTAAACTCAGCTATACAGTTACTGTTTGTATCTAACACTGTCCCAGAAAAAATCTTATGTTAAAAGTGTAAAATTCCCTTTATGTTGTCTTGACAGTTCACATTTGACCATCTTAGAGACCTAAAGCCCCCAAAATATTCATTGTCAATAATTCATATTATAATCAACTTTATTCTTAAAAGTAATGGTAATAAATCCTGGTGTAGCACATCCACTATAAAAAATGTCTTGTCCCAGGAGGCAAAAAAGGAGAATTGAGATAAAAGGTGCAGATATTGTTGCCCTTGCTACAAAACCACTCTGAAACAAACCAGCTTATATGCTTTGAAGTGATACAGTGACTATGCATCTATAACTCTAAACGGTGCTAAATCTGAGTCCTTAGAGGGGAGGGTAAAGTGGCAGTGTGGTGAACTGTTCCTCTGTGATTATATTCTTCTAATATGTACCCTCAACCTTTCATCAACCAGTGTTAGACACTTAGCTATAAAATACAGTGGAACTTAAGGAAATCACAGCATTGGAGTAAAAATGTGGATTAGAAGGCTCTGGTAGCAATTTTTTTGAATAACACCTATTCAGCAGCTCTTAAAATAAAACAGGAGTGAAGATTAAACATTAATTTTGGGGATTAAGCCCTAAATTATAATACTTGTGTGGAAGAGACATGCCCCTCATCGTAGAAGTTAAATTTCTAAAGCAGAATGAGGAAGGATTTAGAAGGCATGAAAGCTGTAAAGGATTAATCATATTATAGTAGTGTTTCTTCTTATTTAAAATATAAAGCCCTCCGTCTCAGAGGACACCAAGGACACAAGAAATATGTGAATGAATAACACATCATGGCACAAGTACACTTCAGTGCTGCTGTCAAATTAAACCAGCACATATCTACTAACTTTTTCATCGTGGAGAGCTGAAATGCATTAGAACTAGAATCTTCATGTACTGCAAAACCATCATTTAAAACCATTAAAATGAAGGGCTGATGTTTTTAAGGGATTAAGCATTTCTGAATACTTGAATCTTAAGATGAGCTATTATGTTGGAGGAAGACTAACATCTCTCAGAACTGTAGCGTCCATGTTTACAAACATATAAAGCTGTAAGCAGCTTAATATATTATTATTTCAGTTTTCTAAGACTTCTTGCAGTCAGTGAGTTACTGAGTAGACACTGAATTCTCCTTAACTCTTTTAAACAGATGCCATCTAAAGCTAATTCTGAAAGAGAATATTTTACTCCTATCTTACATGATAAAACCTGTTACTGGTGGATTCCTTTACAAATAACAATCAGGTCTACTTTATGATATGTTCATTTCATTGTCTCAAATAATCTTGGACACCCTGTTCTTTTACTGACCTTTGGTGACCCCATCTCATTCTTTTGGTCTATACTGCCCATCTACATTGATCTGTAGACAAAGCACTGTCAGATGGAATCAATACATCACTCCTTCAGCAACAAGACTGGCTTTTGCTCAGTTTACTTTCATTTTTTTTAACAGACAAACAGTGCTAAACTGATGGGGTGTAATTAGTACCTGTCTGCAGGCCTGTTAACAAGCTGCTAAAATATTATGCAGATTTTTCCAGTTAAACAGAAGGTTTCAAACTCTCTTCAATTTTGAGTGGGCGGCTACATTAAAACAAAATGAAGGGACAATAGATGCCATTAAAAAAAAATCATGCCCCCCATGGTTACATACAAAGTTTTGCTTTGTATTGATAATGAAAGGACAGAGTGATTAAAATTCAATATATAAGAAAAGCAAAGAATCGAACCTGAATATCACCAGAGACTATAGTTAAAACCCTCCTCTCCCTCAATTTAGATTAAGAAAGTAATTTTGAACTTGAATTTATGCTAAGATTATACGTACGCTTGACATCATATAATAATTCTTAATTTTCAGAAGACATCACCACTTAGCAATTATCAGTCAGAAGTGTTTGATAGTATCCAGTGCAAAATTTTAATTGCAATACCCTAAATGTAAATTAGTTAAAAAAAAAAAAATTAAGATGGTCTACTGCTGTAATCATCTATAGCAAAGCAGATCTGTTAGGATCTATCAGCATCACTAGGTCATGGACAGAGAAGCTGCTGAATGAGTAGTATTTACTTGTTTTTAAAAAAATATCAACAGAAAAGCAACACTGTGTCCACACTGTGTCCAAAATCTTTAGGCTTGTTGTGGGTTAATGAAGATCACTTTTACACCATTTTTATTCAGGCAAAATCTGCTTTGAGTTCAATGAGTCAGTCTCCTGGTTGGGCACTGGCCTTATTCTCTTCTGCTTCCTCTTTCCTACCCTGGCTTGTCTTCCTTTTTGTATTCCTCTTGCTCACTTGGTCAAACTTATTCTGCTGACTGCTTCCCTGATGTTTTGCTCCTATATTTACCTGGCAGCACCCTCGAAACATCACCTGAAACCTCTAATTTCCTTACCCAAAATTATGTTATTCCTTCTTGTTGCTTTCCAGGTTTCTTCTCATAAGCTGGTGGCCCTCCCTCTTTTCCAGAGGTTTCCTTTCCACTACTGTTTTGAGGAGCCTGATCTGAGATACTTTATGGAGAGGCCAGGCTCAGCAGCTCCGCAGGGAGCTCAAATACAACACGTTCAGTCTGCAGAAGAAATGTGCCCCACCACCTCTCACTACTGAAATACACAAGCGAACTTATATATATTCTATTCTAGTGTGACTGCATTGCTGACCCAAGAGATTTCTTAAATGAATTGCCTTTGTCCTTTCCTACCACCCATCATTATGAACTCATCTTTTAGGTATCACATTAATTCAGGTCCCAAGCCCACAGTGTTTACTCAAGTCTAGAAAAGGCTGCATAAGAGGCATAGGGAATATAGTAAAATGCTAATCTGTGAGTCATGTAATTACATCAGACTCTGCTCACACTGAAAAGCGTAACTCTTTAATAACTGTTGAGGAAAGAAGAAAAACATAAGCTCCATGTTATTAAAAAGAGGTGCCTGCTTGAGTCTGAAGACAACCTGAATAAAGAAGATAAAAGTCCTGGAGAAAAAAAATAAAAATAGGTAAGAACAGCAACTCCACTCTATTTTTTTTTCCTCTTAATAAAACATTAAAAATCCAAGAGAAAAGCTGCAACAACAACTGAAGTTGCCTCTTTCCATCAGCTAAAGGGTATACCTAAGAGAGGTAGCTGTGCACTGATTTTTTGTCTAGATTCAATTAGACAAACTCAGAGTGAAAAACATATTACTTCAGGAGTATGCCCTATTAGCTTTAAGGGAAACTAGCCTTGTGGCAAGGCTGTACCCAGTGAAAGAAGGAAAGCTAATTCCCAGGTAGGAAGTAACAGCTGTCTGAAGGTGAGCAGACAGCTGCAGGTCCTTGGAACACCATATGCTGCTCTCCCCCAGATGGCGAGGGCCAGCATCCTCGGAAGCAGCAGAGCTGCAAATCACTGTCCCTCCACAGAACCTTGGGGCCTGAGGCAGGGTTTTAGCTGGCCATTAGCAGAAGTTACTTGCCATACCTGAAACAGCCCAACTACACTGGCCCTGAGAAGCAGGGGATCAGCCAAAGGAGTCAGGGCATCCCTCTTTACCATCCTCTATGCCAATTCTGAAATTTAAAGCAACTTGTTCAAATCCACCTAGGCTTCTTTATCTAGAATGGGTTTTGCTCAGACCTCTCAATGGTCTTTCATTAAGGTCTTTGGAGACCTCATGCCTTGGGGTGGAAGAACTTCCACGCTCCATTACTCTGTAAGGAGCTGAAGGATTTTGGCTTTGGGTTGTTCTTTTCTGTGAGATTTTGTAGGGGACAAGAGCATGCAGACACATTTTTAATTTCAAATAATCTTATCTGTCCAAGCTCCAGGGGGAGAGTGTGAAAGCAAGATGATACATAGGGAAAGTAAGAAAAAGGTCAACGGAGCCAGTTTAAGTTATTTTAGTTGAGAACATTTTTCTAAAAAAACAAGCTGAAAATTCTAAGTATCCCACTTAGAGTTTTCCACTCTGGAGACTCATAAATTTGCCACTACCTTTACACACTTTGATGTATGAAAACATATGGGTTTTGCCAATTCTTATTTTTCACAGCATTACAAAAAAATACACACTTCTGGTTACACTTCCTACTTCTTTTTGTTATAGACAGTCCATGCACTGCAACAACAGATGACATACAGACAACCTGCTTTTTACCATTCAGTGTTGTGCTTTAAAAGTTCAGTGCATCAGTGGAAATTGCCTCGTTAATTTTATTTCTAATGTTTTGTTTGAGGAGGAAAAAAAATAAAAGAGATAAGATACTAAAACTGTATGGATCTATGCAAGAAAAAATGTGCCTGTACCTCAAGAAATTATTTTATTTTGTATATCTATCCAGAAGATATCTGATTTTTTTATACAGTACTCTGAAACACATTTTCCTTCTCTTCAAATGACTTTCTGTCAGAAATTGCAAAATATTATATTACGTTTTCACTTCAATTTAGATTTGGAAACAAAAGACATTTAAAAAGATCCTTAAACATGCCATGTGTGTGAAATACTCTTGGTTCTATTTAATCCTAATTGAGTACTACTTTTCGTGCTGCCAGAGCACTTGAAAGACAGGGAACTAGATGCCTTTGGAAGTGGTTTGCTTTTAATTCCCTCCTGTGAAAATGACAGTGTATGCAGGAGTGCATACTCACAGGTACATGTGAAACCCTAGATTTACAGAAAGCCAGGAAACACAGTACAGCAATTTTTCCATTCCATTCTAAATGCAAAAAGTATGACGCTGTGAATGTAAGAATGTTTGTTTACTGTATAATCCCATATTTTCTCCTCCTCTCTCTGCATCTAATCAACTTTCAGCTTAACTTGTCAACATGCAGGACTACAACAAAAGCTGCAAAGCTTTTAGCTACAGAGAAGGAAAATCTGAACTGCATACGCTACTTTATGCACTACATATATGCACTTCCACAGCACACTTTGTTCTCCTCTGAAGCATTATTAAACCTAATCCAGTCAAATGCATCATGTATTTTTAGCAAAATACAAAGCCAAACCCCTGTCAGTGCCTGCTGTTCTCTAATACTGATTACATCCTTCTCTGCCTTTCTCTCTCAGCCTGTTCATGTGGTAGGGACCAAGCAATGCCCATGCTCTGCATGGAGCAAGAAGCTCGAGGAGGAACACAGTCTGAGACAACGGCAGCTCCACTCAATCTTCCCTCCCTCATGACAGTGTTTGGTGGCTAGTGTGCAGGGGGGTACCTGTCTGAGGGACTAACATGCTCTTTCCACCCTCTGTATTTGTTCCTTTGAATTTAATGCCATTTAGTCCAGAGTCGTTGGTTGCAGTTATGGTACAGAGCTGCCTAAGTAATCACAAAGTGGTTTTGGATAGCCACAGGCAATAAAATGGCACAGCACAATAATCCAATTTGGCTTATGGAGTATTTGAGGGCAGATTCTGCATCTTTTCTTCCTTAGCAGGGATGAGCATATAGTCATTGTCCTTAGTTCAATAAAGGACACGGGTAACTGAGCACATGCATGCATACAATTTTGTCTTCATCAGACCTCCTTTTATTATGTTTATTCCCACTGGAGTGACCTCTAGTATTACCAGACTCGTAAAAGATTCAAGCCTCTGCCCACTAAAAGAAAATGTAAAAGAGATTTTAAAAAAGAATGAAATTAAAAGAGAAAGCCAAGAAATGTTTCTTCCTTAAAGATTTCAGATTAGATTTTCCTCCCTTTATGTTTTAGTCTGTTACAAAAGAAGACTGTAAGAATGTCCCAATGTTATGAAACTTGTCAGTGCAACCATGCATAATAATCATTCTTGAGAAATAAAAGGCAAAAGCAGAACAAAGAATAATTTAAGCAACTCATTTTTTTTTTTTTTTTTTTTTTTTTAATTAACAAAAGGAGATAAAGGTGCTAAGAAGTTTTGCTTTCTGACCAAAAGTAAATGCTGATCACAAACAGATAAAATCTGGAATTCATGTGTTTAGATGTGTTATACACAGAAAGCAAATTTGTTTCTTTTCCTGCTTAAAGTGGTTCACTATTCAGGAAGAATATTTCATGTTATGTGTTAAAACTGAAAACTTAATCAGATACAAGCTGGCTGGTTGATTCAAGTGAAGAGTCAACAGAACACCAGATGAAGAAACTGCAAGAATGACAGTATAGGAGGAAATGTTTTATGGATCCAAAAACCTGCTGTGCTTTTTTGTCTATTCTTCTTTCTCGCTAGTACTTACCATCCAGCTTTTATCTGCAGGAAATGTCCACAGTTTTAGCCTTGGGTAGCTGCTTTCCCTCATGTGCAGTCAACCATCAACAAGCAACATTTCCTCCTGCTGGGAGGATGCTACATGCAACATATTTCATGACTGCCAGCAATGGGGTTTCATTAATCAGCCCATAGGAGGTGCTGAAATAGGCACAAACAAGCAGAAAATGAGAAGAACAGCAGAAGCTTGAATTGAAGATTTAGAGTAATCCAAAATCCTCTCTCCAGAAACTAATCTCAGTAGTTTTGGCTTAAAGCCCAAATACCTTGGTGCTATTTCCAGGCTTAGGCTTCAACTCAAGTTTCCAACAACTTTGCTCAGAATTATGTTGTGTTTCCAAAAACACCTTCTCCCCTAAAAGGAATTTGTGTGTTTGAAAATGGCTATTGTGGACAAGAAGACATCCCAAAGAGATAATACAAAACTAATATTAAAATATTAATCATCATAAATTGCTGCCCAAAATATTAGCTACTTAGTGACTAAAAGGGACTTAACTATAGGCATTGCAAAACCGTAATCTTTCTGTAAAATTACTGAGACATACTGGTTGAAATATTAACCTGTTTTAGTCTTTGTCCATGATCATTGCTACTGACCAGGGCAGGTAGGATTTGAACAGGCTGCATTACCTTCATATATGTAAGTCATCAGTACAGCCTAATCATTAGCAGAGGTGAACTTTGCTCCAGCATTCAAGAACGCTCTGGGCTTGTTTCAGCTGAATATTACCCAAAGCAATCCTTCTCCAGCACAGTGACACTGACAAATTCTGTCTGTGCTACTATATTAACCGGGGCCAAGCAATATTCCTGAGTTCTGGAAACCAACAGTCTATTCTGCCACATTTTTAGAGTGATTCACAAACTTCTGGATTTTTAAGAAAATGGAACAGGCTTGCTCCAATCTGAAGTTTTATCAAAAAAACCCTAATATTAAAAAATCTCTACATTCATTTTTCCTCTCAAATTTGTGATTCTGGTGTATTCATAGTCATTCACACCAATTATTTTTTATAGCACCACCATTTTTAAGGTTAAGTAGCACATGATTTATTTCATACATTAGCAGGAATTATGAGTGACAGCAAAGTCAAAATCTTAATTAGAAAGAATATGAACATAAGATTGTGATGCCATCAATAATATAGCATAGCTTAATTGCTCTCCTTTTTATATTTTCATCAGGCATTAATAGAAGCTCTGTCATAGTACAGATACTTATATGGTACTAAAAATTACAGATGTATCTTAAGATAGTGAAGATTGTAAAAGATGTTGGAAATGAAATAAGAAGATAGGCTACTTCAGATAGACCCATTGTTTCATTTAGTTTACTAATATACAGGAAGGAAATACTGAAACTGGATGCATCTGGAAAAACAATTTCACAGTCTACCCAGGTTCACATACTGGAATGGGCATTTTTTCAGGAGCACTGTCAGTAAATCTTTCATTAACAATATCAAAGAGATTTGAAATCCCCCAATACCTGCTAAAGTATAAGATATTATTAATATCTTTTTGTATATTACAATAAAAAATAGGTAGAGTGTGAAAGTGGATGTTAGCTTGTTTCTGCCAGCTCACCTGCTGATTGGGCAACGGAAAGATTTAGTGATGCTTCAGGATTCCTATTACTAAAACAGGAAAAAGACACTAACTTGCTAGAGAAACACAAAGTCTTTGGTCAAGATTTCATGTGCATATTATACCCCATTCTTGAGAGAAGACAGGCTCAGCAGAGGGATTTGGACAGGCTGGATTGAATGGCCAAGGTCAACTGTATGAGACTTAACAGAACCAAGTGTTGGGTCCTGCCCTTGGGTTACAAAAACCCCATGGACAGTTATAGGCTTGGGGAAGAGTGGCTGCACAGAGGAAAAGGACCTGGGGGTATCAGTGGACAGCCAGATGATAACAAGCCAGAAATGTGCCCAAATAGCCAAGATGGCCAAAAGCATTCTGGCCTGTGTCAGAAAGTGTGGCCAGCAGCACTAGGGAAGGGATCATCCCCCTGTATTCAGCACTGGTGAGGTTGTACCTTGAATACTGTGCTCAGTTTTGGGCTCTGCCACTACAAGAAGGATATTGAGATGTTGGAGAGACTCCAGAGAAGGGCAAGAAAGCTGGTGAAGGGTCTGGAGCTCAAGTCTTATGAAGAGTGGCTGAGGGTAATGGGATTTTTTAGTCTGATGAAGAGGAAGCTCAGGGGAGACTATCACTCTCCACAAGTTGGACATTTCTCCCAAGTAACTGGGAAAAAGATGAGAGGAAATGGCTTCAAGCTGCTCCAGGGGAGATTTAGAGTGGATATTAGGAAAAATTCTTGCTTATTTTCATAAAGAAAGATTAAGATACTCTTAGAAATAATTCCTAATGTACAAGGCAGCTGGCTGGCTTGAATGAAATCGCATTTTCTCTTTACAACACTTGCTAATAATGAATAATCCTCTCCTTTGCTTCCTGCAGCTCATCTTTCCAGGGGTTTTGTTTTGCTGAAGGCCAGTGGTGAGAAAGAGGTGGAGCAGCTATGGCATGGAATAATAAAGGCAACACACAGCAAACTTCTGACTAAGTAATATCTCCACAAGAACATTGTCTATACAAGAGGAATATTTGAAAAGATGAATGAACAACATACATTTTCCTCCAAATTTACAATAACAAAAATACCTCTTAAGTACGATTTAGTTGCCAGAAATAATTTCATTTACCCATGTTCTACATGAAACAGTTATTTCTTAGACTAAATAAAGGGCAAATGAAAGTGGTCATAACAAAACAAAAACCTAGCTTTGCCACAATAAAGAAGTCTGCTATCTGTTCAGAAAAAAAACCATCCACAGTAATGATGCTAACACTTGTGAGGTTCCATTCAGAATCTCCAAAAATCATCATAAAAGTGGTGACTACCTCAGTGTTGTCAGAAGTCTGTGCATACTTGTGTTCCCAGAACAAGAAAGAACTTCCTTGTTGAAGCTTTCATTCTGTGATGACCTTGATGCTGAACTGGATTTAAACAGCTAACTTGGAAACAAAAGACTACTGGAGTAACCTGATTTCTCTGTATCTTGGTTCTGATATCACAAATATTTTTTATCACAAATAGTAAAGCTAAGCTTGAGGGATCAACTCTTCTTAAGAAAAAGCAGTGATTCACCTGAAGTATCCTTCTCTAACATTTGTTCTCATGTCTGTAAATTTCTGTCTTACTACATGCATATTCAATAATAATGACAAAAAAGAATGTGAATTTAGATGCTGTCTTTTATTCTGGAAGCACTACAAGAACTATACAATGCTATCATGCTAATATGAATGCTTCCCTGAAGGAGAAATGTCACTGTAACTCAAAGAAAGTATTTTCACATTTAGATGTCACACACACAGGACTCAAAGTAAAAACAGATACACTTTGGGGCTTCACGTTTTCTTACTCTCAGTTTTAGAACTCACTAATTTTTATAATGGTATTGTAATCAAAAATCCCAGCTATCATAGTTGTATGCATAGTTCCTGCATTGAAGCGCTATCCTTAGTTATGAGATGCTTCAGCTGATTAACTTGCAATAATAACAGGATGCAAAGAATGAAGCGTTTCTCAGAACAGAATTAGAATATAATCAAAAGGCTTCAAAGCTGACCAAGAATAGAAGTTGAAAATGCTTAAATCTAGAGAAGTTTTACGGGGTCTTTATGACTTGGGTTACTGTCTTACCTTTAACCAGGAAAGCACCTCCAGCAACTGCCTGTGTCAGTAAAATACTACAAAATTAATTTTGTAGTACCTACCTGATACTGCAGGTACCAGTTCTACCAGCTCTACCTGGTAGAACTGCTACATACTGTTTCTCTTTTTTTGTTTGTTTAAACTTTGCTCAATACAATGAATCTGAATTATGATTTACTCTTCTAACACTTTCCCACACCCTACTAATGAAATGTGTCCCCAGACTCATGTATGCAATAGTAACAAAACAGTAAAACATTCAGAGTTGTAAAGTAGGAAGCAGTCTGGATCAATGCAAGAGCATGAACATTTTCAGATGCCACTTGAAAGTACTAATGACACGCGGTCATTTGCTGACGATATGTCGATTCCTTCTCCAATGAATATTAGTGGTCATAAATCAGGCAAACATTTACAGGAATCTGCAAATGAAACAGCTAAATCCATGATGACAGGGAGCCTCATAAAAGCAGCCCATTTATTCCCTCTGAGCACTCATCCCCACCAGAGGGATCAATAGCAAACCTCATACAATATACTTCTAAATGTCATGCTGCAAATCCTCTTTGCATTTATGCAGAAGGAAAAGACCTTCTTCTAGTTTTAGAAGCTGAATCAAGTAAAAAGCGTATTAAATGTCTAAAAAACAATAAATCTAAGAAAGAACCTTTTATTCATAGGCTTATGACTTTAATACCTATTCTCCCAAACTGTAAGAATTATGATACTCAAAAAGATAAAGATTCCAACAAGAAAAACAAAATGGATGGCAAGAAATTCATCCATCTGCTCTCACACTTAAAAATAAAAATAGCCAGGGAAGTGCTACAGATTTTAAGACTGAGAATCTCAGTTTCCCTGGCTTCTACAAACAAATTGTTAATACCAAGTCAAAGAGGGGTAGCTCTTCGATTTTTTAAAGGCACTGCCAGACACTTGAAACTGTATGGCTGAGTTGAGCAAAATGCTACTCTTGAAAAAGCAGGGTTGAATGTCCAAAGTGTAATCATCAGCATCTATGTCAGTTTTAAAACTAGAGCAGACAAATACAAGCCAACTGAGAGCAAAAATACCCTTCCACGAATTTTGAATGTTGCATTTTTACTACCTCATCACTTTTTTTTTTTTTTTCCCTTTGTGAGTTGCATGGAGCCAAACCTATTGAAGGTGATTCCATTATAAGAGTACAGGTACCGAAATTCTTCCCTGCAATTCAGAAACATTGGGAAGTACAAAAGAAACAGGGGTCATTGGTTGACAGTGTATCCATACTAAGTTGCAGCTAATTAGGAAACAAAGTAATTTCATCTGACACATGACCCAAGATCATACAGCTAGGCTAAAAATTTAAAAGTCTAATAAAATGACTTTTGGGATGAATATTTACTTTATTATTAGCTTAAAATAAATCTTTCTGTATTTTCCATTAAAAAGGTGAGGTAGATGTAGTTAGACATATCTAGTGAGAAGTTAAAACTATTATTTCAAGAATAAAATTGTTCTTAGCATCTGAAATATTCCTCATGCAAATGGAATATGTATCCTGAAGGACAGAGATCAGACATAACCCAGCAGGGTCTCTCTACCACTTCATGAAGGCCAAACTGTTCCTGTGGAAAAACACCCCTACATTGTTCTGAGGCAGCTCTTCCAGACAGTGACATTCATCTTTTAATTTATGTTACATTGGCACATCTGTGCATGAACTCCTCTTATAAGAGTGTGCATCCCTCTCCTGTGTCGACAAATAGAAAGCATTAAAAAAAAAAAAACAGCTTCGCACAAGCAGTTGGAAACAAGTGTAGAGTAAAAATTTAATCCCCCTAATCCCTTGTCAATTACAAGGCATGTCCTAGCGTAAAGTTGTATCAACAATGCAGTTTTCAGATCCATAGAAAAATAAATTAAGCCATCCCTTTTCTCTTTCCACTTGGACTGTATTCACTGTGCCTCCCTTAAAGGATTAGGAACACTGTAATAAACATGGGCATCAATTTTTAAAATCTGCTCGGAAAATGGCAAGATTTCACAAGCTGTGAAAATGCTTTGGTTTAGGGCATGGCCTGAGAGGCAATAGGCCAGCAGGATAGCACTGGGATTAGCCCTAATTACCTCATGTTTCACCTTAATTAACTACTGATACAGAAGGTAAACTCTGCAGGATCTGTGGCAAGACCTTAGGCCAGTAGGCAAGATATCTAAGCCATCATTGTTTACACATGATAATCTCTCTTTTGAATTTGCTTTAATTGCTCAAAAAGATTAGCTGAAGGATATGCATTACATATTGATTAGCAATGCTAACTAGATACTACATAATTTTCATGTGTGCTCCTCACATGCAGTGTTCACAGATTTAGAGGCACATTCTTTATCAGCCAATTGTCAAAGGATCAACATTTAACTTTAGTTATGACAACATCAATCCAGAAGAAGAAAAAAAAAAACAACCCAGCCTTTGGAAACATCAATGGATGGGGAAAAAGACAGAAAAGGATCTTCTCTCTTTTCTAGTAGACACCATTGTGCTCCTCCATTGTGAGAGCTAATCCCCTCCTGCATGCATCCCTGCTCAGTGTACAAGCAAATTGGGAGCAGAGGGGGGAGCAGCAATAAAGCAGACAGAATTTAACATATATTTTAAAAATAGATCACAAGGTTGTCTTGTTTTGTGTTCCATACACTCTTCATTATTCAGATTTTGCTTTCTTTTTCTGATTTATCAGTTCTCATCTGCTCTTGGCAGGCCTTGAAGTTTACCGGATTGTCAGACTTTTTACAAATCTAAGCACAAGCTGATTGCAAAATCTTTATAAATTATAATAGCCAAACCAAGGAAAAAAGTTCTCTGCCATGTGCTGGCAGAGATACCAATTAAAAATGTGCCTTTCCAGTTGTTCTGTGCTATATTAACAAAAGCTAAACAAAATAGGAGCTTTCAAAGCTCCTCTGACCTGAAACACATTGGAAAAATGACGAATGTATGTCCTTAGGAAGGTAACCTAGATATCATGTAACACATAAACTGATCAAAACAAAACTTGGCTATAAAATATAGTGCAGCATATAGAATTTGGAAATATTTATGTTAGAGCCTTGGAATCTTAAATCAAATGCATCCACTGAGGTCTTCACTCCACTTTAAAGTTCAAAACCTGAGATTTTATCTGTACTGCAAGCACCAATTAAATTTTTGAAATAAAGTTGTTAGTGTAAGAGTTTTACTGCAACATTCAGGAAAGAAGGGTTCATAGTAAAAATCCAAGTTTCTGTGGAACTACTTGTGTCATGGCCTTTTTTCTACATAGCATTTTTCAGTATTTGCATCCTTATCTAGTATCCAGGGTTGCCCTACCTTAAGAGACATCCCAGAGAGTTTTCCTATGTCCTTAATATATATTTTTTTAATTGCTTCTTCACTTAAGGCTTACAATGGCAAGAAAATGCACACTAGCTACTCACTGGAGGTGACTGAAGAACCGAGAACTTTCCCTGGGATCTCACTTTCTTTGCACAGATGAAAAACTGCTATTCAGGGCAGGACAGAATAATTTCACTGGTGAGTGGTGCCTATTCCAGACCACTGCTTCATTTCAGTTCTGGTGTCTGAATAAAAATTTATATATGCTTACTTGACTAATAAGGTTTTGGAGAACATGTAAATAAATTGAATACATAGAGGAAGTTTGTCAAAGGCTGTTTGTAAAAACCCTTCACATTGAAAAAGGCCAGTACTGAGATAAAGGCTGCAAATGGTTGCTTTTAGTTGTTTTTTTACAAACATGCTTAAGCTGTAACTGATCTGAGGTACTTTCAAGACTCTCTTTGTGTTTGCTGGTAAGAGACAACAGTGCATGGAAAAACAAATAAATTTTTTTTTAAAAGTTGAGTCTATACCCATAGGGTGCCCTACTTTAATTGATTTTGTAATCAAACCATTAAGAAGTCTGAGCCTTAAAAAAATTAATATTGCAAGACATGCAGTGAGTGGAACAAAGTTATACTTTTTTATTGCAAATTAACACAGTGGAAGATGTTGTTTTCCGCAAATGCCATTCTCAAGACACTTTCAATCTATATGTTAAAAGTTCCATACATATATCTATAAAGTACTGCATTTTTTCTAGGTGATTTGGTTTGTTTGTTCATGTGTTAACAAAAGCAAAGCATTCTGTTTATCTGAATGCAGGTATTCTATTTTGTATAAAAGTGCAGAAGGGCTGTACTTTTATTATATATATCTATGAATCCAGGCCTTTATGATTAATACTTAATAGCGTAACTCTTTGAATATTTATTACTAGACCAATTACTGAGCTTAATTATAATCCTGCATTATTTTAACACATTAAAATCTTGTCTGAAATTGTTAAAGCAAAGTTTCATCAGCAAGTGGTGAAAAGTAAGCACATTTTCAAATAAATCAACCTTGTTTTGAAAATAGATCATGACAAGGAATTGATTACTTACATACCTATAAGGTGAAACTTTGCCTTCATTGGATTTAGAGAAGTTGGGCTTTCTTCCAGAGACCTATATAGCTGGGTTATTTATCTTCTTAGAGAATATTTGGCCTGCAGTTATCTGATATCAAGCTGTGATCTCATCAGCTCTCAAACACACAGCAGGGAGGGGCTAAGAAAATATTTCAATATGAAATCTCTCAAAGCACCCTCAGGGCACCACAGCTATGGAAGGTGGTGGTTTAGTTGCTGAGTATTTTCCCTTGGCAGTAATGCTGACCCAGTGCCCCACAAAGATGCCCATATGCCACTGGAGGGTCGTTTGTACAAATGAAAGACAAACTAATGACCTCACTATAAGGATTTGGAGAAATTAAGTATTTCCTAAATTGAATGTCCTTTCATTTTTTTGTGTCCTTGCAGAGATTTAAGCTAAGTGCTTTGGCAGAAATCTCTGCAGTTCTAATCTTTCCTAAGACAAGCAGAGCTGCATATTTTGTGGGTCAACTACTATTTGCAAAAGGTGATATTTGTAAGAAAATAAAACACTTGACAATTCAGTGTATGCATACACCAAGTCAAAGAGCACATCTAGAAATGCAATTGTATTTTCTGATAGTCCATGGGGTTTATTTATTGTTATTTTCCCCTCTTTTCCCCAAAACACCGCTTTACTATTTAAGAGCAAATACTTTAACAAAGGGGAAGATAAACCCCCCCACCATTATTTTAAAATGCTGTTTTACTAAAAACTGCATAGCTGACTGTTTTACAAAAAGCTAACTGATAAGCTGCCTGCCTGGGTTTCTTGTCACCTGGAAAGAAGTGGAACATTTGTAAAATATCTACCAGTTCTCAACGGAACGTTTTTAATGAATCCAGGATCTTCACATAGCACAATGACATTTGGAAAGGATCAACTCAGAGTTAAAAACAAAATAAGGAAATTCACAAAGGAAAAAAAGTGATTTTCATTAACCAAAGGATAGAAATTCACCTTTAAGTATCAAACATTGTGCCTTTGGAATGATGAATTTGATTCTCTACACTGTACAGTTAGTGACACAGATGAGTACATTACTAGACCCCAAGAAATAACACCTGACTTTTGCTAGGATACACATGAAAAACTGGTCAGAACCAAAATACCAAACTGCACTAGCAAATTCAATCAAGTCTTTTAAAATCTCAAAGTATTTATAAGCCTCTAGTGAATTCAAATTAAGGTTTTATGGTCTTTTTCGCACCTACTAAAGTAAATGGCAGAACTCTACACAGAACCTTTATTGCGTCTTTCAGATTTTGGTATTCTAGTTGCACTTGGAATAGTGCCACTTTGCTAGTGAGTGACAAAATATTATGAGAAAATAAACAAAAGATAGTTGAAACAGCAACAAGTCACTGTTTTCTCTCCAGATGCTGTACTGGAGTTCTTTCTAAAATGTGCAATTTTTGTACAGATAACATTTTCTGGAGGACCTGAATGAAATGAACACTGGGATGTTAATGGGACAAACTGTGCATTTTGTTACTTTGTGTTCAATCTTTGCAAATGTTCCTGCTTTGCCAGTGTCTTGGCTCATAAAGAAAGCAGAATTTCTATCTCAGTTCAAAACACAGATTACTACTGCATGACACAGAATCATAGAATCATAGGATGGTTTGTGTTGGAAGGAACCTTAAAGATCATCAAGTTCCAGCTCCCTTGTCATTGGCAGAGACACTTCCCATTAGACCAGGTTGCTCAAAACCTCATCCAACCTGGCCTTGAACATTTCCAAGGGGAAAGCATCCACAATGTCTCTGGACTAGCTGTTCCAGTGTCTCACTACCCTCACACTAAAAAATTTCTTCCTAATCCCTAACCTATATCTACTTTCTTCCAGTTTCTGGCATCTAAACTGGAATGATATGGATTTGACAGATGGACCACTCAGTGGATAAGGAACTGGCTGGATGGTCACACTGAAAGACATGTGGTTAATGGCTCAATGTCCAATTGGAGACCAGTGAGAAGTGGTATTCCTAAGGATTTGGCACTGGGACCAATGCTGTTTAACATCTTTGTTGGCAAGAGAAAGTAGAATTGAGTGCACCCTCAGCAGGTTTGCTGATGACACCAAACTGTGCCGTGTGGTCGAAAGAATGGAGGGAAGGGAGGCCATGCAGAGGGACTTCGACAGGTTTCAGAGGTGGGCTGATGCTAACCTCATGAAGTTCAATAAGGCACATGGGTTGGGGCACTCCCATGCATCTTGGGTGGACTACGGATTGAGAACAGCCCTAAGGAAAAGTGTTGGCTGATGAGATGCTCAGTGTGAGCCAGCAATGTGTTCTTACAAACCAAAAAGCCAACCATATCCTGGCCTGCATCAAAAGAAGCATGGCCAGCAGGTCAAGAGAATGGATTCTTCGCCTCTACTCTGCTCTTCTGAGACCCCCACCTGGAGTACTGTGCCCAGTTATGGAGTCCCCAACACAAGAAGGACATAATGATGCTGGGGACCAGAGGACAGCCATGAAGATGGTCAAAGGGCTGGAGTACCTCTCCCATGAAGACAGTCTTCTATGAGACAGTTGGGGTTATTTATCCTGGAACAGGACATCCTGGAGACCCTAGAGCAGCCTGCCAGTACCTGAAGGGGGGCTACAGGAATGCTATGGAGGGACTTTTTGCAAGGGAATGCAGTGACAGGATGAGGTGTAACAGCTTCAAACTGGAAGAGAGAAGATTTAAATTAGATAGTAGGAAGAAATTCTTCACTTGGTGGTGCACTGGAACAGGTTGCTCAGAGAAACTGTGTATGCCCCCTCCCTGGACGTGTCCAAGGTCAGGCTGGATGGGGCTTTGTGCAACTTGGTCTAGTGGGTGGTGTCTGTGCCCACGACAGGAGGGGTTAGACTTAGGTGATTTTTAAAGTCTGTTCCAACCCAAGCCATTATATGATCCTATAATATGATTCTATTATTATAAAACATGTTCAAATAATAATTAGATTTCCTAAAACATAACTAAGGTTAACCAGGAAACAGAAGAGAAGAGAAAAAAAAAAACCCTAAGGAAGAAGACTGATCAAAATTCCTGACAGGAAGATACATTATGCCAGTCTCTCAAGGGATGTAGTAGAAACCCAGGCCCTGCAACTTTTAAGAGCAGAACAGACAAATCACTAGAAAATACACAATAGGGAACAATCCTTCACAGGTAATGAGATGGGGAGAAAACCAACAGAGGTTTTTTAATTCTGCTGGTACTTCCTACCATTGATTCCATACCACTTAGTGTTGTCCCCAGAAATTGATCTAAATCATTGCTTAGTTACGAATGCTGGAAAGAGGGTGGGGGGGGGGGGAGATACCAAAATTACTACCTTTATGTAGAAATGCTCATCTACATGAGGACTAGCTGGGTTTTGCCTCTGTGGAAAGATTTTACTTTCACATCTCTCCACAGAGACAACATTTTTCTCTTTGGTTAGTGATCTCTTTCTAAAGATCAATATAGGTCAGATGCCCATGAGTTCATGAAAGCTATCAGTTTCTGATGCAAATACTCACGAGCTATTGCTGATTCATGATAGGGAGAACAGGGAGATTCAGCTGTGAAACAGCCAAGACTCTCAGAGGGCCTCCAGATACAGCATCCCAACAGACCTACCAAGGCTTAAAGGAGACAGCTAAGGCTGAGAAGAGTTTAGATTAACAACACATTAAGCTTACAGATAACAAGCCTACATTCCTTTTTTGGCAGCTCTGATAGAGACAGTCCTATAAAGCCATAGTAGGTGGCAAATCAAAGACTTCACGCTACATAGAAATGTAACTCCAGAGTCCAGAATTGCATCAAGAGGGGATTGGCAAACTTTGCCAGTAATTAGCTAAGAAACACAAGTGAATGTGACAAATTTCAAGCTCAGATAAGAGAAAACAGATGTTTCATAGCGGCAGCAGGAAACTTAGGCTTGCTGTAGTTTAAAATTCTGTCTACTTTTTCTTCTTTGCCACTGTAGCTTTTCTTCTGTGACAGAGTCTAATCAAGGCAAATTCAGATTTCTGTCAGCTCAAATATTCTCTACTGCTGTACAGTCTTTTCAAAATTGCTCTTAAAATTCATTCAGAAGCTACAAATCATGAACAAGGCTGTGGACAAAACCTGCTAAAAAACCAGCGAGGACCCATTACATCTACAGGTGAACTGCATTATCATCTCGTTTGCTTCTGGGATGGATGCCAGGGTAATTATAAAATAATTTAGGGCCAGCACCGTTTATAAAATGTTTCCACAGATATTTTCACTTGGGAACTAGACAAATCTTTTATATGAGGAGTTAAAAACATTATTTCTTCTTCTAAAATGTCTAATAAAATCAGCCTGTAGAAACTATACAAATACTTTTTTCTTAGCTATCTACAGCTATGCATATCAACCTAGAAATGAGTCCAAATTTCTGTATTGCCAAAAAGAATATGATCCATGTGTTACTAGAGAGAATACAATCTATGTGATTAACATCAGGTTATAAAAAAAAATACAACATACAAAAAACATGGAAACCTTCTCAAACTCTATGTAACTAGCACTGAGGTATGATCTTTCACAATTTCTAGACTGCATTTAGGTGAAAATGATTGATACACAAACTTGTTTCTCACTTTGATCACTTTAAAGTCTGATGATTGAGATCTGCCACCATTCTGTTGAATTAATTACTACTCATGGAACAGAGAAGAAAAATCTTCATCCTTTAGCTCCCACAGCATTATAACAAGCCTTTGACCAGAAGAGTGCCTCCATTTTCCTTTGTTACCTCAGAACATGAAATGAAGTTGGTGAGATGAAGACAAATGGCACAACAGGCTACTGCTGATTGGCTAAAGTATTTTGTATCTGTTGGAAAATTCAGGACATCCATCCTAATTGGCAGTGGACAGAACACTTTAACAACTCTGACTGTGCAAGATAGCAATCTATCCATTGTGAGGTCAAAGGGTGAGGTCAACAGGATAGGATGGTGATGTTATTATCTGATATATGTGTTATCTTCTATAAACTCTGTCTATAAGACATACGACATGTGGTGAACTCTGAGACAGACATTAAAATCAGGAGCTCGACATGCTGAGTGGGTTTAACAAGCAAGTAAAGAGTTACTTATAGCATAATTAAGTGCCTGTGTGGTAAAAAAATGATGTAAACACAGTAATAGAGAGGGAATTAGTAACATCAGAATCAAAGTTTGACGGTAATATAAATATAGAGGGTAGGCAATGGAAAAAAATAAATGAAAAAAAATTAACATAATTTTTATGTGTATGTAAACTTAACCTAAAAATTCATTCAGTTGCACTACAATTAAAGAATTTCTGGTATCAGAAAACACTAATTCGTACTTGTTGGTTCTAAGCTCCCCAGTGATGCACAGCAAAGAAAAGGTACTGTGGTGTCAAAAGAATTTAAGAAAGCCATTCACATGGGAACATAACTACACAGCAAAGAGGAAACACATGCAACTATCTACAGAGGGGATAAACAAATATAGGTATAGGAACAGAGTATGTTTAGTCACTTTTTGTGAAAGATTCTTTACATTAAGTAAATCATTGAGCTAAAAATAAGATGCTTAGGCTTTTAGTAGTACCTTTTTAGAGAGAAGAATGATTCAGAGTAACTGCAGTGGAAATTCAGATTTAAGAACTATTACTAAATTAATTTTGGACATTCTGGTTACTTGAGTTAGGCAAGAAAACACTTCTTACTAAACCAGCATTTCACTCTCAATGTAAGCATTCCAAAATCATGAAACTCATTCCAAAATCACAGAATTTGCTTGAGAGTTGTGAAATTAGACATTATATATGAGACTATATATAAAGAGAGAGAGGGAGAAAGGACACAGACGAGAATTAATAAACTACTGTATTTTCTATGCCTCCAAGTCTACATTTTCAAGCTTTTCTTCAGTTAGGAGTGTTTGGATATTTGTTACTTTGTTTTTTAAAACTTAGCATTAAAAAATGGAAGGTATCCAAACTGCATTAAATGCACTAAAATCATTACTCTAGTACCTATCCTAACAGTCAAATATAAACCTACAGTTTGTTAGAGCTAGCTACTAAGAAGAGGAAAAAGATAAAGGGAAAGGCTATCATAGATATATTTAAGGATTTGAGGAAGTAGTCAGAAAAATAACCTGTTCCTTCATAATTCATTTTCAGATAGTTTCTGTAATGTTGTTAATAAACTTATAATGGATATTGGGCATATTTTCCACCATGCTATTGTTGTATTCAAAATTAAAGGATAAGTGTGAGATTTCTGCAGACGCAGAAAAATCTCAGTTGAACACTTGAACAAAACTTTGTTAGAACAAACCCAGTATTGCAGTAACTTTTCTCTCAGCAGATTTTTCCTGCATGCAGAAGCTATCTTTAGCTTCTCAGTTTTACCAGCTGCTGAAGTGCTTCTTCAGCTTTCCCTGATCTTACTTCTCATGTTACACAAAGGAGACACAGCTTCATACTTGGTTCCTTTATATAAAGTGACTGTACTTAGTTAATAAAATGAAAATATTTTTTTTCTGCCATTATATACCACCTCTATTATAAAAATGTTGCTACTATATTTTAAAGGTGTAAAAACTGTAACTGACAAATTAAAATCCTAACACCTTATGGACAAACACACATTTTCAGTTCAAAGTCTTTGCAAGGAGCTTCTGCCATCCATCCAAAGTCCCATCGATGTTATTTCCCACACAAGTTGCACATCAAATGCCAAAAAAAGGATAACTGATGGCAAGAGGCCTATAGCAAATGTTCCCTTACTGGTGACAAAACCTAAGGGTAGGGCTGTCACAGTCTGATTTCTTATTGTAAGATCCGGAGAAGGATGCCTGTTCCTCCAACCCTCCTGTCTCCGACAACTCATCCCACACAGCCGGTTCCCCGGGGGCTACGGCAGCATCTGGCGCTCCTGCTCTCTGGTGGCAGCTGCAATTATTTTCAGGATAATCTCCTAAAGGCGGCGTCTTTATTCAGCTACAGATGTCTTCATCTTACATCCTGTTGGATTCCTCAGGCCTAACACTGGCTCTGCGTTCTGGTTTTATCCCTTTGGCTCGGTTTTTCAGCCACACCCTTTTTTGAAAGGTAGTGACAAGCATTCAAAAAATGCTTGGGAAGAATTTTGCTTACGGAAATTCATCTATTCACTTCCATTCTCTTTCCAACAATACCAACAAAACCCTGAAAAGTGATCTATACATCCAGAGTTTAAGTGGATGTCGAATTACAAAGCAATAATAGAAATTTTCTGGTTTACAGAGACTGCACTTCCCTTTTTGTTTTCCACTTACCACAACAATTTAATTTGTTTCCTTGGCTTCTCTCTTGGTACAGTTATTACTTTGTTCTGTACAGAGTCAGACAGATTATTTATGAACAGCCCCAATGTCATGAAGGGAGAGTATTTCATATCTCATATAGTTATACATGGCTTAACAAGTGATTTTTACAAAAGTTACTTATTTCTGATTTCTTCCATATGCACTGCTGTAGATCCAGCCTTGCATATTTAGAGGTGATCGGGGACAAAACCAGACATCAAAACTAGCTAACCCAGGGACACAAATAAAATAATCTCATAAACCAGAAGAAATCGGTACCTGCAAATTGGCCTGCTGTAGCATGCAAAAAACTAAAAAGGCTTTGTAGATCTTCAGTATCTTAAAGAAAACACATTACCTGTTTCACAGTGGCTGCCTCACAATGAAGTTATCCTACTGAAAAACACTAAAATTACTGCATTTGGAAAACTAATAGACAAAAGTGTGGGGTCTTTTAAAATTTTGTCTTGGATATCAGATAAAAAGGATCTGTTACAGGTAGGAATTCTGAATTATTTTGCTGATGGCTACTGTAAAAATCATTATAACACCACCTTGTTCTCAGTTTAAACATACACTCTTCATAAACAATCCTGCTTTCTTTGTTGGTAACAGGCAGTCAAAAACCAACAGATTTTTCTTCCAAACAATGTATGTTTCAGTTTCATTAGATTGATTAAAATGTATTAAAGGAAAATTCAGGATCAATTTTAAAGTTAACATTAAGTGATATTCAGTAACTATTGCTATTAAAAATAAAATATTTAAACAAGTACTCTTTTTTCATTTGCTTTGAAAAAAGGACATCTGACATTATTCAGATGCTGTCTTTGTGGTAAATAGACACCTTTTGAAGAGTTTTGTTTATTATTATTATTATTTTTGGCTAGGACCTCCATCCGTCACCCTTCTTTAACTGACATTTTTACCCTGTTATTATCCTTAATATATTCCTCTGGGGGTTTTCTCTCACTGCAAAGAGGGGGAGGGGATCAGCCAAAGGCATACCACCAACTACTGCTGCCTTCTAAGCCTGCTTGCTAGTCAGAAGTGGGTCAAATGGTCCTCACATGAAAGCATCTAACAAGGTCCCAAAGGAGGCTTCCCTTTAGTGGCAACAGTGAAAAACACTATTTCTCTTCAGAGAAGATGGATACCGTCTTCCTGTGCACAACTGAGGTACTGATACTTGCCACTTTGAACTTGTTATATTCATGGATGCCTTCTGAAATGTTTATATCATTTTGGGAATTAAGTCCCCAAGACCAGGGATTTTAGACAGCTGTACAGAGGCTAAAAATTCCAAAGACAACAGAATAAAGCTCAAAATATTGGCCCTGATTTCCAGAAAAGCATCAATGACACCTTCAAATTACGTATTTTTAAATTATCAAATTGTGGGGGGGTTTAACCCCATTCTGTGTTCGCCGAGTTTTATTCCCTGCCAAGGCCCAGCCCCCTCTTCTTTTGAAGCTGCTTTAGCCTGGATTCAGATCTCACAGAAGAGATTTCTTATGGTAATACAACAGGTTAAGCAAAAACTAAACTTATAAAAGACAAAGGAATAAATTATTTGACTCCTGTAGGATGGACGGATACCAGGTTTTAATACTTAGGGTCATATGTAAAGAACAAGAAGGATCAGATCAATTAAAGAAATTTACTGATCAATTAAAGAATTAGCTGTGACAAAAGTGCATCAAACTACTGACGTGCAGCTGAGCCAAAGGCTTTGAAAAGAGTCTTCCATACAAAAGGGAAAATCTGATACTAATCATAGGATAAACATCACCTACTCATGTGCATTAAGACAATGCACACAGCAAAAGAAGTCTTCGAGAATGGTAAGAAGATAATTGAAATCTTTCTAAAGGCTGGTTTTGCTATTAAAAGAAGCGAGGTCAAGGGACCTGTGCAAGAGATAGTTTTCGGGGCTTAAGTGGCAAGATGGGTGTCGCCACATCCCAATGGATGGGATTAACAAAATAACAGCTATGGCCCCACCAACTACCAAAAAGCAAACTCAGTCCTTCTCAGGAACTGTTGGTTTCTGGAGGATGCATATTCCTGCCCTTCCTGCTTTCCGTCCTTCTCCTGTCCCTGTTTGCTTCAGCATCCTGGGAGGATTCCATCCATTCCTCTGCCTGTGGTCCTGATCCATGCCAGCCTGAATCTGTGTGTTCCTGCCTCCAGCTCCTGACTGCTGCTGACTCCAGGATTCCAGCCTGGACTTTCCCAGGGCTGCCCTGCAGCCTCGGTGGTGATGTGAGAGTTACTGGGGAAAAGGGGGGAGGGATGTGGTATCAATTTTCCTGGATATTTGTATATATTTAGTAATTTTTCCTATTTATCATTACTGTTTCATTAAAGCTGTGTAGTTTAGTTTCCAACCCATAAGTCTCTCTCCCTTATTCTCTCTCCTTTCTTTATCAGGGAGGAGAGGGGGATTAATAGAGAGCATCTGTTATTTGGTTTAATTGCCAGGCCAGTGTTAAACCGTGACAGATTTATTGGTGCATTCCCTTATGCACTTTCATGTGTTAGAATACTTGCAAGTTCACTTATTAGCTATATGACTTCTTAGTCTCACTAGTAAAGCTTTCGGCACCACAGGTATCCTTTCATCAGTTGTGCAGGCAGTCACAAAAGTTGATTTGGCTTAAGTAAGGCACAATTTTGCTTTTGAACAATTTTTTCAAATTCAAACTGTTCTGTTTTCAATTATTTTTGTCATGAAGCAATTATAGCTTTCAAATACATGTTAGCATATGAGGAAAGGGAAAACACTAATAGAAAAGAAAAGGAGAGACACCTCCTCCCCCTCCATCTCCCTTTAAATCCATGAAATGAATGTTTAGCTCAAGGATTTGCTGTTCATCTCAGTGCCCCTCAAGCCTGAGGCAGGATTAGGCCAGATTCATGTTTGAACAACTGGAAAAAATCAATGGATTTCATCTTATTAATAATTAAAAGCCTAATTCAGACTTTCATGTGATTAAAACTGTGTACAAAACACATGAATTACTGTAACTGGAAAAAACACATGTAAAAGCTCCTCTGAAACAAGAAACACACTAAAGACAAAGTCATTTACAGGGTATACTGTAGTAGTTAGAAGAGAAATAAACTATTTAGCATAGTGCTAAGCAGGTATTTACATACAGCTAAACAAATACATGACATGAACTTTAACAGAAACTAATTCCTAGGTGATATTACAACATGCAAGGTAATTGAAAGCTGAATTTGTCTCAACAGCCTATGTGTTGACATCTTAGGAATGTGTAGACTGAGAAAAGCATAAGAGATGGAAATTACAATTTTCTGGACTAACAGAAATCTTCTAATAGTAGTAGCCACCGGATTGAAGTAGTTGAAACAACTAATGTACTCCTTCTTCTCCTGATGTGTACAGGAGCAGCAATAGCCAACGCTTTTGCACTGTAAGAATCTTGCCTATTCAGACACTGATAGAACATAGCTGGATGTGCCAAGACATATGAAAACTATGATGAAACTTTAAGAAAGAAATTTAATGTTATCAAATAAATAGCTGCCCTACTTGCTGTCTCAATAAGCAAGCTATGGAACTACAACTTTTAAAGCTCAAGTATTCTGGTTTGATTTAATTTTTATTTTATTTACACTTTGCCAGTATCATCTCAGTGAAAGGGACTTCTGCTATGCCATTGGTCCTCTATACTCCTGGTCAAGAAAAAAACACCTGTACTGTTCAGACTTGCAAATGTTACTTAAAAAATTTCAGCCACAGGAGCATTCAAAGAGTGTGGTACTGACAGACAGCAGAAGTCTAGAGTGCATGTGGGTACTTGAAAAGTCAGTAAACTTATTGATTGAAATCTAACTTAATGGGCCCATGAAAACAAAGCAATGATTCTACTGTCAAAAGAACCAGAAACTTTCCTTTTGTTATAGGAAAAAATTCCTTCCAAACTCCAAGCATGACAACAAGACACAGACTCCCCACTGAGAGGTTTCTTTGCACCTTTGTGTATCATGAACAAAAATGTAGTAGAACCTGTGTAAGAAATGGCAGACTAAAAAGCAGACTATAATTGAGAAGTGTGGGCTTCAAATATATATATTTAATAAATACATAGGCACATGGAGGACAGAGAGGTGATTCAAGACAGCCAGGATGGCTTTACTAGGGGCAAATCCTGCCTGACCATCCTGATGACTTTCTACAATCGAGTGACTGCATCAGTTGACAGGGGAAAAGAAGTGGTTGCCATCTATCTGGACTTCTGTAAGGTCTTTGACATGGTCCCCCAAAATAGCCTACTCACCAAGTTGGAGAGATATGGATTTGATGGGTGCTCAGTGGATAAGGAATTGGCTGGATGGTCGTATCCAGAGTGCGGTGGTCAATGGCGCGAAGTCTAGATGGAAACCAGTGACAAGTGGTGTCCCTCAGGGTTCTATGCTGGAACATGTACTGTTTAATATTGTTTGCAGATGACACCAAGCTGAGTGGTGCTGTCAATAAGCCAGAGGGATGGAATATTATCCAGAAGGACCTGGACAAACTGGAGAGATGGGCCCAGGTGAACCTCATGAGATTCAACAAGACCAAGTGCAAAGTCCTGCACCTGAGTTAGAACAATCCACATTATCAGTATGAAAAGCTGGACATGAACCAACAGTGCACACCTGCAGCCCAGAAGGCAAATCACATCTTGGGCTGCATCAAAAGAAGCATGGCCAGCATATTGAGAGAGGTGGTTCTGCCACTCTGCTCTGTTAAGACCTCACCTGGAGTACAGTATCCAGCTCTGGAGCCCTCCACATAGGAAGGACATGGATCTGATGAAGAAAGTCCAGAGGAGAGCTACAAAAATGATCGGGGGGCTAGAACACCTCCTCTGTGAAGACAGACTGAGGGAGCTGGGGTTGTTCAGCCTGGAGAAAAGAAGGCCCTGCCTGGGGAGACCTAATAGTGACCTTGCAGTACCTGAAAGGGACCGACAGGAAAGCTGAGAGGGACTGTTTGCAAGGACTTGTAGTGATAGGACAAAGAGCGATGGTTTTAAATTAGAGAAAAGTAGATTTAGATAATACATTAGGAAAAAAATATTTACAATGAGGGTAGCTGAAAAATGGAGCATGTTGCCCAGGGAGGTGGTGGAGGCCTCATCCCTGGAGATATTTAAGGTAAGGCTTGATGAGCAACCTGATCTAGTTGAAGATGTCCCTGAGTATTGCAGTGGAATTGGACTAGATGACCTTAGAGGTCATTTCCAACCCAAATTATTCTATGATTCCATGATATTTATGTCTACACTATAATACATATGCGTACTAGATATATATATATACACACATACATACACATTTATGTAAGTAATTCGAAGACCTGCAAAAGCTTAAACTGCTATTACAATTTACCTTACAAACTGTACAGCTGCTCTGTAAAATAAAATTTTGCTCTCTCACAAAGTTTCTATCCAGTCTAGCTTTGTGCCATAGATCTAGCCTATATCAATCACCACGATACATGAAGTTGAACAAACCCATCAAGCAACCTGACAAAAGGAGGGCAAACGTTTGACAGAGCAGGAAGCGCTGTTCCAACTTGTGCACTCAAGCCCTCTCCCCGTGCTAGCAGTTTGTCTGCCTGTCTCTCATTATATCTGGATGTTTGAGCAGCTGCTTGAAAAGTTTTTGGAAACACAATTTTGGCTTGATAAAATCCAAATCTACATCCTGTGTCAGCATTCCATATTGCTCTGAACAAAAGCTATCCTTGCTGCATTGAGGTCGGGCTTAGCCCTTCTGCTCTTTTTCACCAGGAAGCACCACTTGTCACTCCTCTTTCTGGCAAGAGTTAACGAGCCACTCCTGCCATAATGAATCAGCAGGAATCAGTAAGCATCTCCACAGAGAAGTGTAACACTTGCTAACAAGACAGATCTACAGAAGAAACCTTTGCCCTTCTATACAGTGGATTTTTTATTTATTATTCCAATTTAATTTAGAGTGCACAGATGATAAGAATCCAGGAAAAAGGGAAGCCTTAAGAGTCTTTATATCCCTCAGGAAAAGCTAGGTCCTTTTTAATTCCTCTTGTAGGCATTACTGGGGTATTTTTAGCTGTATGATACAACATTTAAAAGCCAAAATATAGGGATGCATATATTTGAATTGAAGCTAAAATAAAAGGCATAGCAACTTCTCCCCACAAGATTCTGACTTTCTGCATTTTCCTGCCAATGCCAATAGCATTTTTCAAATCTCTCCTCACTATGCATACTACCCACTTCTCCTGCCTCCCTGAAGGCATTACCATCGAGCTCATAATTACCCATCTGGAATTATAAAAACGATTGTGGTGTAGGGAAAATTCTATCAAAGAGCCAGTCAAGTGAAATTAAAGTTGGCAATTCACAGAATACATGTAGAAATTAAATCTAAGATGCTGTAGAACTGCTCACTTGACAAAAAAAATGAAATGCATCACTGAGGGATTTGACAGTGAGAAAACCTAAGTTAATGACAAATGCAGATGAGATAATCTGGTAGTGGACTTTAAATCCTACAAGGCATAATTCTGCCAATAGCTAACTCTTCAACAGCTTTCTAAACATGACAGTACCAATCAACACACAATGCCATTGTTCTAATGCTGACCTAAAACTGTTAAGTCCCCCTTCCACTTAAGAGTTACATTTCAGGAATTTTACAACTTTGCAGAGATTTTTACAGCTTCCATTTGGTATACTGAGAGAGTTTTTTTCTGATTCTTAGTCAATTTGCTGTAAAAGGCTGTCTGTAAAAGGACATAAACTGAAGAGCTATGATAACATTCCAGCTCAAACTGGAATTTGGCATTTATGCTCAACACAGTAAGAAAGAGTATCCCATAAACAAGTAGCTTTCACAAAACTGAAAGAAACCCAGCTGTCTTCTTGCATTTTTTTCAAAGTAGCCCTATTTCTTACTTAAAAGAGATAAAACAGGGAAAACCTTTGCTGAAAACAGTTACATTACTGCTTTGACTTAGTTTATCCTATTACTGTCTTCCCTAGCTGGCTACAAGAAAATAACATATGAAAAGCTGCAGAATGATTACACTTGATATCCACAGGCATTAAAAATATTTAAGTAGTGGAAGCTAATTTCTATACAGAAAGGGTATCCAAAAATACAGTAGGTCATTATAAGCAGTAAAAACCTGGCCTTACTGAATTAAATAACTGAATTTTCACTGACTGTGTCCTTCATATTGTTCTCTAAGTTTATTGATTTACCTGAACAGCCCTGGCCCTGATTTTACCTCAGCTTTTGTGTTTTGTTTCAATTCATGCCAGGATTGAGTCTAGTGAAGAAGGAGAGATTTTTTTTCCCCCCTCCTTTGGTAGGCTTGTGAATAACAGTTACTGCTTGAACAGTATTAAGTGCAAAAGGACCTTATCATGCCATTATTTGTCCTTTTCCAGAGGGTGTTACTCAGCAGCAAAATTTCTCACCTCACAAAATCTGTGACTGCTACTCAGCAGATTTCTAGAAGCTCACCAGCAAACTCTTGCGTGCTTTTCAGAGGTTTCCTGCTGAATGTTGGGTCATATTCAACGCCTTTATGCCTTTTTTTTTTTTTTTTTTTTTTTTTTTTAACAGCAAGTGTTATCCCAGTGATGCATCAGCAATGAGACTCACATGAACAAAAAATTAACCTTTCTTATAAATGACGGGAATCAGTTCAGGGAATGTTTAGGCAACTTAACTACATTCTCCTCAAAAACTCTTATAGGAAAGGAGCAGAGCAAGACAAAAAACTTGATATTTAAATATACAATTAGATTTTAGATCACTTATACATACCATATGGACACAGCGTGCTACAAAGGCAGCAAGTGAAGCATCCAAAACACACTGAGAAGAAGCTGTCTGGGCCCCCCCGCTGCCCCTCCTCTCCTCACCCCCAGCAGGCAGGCCAGGGCTGCAGGTGCCAGTCCCTGTCAGGCTGCCACGACCCCAACCCTGCTGCCTGCATGGCCCAGCCCTGACAGCAAGCCCTGGCATGGCAGAAGGAAAGGGGCGATTGCGAGTGAGCAGAAAATGGAAGAACTGGGAACCTTGTTTTTTCTCTTTTCAAATCTGTGCTTGCTCAGACAAGAAGACTTCGTGCCAAAAGGCAGTCAACAGTAAACCTGGAAATCCTCTGTGCCTAAAACTTAGGAAGAATTTGGAAATAATAATCTAAAATATGCAATTCTGACCACTTAAAGCCATCCTGACACTAAAGTACCAAATACCCACTTCAGTTCAAGAGCTGCAGAGCTTGTGCAAGAACTGATGCTTCCCTCCCACTCCTGCCCTTGTTTTGCTATCACAGTCGTGCCAGCGCATTAGTTTGTGGGACCACACTGTGCTGCAGCTCAAGCAGCCTAATCTACCAAATCTCCTCTTGTGTCCTTCCTAAAAAATATGCTGAGTGACTGCTAGGTGGAACTGAACCCATGCAGTTCAGCATGGGGCCATGAACAAGTCTGCCAGCACATCTGAAGGAGCCGCTCTGACATAGCCTGGCATGGAGCAGTGGATGCAGCAATATTTTCAGAGGGTACTGCTGCCAAACATGGAAACTTGCTTATAACTACAGGCTGTTCAGCATAGCTTTTCCGTATTTCATGACAAACCACCTTTGTCATAGCTCTTTCTCTAGTTCCACTACCCCAAAATGCTATTTTCCTGCTCTTCCAGAATTCAAATCTTCATTCTCTAGTCATACAGTTAGAGTCTCTAATAATCTCATTCTTATGCCCATGCATTTCTTCATTTGCTACATTTTATCCCCCTTTTAAAGTCCGAATTCACAGTTTAAACAAAAGGAACAGAATAATTACGTTAGTGTGCAGACATGTCATGGTTTAGTACACTGTAGCAATCAAGCAATGTACTGCTTGCTCAACCTACAGCTCACAAGGGAACTCTTGAAATTCATGCTGCAGAAAAGAATTCTTCAAACCAAAAATGTTTCAGTGATGACATTCAAAGGTGACAAGTGAAAAAATAATAATAAAAAACCCACCAGCATTACAGTACAGATTTAAAGTTTCCTGTATCCTCCTTGGCCAGGAGGTTTATCCTATGGAGATGTCCTGCTTTGTTATGCCAAAATGGTCAGCTTTGATTTCTCACTTGTCTGCCCTCAGGTCCAAAGCCTGGTTCCACATAAGAAAATGGCACATGTCCTGCCTTAAATGCAATGGTGTTTTATCTTTGTGCATGGCAAGAAAGCAGAGCTGTCAGGTATTCTAATCAGTGGCCCTGTTAGTCTGCATGCTGCACCGCAGCAATTCTGAGCAAATCGAGAAAAAGATTAGGACAGGTGCATTTAAAAGAAACTATCAGGGAAACCAGAGTCTCAGAAAGATGGTGTTTTGTAAAGCAGTTGTACTGCTGCCTTTGCTCTGATGCTATCTCAATGTGCTAACTAAAAGAACACTTTTTTTCAGTTTTTTCTTTAAAAAAGACTTTGCTTTTAGTAGTCACAGGTCCAAACTTGTGATTATCTAGCTGTGGGTGTTGTATATGCTGTAGCGCTTGCCTCCAGGGAATGACAAATGGCAGTAAGATGCAAAAAATAGACTCAGTGTGAAATCAAAAGAATATAGGAAGTTTCGAAGGCATCATTTAAGAGCTCCTCATGCAGAGTTGCTCAACTGAGAACAGCTATGCAATATAGCTCAGAAGATCTAAGTGAGACACAAGAGACTGAAAATCTGATAATGGCTTTAAGGGCTGGCAGGGCATCCTGGAATACTTTAAACCTCCTATAGATTCCATGGAAACAGGAAATGTAAAGACACCGTCTTAAGTATTTTAAATGTCTGATTTATGAAGAATGCAGGAGAAAACACCAGTGTCTTGTTAGGGAGAAAAAATTACCCTGTGATCTCACAGGCTTTGAGTTGAAGGGAAAAAAGGGGCATGAAAAGACCAGGGTTTATCACACTTGCCATTTGGGACCGTGCTAATCAGCAGAGGGAAACAGAAGCACATTCATCTTTGCAGAGGCTCGCCACTGAAATAATCTCTGCAACAGCCAGTGCTCTGATAAAAAGAACACTTTAGTCTAACACAGTTTTAAGGCCAAACAGCACATGAAAACAAAGCACGGTTATTTCTGTTACTTCTTTAGTTTCCTAAAAATCTCCATCTGCTGGCTTGCATTACTATTTTTTTTTCTTTCAACCCTCATCTCCTTTGTGTTTCTTTATTTTTCAGTTCCTCGGTTTTATGCATTACTGAAACCATTTTCCATTTTTCTTTCTCCACTAAAAGAATCCAAATCCAAACATCTTGGTACTACGCAACATATAATTATTTTTTATTATTTTTTAATTAGAATGAAATATTAAAAAAAAAATACTATTATGTCTTGCAGGTTCAATTTTATAACAGATTCAAGGACAGATTTGAATCAGGACTTTGGTAGTCTTTGCCCACTGAAAATATAACCTCAGAAATTATTTCAGGAGCCTGAACATTATGATAAAATTGTTCAGAACCTGTAAAAGATCCCTAAAAATAAAATAAGCGAAACCTAAGCAAAACCGAAAGACCAAGCTTGGTAAGAAAACTTTTCACAAGGGGAATGGAAAAAAGAGAAAATATGTATTTTATCTTAGTTAGACAACAAATATTCTATGAACTTTATTTGGCATTAACAGAATGCAAAATTTCTTATTCAATTTGACCCTATCATGACCCACTCAGTTTACTTCAATGTGCATAATAAGCCAGAACTCTTTTTTCTGCATTATCCATTTTTAATTGCTGTCTACAATCCCAGAAGATAAGCGCAGATACCATGCTTTACTTCAAACAGTATCAAGGAATTAAGAATAAAATTTGATTTTTGTATATTACTAACAAAAAATGCCAACAGTTTACAGTAAATTTGTAATAGGTCACTTGGAAGCTTCATGACAAATGAATGCCCTCAGTTGTTCTACCTATGAATATGCCTTTTCTAGTTTTAAAATACACAGTACTGCCTCTCAATTGGTTGCTTCACTCTGTAAGAGTAACATCAATGAATAGATCATTTTAGCCTTAAGCTTTGGGTATGGAAGTGTTAGTAAGAAACTTTTGTGCAAACTCATGACATCCTTTTTTGGAAATTGTATACAGAAAGCAAAATGTCACCCATTTTTATCCAGACTGCTTACAGATTACTCCCATAAGCAGCACATGGTATGGTTGATAAAATGTAACTTCTCAGTATCAAGGGCCCTCCTCCAGCTTGTGACTATTAGATCCCACCTGAAGTAGACCATGAAAACTGTGTCCAACTGGCTTGCATTACATTACCTGTCCTACTTTCTAGACCCAAAGGTCAGCAGCAAACATTTTTTGAATGAAAGTCTGTTGTTAACCAGAAAGGTAAGGTGAACTATAGATTTCTCCAGTAAAAACTGGAAAGTTCTGATGTAATGCAAAATAAGTGCCCTTATTTGGTCACAACTGTTATATCCATTTTAAGTCAAATCACCTTTACAATTCTCCGGGAATTTACAATTATTCAGAATTGCTTGGTTTGTTTTTTGTTTTTTTTTTTAATGTGTTAGACAAAGTACTAGAAAGTACTATCATAGAGAGGTAAAATAGTCACACTTTTCACCTCGCTGAACCACTAATAATCCTTCAAATTTCTTGGGGAACACAAGAATACTTAAGGTTGGAGAAGACATCTAAAATCATCAAGTTAAACTGTTGACCCAACACCATCATTCCAAATAAAACAGGTTTTTTTAGCACCTCCAGGGATGGTAACTCAAATCACTCCCCTGGGCAGCCTGTTCCAATGCTTGATCACTTTTTCTGTAAAGAAATTTTTCCAATACCCAATCCAACACTGCCCTGGGTGCAACCTCAGGCCAATTCTTGTCCTGTCACCAGTTAAGAGTGGGAGAAGAAGCCAACAGCCTCTTCTTAATTTGAAGTAAAAAATGGATGTATAGCTACAAATGAACAGAAGAGATTGTACACATTACTTTTTTAATATTTTTCACAGGTGACCTGTCTAGGACCTGCTCATGTACAACATGTAGTGGCATCTACTAAGGTAGAGCAGACAACTGCATGGTTCTCTGATCACACAAAACTCCCAGAGATTCAAGGCCAGGGTCACAGTTATTTCTGCATGCATATCCACAAGTGGGGTAAGGCCATAGAGCACATAGGACAGGTCATGCTATTACAGTCCATCCTTTCATCCAGAGTTACTCATGTGGAATTCATGTCAATTGCATCTGAAAATGCATCTGGAACCAAAAATGAAACACACTCGAGGAAGTTTATATTCACCTGAATTTTCTTACAGAAAAATAATCCTCACCCTGAAGTTAATTATCTGTATACCTACTACATTACATGCTGAATGGCGTTCACAGCCACCCACAGCGAGGATAGCTGAGCCAGGAAAATCTAGTTAGCATTTCTGTAGCAAACTTCATCAGGACTTGCAGAGCTTGTTAATATCATCTGACCAAGAGAAAGGAGCAAGCAGAGCTGGCGGGCAGCAGCAGCCAGGTGAACTGCTGCCTACCTCGCAGGGAGCTGATACAGATGGGAGCACATGCTGCCCTGTCTACGGCTGCAGTCAGTCGTGGTCAGTGGCACACTGACAAAACTGGGTTAAACAGGGTCCTGATCTGATCTATTTTGACAGTGACTGCAGTCTTAAGAAAAGCATTAAAGGAACAGCATCAAATCCAAATTGCCCTTTTCAAAAGAAATAGAAGTAATTAACCTAAAAACTCCCAACCCTAAACAAGTCAGAACTCATCATCACCAAAACTAGCATAAGTGCTTAAAATAAAACTGATTTTAAAATTATTGCTTTGTAAATATGATTTTTAAAAAACCCTTCTTAAAAATAAACAATATTTGAAAGTGGCAGACTTTTAATAACACAGTGTGTGGCAGACTTCTAACAAGACAGTGTCTCTCTATAGCTTCAAAATATATGCTATGCTGCTGAGATTTTTGGTCCTACTTAAGTTTGGTTTACTACCTGACAGCATGCTCTGTTACTTCTCTCATCAAATAAGTGAATAAATACTTCATGCTTGTATTTTTTTTCTCAAATTGGGGCAATGTGAATGGGAAAAGGCTACTGAGAGAAGCAAGATGTGTTAAAGTAAAATCTCTTTGTTTCTGTTTTGAAGAAGGATATGCAAACATGAATCATACATCTTGCTTCTGCTACGGTAACTCAATATCCTCTGCTTGGTTAAATAACAGACACTTGGCACATAGAAAATTGACATTCTTGCCAAGAACTGAAATCTGCAGCAACTCTCAGCTCTGTTGAAACCCCAGTGTTGATACTTAAGTTGTACACAGCACTCCATCAGGATCAGCTGCAACATGTTAAATGAGTATTCAGCATCAGAATGACTATTCAAAACTCTCTTCATTTCTGCAACAATCATATTAAAGCTGAGAAGGTGGCTTTTGAAAATATCTTCAGGGAAACAAAAGGTTCTTTGTGAACTGCACTGCATTAAAAAACACCGCAAAAATATACAGAAATGCCAAAACCTGTGTAAATTCAAGAATTTTCTAAGGGTGGCACCAATGAAAAATCAGTCCTTGTGTGGTGTTCTAGAAAAGGTGAAAAGTCAGAGGTGCTACAAGTGTGCCTTAAGTTAAAAATAAGCAAAACAGTTGTATTGTATTTTGCAATCAACCCAACGCAAGTAAACTATATGAAGAATATCAAGACATCTATTTCTACCAAGTTGTTACAGGAATCCAAAGAGTTTGCATTACTGTCTTCCTGAGTGCTACCATAATCTGATTTCCCAGTCTGTAAGTACCCTTTGAAGTGGGGGGAAAAAGGTCTTTGTGTAACCAATTTAGTGCTCGTATACTTCCTCATTCTTGTTTAGCTCCAACAGAGCTGAAATAAATGACTTTAAGATTTCTTTTTACCTATCCATTCACTGTGAATAAATACATCTGTAGCCTCATCCTATTCAAACATACTGTGAGCTTAAAGCTTCATCCTTCCTGCAGAGCTAAGTCCCTGCATACATAGAGCAATTCACAGTTCCATACTTCTCCTGCAAACATCTGCTTGATTTGTACTTCTCTATAGCTACAAGTTGTTCAGAAGTGCCTGTACACACTCAGCAGTATGCAGCATGTAATAATGATGTACTGCCTGATGACCATTTTGAAGCAGAACCACATTGCCTTTACTTTAAATTATGGAACTATTCACATAAAAACAAAAGCAGGCTCTGCGTACCATCTGGGACAGCCACCAGTTGGACACAGACAACTACTATAATTTTTCCTGCTGTCCTGATTATAACATTTTATGATTTAACCTAGGATGCCACTAGTCTTTGGTTAGGAGAAATTATGATTATAATCTGTTTATTTGATGATTAAAGATTCTGGAGGACAATCAAGGTAGCCAATGCTGCTCTAGTTTCTCAGCTATTTATTCCACAACTTGGTAGATAAAGATAGTTGTGTCTTAGAGACCCTCTAGTTAAAAGAATTAATATTTCCTATGATATCTTTACTTATAATATATCTTTATTAATATTGGCTATTTCAGTAATATACATTAGTCTTCCTTCAAATTCATATACCTACAATTCAAGTTATCTGTCACAAAATTACAGAAAGTTGGGGGTTGGAAAGGACCTCAAAAAATCATCTAGTCCAACCCCCCCCTGCCAGAGCAGGGTCACCTACATCCAGGTCACACAGGAACTCATCCAGGTGGGCTTTGAATGTCTCCAGGGAAGGAGACTCCACAACCTCCCTGGGCAGCCTGTGCCAGGGCTCTGACACTCCCACAGTAAAAAAATTTCTCCTTGCGTTTGTATGGAATCTCCTATGCTCAAGCTTATATCCATTGCCTCTTGTTCTATCATTGGACATTACTGAGAAGAGCCTGGCATCATCCTCCTGGCTCTCTCCCTTTACATATTTATAAACATTAATGAGGTTGGCCCTCATTCTCCTCTTCTCCAAGCTGAAGAGACCCAAGTCCCTCAGTTTTTCCTCATAAGGGAGATTTTCCCCTCCCTCAATCATCTTGGAGGCTCTACTCTGGGCTGTTTTCAAGCAGTTCCCTGTCCTTCTGGAACTCAGGGGACCAGAACTGGACAGTTCTATTCCAGATGTGGCCTCATCAGAGCAGAGGGGGAGGTAACCTCTCTCAACCTGCTATCCACCCCCCTTCTAATGCCCCCCAGGATGCCATTGGACTTCCTGGCTACAAGAGCACATTTTTGGCTCATGGTCATCCTTCCATCCACCAGCACCCCCAGCTCCCTTTTCCCTTCACTGCTCTCCAAGAGCTCCCGGATTGCTGGTGAGCTTCTTGAAATGTGTTGAGTAGCAGTCACAAATTTTGTGAGGTGAGAAATTTTGCTGCTGAGTAACACCCTCTGGAAAAGGACAAATAATGGCATGATAAGGTCCTTTTGCACTTAATACTGTTCAAGCAGTAACTGTTATTCACAAGCCTACCAAAGAAAAAGATCTCTCCTTCTTCACTAGACTCAATCCTGGCATGAATTGAAACAAATTACAGAAGCTGAGGTAAAATCAGGGCCAATGCTGTTCAGATGAATTGATAAAGAACAATATGAAGGACACAGAACAGAAAAAGGAAAAACAATAAGGATAAACAAAAAGGATAAAAATAGTGTTCTGGGGTGTCAGCCAGTCCCCCCAGCTTTGTGTCATCAGCAAACTTGCTGAGAAGATACTGTGTCCCATCATCAAGGGGACTGATAAAGATGTTGAACAGGACTGGACCCAGCACTGCTCCTTGGGGAATCCACTAGTCACAGGTCTCCAGCTGGATTCTGCACCACTGATCACCACTATTTTATATATAAGAGCCAGTATTATCAGTGAAAGAACCGTAATAGACTTGCATTTGTAAAATTATAAAAATGGAAATGACAAGCTAGATTTTACTTTGCTTACTACTTCTTTGAAACTACTGGTGCAAGAGTAAGGTCAGCATACTGTTCCCTAAAATCTGGGTATTAGTACCACTTAATGTGCCTGGGGGTATGCAAGACATCTGCATAGGGCTGGCAGATTTAAGGGTAATCCAGCCCTGAGTCAGTGGAAATCATGGAAGAGGTGAATATGCTTCTGAAATACTACTACTATACTATAATATACTAAATAATATAATACTAAATACTAAATAATATAATACTAAAACACTACTACTACTATAATAAATGATAGCCTATACTGAGGCAACTGCATCCTGCTGTTAGAGTCATCTGACAGGATTCAGCACACAATGGAGACAGCTTGAAGTTGAGGTGACTGTGAGATCAGTGTCTTAGCTTCCATGGTAGTCAACCAAGATCCAGTCAGCACAGTCAAAGGGGTCTAGAAAGATTCAATGAGCCAGCTAGGAGATGTCTGCTTTAAGATTTTTCTCGGCTTGATTGGCTTTATTGACTGAAAAGGGAATTTAGAAACACAGCTTATGTTAACCTGAGCCTCTCCCAACTGCCTCTGCATAGAGCCCATGCATGGGCATCAAACAGCCATAATCCAGCCTCTGACTTGATTCAATATAAACTTTCCTTCCTTATTGTGACATTGAATGAAGCAACATCACTACAAAGGCAGAAGGTACTGCAGATGGCAATACACTTGGGTGTTCTGGAGCCCTCTGCTTCCAGCTCTGACAGGGGAGACTCTCAGGTAAGCACTGACCCCTTCTGGAGACATCGCCTGGATAATGCCCTCAAGGAATTCTGCTGGCCAGAAGTGAATTAGGGCACCTTGGCTTCCTCCCTGACTGTCATTTTTCCCCTGCTATGACATTGCTCAAATCTACAATTTCTGTTGCTTCTTCCATCAAAATATACATCTCTCAGACATTCCCTTTCTCCAGGTGCAGTTGAACATTAAGGATATAATTAGTTTGCAAAAAAAGCCCTTTATACTTCTCTGCAATTTTGCTCTTAAAGCTGTCAATAAATTGATGGTTGCTGTTTAATATCTATTAGAAAATAGATTATATCAAGAACTCTGTGGCTGAATTATAAACTTCCATAAAGATGATGTCATGTCATTTACATGAGTGGTGCAAGAGAACCTTTTTCTAGAATATAAAAATGTAAATGACTTAAGGAAATAAGTCAGTATTTTGTGCATTTAAAAACAAACACACACACACACACAGAAAAAAAAAAAAAAACAAAACCAAAACCAAAACCAAAAAATGCCCCCACAAAAAACCCCCAAAACAAGTGGGCTGCCCACAAATTTATAGCCTGCTTTGGGAATAGTCACCTCCCCTGGCACAAGGTCCTCATTGGCTGCAGATCTACACCTGCCCCTCTCAGTGATCCTGCACAAGCTGCAGCTCCATGTCTGTACAGTCCCTGGCACTATCTTCATGTCTGCCCACAGTGATGCTTCAGGGACTGCAAATCCACTTCTGCTCCACCATAGTCCTTCAGGGACTGCTCTACCATGCTCCATGGGCTGTAGAGGTATAGCTGCCATTTCATCCCATGCTGCAGGGAAATCTCTGCTCACACACCTTCTCCTCCTTCACTGACCTTGGTGCCTTTAGCATGGCATTCCTCTCCTCTCCTCTCCTCTCCTCTCCTCTCCTCTCCTCTCCTCTCCTCTCCTCTCCTCTCCTCTCCTCTCCTTCTTCCTCTCCTTCTTCCTCTCCTCTCCTTTCTTATCCTCTCCTCTCCTTCTTCCTCTCCTCTCCTTTCTTATCCTCTCCTCTCCTTCTTCCTCTCCTCTCCTTTCTTCCTTCCCTCTCATTGTTTTTATTTTTGCAGTTTCATCTTCCCTTTCGTGACTATATTACTCACAGAGGCACATCCAGCTTCCCAAATCTGCTCAGCCTTGGCCCAAGGAGGGCCAGCATTGGAACCAAGGGTGCTTCCAGCAGCTTCTCACAGGAGCCACTCCTCTGCTACTCTCACTTCCAAAAGCTGCCCCTCCAGCTTACAAAATGCCACTGCACTAACCCAAGACAGTATTCTCAACTTACTGTAAAGTGATTTAAGTAAAAATACTTCAGTGAAGTGACAACAGAATCAGAAGCACTTAATTCTCACAAGTGCATCCTTAGCTAAGACTGCCTTAAGCAACTAGCCTCAGGGAAACTGACCTACAAGCATACATTTTAGTTGAGTTTAATGAGATTTAGATAAGACTCCAAAATTAAGGGGCATAATTGCGATGTATTTGCAATCCTTGAGAGATGGCAGTAATACATGTCAGTAATTCCACAGACAATACACCTTCTAAAATATTTACAAAGGAAGGTACTCCAATTGTAAGATCTTCTCCCAGCAACCTCATGTTAAAAATGCACATTAAAACCTCCTATAAGTATAACCACATTTCAGAAAAGTAAAAATTAGAAAGAAAATTTATATAAGTAAAGGGAAAAGACTGGGGAACACAAAGTAGCATGATTTGAGGGTAAAATGTATTTGTCTCAAAATTGAACAACTATTTTCACATTTTACATAACTCAGTACTGGAATATATCCTTTGCAAGACATTTTACACAAAGCAGGCAAAGCTAGTAAATAGAATGAAGACTCAATTTCCTTTCTGTGTTCCTGATGTCACCTGCTGATGATTCCTGCTTTCCTGTCAACACAGGAGTTTAAAATTTGTGTGCATCTCTTAGAAGTAGTTTGAGTATCCAAAGAAGTATCACTGGAGTATTGTCGTCTGACATTCATATGACCCTTTAACATGTACAAATGCAAATACTATACTATTCCTCACTGATGATTTAGTAGTCTCATTAACAAAATGCTGGAGAGGAAATATTATAGCTGAAACATACAGCAAGGCCTTTTTATGTTGCAAGTCATTCATTGGATTATCATTTAATTATGAAGGTAAGAAACATTTCTCCCTCTCCATCCCTGCTCTCAGAAAAATCCTGCAGAGATACATCCATACACAGAAATACACATAGGATGTACCACAAATAACTGTCAAGCACTGGTGAACCCTGGTACTTGGATGGTTAACTGGAATGTAGCATTCCTTTGAGAGGATAAAAAGAATAAAGTTCTGGAAGCCAGAGGTAATATTTCAGCCTCAGATGTTATTAGACACAGTTTCATTCCTAAGTATAGCATGTCCCATAGAGCTAGAGAAATTACTATCTCTGTTTCTCAAAGACTGGAATCCTTCATCTCTCCCATAATCTCTCAGTAAGAAACAGAAAATCACTTTCAACATCTCCATAACACCTTTAATTTTTCATGTGGAATGTTCTTTTTATTGCCCATCTAAGAAAGGTGCCAAAGTCTCAGTTATTACCCATTAGTCCATACCAGTTTATTACTTCTTTTAAAATATGGTGCTTCTATTCTCCAACTATTTGCTTTACACACTGCTATATATATAAGCCCATCACTCTTTTTTAAAAAAAAAAGGTTTGGAGAAGGAGCTGAAAGAGGTTCATGCCAAGAGGTTATATATGCACCTAATTTGGTGTGATCAAATTAAATGTAAATGTCAAGTCCCCCTTCTAAAAAATCAATGAGATGAAAACATGCATTTTAATCACTGATTACATTCTCAGTAGCTTCTATAGATGGCAGAAGCTAAGAAATTTTAATGGGAAAAATATTGAAGTAAAGTGGAATGGTGTTGTTAATGTAACTGTTCAGTTCTCACAGAATGGAAAACAATCTAAAAGTTAATTGTTTTACTTACAGAAAAAAATACTAATTATAAAATATATTATTTTATGGAATAATACATCACATAGAAGTCCTCCATAGTGCTGGGGCTACCAGACCCCTTGTTCTACATGAGGAAGTTCAAAAGCTCAGATTTCCCCACATTTTAAACAGCTCTGGGCAGGGTAAGAAAAATAACTAATTTAGCTGCAAGATGACACATAGCAGACACAAACAGGGCAGAACTAGTTGTTGTCTCATGCTACAGCCTCTATTGTTGAGCACCATTATGCCTAGAACTTTAACAGAGCACATACCTCAACATATTAGCAACTCTCTCCTTACTATTTAAACACAGAAGAACAACCCAAAGCTGAAACAAGGGTGGTCAGGTTTAAGGTTTCCAAGTCTACATCTATTATCTTGGCATGCCTCTGCATACCCTATGTAACCAGTAGTTTCCCTTGAGACCAACCTCACCTTCACCAAAGAAATCCAATGGCTTATTCTTCAGTTGCCTACAAAGTGTGTATTAACCCAGTATTGACAGGTTATTGCTGGTTGTAAGGCAAGTTCATATAGTCATTTGATGGCTACATGCCTATTTTATACACTGGAAAAGTATTTTAGGGACACCAGTACAGTATATGTGATGCAATTGTTATACTGTACTTTTCTAAAGTACTTCTAATGGTTTGTTTAAAAAAATACGTATCTTTTACTAGGAGGCAGGCACAAATTAATTTCCTGCTATTTCTTTTTTCTCTCTCTGCAACAGCATTTGGCCTTTAAATCTCTCTATGCTCTACTTTGACCACAATATAATAGTTCTCCAAAAGGTGGCATATAAATGCATTTTTTCTTTCAAATTCACATTCTGATTTATTAAAAATTTTACATTTTTTGTTGTTTCCTGTTTGTTTTCTTTAATGGAAGTTTTTAGAAACACAGAACAGAACAAATTTAGATTACGTATTATATTGAGACAGTCTACTATTGCTTGTCATTTAGTATTGTTTTACTATCTAAATGCTTCAACATTTTCTCAAATTTTGTCTCATCTAATATCAAGGAAATAATCTGATTTCTTTTTAAAGAAAATGTTTCAGAAAAGACATCTTTCCATATGGCAATTTAGACCAGACATTTAAGCTCACTATAGCAGCTTATATTTTTTCAAGTCTCTGAGCTTTAATTTATTTGCTTTTAAAAACATGCAGTGCTTGAAAGAAACTGAATAAAAAACAATAGAGGGCAAAACAACAGCAACATCTGCATCTTCAAATCTATTTTAGATCAACATAAGTTAGTAGCTTAGTTTTAATGGCACTGAGCTGCTTTACATTGGTGGCCTGCTGTTACTGATCCTGAGAGAATAATGAAGAGCATTAAGTGTTTAAATATAGATGTCAATAAAATACATGACAAATAATGGCAGATAGTGGGAGTTCACAGAGATCTACTATGCTGATATAAGTTTTAATAGAACGTTTATGAGAAATAGACCAGAGAAAATAATAAAACCTTGATTTTGGGTTATATACTGAATGGAAGGCAACCATTAGAAGGAATACAGAAGGTTAAAATGTTTGCTTGAAAATGTTAATGTCAATAAACATCTAACACTTTTAAGAGTTCCTCAGCTTATGTCAAGTAAGCTTCAACTAGCTCCACAAATAGTCTCCAAATATGATCAGTTCCAATATCACATCTGACTTGCTGTCTCTGAGTCTTCAGCCAGTTTTCCAAGACAAAGAGAAGCAGTCCTCTTGTGACACTGGAGGGATAAATAATCTGCTCAGACCACGATACATTTTTCCCCCTATTTTTCCATTCTCTCCTGTTTATTTTATCAGAAAGATGCCTCTGATCTCCACAATGAACCAATAATGGTTCTTTCTGCAAGTACCTGTTCCACTGCAGCTTCCTTTTTGAACAAATTGCTTAATTCAACACTGTTTTATGCACATTTCTGAAGTATATGCCTCATTTTTCTTTGCCTCACCATTCTTTACATCCTACCTTTTCTACAAAAAGCACCCCAAATCTTAAACGTGATTCCAAGATGTAGAAAAGATAACACTTTCCTGTTCTCACTAACAGTTTCTCTAGTTACATGGTTAATTTTTGTGTTAATAGGAATTGTAGACAACTTTGGAAGTATTTAATATAGACTCACTGAGCATTTTGAATATTGACGGAAGTCATTGATTTCTCCTGAGATACTCACAGTACCAAATATGTGTTTTCAATCTTGGCATAACAATCTGTGCCAGCACGATGCACAAAACCTGCTGTAAGTTAGCCTGACTCCTTTCTACTCTATGATGTGTAGCCTTTCAGGACTTCTAGACTCAGAAGACGACACATCAGTTCTCTCTCTCTTTCTATTGACACACCTAGTTTAGCAAACCTCATGGTGAGGATGGAACTGTGCAACTCAAGTTCTGTAATGTTCATTACATTCTAGAAGATGTGAAAAAGCAAAAATGAAAAATAACAAACCCAGAGACATCTCTCTTGACTCTTTGGACCAAAGCACATATTCTTCTTATTCAAATTTCCACTGTATTAATTCACAGTGTGTAGATGAAAAGATATTAAAAATTACATACAAAAATTGTTTTCTGTAGTTGCCTACTTTCCCTTTTCAGCACCCTCCAGAAGATCAATATCCAAGACAATATTGCCAAACACAGTTTAAATAGAATGTTACTGGAAACTTAATGCAAAAAATATCAAGGGTGGAAAAAAAGTCTGGTTTTGTTTGCTAAGTTGCCTCACACTAAGCTTTTGATCCAGGTGTTGTGGGAATGGAACTGACACATACTGCACTTCCAAGATTTTAATGATACCCAGAGCTTTCATTTTCTTTTACTCTCTGACAATAGGAAACATGGCCTCTTTATGTATGACATAAAATCTAATAAAGAAGCCAGCTGTTCTTTCCCTGGTGAACTCTGAAACTCGAGTCTGAAGTACAGTAGTATCAGGTTTTTTCAAGGAAAAAATGATAAGGAATTGTACTGTATATGGACAACTACAACACACTTGACTTTTCTTTCTTCTTGTCTACACATGTATCACATATGCAGAAAGGAGTTGTGAATCTGGCTGGTACAAACCAGCAAAATAATCTATCTGCTTAACAGCTAGCATGTTTTACATAGATTCTTAGCTTTCTTTTAAAGTATATCTTTTACTTCCTAGCATTTCTCATAAATATCTATTATAATAATGTAAACTGACATATTTGTTCTTCCAAAAGCTGCCTACCTAGTAAAAATAGGCAGAGCAAATATTATGCACTAAGTGTGCTAATTGAGAGACCCTAGCAACATCACAGACCAAATTTTGCTGTTGGCAAAACCAACAAAACCTGATATTTTTGTGACCATGATCTCAACAGTAGGATTTCTTGGGTTTCACATCTTTTTACTTGCCATAGACTAAAAGATTCAAGCGATTATTACAATATAAGTATTGCACAGCATTATATTGCAGCTGGTTGTGTGCAGCTGCAGAGATTGCCCAGACCCTGTTGCTCTAACTGCCATCATGGGGACACATCAACATTTCATGTTTGGAGAGCATACAAACGAGGGAACCTCCAGAGGTATTGCTCCTGTATTTGAATTGCAGTCCTTCATCACAGTCATGAACTGGCTGTAACAGCAGAGCAATGTTAAAGAAATATAGTTTTAACTACCAGTTAAACTCAGTTGTTACTAAGCATCCACATGTTCTTTCAGATACCTTTCCGGTTCCTGCCTGGTTCCTCACCCTTCTTGCTGGGGAACAGTCAGGTCCTACATGACAAGGCTAAGTCATAGGCTGGTCTGGAGGTTAAGGGTGTCAGTAAAAATTAAGGTTAAAACACCCAATTAAATTTACACATAGCCCCCCCACTCTTTTCCTGCCCCTACAAGAGCCAAAATAAAACTGCATGAACACAAATTTTCCAACTTTTAGAAAAACAAAACAAAAGCAACAAAAAGCTTTACCAGATTAATAAGTGATAGAACACTACATAACATGATTTTAGGTCTTCCATTGGTTGGTTGTGGTATGAAGTACAGCTTTTTTTAAAAAAACACATTATCTTCATTCTATTATAGATGAAGGAAAGACTACCTCAAGAATTGCCTTGGACATGAGACAATCTGCACAAGTGTCTATGTCCTCAGAAAGACTTTTTGCTGTTACTATATTGTCATATTTATTTTGCTAGTAACTACTGTCATATTTACTGCTTTAATGTAATAGTCAATAGTCACTGTTACTATGTTTTTTCAGTGGACACTTACTGGATAGTGATTTCAGAAAACAATTTTTCAAATTCATATTACTTACTTGCTGCCATTTCTCAACCATCTTCATCAAGAGTTTCCTAGCTCAAAATATATAAATGCCACCGATAACACAAAATTTCAGTAATTTAGTGGCTGAAGAGAGTGTTTCAGTGACCTACTGAGCTGCTTGGATCCCCACAAGTCTACGGGACCAGATGGGATCCACCCAAAGGTGATGAGGGAGCTTGCAGAAGAGCTCACCAAGCCTCTCTCTATCATCTACCAACAGTCCTGGCTCACTGGGGACATCCCAGATGATTGGAAGTTGGTGAATGTCACGCCAATCCACAAAAAGGGACAGAAGGAGGACCCAGTAAACTCCAGGCCTGTCAGCCTGACCTCAGTGCCTGGCAAGGTCATGGAGCAGATCATCCTGGGGGCAATCACACAGCACATAAATATAAATGCCACAATGCAATTAGGTGAGTAGGTGCTAAATATGTCCTGGCACTGAGGCCAAAATACAGCGGGGTATATTTTCCTTGTGAAAAGTAAGAGCTAGGCTGATATAGCCCTGTCTTCTGTTTGTTGGACTCAATACGAAACATATTTTCATTGCTGTTCTGTAAATTAATTTTAATTCTTTTACATTCAAATTTTAAATAAATATATAGCACTAAACTGTAGTAATTAGCATTATTCACTTACCTATTGAAGTTATATTAAAGTCAAGCCATTGGTACAACAGTTCAGATACCCAGGTTAGGAATCCACCACCACATTCAAAGGACATGAAAGAAAAGGGAAAAAAAAACAAACAAACAGTAAACTATCTTGCTTCTTTCCTCAAATGAAATGAAAACAAAGCTACAAATAAAAATCAGTGTTACATTCCACCATGAACACAGAATATATTCGTTTAAGCAGGTAACTTGTAATGCTCTTTTATTTTCTATTACCATTCATTACAGCAAGACAGTTGTTAAAGTAACTGCTGCAAGAAAATGGTGTATAGTATTTACATCTCACATAAATAAAAAACAATCCTGTTCTATTTGATAGCAAGCTACATTCAAACAGTTTCACAGCATTTCTGTAAATTACTTGAATGCACTCTTTATCTGAATATCAGCAGGCAGAAGGCCAAGATGGAAATTATGCAATGAAGAGGAAATTGAACAATTCAGATATGTTTATGGAAAGCTCACAAATCAGGGCATCTCATTTGGCACCAAATATAGCTGTTATTCATGATGTGCATCTACAAAAAGAAAGCTGTTCTCTGCTACAAAGTGTAGCCACAATAACATAAGCTGAAAGAAATAGTTTCTCAGTAGAAGAAATAACAGGAGACAATGCCATAAAAGATGCTCCCATTAGGTCATGTATACTCAGGTGAAACGAAACCAACAAGAAACTCTCCTGCCACACGTTTTCCTTTAACACCATCTCTTAGATATGGTATAATGATCCCAAGTAAGAAACCTTATCTATAAGTTATCCTTACCCATACCCACATAAATATTGTAGTTCTGCATTGAACCTGGAAAGGACACAGATTTGGAAAGAGCACCTCTTCACAAGATTTTCTAAGATCATTTGTTGGGTCTCTGTAAAGGTGACTAAACCTGTTGCCATACTTAGATTCTGGTCTCTACCAATATGTGGCCTGCTCTGTAGATTTGTCATACTAGATTTTATCTCATAGATAAACATGTTAAAAAGTTGTTTTTTTACAGTGGAATTGTCACTAGAAAACCCAAATCTTGAATGAGCTTTAGCATATAAGCATATATAAAATAGATGACTTTTCCAGAGTCATGCCAACACTGTATATGAAATAGAAAGCACTTCTTTGTTAAGTCATTATCCCTATGGTAAGCAATTTTTAAGAGGTAGTGATGTTGACATTAAGTAAATCTTTACTATTCATTTATAAAAGTCAAAATTAATTCACAAGACTGGAGAACAATATAAGTAGTCTAGTACAGGAAAGTGAGAACAGACTATCAGTTTATTCTGCATGTAAATATAGACTATGAAACAGCACCTGTGATAAGAAGTTACTTCCCTTCTCAAATATTCCTTCTAAATGAGTGTTTTAGTCCTTGTGCATCCTATGTATTTCAAACACTTGGTGTACCCAGAGGCCTCTAAACCCAGATGCATGGTAATCTCTTTCGATCTGTCACACAGATAGAGGCTGCTTCAATTCATTTAATTGGGAAAATTGAGGGAGAGCCCTTGTATTCCTATTGTTGCATTATTTGTGTTCAGTCTTTACTAACATGGGCAATACAAACAGAAGGCATTATTCAGTGAAATACGCTTTACTCTTATTAAGTTAAATGTGCCAAATATGAGCATACAACCTTGAAGCATACAACCTTGAGCATACAACCTTGAATAAGGCAAGCCTTATCTGGAAGGGTCAAGAAAAGAAAAATTCCTTCACTAATCTCCCAGTTTGGGTATAATGCTGAAATAAAGATGGAGAAATGTCATTTTAAATTTGTTTTCTTGATTGTGGACTTTTCTATCTTATTCTAACCCGTGCATGCCACAATTCAGCAATGCACTCAGGTGCTTTACAAAACGGGAGCAAAAGCCATGGTAATATGCTGATTGTCAAACAACAGTTTTAATAAACTTGATTTTTTTAAAAAGAAAATAAACAAGTCAATAAAATATGCTTTCGTAACCTCTTGCTTTTTTCACTTCTTGGAAAAACAGGAAAAGACAAATGCTGTTTACAATGACATAAAAACAGTCATTACATAAAAAACAAAAGAACAATTTAATAAGGTTCATCTCCCACAAAAAATCTTACATTTACTGCTCCCTATCTCCAATGGTTTAAGTGATATTTCTGTTTATTATATTTATGATGTCCTATGCTACTCAAAAAAACCTCAAAAAACACAGCAACCCCCCCTCTTCCCTAGAACACTTTGGCAGTATTTTTATTTCTCTCTTCCCACAATGTTCACAGAAAGCTAAAAAAGCACGATATTTCATAGACCTTTGATTTTCTTGGCAGTCACAGGCCAGTTCCTCTATTTGTGTAAAAAGACAAAGCTCAGCTGAAGTCAGTGGTGAGGCTTCAGCCTCCCTTGAGTCATGTACATGACACTGGAATTGTTTGTTATGGAAATTATTCTGCCCATCACAGCTCAGATATTCAGAAAACTGGGTGCTTTCCTGAGGACTCGAAGATATATGAAACTGCCAGCTTGCTGGCTATTGTGTGCACATTTAACGTACAATCTAGAGCATTCATTTCCAAAGAACATTGTATTTGTACATCCATTTCTATGATAACCTGTATCATAACTCATTGAGGATTAAGTAGCAGGGAGAGATGCACAGAGAGACCAATGGTGCTGCCATTTTTTTGCATTTTACATTATCTTTTTTATATTTGGACAGAAAATTACTGCCTTAAACATTTTTGTAAGTTTATCTGTTTTAAAGGGGGTCATTCAGAGGTCTCTACTGTTCTCTTTCATATTCTCATGACAGTTGACTGAACCCTTGATCTTTGACCTCAATAGAAATTAACCCTCCACAATCCACCATCTGAGACATTAATATTCCTAATAATGAGAGGTTATTAAAATCTTAAAAGTTCAATGGAGCATTTCAAGGACAGTGGAATTAGACTTCAGCAAATACCTACAGATTTATTGCATAATGCAAACCATTTGATTTGTTGGGATGCACACCCCAAGGCTAGAGCTCAGCCAGCCTTTGCTGGCATGGAAACAGCCACCTGACTAATTTACCTTGATTTGCACTACAAGAAAGGGAAAAAATCTTCACTTAGCCATGTGCAGCTATAAGTTACTCCTCTTGCCCCTTTGCACCCCCCCCCCCCCCTCTACTTTGCAGTGGAAGGAATATTATTTGTTAAGCAAATTAAAATCTCTACAGAGAATGACAGCTTATCAAAAGGTGCATCACAGTTGATCATTGCTTTTGCATTACACACAGGAAATGTGTTGGTGGTGGGGTCAGAATTATCAGGCACACAAGTGATAAATCTGTAATGGGAACTGATAGCTCTGGTGCTCCACGTGATGTCAGGCATAGGGATACATGGAAGAAAGGAGCAATCAAGGTTCCAGACTCACTACATTATTCTTTGGGATTAATGTCCCTTCCAGCCCAAACCATTCTATATTTCTCAAAGTTACTGAATCACTTTCTGTCCCTTAAGTACTTTAGCCTTTTGGAACATTCCTTTTGTTATCCCATCACTGGTCAGCTTTTCTGTTGCATTTAATTAATATTTCAAGGTAGGACAATGGTAACATGTCTACCTATACATTTTCCATTCTGACTCAAGTTATTTCACTGACAGGGCAACAGAGCAGAATCAGCTCTTGAGATTTACACCAGGAAAGATTCCCTGCTCCTATCTGACCTAATCAGATTCAGTAATGTTTGGGAATAAAAGCAACAAAAGGAATTACACAAAGAGAACAAATTTGGACCTGGGTATAAATAAACAAACAAACTAAACAACAAAACAACCTAAAAATTTATCATGCAGTGACAAAAGGTGGAAACAGAAGCTGCAGAAACCTCTAGAATATGATGCTGTGGGACCAGAAGGATCAGCAAATCGGCTTGTGGAGGGAACCAGCAAAACTTACTGCAATTATTACTTCAGCACTATGTTTCTGACATCTTAAACAAGAGTGCAGAAATAAATTATAAGAAACCACACCAAATTAACATTTTTGATTTACACTGAAAGGGGACAGATGCAGTACCCCACCTTCCAGTGGGAAAGTTCATTAGTTTGGAGATCTAGAAATGCATCTGATGCAAAATGTGGGTTTATAACTGCTGCTTTTTTTATTGTCTGCCTAGTTTGTATGAAGATGCTGTTTATATTCATTGGCAGGTTCCTCTTAAAGTATGTTAGTATCAGATAAATTATATTGCACCCCATTGCAACACAAAGAGCAAAAGAAACATTTCAATTCTTTCCTTCCTTCCTTTCATATACATTTATGCTTTCAAAGGCAAATTAATATATATACCATTTTCTTTTAAACCTGTCACTTTATGTTCACTTATGATATGGAGGCTATGCTAACACTCTTCATAACCATCTCTTCTAACCACACATTTATTATATGCTTTTCCATTCTGTATCAACTTGAAATCCTACTCACTACCAGGTTGCTGGTCAGTAACAGAGCTTTGGCTAAGGTAAACTATTAAGGTGATTAATAACAACACATACCTAGTAACTCAGATGGTTACCAGAGTTAAATTTTGATATCTATTTGTAACTTTCATCAACACAAAAAGACTTAGGTCAAGTGTTCAGGGACTGTATTGAATGGATTCTACATTAACCTCACTTTTGGTGGTTGAGGATCACTGCTGTGCTGTGTCAGACAAAGACAGAAAGTACTCTGCTAGTAATTGCCTATTGCCACCATCAATTCCTGATCACACCAAGACTGGAAGGGTAATTTAGGTTCCATTTTCCTTTTCTACCCATCACAAAGAGAAATTTCTTCAGAATACATACCGGTAAATCTGCTGTAATATAAGCACAAATGGGACACAACTCTGAAGTGTATGTAAAGTACCACAACACAAAAGAGTTTTAAAAGACCAAGACTGTCCAAATAATCTTTGCACATACCACATAAGCAAGTGTGATATGACTCAAATGTGACTGCAGAGTTCTTTTATGTCATATCTCTCAGAATCTTTGCTGTATTTCTATTAAAACTCTATCTACAGATAATTTAATATAAATATATTATCCTGTGAAGACTCGAAAATTGTTTGTATACACACACACTTGCACATATATTCATAGAATCATAGAATCGGCTGAGTTGGAAGGGACCTCAGAGATCATCAGGTCCAACCCTTGACCACTATTACAGCCGTATGCAGCTCTATTCCTTTTTCTTCCTTACAGAGACAATAAAAAACCTTTCCTTTTCAAAGACTAAGATATACAAATCACAGAATTACAGAATTGTCACAGTAGGAAAAGACCTCTAAGATCACCACATAAAACCATCAACACCCTACCCCCTCACTGAAATAAGTAAAATATATTTAACAATATGTCCTGAAATGCCCCATCTACATGATTTTCAGATACTTCCAGGGATAGCGATTCCACCACCTCCCTGGCCAATCCATTCCAACACCTAACTACTTTTTCAGTAAAGAAATTCTTCCTAATATCTAGTCTAAGCCTCCCACGGTGCAAAATTCAGACCATTTTCTCTAATCCTATTGTGATTTATTTGAGGGAAGAGGCCAGCACCCACCTCCCTACAACCTGCTTCCAGACAGTCGTAGAGAGCAATAAAGTCTCCTCTCAGCCTCCTCTTCTCCAAGCTAAACATTCCCAACTCATATTCAATAACATAACTGAGAACCAAGTTCAGATGAAATCCAGAGTAGCTGAAAATAGTAGAGAACCCCTCCAAAAGCACCTGCATTTCTCATTTCTGAAAAAAGCAAACAATCCCAGTTCAAGCTCTTTGTCTGTACCCTCCAGGCACTCACTAACCTGAGGACTGAACGCATCCAGGATTACTTTGAGCTCCAAGTTAAAAGTACCACACAGGTGACACAGTGCTATTTTCTAATACATATGTAAACATATAGTTACATAACTTATGTAGGTTATTTGGAAATGCTCAGATATCTTAGAGATCAGAAAAAAAATAAACCAAGGGATATAAAAAGGGATAAAATCAAATAATTGTCAAACATTAAAATAATATTTTGTGTGCTAACATTAACTTCCTGTGTTAGGTTACTACCAGTTTATTGCCACACAGCATTCTCCTTAAGAAGGGCATTTTTTTGTCTTACCTTCGGGGAGATTAATATATTGTAGCCCTTCACTTCTGTTTGCTGGAACAGACTTATAACTTGGAGGGCATATAAACTACATTCAGGAAAATACCCTAGTTTTATTGTTCTTTGTTCTATGAACTGTGTGTGTCCTCAAAATGTCATCAGCGATAAACTGTAAAAGGCATCACATCAAGTCATTAAAAGACACTCCCTAAGGCAAGCAAGCAAAAACTGAAATTGCCTACTACCTTCTTTGCACATTTGGCCCACCTAGGTACGGTAACTTCACAGCTACTTCATTAAATATATATTTCAATCCCCTACAAGTGTATTTCATTACTGGCCAGTTGAGAGAAATGGAGGCAAATTATGTTTATTTAATCACTTGGTTAGCTTCTCCAGCACTGAGTGAGCCCTCTTGAAGTATGATTGGCGGGCTGCTCCCACCAAAGCCCCTGGGGCTGGTCACCTGTCACTTCTGCCACCAAGAACCAGCGTGATGGCCCATGTAGCTTGCTTTTGACAATGAATGACAGTGACCCAGGCTCAGCGCATACCTGACTTGGTCATTTCTCCTTTCTTTCAAAGAGATTGCATGCCAGGGACTGGTTAAAATCAGTGACCTCTGTGCTGTGCCAAGCAATTAAGAAAACAAAATCATTATCTAATGAAAAAACACTAGGCAAATAAAAGACAGTTTCTAAACAATAACCAGAAATCTGTTCATACTTTCTCTTGAGTAAACTGGAATAAGATCCGTCTGAAACAAGAGCAACAGAGGGCTGCAAAAAATGTGTTGAGAAGAAAATATAATTCTTCAAAGGAAACTATAGCATTAGAAGTCTGATTTTTAATTAAAATTCTCATTTAAGAAGTATCTTGCAGCTCTGCTATTTTTATTTTTTAGAATATGTTTATATCTCAAAACCACATAAAACCATCAGTAAATAGGAACTTCAGGTTACCTAGTGAATTGCCAAATGATTATGGAGTAGATGTCGTTTTCTGTGTTAAGCCAATTTGCTGCACGAAGGCAACAAGCTAGAGTTTTAGGTATAGGAATATCATATTGCACTGTCATTTGCTAACCCAACCACATATATAATAACCATTGCAGTCTCAGGAATCAACATAATCTCGGATTTGAAGCAAGTAGTATCTCTCATTTTGATACAGATGTTTTACAGGAGGATGTACTTGCTACTGGATACTCCAGACATTTGAGATCTGATGTTCCTTGATGAAACACTAGCCATATTGCAATTGAATTTCTATTACATTGCTATGTTTCTTTTTCTGAAGTCTTTGGACACGAGTCACCAAGTTATTACACATTGTGAACTTTAATGTTAAAAATTATTTTGTTTTTTGCAAAGATTACATTTTAGTATATAATGTCTTGCATTGTGTTTGATTTTAGTGTGTATGCCTAACTAGTCCACTTAGGTGTTTAACTATTCTACTACAACTTGGACAAATATGCAAAAATGTGGATTAAGTATAGATCAAACAATACGAGGATGATGCTTGGAAGGTAATGTTTGAAAAGATTTCAGCAAGAAGATCTTTAGCCACTGTAAATTATCTTTTCTGCTGCCAGTGCAAATAAACCTGATAATATACATCAGCTGATGTCCTAATTCAAGAAACTTATTTTTTGAGTCCAATTAAGGAAGACTGTCTTTAATACTTTACAGAAGCAGTGTTTTTCTCTTTTCTTTCTGTCTAACATCTTCTAAGAAGTGCCCAAGTACAGGTTCTAAATTATAACAAAAATGTTATCAAACTATTACATCTACCAAAAGGCGAAAGTATTACAGAGTTCTGGTTGTGTTTAAAAATATTTTTGAAGCAAAGTAGATAAATTGATTGGGATAGCCAACAACAGCAGCAGCAAAAAAACCCCAAACCATTCCAAAAGAAGAGCATTCCCAGTTAATTCAGTCCTCTTTCATTTGTGTGACTTATTTGTTAATCAAAGTTTATACACAAGCACTCTGACCTGAGTACTGGACAACTTCATAATCCCTATTTACAGATTATTTCTCTAATCTAAAAAAGATATTTATTGACATTTACTTGGCTGGCAAGAAGAAAGAAGAAAATACCCATGCTCACAGTTAAACCATGGATCATCCTTCCTCTGTCATCATTTATTTGAAATTAATGTTTGGGTTATCCATATGTGTACATGAGTACGTTACACAGAATTTTCAATTTGACTGTTTCTCTGGCAGGTTTTTTTGACATTTGTATTTCACTGCTTGTGGTATGTGTTTATACAAGTCACACAGTATCTTTAGGGCCCCTACTTGAAGGATTTCAAATTCAAAAGGTTTCTCATATGAATGTTTTCTTTAGGAACAGCTATGTAAATATATATTTGCATGAATGTTTTCAACATTTTTTTCTTTCCACTGATATTTTTGACTTATTTTTTATCACTACATGCAAGTTAAGAGAAGTACAAAGCTTCTGTCAAACATTCACCTCACAAACCACCCACATAGACACCTATAATCCCAGCTATCAAACAGAAACAGCAAGGTATCTGCAGCTTCCGGAGAAAGCTTAGGTTTAGAAATTCTGGAAACATGTGTCAGGTCCTGTTTTGTTGGCGGATGATTCATAAGTAAATGATGAAAAAAATAATAAAAATTGTGAAAAAAAAATCATCAAAAAACCCCTACTTTAGGGAATAAAATTCCCAGTTTCCTAACTTACCCCTGCAAAAGCAAATTAGAAAGATTTTGTTGGTTTATGTCCAATTCAGTGGACATAAGGTTTGAGAATATAAGTGACCTCTGCAAAGCCTTCCAAGTGACATCATCCAAATTGAGAGAAGGGAGAGAACAGTACCAGGCATCCTATGTCAGGCCTTCAATAGTATAAAAAGCAGAGCATGACATGCCTAGCAAGTACAGAGAACAAAGAAGTTTTCTCATGATCAGCATCACAGAGAGCAAAATCTAGCACGCCGAAGTGACATAGCAGAAAACACTATTTATGCCTAAAGCAAAAGAAAAATTGTTGAAGAACATTTTATGCAGGTGAAAATATGGTTTGTGTACTCTTGCCAAGGTCACTAACACAGACTATTCTACTGCTGAACTGCTGAAACAAAGCTGCCCAAGGGCTTAACTACTTACACAGTTATTAAAAGATTTCAAAGAAATATGGAGAAAAATATCAGTACATGGCAGTCTGTACAGTTCACCACTCTTCTTCTACAGATTCCTCCTTCCCCTTACTACACAGCATGTGGTATTGTCCCTGACTTGTTTCTATGAATGTGCCCTAATATCCTGGAGGGAAATGAAAGAGACCTATCATGCTGTTTCTTTCATTTAAATTTGAGAAAATTCTGTATACTGACTGATCAGAATAGTATCCTTATTATGTAGAGTAAGGAATTGGTTGCCAGTGCAGGCAAGATTCCTGATTTCATGGACCAATGGTCTAATCTACTAAGGCAAATTCTTCTTCCTGCATATAACAAGTCTGAGCTTTAGTCATAATGTTCAAAACAATGAGATCATGAAAATTCATTTTTGAGAGACAGATGGATGATATCCATTATTAATGGAGCCCCAAATAGAACCTTTCCCTAAACAATGCATGTAGAGCCCTTATCACGATCTGTCAGATACAAAGCTTGACACAATAAAAATTATAATAAAAAAGTTCAGGTTTACAAGGATAGATATTACAGGTAAATGCATGTTATATGACACTCCACTTATTGGTAAAAATTCAATGACCTGTTCCTATTCAATAGATTCAACAAATTAAACTCCCACAACTGTAATTCTCTTTTCATACATCATAATAAAAGAACTGTGGCAATGGAAAAGTTCCTTCCTTTCTGCTCATGAGCATGTCAGTCAAAACAAAATGTCAACTAGGAAAACTAAAGAGGTGATACAACCACACCTCAGCAGAGACACCAAAGGAAAATATCTTCCAGAAGTCCTGTTATAACCAGTGGGAAAAGAGAAGTGCTGTGAGAGGCTGGTTCAGAGCAGCAGCCCATCTTCTGTGTTCTACAGTGTTCTGGAAAATTATGTTGAAGGCTTAAAGCTGGCTTAGTTCAATGTATGTTTCTTCAACAGACAACATAAAATTCTGAAGAAAAAAAAAAACCAAACCACTCTGGCCACAGTCCCAATAAAACTGACTTTGTTCAGCTATCACATGGGAATAAGAACAACAGTAGATTCTTCCTACAAACTGAAGGGCTTTCAGCTTGGAGACACCAGTGTGTCATTTTCCTAGATGTATTATATGGAAATTAGTGGCTTCTGATCTCTGTGTCATCTTCCTGTATTCTTAAAAGGATAAAAATAACCTGATAGGAGATTTTTAACTTCAATCCTCAAGTTGAGACAAATGAAAATTATTCTGTCTCTCAAATAAATTACAAATAAAATCATTATTCCTGTTTTTCTACCTTTCTAGAATATCTGGACTACAGGAAGAGATAAAATATTGGCAAGAAAAAGAAACTTTTGTAAGGAAATCTTATTTTCCCTAAGACTTGATCCTTGATTAAGATGAATGGTCTAGTGCTATGGGATTAATTCCTTGCCCATTCAAACAGGCACTGAAATGAGCATGGCTATACCAAGGATAGACAATTTCTGCCTATTTCTAGGCAGTCTATTCATCACCAAAAATCCCCAAGTAAATCTATTTTTTTGCTATTAAAACAAACACACAAAAAACCCACTTTTAGATGCCCATGGGTAAAAATGAAACTGTCATGCATAGTTACACGGATAACTGTTTATGTCCAGAAAAGTACTGTCCTTCTCTTCTCCCTGACTATTCACCTCATTCCCACCAATATTTTCTCTCCTGCTTCATGCATCTATTCATCTGACCTGTGATAATCTTGCTGACAAACTCCAATGTGTGTTAACTTAATGTCTTTCTGAAATGGTGAACATAGTCAAACTTGGAAAGTCCTGGATAATTCCAACTAATGAGTAATCCCATTCTGTAATGGCCCTACAACATACCAAAGATAAAGACAGGGAATTGGTACTTCAAATATAAAAAGAGAAAAATGGTTTAAACCAGTTACTTCAGTCATGTAATGGTAATTATTGTCAAGGTTAGAATATAAGTGCTATAGCAAAGGTAGTTTCCCCTTTCAAATGACCCTTTTCTCTCTCTTATTCTTTATTCCTACCTCCTACATGTCTTTAAAAAATGTGAAATACAGAGATCTGTACAGAGTCAGAGCTGACTTCAAATTCAGATAAAACTTCAAGGAATAACATTTCCTATGCCTTGAAATGTGAGGTTTGTTGATGTGGCTTCAACTGTTCTGCTTCTTCGAGCTTCCCATTTCACAGGAAGAAAGAAGTCTGTCCCCAGTTCTGATTCTTCCCTTTCCTTGTTGCAGAGGGAGCTTGGTATCAGTTAAGTCTTAACAATTCCTTCCTTGTTTTGCAAAATTTCATTTTCCATAGGTGACATAAGATTTGAGCCATCTCTGCTCTAGGGCATGCTCTCCAAAAAAACTGGTCCAGTAAATCAGCTCCAGATTGAAAATCAAGTGTCAGTAATATATTAAGCTACAATTGCAGGTGGTATGAATAGTCAAGTTATACTTTGGACAAGCAGTGCACTTAACACATGACTGGAACCTCTCCAATTAGTACACAAGATTGCTTTTACTCAGGCACATCAAAGCGTTCACTTCCAGTTACACAATTTTTAAAGCTAATCCCTTCTTTTTCCTTTGTTGGTGAGCAAAAGCAAAATGAAGCAGAATTTGCCTCACCACTAATGTGTTAGTTTCTCTTCTGTAAAGAGACTGAGGTGGGTGGCACTTGGCCAAGATATTTACAATCTTCCACATGAACAAGTTGTCCCAGACTCAGGAACCACCTCTCTGCTGCAAGGCTGAGGACTAAGCTGAACTAACACAACCTACGAACACTCGCCAGCTGGGCACATGCCAAGGGTCTTTCCAATTGCTTCAAACTCTAGATTGAAATTTCTCCCCAATCTAAATTTAGCATGGTAAAGTAATTGTTTTTGATACTATATAGAGATGAAGTTTCAGACTCCAATAACAAATATTTTTGCAACAGCATAATCATGTTTAAAAAAAAATATAGATATATATATAATAATCACAATGGTTGTGGGTTTATTCAGACTCAAAAATCTGGATGTGCTGAAAAAAGCTAACTCTTGTTTCCTCTTTCACAGTTACATTTTACCTTAGTCTATGTCATGTCCCTATTAGTATGAACTGTAGTATAGCAAGGGCAGAGCTGCAGAATAAAAGCTTGTCACCAACCCCCAAATATTTACAGTACACGACTGTTAGAGTAATTTTAAACTAGACCTAATCTGCTCCCATATTATGAATGTTCATAAGGCTACTGGAACACATTAGGGTTTCTCCTGAAACACACATTTTGATTTAATTTCTTCTGAAAGTAGCATAGCTTCCATGACCCAACATCCCTCAGTAAAAGGAGCCAAAAGACAGTAACACGGGCTAATCACAAGATTCACTTTTAATGAACAGCACACTCTTGATCTATTCTAAAATGCTCAGACACCCTTTCATTCTTCCTAAGCTTTTTGCCTCAGATGACGGACTAACTTTCTGTACCTGACTCAGAATAGAATCAATGAGGGAAGATTTCTGAATACCACCTACCTTGTTTCTAGAAGTTTTTACATAGCAAGTGCATTCAGATGAATGCAAAAGAAGACAAACCAGTGTAAAAAGGTCTTTTAAAAAGGTGGGAGATTGACTAATTTAAAAATTAAAATAAAGCTCCTTTAAGAAATTTTGGAAAGACCAGAAGGAAGCAACCATTTCATTGCTTTTTCAGAACTGAGCTCCATTGACCACACAATTCTGCAAAGACTGGATTTGGTTCACATACTTGTAGTAAGGAATCTCATATTCCCAAACATTTTAATTCTGAATATGTCCTCCATAGTGGAGGACAGCAATCACATCACTTTCTACTGTAGCCTTATGGCTAACACATGACCGGTGTCATCAGATCAGTTGAGATCCCGGAGAGCAGTGGCAAAAAAAAAAGTCCCTTTCAATAATTAAAGGATGAAATAAAAAATTTCACATAGCTTACTATCTGCAAAGATTGTAGAACTTAAGACTTAGGTCCCCTTAAATAAGGCTTATAACACATATAAGGAAAGGAATTTAAACAAACAACAACAGCTATAATCTCAAGTGAAAATACTTTACTGGAAAAAGCAGTCAACATTAAAATATTCTTAACTCCAGCTGTGTTTACAAGGCCTCAGATTCAAAATCTTGGCTAGATTTGTAGTGTGACTTGGAAAAAAGTGCAAAGCATTAAGTATGAGGCCAGGCAGTGGGGCCTGGAGAGAGTGAGACTGTCTAACTAACGTATTATATTGCTGAAGGTGAAGCAATCCTATTTCTCGTGCTTTGCATATTATTACCCTCCTTCTTCAGGTCATCACTCAATGCATCACTGCTTCCATTAGAAACATCTCTGGTCTGATTTCTAATATAGAAATACTAAATTTTGTTGCACTGTTCAAAGAATTCTAAACTATATGCTTCTCTGATGTATGACTGTAAACTTACTTAAAAATTCAATTCTTAACCAAAAATAAATCTAATAGGATCTGGTAAGCAAAACAAGTAGTGTGCCTAATGCATCACATGGGAGATGCTGCAGGAATTAGCTTGTGTTGGGTTGGTTCATGTCCCCAATGAGCTGGGTTTGAGCTTTTTGAAGCTGCTCACTCAAAGGGATTATCTCCTTCAATCTGCTTTAATCACAACTAAATGCTTTCAATTGGTATATACTGGGACAGAATTAGAGAATCAGAAGCTTCCAAAATCCATGTGATGGGCTTAGGGTGGGGGAGACAGAAAAGAAAAAAGAAACATTGTAGAGGTAAAAAATAAATACCACATCATTTTTTTGATGCTTTACAATTCAAGTTTGCAAGTTTGAGTCACTGTCACACCAGAATAAATATAAGAAAATTAAGTGGGACACAGGTAAAGCAACTGATAAGCTTTGAGGGTTGGAATGAAGCATGCTTCATCAATATTCACAGAGAGTCTAACAGCCCACTATTATCTTCCTACTTCAAAAGCCTCTTCTTAACACAAAATTTTCAAAAAGGCCATTAGTGAAGACAGATATAATTATGATTATATGTACAATATGAGGATGTTACCATCGCCAAATTTGCCAAATGGAAGCTGCAGTGCTGCATTTTCCTAGAAAACCTGCTGGGCAATAACAGCAGCAGTTATACAAGGATATTTAAAGACAGAATCATATGCATGGATTTCAGAGTGAATGCACAGGATAGGCTTCAGTTACATACTCCACCCATGGCATGTGTGTGCATGCACACCATTCACTTGTCAATTTTCTCCCTATTGAGGGGTTCAACAATTTGATTTCTAGTTTATTGCTGTCAATAGATTCATACTTTACACATGATCTAGAGCTATCAAATAATTTTATGCTGACATCAGTTGCTTCCTTGACAGCTCTAAAATATGAAATAACAAGCAGTTGGTGTCAGCACTCTTAAATCAAGCCCAAGGGCCCCCATGGCACCATCCTATGGCAGCTTGTTACCGCTAAGCAAATGTCAGTCCACTCAATATGTGTAGGAGCTTGTCAACTCCCTGGTTGCATATGCCCTTATAACTAGTCCCCTATAAGGTGAAATTCATAAAGCTACCATTGTATTGCTTGAAACCTAAGGTGACAGCAGCTAGAACAAATAACATCGCTTTCCAAGTTTAAGGAATGGTTGCCCATCTGAAAGTCTGGGCTCTATACCTCTGCCTTCAGAAGGTTATAACTCTTCTGCTGCTTTTGCAAGGAAGCCCAGAGAATACAGTCATTAACATGCAGGGATATGTTATTTTTTAATCCTCACTTTCTATATTCCAGTGTTAACAGCATGCTAATTTTAATGGAGCAATCTTGCCAGGGGCGTAGCTAGCAATTTGGAAAGTATACACACACACTGGCCTCCCTGTTGGTCCCCTGCCCTCACCATACCCATAATCTCCCAACATAGACATACCATTATACACATCCCCATCACTAGCACAGCAGGTGCTATTAGACAGGGGATCTAGCAGCATGTTGATAAAAGGCCTGGCAAAGAACAAAAAAAAAAAAAACGTTGCCCCCCATGAAATGAAAATTGTATGCTGTGGCGTACAGAGCACATGCCTGCTTCCACTTGAATAACTTTTGAAACATCTTGCAACACGAAACAAATCAGAAAATCTGCCACACAAAAAAGGAGGCAGATTTGAGTTCAGTGATACTACACTAAAATGTCATTTTCCACTATTTTTATAACATAAAGCAAGACGGTAAGACCCTAAGAATTAGAATGGATTTTTTCTGTTTTACTTTCTAAAAACAGTTCTATGTGCAGCAGCAGGAAAGACTATCTCTACAGTTAAGTATATGAAAATATATATTGCAATATCATTTTAAATAGATTCAGTAATGCTTTAAGATCAAATCCCAATATTATACAATGCAAGAAAAAACAGAGAACAGTTTATTTTCCAGTAGGAAATATATACAATTAAGTATTTGTAATTCATTTACTTTTTTCACATTGTTTATTTACATGCAATATTCATTGTAATGAGTTTGTGATTATCCACCATAGTACTTCATACTGATTAAAACAGTTTTGATGTAGGAGATGGCCTCTTAAAAGTGAAAGAGATCAGAAAATCAGGCTTTATTTCCCAACTAAGAAAACACCAAGACAGGTGGAGCACTGACCCTGAAACTACAGAACTATTCCCATTTTTCCAAGGTCCCCTCCAGGATACACTGCAGTTTATGATTAGAGTTAATCCAATAATATGCCATGAGCAATGGGGAATGTGCAGGCTGTACCCTTTCACACAGTGATTTACACAAATACAGGAGCAAATCCAGTTGAGGCTTCCCCTTGTATGCAACCAGCACTGGTGGGCAGCTAAGGAGGAGATGGATCAAAGGGAGAATGCTTTGAAGGCAAAATACACATGGGTTTGAAGAGGCAATTAATCTTTGCAAAGACACAAAGATGAGAAGGAAGATGCCTGTCAGCAGAGCAAGACTGGAGACAAAACGGTGCTCTCTGTATTACATTTTTATTTTAAATAAAGAAGAGGAAACCCAGACTTCAGTACTAGACAGGCTAGAGAGAAAAAAATGCATTTAAGTACAAAATTATTAATTATTAAAATTATTATTGTGTCATTTTAAGTGTTTCTGAATTATATTCCTGATACCTCCAAATGTATTTTCCAACATGTATTTGAATTTACAAAAATATTAGAGGGTGCCATTGTCATGCTTGTGATTTTGAGCTCTGGAACATCCTGAGAAAATATCCCACATCATGACTGAATGAAAAAGATGTTTTACCTTACCGATCAGGAGACAGGAAAAGGACATAATGAATAAAGCTTAGTGTCTCCTGTTTCTTTCTTGCTTCCTACCATCTTGAAAATTATTTTTTGCTCTCGTTTCTTTCCTTTTACCGCAGTCGAAAATTTCTCAGAATTTTGCTCTGCTTCTTGAAGGCAGAACACTATTTTTCTGTAGTTTAGATGAGAGTGACACACCTTTCCCATTTGTACTGGACAAATATCAAAGATATAATGATCATAGAAATTGAGGGAATATTGCCATAAATACTCTTGGCTCTTTAGAATTAAAATACTATGTCCCTCCATCAGAGCACATCTAATTACAAATAACTCCATAAAAAAAGCTGAAGAATGCTTTGGCTCAATTGTGAAATATTTTTCTAAAGATGTGTCTTTAGGCTCCAGTGCCTTACCTTTTACAAGATGGAAAGAGAGAAAGCAACTTAAAAAAAATAAATATAATTGATTTCTATTTGACAAAGAGAAGCATAAGAGTTTATTCTTACAAGTGCTCTGTGAAGTGCTGCAAAAGTAACTACTGCAATTTGTGTCTCTCCGGGGGCAAATGCATGGGAATCCAACATCAGCACTGAAGTAAGAGGAAAGAAGGCAAGAGAGAGACAGAGTGAGAAGCAGCATCCCAGAGCAATTCTGCTCCTCTACCATCTGTCACAATTGATGCGATTCCCAAAAGACCTGGTTTAGAAAGGCCACTACAACTAATGAGCACTGGAGAAAGGTGGAATCCTGAATCAAGCTACATATAAACATCAAGAAGCCAAATAAAATGGGCAAAGCTCTTAATAAGCTCTCAATACAGCAGGACAAAGGTCCCACACTATTGGTCCCAGCGGTAGCTTGTTGGGAGCTAATGCTAAACTGTTAAGAGATGCAAATGTACTTAAGGAGAAAGGACATCTTACTGGGGTTTGATTGGTTTTACTATTTCTTTTTTTTATTTTCCACTTTATTTTGAATTCGTCTGAATAAAGTGTTCTATAACCAGAAACACTGAAAAAAATAAACACAGCACAGCAACAGAAATCAGACACTTCTGTGTCTGCAATAATTAGCCAGTCAGATTTTTTTAGTGGATATTTCAGTATTTCTGACTTCAGCATAGTCTCACAGATTTCTTGTTTTCCTGCTTACAAGAGTTAAAACAGAAAAATGTCAGATAGCTGCTTTGCCCTGTTTGAGACTCTACTAAGAAAAAAAAGAAATGCTGTGTTTAGGACCACCATCAAAAGACAATGAAAATAAACATCATAATCAAAATAGAATGTGGTGTTTGAATCTTAAAATAATTATCCTGGGGTGCATTAGAAAGGGTGTGGTCAGTATGTCAAGAGAGGTTCTCCTCCCCCTCTATTCTGCATTGGTGAGGCCGCACCTGGAGTATTGTGTCCAGTTCTGGGCCCCTCAGTTCAAAAAGGACAGGGAAGTGCTTGAAAGAGTCCAGCACAGAGCTACTAAGATGATTAAGGGAGTGGAACATCTCCCTTATGAGGAAAGGCTGAGGGAGCTGGGTCTCTTTAGTTTGGAGAAAAGGAGACTGAGGGGTGACCTCATCAATGTTTTCAAATATGTAAGGGGTGAGTGCCAGGGAGATGGAGTTAGGCTTTTCTCAGTGGTGACCAGCGATAGGACAAGGGATAATGGGTGTAAATTGAAGCATAGGAGGTTCAAGTTGAATATCAGAAAAAATTTTTTTACTGTAAGGGTGACAGAGCCCTGGAACAGGCTGCCCAGGGGGGTTGTGGAGTCTCCTTCACTGGAGACATTCAAAACCCGCCTGGACACGTTCCTGGGCGATGTACTCTAGGTGGCCCTGCTCTGGCAGGGGGGGTTGGACTAGATGATCTTTCGAGGTCCCTTCCAACCCCTAGGATTCTATGATTCTATGATTCTAATCGTATTATTAGAGCAAATAGAAATCAGATTATTCCAACAGACTCCTGAGAAAATTATTTTATCTTGTTCAGACCATCCCACTAGAGGATTTCACAATACTGCCACGACTCAGAGCCAGGAAGCTGAAACTGTCTAAAACCAAAACATCATCATCTGAGAAAAGCTCTGAATTCTGTTGAGAGCACATTTTTGGACAGAAGCAGATGCCTTGAGACTCGTCCACTAGTAAGTCATTGAGATACTATTGTGTCAGCAGAAAATTGAACACTTAGAAGACATGGAATGAGGAAAGGAATAGTTGAATTTTAAATTCCTGTTGAATCCAGAGGGACCTTGACAGGTTTGGGAGATGGGGCCATGATGGTTGGAGCAATCCCAAGCACATTTACAGACAAGATGGAGAGTGGACTGAGAACAGCCCTGAGGAAAAGGACTTGGGGATGCTAGTTGATGAGAAGCTCGACATGAGCCAGCAATATGTGCTTGCAGCCCAAAAAGCCAACTGTGTCCTGAATCCTGAGCAGCATCAAAAGAAGTGTGACCAGCAGCTCAAGGGAACTGATTCTCCCCCTTTACTCTGCTCTAATGAGACACCAACTGGAGCAGTGTGTCCACTTCTGCAGTCCCCAACATAAGCAGCATATGCAGCTGTTTGACAAAATTCAGAGGACGGCCACAAAGATGAGCTGAGGGCTGGAGCACCTCTCCTATGAAGACAGGCTGAGAGAGTTGGGGTTGTTCAACCTGGAGAAGAGAAGGCTGCAGGGAGACCTCTTAGAAGACACTCAGTACCCTAATGGGTCCTACGGAAAATCTGGGGAGGGAACCTTTTAGAAGGGCATGTAGAGATAGGACAAGGGGCAATGTTTTTAAACTGAAAAAGGGTATATATTTACATTGGATATTAGGAAGAAATTCTTTACTGTGAGAGTGGTGATACACTGGAACAGGTTGCCCAGGGAAGTTAAACACTCCCTGGAAGTGTTTAAAGTCATGTTGGATGAGGCTTTGAGCAACCTGGTCTAGTGAGAGGTGTCCCTGTCCATTCAGGGGGGCTGGAACTGGACGATCTGTAAAGTCTAATAACCCTTTTATCTAAGTAATCTGTAACATCTCCTCTGGTTAGATGAAGAGAAGTATTTCATAACACATTAATTTAAAGCACCACTCCATTTCTATACCTTAGATTTTTAAAGTGAATTTTAATGCCTGAAGAAGAAACTGAGATTTTATACCAACAAACACAGGATATGGTGCTATAAGCAGATTCTTATAGCTTTCTCAGACACAGAATAGCTTCTTCCTTCTCTCTGTCCCAGTTTTCTATCTCCAAATGCCTACTGCTCAAATGTCATAACCTTAATGACTGTTGTGAGATGAAATACTACATGTTCTGTGCCAAGTTCAGAGTTTTTTAGAGACCTCAGGTAAAAATTAATATCAGAATTAAGTTCTAACATAGCTACAAATGCACACATGCAGTGGGAGACAAATTCATGCCTTAACTCCTGTTAAGGACATAAATACAAATGTATATATGCCTTTTTAGACATCTTCAATGTTTTTCCAAAATACAATACATAAAATAAGCATGCCAGTAGATTCATACCTGTATGTTGTCCAATAAAAGTTCATTCATTTCACTCAAAAGATTTCTTGGCAACTAAGTGACTGTACCCCAGGGAGCAAAGTCAATAAATAGGCTAACTTATCATGTGGCCATGTAAAAACACATGCAATTTCTTTACATGAACACTTGCTTTGCAATTCCGTATTAATTCAGCTCAGGACTCTTGGCCACTTCAGTACTAGGAGACCAGTTGGTATGTTGGTACATTTTGGTAGCAAAATTGAGACATTGGCCAAATAAAACAGGTCATTTTAGACTTCTACCATGATGCTATGTTTCAAAGGTATGCCAGCAGAAGCAACACCTACCCTACACTTGCACATGACTGAAAATTTTAAATTACTTGTTTAACATGGTACTTTCTAACATTTAATTTATAATAATAACCAGATACTATTATTTAATCGATTAAGATCTAATGAATTATATTAGTAATAAAAATAATATGAACACAAATATTGCTCAGAAGTAAAATTCTTTGTCCACAAAAGAGACACGATACATACGATACATCTGGCAGTTCTGCTGTCCTTCTCTGACTTAGAATAAGATCACTTTATATGTGACTTAACATACATAACAGTTGCTTCCTTGACACTATATTGTTCTTTTCTTGAACTTCAACAAGCATTTGGGCCAGCTAAGACGTGTAAAATTCATGGAAACATTTAAGGAAACCTGATATTCCTCCACTGAAGCTCAATATATACAGATTTCAGACAATTATTTAAATGCAAAGATCTTCCCAGTGAACCAAAACAAAACTCGGCTTTTGTCCAGTTATAAGTAGTTGTGGACTTCAGGTATTATAAAACTACAGTAGTAACTTTTTCAACTCAAAACATTTTCCTTGGCCCTTCTCTGTGTCAATAAATGGTATTATCACCCAAACAGAAGAAATGTTCTTTCTTTCACTTTAGTTTGATGGGCAAAGGATGATCATGCTGCCTGTGAAGAAATATTACAGCAAGTTTCATGTAGTGTCTAAACCATCAGTCACAAACAAACGCCTTTGTCAGGGGCAGAATTTTATATTCCTTCTGTTCAAGGAAAAAAGTTTCCATACTGGCTGACTCATTCATAATATGTATGTTTCAACATAGACGTGTGTTCATGCATAAACTGAGCATGGGTGTTATCTTCAAAATCCTTCTTCACATCAAGTTCATTCACTTGACATTAGTTCTCAACCCTGTCCACAACAAACTGTGACACACTGATCAGGGAATCAATTAATCCTGCCTCTCCGTTCTCCTTTGTCAAAATCCATGAAAACCATGCATAAACAATGATTTATTCTGCATCTGTAATAAGTCTTACTCACATAGAATAGTTGAAGTTCAAAAAAAGAAACGAGTGCACTGGTTTCTATCAATGGAAATCATTACTTCATTAGAAAAATAAGATCTGGGTAAGATCCTTTGATTCATACTATTGCATTAAAATCTGCAGGTCTTTCCACTATGCTTTCCTAGCAGTAATTGCTTACTCAAGGAATAACAATGAGAGAATATATGGTATCTAAACTAAACATGAGGATTTATTTACAAAAAAGGCTCCTTTTTCTACTCTTGCTGGATCTGTGTTACATCTACCTGCGTTATGTAGCACCTTAAGGACCAGTTGAACTTCTTCCTTTACAACACATCTATCAACCATACCACAGAGATGTCACCTATATCGTAACTTCCAAATTTCTGTCTGAGAACGCTTGGATGAGCTCTCCTATCAAGCTAGCCTGTGCTACTGCTTTTTTTTGCTGGCAGCCTGTTGAGATATGGGCAAACACTTCATCATTATAAACGGAAATATTTCACTATTGCTTTCTCATCCAGTGAGCAGAAAAGCAGGGAGGAAAGAGAGAGCAGCCTGCAGTGCTGTAGAACTACAGACTTGTTGTCTACCTGTCCTCTTTACCCTTCATCCGACATGATTTAGAACTTGTTAATGAAGTTTCAGGAGCTAAAGCTTGGTTGACCTTATCTCTTGCTGCATATAGCTTAAAGGCATCGTTTGAAAATTCAAATCCAAATTAAGCTTTTAAAATCCAAAAAGTCATCTGTTTTATTTTTGACAAAAGCTGAATTTTCATCCAAAAGAGCTTAACCAGTAAGAATTCCTATTTCTGCCCTTATAATACATCCCACCCCACCACACTGCCTGCACACATACAGTGACAGAATATGCTCATTTTCCATATATAGTTTAGGGGGTCAAGGATAATAGCTCAGCTTTCTATTAAATTTACCTTTTTATCAGAGAAAAGAAGCCAGAGTTTTTAATAGTCTTCCTTCACCCTGCTGTTCCTCTTTGCTAGTAAGGCCTATTTTAAACCCCCTTGTTGCATATAATGGAAGGAAGAGAACCCTGAAAAAAGAACCTGTCACTTGACTGTGCCAAAGCTGCATTTTTTCTCTCATTTTCTTCACCAATTCAAGCACATACTGCACTTTACAGAAATATTTTCCTGGGCCCATGATAGACAAATCAGGTTTTTTGTTATCTTGCCCTACTCTTGACATGAGAAAAGAGTTCAAAGAAACTATTTGTAACAGTTCAACATTTTTCAAATACACACATGAATAATTTTCTAATTAGAGTATATTTTTACATTTACTGATTTAGGTACTGATGTGTTAAAATATATTTAAGATATGTGTGAATGCCACTAGGTTGCGTAATGGGACCTAATTTCTTTAGCTAGAAATCATGAAGTGATAATATCAATATTGTTTGACTACAAACAGCAAATGAGGCAATTATGAGAACTTATGGGACCTTTTGAAAAGTAACTCGGACAAGACTGCAAAAAGATTTGAAACCCCCTGCAACAGGCTCAGCACATCTGGGGCAGCAAAAGAGACCACATGGGGAGCTATGTAAGAAAACTGAAATATGATGGGCTTAGCAGCTGTGAAACTCAGATTGTTCTGTTACTTGCTTGGTTACAGAGATGAGCTTACTACTACGCAAGAAACATTTAACTATTCTTAGGATCTTATACTTTGAGTAACAAAAAAAAAATAATTTTGATATTTTTTTTAATTTTGGTGTGTTTCACACTTTCTACCTCCTAATGAAGCACTGTCACTCCTGCACTCCTCTAGATTTATTTTCTTTGTAAAGCCCTGCATGCTGGAGTTAAGCATTTAGGGAGAAACGCTGAGTGCAGGTAACAGCTGAATCGCAGCAATTTAACAAATTACTGCTGATCTGCTGACAGATTTAAACTGTGTCCCCTGTCATTCTGACACATATGCAATAGAAAACATTCTACCTTCTCACTTCTTCAAGCCTTCCAAGCTTTTTTTGCAAGTTCTAGTTTGATACAGGTACATAAAAAGCAGTAAGGAAAGCACTGACAGAGGCGGGAAAAGGAAAAAGCAAAAAAATGAGGCATTGAAGTATAGAAAGTTGTAGGAAAAAAAATTAGTAAGAAGGGGTATAAAAGCTAAAGGTATCATTTTCTAAGTTACTTTAGCACCTCTTTCTGCCTACTAAAAGGCCTTTACGAACCTAAGTACTAGTAAGCATATGCTCAAGGTCAGGATCTAGACTAGGGATGCACAGCTCACTGACACTGAAAGCAAAAATAGAAAGATTGAAGTGTTTCATATTAGGGCTGACAGAAAGTCAGTGATTGTGCTGGAAAAGAAGGCTAACATGTTAACGTAGCAGTGATCTTATCTGATGGTCTGGAAGTGAAAACATGAGCTTTAAGCAGAGGAGAGAACATTAAAGCAATCAGGACTTGAGAAGTGTACGACTTAACTTGCTCTTTTACTCCTACTAGTTATATTTTCCTTCCAGTTCCTCCAGGCTAATTACTTTCTCTGTTTTGGCATCACACACTGTTAATAGTTACAGACATTCACCAGAACCCTCTTAGTTATCACTTCATCAAACTTTACATATTTAATACATTCTTCTTAGTAAATCAGATGCTTTAGCCCTTTAATTTGTGCTATTTTTATCTGAACTCTCTCCAGTAAGTCGGTCACTTTCTGTAACTAAACTAAGTTTTCCACCAATAGCCTCTCTAAAGCTGAAATATTTTCTGCAAACTATTGTGAAATATTTCCTGTACATCTATAAACAAACAAACATTCAGGCTTCTACACTAATGCTAATATGCGTACTGTGCAGTCCTTTTCCAGGTTTACAACTTTAGACAACCTAAAACCTGAGCTGAACTAAAAGCTGCATACAAAAACACCAACAGAAGTTCCATCCTGAAATTTACCTCTGTACTTTATGATAATTTCAGATCAGAAGATTTAAATTGACTCCTGATGAGTATTTCTTCAAATTCCATTCGAGATCTGAAAGTCATCCTTCTATTTCTCCTTTTCTTATATCACCATTCATCACAAGAGGTTTCCTAGAAAAGTTCAGATTCCCCGCTACAACTGCGTGACTTCCATTCTGCCCCAAGGCACTGCAATAAAGTCATTAATGACATTCAGCTTTCCATTATGGATACCTAAATACAGGTGTCTAAATGCAGATACCAACACAGGAGGTAGGTGCCTGAGCTCAAATTACAAGGCAGTGAAGAGGTGGTCAATAAAATCTGTGCCATCAGGAGAATGACAGGACAGACCTAGTAGTTTTCTGAGTCCATTAACTGTGTTGACTGGGTTTTCATTGCTTAAAATGGGCTCTTAGACATCTATCTCACCCATTCTCACCTACTGTTAGAGATCTAAATGAACAGGTCCAAAACTTAGAGTTTCATCCTATATCAATGATGGGACTCAGTTCCCTGGTTATCTGAGGCATTCTAGAAGAGAGGGCTGGCTGAAAAATAGAGGGCCTGTAAAAGACACTTGCACTGCAGTACCTGGAGATCAACATCCTGGGACATCTCAAAGGTCTCAAAGCAGATATCCACATTTAGGTAACTGAATCTCATGCTATGTGTCTTTTTAGAGATGGAGAAATGCACTAAGGCACTAAATGCACTATAATAGGAAAATATGGATATATCAACAAAACCCATTACACAGTAATCTCCTACCTTGATGCCTAATCGTGCTTAAATCACATAACATCTAAAGCACAAAGCATCTAAAACTCAAAAAAATCTTACCTTCTCTTATCTGTTTTACTGCTTATAGGGATTCTTGGGACACAACAATTATGTTTTTTTGGTTTTTGTGTTTTTTTAAAGAAACTTATTAAGGAAAGCATTTTAATGAACTGTTTTACTGCACTGACAATCAAACAAATGTCATGGTACTACAGAAACCAGGGACCTGAGCTGATGGGGTAAGAGGTCACAGAATCATGACCACAGAAGCTGGAATAGTGGGGATTCCAGAAAAGGAGTTAAAATGCTAAGTTCAGATTAAGCTGGTTGGAGTTCTATGATATATTTCAGTGAAATCAGGGACTGATCACAGGTTTTTAAAAAATGTCCATGACAGAAAGCATGTTACTGATGCAAAAATAAATAAATAACCACAGCGAATCAGTAGAGACCAATAAATACCACACAGGAAAGAGTACTGTAAAATTAATAGAAACTGATTGCAGTAATTGCTGTTTTTTAAGTAAAAGTTCACAGCAGCACTGCAAAGAAGGATATTCCCCTACTATAACTTATGATCTCCCCAATACCTTCCATCTCCCAGTCTTTCCCCCCTATCATAAGAAATTCCTGATGGCAAACAAATCTGGAGAAATGAAGCTCTAAATATCTGTGAAAAAGTTGTGAACAGGATACACAGATATCTAATAATGTTGTTCTTTGACTTTATAGAAACAAATTGCTACAACCAGAAAAAAAAACAAACACAAAAACCACCAAAAAAAGCCAAACAACAAGCACACACAAAATAACAACACAAACAGTAAAGTTTGGTGTTATTTGCTGAAGTGTATGTTAAGAAAAACTGTCAAGTAATTAATGTTACCAGTATTCATTGAAGGATCTATCTCTTGAAGGTATTAACCATACTGAGTCCCCTATCTACATAATTTCTGAAGTCTTTTCCAGCTAAAAGGGGTTGACAAATCCAATTAAAAACAAAGGGAAAGCTGACAAAAAAATTCCTCATTATTGTTTCTGTTGCAGCAGTACCCAAGCATTTCAGCTGGGATCAGACTCCAGCACCACGCAAAAAACTGCTACAGTGAAGTCAGATCATATGTTCCTATAAAAGGACAAACTACAGAAAATATATTTTTAAAAATTACAATAAATTTTCTGTGCCTGTTACATCTGTCCTTACATCCAAGCACTTGAACCACATTTCTCACTACTGCCCTACTTTTCTTTAGATTATCACCACCTCAGAGGAAAAATTAAAAGGTTCCCTCTTCCTCTCAGAAACCAAATACATAGAATAAAACTGGAAGATAGCTGCCATTCAGTTAAAATACCTAAAATGCAACAAGGCCCATCATGCCATATGCATGCTCTTAATTTTATTATTTCTCCTTCCAGTGGAACTGCACACAAAGGTTATCCCAAGAGGGCTCCGGGAGCCTCTGTGCTGTCTCTGAGTAACCACTGAGCCAACCCCGCTGCTCTCCCTCAGTTTGTGAGAATGATTTGGTGTTTCTCCAGAGTTTATTTGGAAATACAATACAAAGTGCAAAATATTATGTCTTGCTTTTTTTATACTGTTTTCCTTAATTACTTTTTTTGTTTTCCTATCAATAAGCTGTGAAACAAAACACAACTAGCAGTTTACTCCTTTATCTTACTATTGAAGTTTGAGTTTACTATTGAAGCTGAGATCTTATTTAAAAACTGAAAAAGTCCATGTGACAATCTTTATAGTGCTCTTTGAAACAGTCAGACAAAAAGTGCAAAATAGCATTATGATTCAAGTAGTTACGTCCTCCGTACCTAAGCAAAATGAAGTAGGCAATTTATATCTTGCAAGGAATCTTTTAAAAAGGCTTCCATGTTTATGCTACTTGAATTCAGCTACAATGGAGCAGGAAAAAAGTGGAGTACTTAGCTCATTCCTGCAGTCCTAATTTATTTTCGTATCAGGTTCTAACAAGAATGAAGTACAAAGGGTTTTTTCCAAGTTACTGACAGTCTGTATAATGTAAAACATTTTGTTCAAAAAGAGAGCACACTTCTCTTCAAAGGTCTGGAATAATATTTTAAAGATCTGAAGCATATTTTTTATAAATTTTGTAGAAAAACAGAGATGGGAAAAATCAATCATTACTTTTTCTTAAGCTACTTCTATGGATAATTTATTGATTTTTCTTATTTTTTAAAGACTGCTGCCTTTCTAACATAGGCATTCTGCCCAGTGAAACATGAAGTTTCTCAAACTTCCAGTGACAGAAGACGATAACTCATGTTCCAATTCTGAAAAAATTCAGCATGGTTTTTCATACTGAGATTCAGCAGTATGCTTTTTCCAAGTGCTTTAATTTCATTTTGATAAATATGTACCTCTGTGAATTCAGAATATTAAATTTAATCCTTTAGGACTAAGACAAAAGGAAAAAGAATAACAGTATTATCTGAACATCAGACAGTAAAAAATACTACCCCGAACTCCAGCAAATGCCATTACTCTTTACTTGCTCCAATGTGCTACTGGGGGTCAGTCAAAGATTAGAAGTTAGCAATATTAGATTTTTCAGAGTTATACAAATAAATACAAATTCCCACTCTCTGTGGGAGCAGAGGTGCTTTGTACATGTGGAAAGCAACGCTGAAAAAATCACTATGATTTTAGAGAAGCTGAAATAAGATGCCTAAGAAGGAGAAAGAAGAAAAAGGATATATTTCCTTTTAAATATTTAGATCACACAAATCAGCTTTTACTCCATATTGTAATGGATTCTAGGTGGGTAAAAAGGTAAAGTAAGGGTGCATTGTATTGTGTAATTTAGCAACTCTGCTGGAAGCCTTAAAGTAACTGAGTGCAAAACAGTCAGTAGTTAATAAGCTAATTCTGACTGGGAAGCAAAAAACTATACCAGGGTAGCTAATACTGAAGCAACTGCTTAAAATTGATTGCTGCCTATTAAATACAGTTAAATACACACCCCAACAGAGGTCCCTGTTAGACTAGAAAAAAATACCCAGGGGTATAAAATTAAAAAAAAAATAAAATATTACTTCTCAGGTTTGCTTTCAAGATCAGTTATATTAAAACCTTCATATAATTTACTAAACTAGAGATAAGTGTATCTAAGCTTCTGAATCTCTTTAAAAAGCCCTACTGCTTCACAGCATAGGGCTTTTCCACACAGTGGGAAAGCACACTTAAAAAAAACCACCATACCTCCAATTTCACAGTAATTAAGGTTATGTGCCATTTTCAACATACAGCATACAAATATACTCAGTCCAAAAGACAAGTCTTCAAATTCTCAATACCTGACTTACATGCAATATTTACCACACCATTATGTGATGAGAGGAGATAAATTTCCTAATACAAATAAAGTGAAAATGTTTTTTTCCAATTTGAGGGCCATAAAACACTTATTAAAGATAAAAGCAGGTTCTTTGACTATACTGGAATCTGCGAGATGCAGTAGGTGCAACAGAAAGAAGCAGGAATTTCAGTGATAGAAAATCATCCTCTTTCTCTCTTGATAGTATAATAACCTTTTAAATCATGTTTGACACTTGTAAGTTGAGTGAGCTGGCAGCCCTGTAAAATCTATGTGGTAATATATGTGGTAAACCCTTTCTGGAGCAGTAATCTCATTGCTTTGTCTAATGGCTCTCACTTCATGTGGCCTACTTGTCCCCAAGAGACTTATTTGACTCTGCCTTTCCTAAGCCACTGGTTGCTAATGTCCCTTATTACAAAGAAAGCAGGAAAGTGCCTGAAGGCAATGGCTACTCAGCTAGTGGTACAACCACCAGTAACCTTCTGCTGAGGCCGTTTTTTCTCCTCTTCTTCCTAAAAATCCCATAAAATATGCATATATGTTATAAAGGGATTGCTTTGTGTCTTAAGAAAAAAAAAAAACAAAAATAAAAACAAGACAAAACAAAAAAAAACACCAAAAACCAAAAAACCACAAGACAAAAACAAAGTGAAAGGAAAAGAAAAAAAAAAAAAAAACCCAGTATGACAGTGCTCTTTACACTGTTCCAGTTGCTAATCTGACAAGCTCCATCTGGTAGACAGACCTTTTATCTTCTCATCACCCTAAATCTCTGAAGGAAAGTGGACACTAGTAGCATATGTGCATTGCTGGTTCCTATGCTTAATGAGGTACACAATTTATAGGTATAATAGAAAAACACTATTTAAACTTGCCTAAGGAAGAAGTGCGAGGGCATAAAAAATGAACTTCATATTTTTCCTTCTTTCAGCAATCGTTCACCTGGACAAATTCTCACTTAATTCATGCATCTATATCTGAATTATCTAAGGAGATTAAAGTAGATTTATCGAAATGTCTCCTTGATGGTGACCCAGTGATCTATCTTGTATAGATGACCATTTCTTTCATTTGCTAATTTTTCTGTGCCGTAAACTATGGAGGTTTTTTCTCCTCTAAACGTTAAGCTTGAAGTCTAAAAGTAATAAAACCTTTCCCACATTGAGTGGCATCACAAGGCTGTAGGATATGCTAGTCTAAAAGTTATGATGTATTGGTGGACAGATATTACTGCCTACCAAGACAGTGATTGCAATTCAGTTCAATTCAATGCAATTCAATTGAATTCAATGCAAATAAGGTTTCCTTAATTTGGGGTAAAAGTTTATCAGTTAGGACATAAATACATATGCCCCTGGTTGACTCATAAATTCGGCAGATACTGTGTGATAGCCTTGTGAGATCTAAAAGAAGTATTATTGTGTGACTTCTGAGATCTAAAAGAAATTTCTTTCAGATTATAAATTTTTGCTCTTTTTATGTACCAATATGTATCTAACAAATGGTAAAAGCTAACTTTCTATATTAAATTATTATCACAACTGACTGAACAGTTGTTGTATGTCATAATCTTACACTTTACAGATGTTTGAGTTAAAAGTGTGCATGAACATTTCTGATGAGCCACACTTATTCCCAAAAATTGAATACACTTTTAGAGCTGAAGTGACATTTCTGAAGCTCCTTTTTAAGTAGCATAAAATACAGTATCAAAACACACATACCTTAGTACCACTAAGTACTCTAATCTCCAGCAAGTGTAATTTATTGTTTACCTCATAAAACAGAAATGAGTTTCAATGTTTAAGTATTTCCAGCTGCCCAATGCTCTAGTCTTTTGTGAGAGTTGGATATGGAGGTGGCAGCCACACGAGGTCTCCAACAAACCTGGAGACCACCTTTCAGTTCTAATAAGCTGATGAAGTTTTAACTTAAAGAATATTTCTCTCTGCACTAATACCAACTCCTGTCCTTTCATTAAACTCCCCCTAGATCCGTCCCATTTTGTCACTTTTAACTCATGGATATCATAAAATTAATTTTCCTAATTGTAAAGACAGCATTGCTTAAGAACTCACTCTACTGCTAAGCAGCGTTCTCCTCTGCACAAACACCTGGGGGAATTCCAACAGGATCCCAAGCCCTGTGCAATCACAGTCTGGATTGCACTGGATTGCTCTTTAAAAATTAAAAAAAAACACATGATGAATCAGTTCCTAGAGTTCTTGAGTCAACACAATCCTTAGTAGCCTACCAAGAGCTCTAGTGAGCCCTCTCCTCCCAGAGCTCTTGAACTTCCTGACTGTGCCTCCTGCTTCATCAAAGGCTGTGAAAATCTCCCCTCTTTGCAGTTACAGACTGAAAAAAAATACCAAAAAAGTTTTAACTGCTCACTGAAAACAGAAGAAATAGGTTTCTTTGTACGATGCTTGTTATTTGACTTCTTAATACTACCCGTCGGACTTTTTGCTTAGTTTTCTCTTTTATATTTCCTCCTGCACTACATTTAGCTATCTAGTGCCCTTACTTGTTTTTTTAGCTCTCTTACTTTTGTCTGCTTATTCTTTACTTAACCTCTACCTTCTGCTTTGCAGTCTCCTTTATCTCTCTGTTTACTCTCTTTCCTTTGCTATCTCCTGTGCACAGGCTATTCTTGAATTTTCTGCACCATTGTAGCTTGCCATCCTTTTTGTTGTTTTAAATCTCTCTGCCGTCACGTGTGGTTTTAACCACAAACTCTCAGTATTTTTTCTATTTCTTACATCCCATTTACTCTGCAGATCTGTGTAATTCCCAAATTATCTGACATTCACCATTTTTCATGCAAAGCACTTAATATCACTCAAGAAACACAGACTTCCCCAGTTTGAGTTTGGATTTTAAAACATGTAAGCTCTCTGCTGCAAACTGTAGCTTTGACAGTGCCTGTCATAAGGTCCTCAAGGCTTCTAGACTCCTGCTTTTTTTCAGACACAGAAGTTGCTGACTTGTCGATACACAAGCTGGCAGAACAGCAGAGATATCTCAGGGCCATGGACAGAGTGATTTGGATTCTTCAGCAGCCCTCAGGAAAAATGGCAGAAAACTAGGCCAGATTCTCACTTGTGTTGCAGGGAAAGTTTCTTGAAATCAAAGTGCTGCTGCATGCTCTGAAAAAAAATTGTTCTGCTAGAATATTCCCAACTAACTCTACTTCCAATTTAAGAAGTCAGAGAGAAGGTGACAGAAGAAAGGAAGTGTCATCACCTGCATGCATTTTACATAATTCCTGCTTTCTTCATTACTTTGCCAGGATAGCAGATGCATCAAAGAATTCCTTCAAATCCCTAATTATATGCAATAAACTACCTGAGGTTTTGTATGCCTAAAATACTGTACTCTGAATGATCCCTGATTCTTCCCACTACTGTTGTTTCAAAGGACAACATCCTCATGCTCAGGTTGTTTCTCATACATTACTCATAATACTGTCCTATGACAGAGATCCGGCACTTACCAACTGAACAAAAGATAAAATAATGATAGGTAACTTCCATCTTGACATACTTGTCTCCAATGTAAACACTGAAAATGAAGAAAGGCAAAAAGATCCAAATATAACAGGTCTTTTCTCTGTCAGAACCATTCAATATCTTTTGCCTTTGCAGGAACTCAAATGAAAATGTGTTTTCAAGACCTAATGCATTCAATTTGATACTGGCCATAAAACTGCCAAATTATCTGTCATGCCAATCAGGCAGCACATTATCCTTCCCTTCAAATGTCTCACACACTGAAGAGCTTCTGCCCCTGGGCATCAGTACAGTGAAGTAATTGTCCACCATCTGACTGTATCCTGACTGGGTCATGCCACCTGTCCCTTCCTTGGTCTCTGTCCACAGCAAACACTGCATTCCAGCAAACTTTTGGTTGGAAAAAAAAACAAGAACAAAAACAAACTTGTAAAATATTTACAATATTTACAGTTCAATTTAATTAAATTTATAAAGACTTGAGAAGAAGTTACTTAAGCTTTGTCTATCTACCTGCTCTGTTCATTCATCTCCCTTGCACCTCTCAAGCCCTGTACAATGTCTTGTTCCAGACCTTTACACAATGTGTGAGTGTTCTGCTGCCAGGGATTTGTTAGAGAAGAGCTGAGGCACAGTTTGACCATAGCCAAGGTGCTCATGACAGTTTTATGATTTGCAAGTTTTCCATTCCAAACTGGAAGCAACAAGTGCCCAAATAGGATAGCTGGTTTCTTTTTGGCTTGAGACAAAACAATGGGTTTAACAGCACTTTTTTCTAGTCTGAAGAGGAGACTGGAGAGTCTGCAACTTGGAAAGCTTGCTCAGCACACCACGCTATAAACAGCTCCTCTATCCAATCATACACTGTCTTTCAGTCTGATCCCTCTTTGTAGACAGAAATTTGTCTGCAGCAGAGATTTGTATGCAGCAAATTATTATGGGCACAAACAAATTCAAGATCATTCTCTTTTAGCCCTCGTATGCATTTCCTAATGCTCTTCCACTGAAACTCTTGTGGAATTTCAGTCTTGCTTATTCAGTGTGCAAGAAGAAAGGATCATATCTGTGTTTTAAAGCATTTTATATAAATTCTACCCCAGCTAGCAATTCTGCTGCTGATTATTCACTGAGGCCATCAGGCCTGTGGCTGTCACATGGTCAAACAAGGAAAACAGCACAACAGGAATGTTAATTAGGATAGCATAAACACAGTCATAAATGAACTCTAATTGCTTGTCAGTGGCCATTGCCATAAAGCTTAAGATCTATACCAGTTCTTACACCTGTGGCTATGGCTACAGGTATTGCCAAAGCTAAACATGGGCCTCAATTAGACAGTGTTTATTAATATTAACAGTTTAGCAAGCAAGCATCACACACATTTGTATGTGTTATCTTTACGATTTGGAGCTCTTATGTTTCTGAGCATCACTTAAAAAATCTTCACAATGCTTTTGATTTTGCTGCCATTTGAACCATTTCCCCACAGTCATGAGAAACAATTTCATGCTCGACCAGTTTTTTCAGTCACATATTTGATCTCCGTACTATAAGAAAAGAAATCAGCAGGAAAAAACAAACTAAAAGGTTTTTTATGCACTAAATCACAATTGAATTCGACTGAAGATAATGGTTTGACACAAAACGTAGCCACCAAGACCCAAAATATTCATAGTACTTATAATGTCATTCTGATTGAAATTACAATACTTTCCCCCTAAAAATTTAACATTATTGCAAGCAAGACTTTGAAATAAATGCAAAATAAAAAGATCACACATTACTTAAGCAGATTCCATTACAGCTACGATACCACCCAAACTCTCTTCTAAACATTGAATATAAATTATGCTGATTAACATCACATTCTGAGGTGAACTGAGGAAAAAAATGGATTATAATCTGTAAAAGATGAACAGAGACATCAAAGGACTTAGTTACCACATCTGAACTGCAGTCTAATTTTAGAGTAACACTCCAAAGCACTGATAGGATAGTGAAATATGGCCAAGTTGCTACCGGGAGACTGCAAATCCCTTTCTCAAGAGTAAAATAACACAGTTTCCCCATACTTCATGCCTTCCAGCCTCTCCAATCATGTCTGCATCACAGAGGGAATTTGTTGTTGTTTATAGTCTCAGATTTGCTCCAACAGCACAGAGGCATACTTTAATTTGTATTATTATTTCAGATACTAAGAATCAGGAGAAAACAGAAGTGCTGTCCTATTAAGAGGTGATTACTTCATCAAATTCTGTGAATTTAGAAGACGTGCATCACTTTAACATCTACTTTGACACACACTGAAAAAAAGAAATGAAACCTAGCTGAATGCAAATGACAGATTTTACCCGTTATAAAAACTACCAAGTACCCAGTGATAACATCTCAATCACTTTTCATATAAAGGAAGATGTAAAGGCATTAATAGTTCACTAATGTTTATTTTATCTTATCTTCTTGCCCTTAGGAGAAGGAGGAAAAATGGTAAGAGAGATCATAGCTTCTAGAGGAGGGTTGTGAATGGTAAAATGGCTCTCCACCTAGTATCCTAGAAGGTATGAGTAGAAAAAATGAATCACTTCTGAGAGTACAATTGTGTCACAGGCTGACATGGCATGGTGCGGATAAGTGCGAGCTACAGACACTTTGTTGTAAATACACTGTTTGGCAGTCCCCAAGTCTCTCAAGGACAATGAGGCAGTGATGTCTTACAAACTATTCTATGTTTAATGAAAGCAATGGTTTTCAAATCTTTCATTTTGATTTGTAGATGCCTTTATTTTCTGTTGCACTGAAGGTGCAAATCCCTGCTTAGAATATGTTGACTTACTGAAATTAGCTTACTTTTTTCCTGCATTTGAAAATCTCTTTAAGCTACAGAATTTTTCTTCCATATTTAATTTTCTCCACTCCCTTTCCAGCCTGAATAATAAAATGTAAAACAATGGAAAAAAACAAACAAAGAAAGTAACAAAAAACAAAATGAACATTTTCTCTAACACTTCCTACAGGGTTAAATATTTGATATACACTGCCAGTATTCAGCATGCTGCTTCTTCAGTATGCCTATTCTTCCCTATTACAAGAAAAATACCCAGCATTTTTCAAACACTCATCACTGAAGCCTTCGGTAAATATTTAGTCTATTATGCTTCAAGTTCCACATGCGGAGGTCAATTGAAAACACTTGGAAAGACTGAGATTATATATTTTAAACTTTGGGGAACTCAGCTCTGAGAAAACATGGCTGTAATTCCACTTTCCTCATCTTTGAATCTTTGTCTTTCATTTTTCTCTTGCTTCCTAATGTGAGAAAGTGACTCAGTCTGTAGACTAAATTGCCCTGCCATGCACAGACATGTCAATCTTTGTACATCTGAAAGTTCTTTACTGAAGTGGAGATCCAGACATGAATACCACTACCTGATTGCAAAAAAAGACTGATTGATGTTCTTAATGCATCTCACACTAAATTTTAATAAAGATTTATATTTAAGTTCTTATTTTCCATGTCCATTCTCCACTGTTTTCCCTTCCTCTTATTTCCATTTTCAAATGTTCCAAGTATCTGCACAGATAGTGTTTAAATAAGAATGACCATAATTAGGGTTTTCCCTAATTTCCTTTTATTGTTTTTCTTTCTTAGATAATTCTATTTTTCACATTCTGATATTTTGCACAACAAAGAAATAAGCTTACTTCTGCTTTATTTTAACTGAAGTTGAGATATTCACTCTCTCTAGAAGGAAAGGACTTTATGAAGCAATCAACATCTAATCAAGCTGCAGAATTAGAAATTATTTTTTGAAAGTATGTGCATCACAGTTCCTCTCTTAGAAGAAATCATCTAGCTGGCATTATAACATAGTGTTTAAATAGATTTTAAAATGAGCAGAGTTTTTCTGCTTATAATGATTTTAGGAAATGAACATGATGAAAGTGACATTTATACTGAAAGTATATAAAAAACAATGAAGGATTTTTAAAATCTACTACAATCACTGCTTATGAAAACGTCCCCTATTCCCACTGACAAAGACAAGGATATATTTTTAAAAGTATGTGGGATACAAGAAAAAAAGAGCAGTGACATTTTTGTAAGTTGTATGCTTTGATTATCAAGGACTTAGAAAGTAGTTTATTTTTAAAACAAACATCCTCAAAATCTTTGATGGCATATTCATCAATCCATCTGCTTCACTGTAAATTCTTTGAAGTGCAGGTGGCTTGTAACATCATGTTACAGCAATTAATGAAGTTTTTGAATCTCTCTTACTCTTTCACGCTCTGTTGAATGGTGAAAAGGGATTATCATCTTTAATTTTCCATCCAAACAGTAAACACAATTGGATATTTTTACACATTTTCACATTTCTTTCAATAAATACTTGCATTACACCTTTTAATATAGAACTACTGATTACACCTTTTAATACAGAACTACTGTAATCCAACTACATCTTAGAATTATAACGATGACAGTTAAAAAAAAAAAAAAAAAAAGAAAGGAAAGAAAACAAATCTACTAAATGAATAAGGAAAAAAACCAAGACCCTAACTATGTAATAGAAAAACCGAAAAACTCAGTAAGTTCCTGAAATATGCCTTATGTTTCACACTGTTCTATAATAAGCTATTGGGTATGTACTTGACTCTTCTCTCCCAGCTGGAATTAAACCTTCCTAACTCCTTCTCGCAGGTTTTATGCAATGAATAAGGATTCTCCAACAACTCAAATGACAAATGTTTCTTAAACAGCATGTTCAGAAATGTCTCTTACACAGTGATGGTCCTAGAAGACAGCATCCCAAAAACTGTGGAATGTTTGTGGCTGTGCATATATTCCATGAGTAACTCTATATGTTCACCCTGACAGCATTTGATCATCAGTTTTGCTATTTTAAAATGTATGCTAAGGGATAAAAGTAAATCAAAAGTAAATTTAATATTTCAAAGGAGAGGCCAAGAAAAACTGGCAGGCTTTAGAATCTTCTGAATGCCTGCATTTATACTCTGAGCAGATTTAAGACAATTCAGTGAGTAGTTCACAGTGAAACTATTGTCTTTGATTGGTGGTGGAGAGGGGAAGGATGAAGGGGGTGAAAAGAATAGCATCCCTGCATTCTTCCCATTGTCAATTCCACAGTAAGTTCTCTATAAAAATAATTGAAAATCCATGGGTGGTCTTGTGGAAGGCAAGTAAATGGGAACATGTTCTTTAGGATGACAGGTGTGCAAACCAAATTCTAGACAGATAGACTTTAAGTCTCCAAATTATAAGGAATAAATTTGCTGTACATGGTTGCCTCATAATGCCAGCAAATGTTGAGTTTTAAATTTTTCTTTCACTGCTTTAATCTTTTGGTTCTTGTGTTTTCCTTAACCTGTAATGTTTTTTCAACTATGACTGTTAGTACTTCTATGCACAGAAGTACACTGCCTCAATATATCCTCAGTCCAAATTGGTATAATATAGATGACAAAGAGCACTGAAATAAGTTATTCTCAAATGTGGTATTATTTATTCTTTCAGAGAGCCATGGATATTCTGTCATCCTCTGCTACACATCCATCCAGACATTTTGCTAACAAAGTGCTATGAAATGACTCTACAAGCTAACTTGAAAGTGCCCATGCTCTTTCTGTCCCAGGTTTAACTTCAACACACCAAGAGAAGATGACTGGCACTCATGTCTCAACACCCACATCAACCTACCTCACAGGTGAGAAACCCTCAGCAGAACCTGTTACTCTTCTTTCCCTTGCCCAGGTATATCAGAAGCTTACTTTGTGGTCCTTTTTTGCACCTGAATTTTTTTTTCCCCAGCAATGTCTGTCGCTTCACTGGCTCCATGTACTGGTTTAACCAAAACATGGACACTAGCAAGAGCACTTACTGCCCTCACCAAATTTAGGAGGTTTTTTGTGGAAGACAGCAGTCAAAACCTAAACTTTTTCTCTGATAATGCAGCTGCCCTGCAATGTACTCAGACGCATTAAGAGTCCATAGGACAGAACAAAGTTCTGAAGGATTCCCTAATGCTTGCATTAAGAAATGTAAGGACAGAAAATATGTGACTATTTCATAAGGGAACCCAGGAAAGTCTCACTGGATCACAGCACATGACGTGAGGCTAAAGCAATATACCAAGGCAATCATGGACATCACCTTGTAAAACCAACCTCTTTGTTTCAGGGTAGAAGGCAAGTAACCTTTACCCACATCATCAAAATTACAAAGAAGGACACTAATGCTAAAACCAAATGGGACAGAAGAAGAAAAAGATGACTGTAAATCAGTGTTTACAAGGCCATATTCCACATTATGTGCAGGTAATCAATGACAAGTGGAACTTAGTTAAATTTATAGGTGTTTCAGGATGCTTTAGGCTTTTGAGTTGAAAACATGGTTTTTGCATTCTACAGTCCTTCTCCGTAACACAACGTTCACCTTTTACCGGATTCAAAGCCTACAGACAAACAATGAGAAAGTAGCAGACAAGTACAGGAATTTTGCAGTTCACAGAACTTCATTTTTATCAAAATAAAAAGTTTAACTTATGAGACTGATTCACAGTATTACTGCCTTGTGTAGACATAGTAGTGTCTTTCTCATGCTCGTGGAATCTGATTTACAACTTCATCAAGAAATCAAGTACCAGTTTTGCCAGTACCTGAGTGTTTGAGTTACTGGATTAAGAATGAGTCAATTTAATCATAATGCATCTTAACTTACAAGAAATAGTGGCATATATGGTATGGTTTAACCAGAGAACAGAGCCAAGGGCTAACATTTGCTATACTTATATGACTTGTGATAATATGGTGGATTGAATTACGGTTACATATACTGATTGTGCATATTTGCTTTATAAACTTAAACTTAATCACACATACACTGTTTAGACTCAAGTTTTTTTTTAGGAAGGCAAGATGATAATGAAGAAAAATTTGAAAGGAAAGCAAAGAAAACAAGCTCTTACAAAGCCACCAGTGTGAGGATAATCTCTCACACATAATAAGAAAACAAGAAGGAGGCAAAAAGGGAAAAGAAAAAAAAACAAAAACAGAAGACACACTGTACAGGTATAACCGTTTCAGATAACTCATGAAACTGCTAACAATAATAAGCAGTTTTGTTTTCAGAGGTAGTGAATCTTTTGAATGTGCCTTATTTGACTTATCGAACTATATTTACCATTTGGTTGGTTTTGTTTTGGTTTGTTCCTTTCAAAAAATTAGTTCATTTAAGACTGAATATTATCTTTTCAAAGAAGCTATTTTTAACAGAAGCTGATACTGTGTGTTGTGTGCCCATAACACGAAAAGCTTAACTATGTTTAGCATATACTAAATGGCAAATATGCTGCTTTTGATTTAGCATAATCTCCTTGCCCAATTCAAAATTATTGTATAATAAACTTCCTATTTCATTTTTTGGTTTGTTTTACAGTTCAGGAATAAAATCCTACTCTACTGAAACAGGTTTATTCCTTTTCCTTTCAGGAATTTGAGCTTTTTACACCCCACTTACCCCAAACCTTCAAATACCTGATCTCTCTTTGAAGTTTCTCTCGCAGCAATACCCCAGTTCCTTTGATTTCAGGCAGGCTCAGTATCATAGACCAAGTTTTCAAATCAGGAATTGTATATAATACATAGAGTGACATTGCTGATTGGTACTACTGCAAAAAATTATGCTATAACACGTCCAGACACAGAAACTACTTCTGTTAACTCATCACATAACTCAAGAGACACCACTTCTGGGTATTTCCATTAGAGCTCAACACAAAATCAGCTTCTCTGAAGCTCTCCAAGTAGTCCCAAAGGATCTAACTTCATTTTTATCTGTCTGTTTAGCTGGGTTTGGGGTTTTTTTTCATCAAACTTTACCTCATGTTTTCAACTGCAGGGCTTTATTGTGCATTTCAGTTTATTCAGCCCATGTTTTTGTTCACTGAGTAATTACACAAGTTATTCTATGAGAATACACACTACAAGAAACAAGAATGCATAAAAATGCCTATACCAACTAAATAAATCACAGAATATCTAGAAATGTGCTGCAGTAATTTTTGACACATCTTGACTAACACTGCAGGGTTTTATTTATTTGGGTGTTTTAAACAGTTTAAATTTAAATATTTAATGACTGGGAAATTTCATAACAAGATTTGGACTGTATGTTAAAACTCATAACTTTTTCAAACAAAAAAAATCAATCAGTTTTACCAAGAAGGCCAGAAAAACAATTATGTAGCCTAAGTAATTTACATTATTCATACAATGACCATTCAGATCATGTTCAACAGTTTTTATAGTTTGCCTAGCCTAGCATAAAAACATTTTAGTCTTTTCATTATAAACTATTTTAATATGCTTATTCTATAGTCTGGGAAAATATGTTTTGAAAGTAACTTCTTTCAAATCAGATATTCCTCTGACAAAAAACCCCACAAACAATAAAAAACAAAACAAAAAAACCCCAACAAAAAACATTTTCAAGGAAAAATTAAAATGTATCTTCTCAAAGAATCCTGTAACATACATCTCTTCTGCATGAAATTGCACTTTTGCCATCTTCATTGCAAGAGCTGTTATCACACTGGTATTCATGAAACAGAAGAGACAATTTATTTCAAAAGAAGGAAAAGATTTTACAGTTATATGCACTGTAAAATTGGCTCACATTAAGGCATAATGTGGCTCCCATTAAAAATTTGCCATTTACCAAGTGTAACAACGTAATTGGTATTCAAGATACCGTGATATTTCTCTTTTCTTAGGACAGCAGATGATATATTTGATGTAATCGGGCAGTATTCTTTCTGAAAAGCAACCACTGTAAACTGCCTTACTTAGGATAAGGAATTACTTGCAATTTTGAGAGAAGAAATGATAAATTGTGTGCATAGCATTGGGAAACTTATTAAGCAGCACACCCAGCAAGCGACTGTTGTAATTTGGAAAGAGAGTCATAAAGGACTATGCAGAATTACAATGCCACAACAGGTATGTAATTTGATTTTAAATTCACATGAGTGATGAAAAATTCAGAACCAATGCTGTCCATAGACTCAGATGCTCTCTTACTTGCCCTAATGCTACTTTTCTCTTTCACTTCTTGCCAGGAAGCCTGCTTTAATTTAGCTCCTTTGATCCAGACCTGCAATGGGATCTTCACAAGCCTCTTGAATGGACTGATGCTGTGACAGTTAGTGAATCAATTGCCATTTTCTGATTCTGCTTTCTCAGCTGAAACACCATCTGAAGCGGCTGCTTTTCACCATCCTGTTCCTCTGTCAAGCTGTTTTAGCTTCCTTACGAGATGCTAAAGTGTATCTCATTTCCACTAGTTCAGTACAATTTCATAGTCCCATTGTCTTCTTTGTTCACCCAAGATAAATTAGATGGCTGAGTTACAAGAATAATGGACTTCCAAGAATGAACCATTTACATAATTTACACTTTTGGTAATTTTTAAGTATAATGTCTTAAATGTCAAGGAGCAGTCAGGTGCTTACAACATCAGTGGCACATACACACTTGAGCCTAACATTGACGGAGCACCTCCTGAGCTACAAATGAGACATGAGACTAAGCTGCTCAATTTTGAGAGACAATTTGGCAGAGGTTATTTTCTGGCCGAGTACTCTTTGCAAAGTACTTTTTTGTGTGTGTGCAAGGAAAGCAAATTTTTCGCTTTCACTGGTAATCCTGTTGTTAGTAAAACCATTAGTGCTGTATTGATATCAATTAAGAAAAAGACATATTGTTCCCTATAGATTATCCTAAATGCAAATAATAATTTTTGCAGCACTACAAAAATAAGACAGAAAAACCTTTTCAGAGCCTGTTTAGAAATAAATGTCTTCGGCTAAAATAAAAGCTTTGCTAACTTTGTAATTACAAAATTCTTCTTTAATTTCTCAGCAGCTCCTGCATAATATCCAGTTGAGACATGGAAAGAAAAGAGTGATTCTACACAGCATGATAGTCAGCTCATTCTGAATGTAAATGAAATCAGAAATGCCCACAGAGAATTTAATTCTTCTGAGATTTCCAACTTAATCTCAAAACTAAATGGTTTTGGATATGTGCTTAGGTAAGCAAACAGACTTGGAAACTGATGAATTAATATCTTGGAACTTTTTTTACTTTTTGGCAAGCTAAAAAAGATTGTTTTAAGTGCAAATTGTCACCAATGAAATAACTTATCTGAATCACTTAACTATGCAGAAACTGCATGGCCACTCTTAACTCACGGATTAAGTAAGCTTTACTCTTCCATTAAATGTGGCCTACCTACAGCTTACATAGAGAAGGAAGAGGACCAAGATTCTCTCTTCCTAATTCTTCTTTGAGGCTTTTAATTCCCCCCTTGCAAAACAGATGGGAAAATTTATTTGTGCCTCAGTTTACCAATATTTAGAAAGGGAATTTATAACAAATCTAGAAATGTAGTCCTTTGTTCATGTCAAAAGAGAGAACACACACAAATTCAACATCATTTCAGCACCTAAAAGCATAACTTACATAACTTCCTCAAGATCACTTAAAGTGTGAGAGCCAGAATGGCCTCATCTTATATCAGCCAGGCCATCAGGCAAACAACAACACTGGCAAGGGAATGCTCCTTTATAGTTTATCTTGAAGTTCAATGTTGCCTCTAGCTATGACTTTCAAATGGTTTTACAGGTCACTCTTTCGAGGTCTTGAAAGCATAGCAAAACAAAAATAATTGCAGAACTACAACTGAAACCTTCACGGCTTTTCCCAAAGCTCAGATAAACTGGATACCAAACCAAAAGAAACACTAATTGGTTTTCCTGGTTTTCCTGCCATTAGAAAAGACAACGCATCCTGTTCTTTCTTATCATAACACTTTATTCCTCCGAAGAAAAACTGGCACTATTCTGGAGAAAGGAAAAGTATTTTTTTTAACAAAAATTGTCCTTTCTTTCATCCCCCCAGCCTAAAAAGCTATTTCAAGGTATTTAGATAGCAACATACCTTGATAATGCCTAACAGTTTGCAGAAATAGAACATTTTAGCTCAGAGTAAAATCATAGTCACCTGCTCCTCCTCCTATATTAACCATATAAATGCTTACAATTAAATGCTCCCTCAAGCTACTGGCAGGAAAATGCATGAGTTCACTACATGAGAGAAAAAAAATAAAGAATTAAAGCCTAGTGCTCGGACTAAGAAAGGTCATAGAAAATAATACTGTGGCACTGCATTATGTTACCTAATAAAGGCATTCAGAAGGCAAAAAGAAGGCACCCCCCTCCCCCCAAATCTGGGTAGAGGTTGCATGAATGTATTCATTCTATGAAGAAACAATGAGAAATTGTACTGGAAAAGTAATGAGGAAAAAAAAAAAAAAACAACATTTTTTCTATGACATTATTCTATATTCCTGAGCTTCCACTACTTGATATAGAAACCACCTACATCCATAAAACAGCTTTTGACATATAGATAATGAATTCTCTATTCTGCCTTCCTATTGTGTAGGTTTCTACTATTTATTAAAGTCATCAGCTTTTCACAGGAACACTAGAATCAGACCAACATAAAAAATAAGAAGATAATGGGTGTATTTCTGTGGCAAACAAACTGTCTAAGAATAGCACATCCAGCAGTGATTTAATCACCCAGTGTACCTTTGTTTGCTTTGTACAGCTCTGCTTTTCTCTTAATTCTTCAGCTGCTTCTTATAAATACTCTTCTGGGTAATGCCTGACACATTAATTTCTACCTAGGGATAAGGCTCTGTTTTGAAACAGGCACACAAACAAATATACATAACACTTTTCTTTTATATTTCACTCTACAAAAACACACTGGAAGCTGACTTCATCCTGAAGGAAAACAAACTTTTCCTTATTTATACTGTGAGAAGCATCACAGTATTATTGAGTATAGCAGTAGGTCATTTATGTCCTTTCAGTATTTTAACCAAAAGCCTAGCTGTAGTACAAGCTAAGTATATGCAGCACCAAATAGCAACTTTGCAGAATCTAGTTAGTCCCCCTGGCTTCTGTTATTCCACTGAGACTGCTCTTACTGTTGTAAATAAAATTGCAGATCAAAATCTCTGCACTAATCATCAAAAAGGGAACTCTGAAATCAGAGAAAGAAAAGATGATGGGCCTCAGTCATATTTCTCTTGAAATAAATGGCAAGCAGGAAAAGGCTGTGTGTACTGAATTAGAATAACGCCTATGCACAAAAGGATTAACAAACAAACAGAAATAATCCATAGCTAATGCCCTAGCAGTGGTCATATTGCTGTCTTCCTGACATCCACCCCATTAAGTGCATTTAATACCTCGTGAGTCAGCAAACACAAAACACACATGATGGCACCAGTAATTTGTCTAAATATGTAAAGATGATTTTTTCAGAAATAAATCATGTGATATCATTACTGTAGTCAGAATAACGCCAAGTAATCCTTATCATCTTTTCAGTAAATGAAGTAAACGCTTGGTTTTCTTAGCTTACACTAGCAATACAGAAGTGTTATTTTCATTAGGTACATCACAACTGTACTAAATTGTGTGCCTAAAATTTCATGCAGGGAGAGAAAAGACAATATTACAAAGTGCTTCAGGTTATAATGGCAAGAGATTCTGATTTATCTGATATTACTTAGCTATTCTGCCTATATCATAAACAAAGATTACGCCATAATAAATTAATCTTGAAGGAAGTAGCTGAAATTTACTCTTTGTGTCTTTAGAGCCCTTGGTCACAATGAAAATGCATCTGAAATACATAGAGACATAAGCTCTTCTTTTTATTATTTATGTATGTCAACTTTCTCTTCAACACCGATTCAATTACTGTTTCTTCAGGGTAAAAGCTTGATGTGAATAAACTATAATGGGAGACGAAGAAGAACAAAAATAAATCATAGTTTTGATCAAGAGATCTTTCTTGGTGTACCTCTCTTACTAAAAAAGATTATCACACACACACAAAAATTCTACTCTGACTAAAAAATTCCCTTAAACAAAAGGATCTCTTTCAGGTTTTGATTTTATGATCTGGTTTTGGCAGCTCCAAAATTTGTTCCTAAGATCTTTTCCCTTAAAACTCATAAAATTTGATGATAGCTGATTGCTGCAGGGTTTAGACAGTATGATTGCAATGGCATCAATGAAATTGTTCTAAATCTAAAGTGGTATAACTGACACTTCTTTTAATTGGGTGGAGGATTTTTTTTATTTTTATTGATTTTTAAATTTTTCATCTGACCTGGTCATAAAGGTGGCTCAAACTGCAGAACAGAAGCTTTACCTATCCTCCTTACCTTTTCCAAGGACAAAAAAACCCACAAGACAAAACTTTGTGGAGCTTTATTCTACCAGGTTACAATATATATTTACTTGTACCAGACTTACCACATTTCTTAAAACTTAATTTCTTAAAACTTGATTTTCTTCATTTCTCGACTTACACTTTACTATGTTGGAATCATGCAGGGATATTTTTTTTTTTAATTTTTTTTTTTTTTTTTGGTAGCTTATATATCTGGTTAGGAGGTAAGTAGATAATAGACTGTAACAAACCAAGATAGTCTAACTATTTCAGATTAAAAACTCAGGAAACTTAGGCATCCTGAAAAGCAGTAACTTGCTCAGGATTACAAAGCATACCATGGCATAAGTAGGAAGAGAGTTCAGAATTTCCGGTGCCCACTTTCCTGCAGACTTGAATTTTATTTTCTTTTTTAATCTCCCTCAGATCAGTACAAGTGGCACAACTTCAGACAAGTGCTCAAAAACATTGGTTTGTAAGAATTCAAATACTGTGCACAGCACCTCAGCTTGTAAAGCTGGGCAGTAGCTATTGAAAACTGTGCTGCCTTCAGCCGGAATTAACCTAATTTCTTCATTCTCTTACTTTCCATTCACCTGGGAAGAGCATGTAAGAAAAATGCCTATTCTAAATAAAGCTTCCAAAATTAAAAAACAAAAAACTAGTAAAACTACACTAATTTTCAACTAGTATTTCTAATGCCCAACCCGAGGCTCAGGAAATGAAATAGCAACTGATAGAAACATGACTGATAGAAAAGATAATATGGTTTTGACTCTCAAAAACCCCAAACTCAACAACGACCTCATATTTCACTACATGTAGTAGGGTAGTAATAATATCCAAACTGGCACCTGGATCTTGAGAGGGTAATGAGTTTCATCAGTGTGCCCATTCACTAACAATTTCCACTGGACGGCATTCTAAAACTTCTTTTATGATCGGCAGAAAGAAACGCCTTTCTTTGCCTTCCAAAATTACAAATCAGCCAGTTCCAGACTTTTTGTTAACACTGATATTTTTCAGAATTACTATTGTAATGTGGCAGATGATCTATCTGTATAAATCCAGAACACCCTCCTACACTTTTGCCCAGTTTGTTTCATCTGGAAAACACTACATTGCTTATTGCTTGTAGTGGAGTCCTTCCATTGCTCTTCTGCTGTTCTCTCCTTACATTATCCTATCCTGCTTGTGTTTTTGAATGGGACTCTGAGGAGTCTGAATGATTTGAGTGGCTACTCTACAGAAACAAAGTCTAATCAATCTGAACAAAGGTGGTTACTACAGAAACATAACTGCATTATACAATAGCACCTAAGTTGAAGTGAAGATCAAATTCTGACCAAAGCTATATAAAATGCAAAACAAATTATAGAATAGCCCAGCTGATACAGTACATATACTGAAACTTATGTAGATCTTCCATGGGGACCAATATATGTAGGAAATTTGAAAACTGATGTTTTCAACTGCTTCTGGTATTCTAGGCGATGGTAAAGACCTTTGCCCTTGTAAATCCCACTGCCATCAACATTTTCAATATCATCACTTTAATTGTGAAATAATAACCTCAGGAGGGAATGCTTATCTGTGGCTTCTGGTTACATGGAATACTTCAAGCCTAAAGACTAGTAATAAAAAATAGCGTAGAGCTTACAGTACAGACAAATAATGCATATGAATAAAACTGTCAAACTTACAGCCCTTAATACAGATGACTGAAAACAAAAATGTGCATGATTAATACACGTGATTTGTGCTGAAATAACCTCGTTTTTTGACTACATCATGAACTGCTAATGAAGCAGTTTTAAGAGAGGAAGTTATGAATTTATTCATTTACATCAGTTCTCCATGAGCTGACTATTTTTCATACCATGATAATTAGTTCATATTCACAGAAGAACTCTGAATTGCTCTGATTTTTTTCCATTTTCTACTCCCAAAGAACCATGCCTGAAAAAGCATTCACCTGCATACAGACTAAGCTACAGTACCACGACTGCCTAGGTGAATTAAAGTTTTGATACATTTTCTAAACATTAAGATACATAAAGCCTTCTCTGAGTACTGTTTAAGCAGCCACAGTGCATATTCACACAAATCCCCTTTATTAATCAGAATGTTGGCAAAATGATCTTAGGAGAGTAAGAAAGAGCTTGTCACATGAAAATACTGCCCAAGGCTTGACCACTGTAAAAAAATAATGACCCTTTACCTACACATGCCTCAACTCTCTCTGGATAGTCATGACTTTGGAGTCAAAGTTAATACTCCCACTGACTTCCACCTAGCTAAATTGTAACCTCACACTACTTCGCAGTGAAAGGAGAATAGTCATTATCTACCTGGAACTGTTTTTTTTCCCCTGCTTTTTGCTTTTATTTTCTGCCTGTCTAGTTTCAAGCCTCCATTTCAAAGCTGAAACCCTGTAACTTCATTATCTAGGTGTATGGGGTTGCTTCTTAGTAATTTAAAAGAGCTACATCAGTAGTAATTTTATACAGACATTACCACTGCATTCTGCTGTGTGTTGCTTATTTGGCTACTTATATAAAAATAGCTAATGGCCATAAGCAACTTACTTACAGGGCTATTGCTTTGCTATTAAGCAGCCTACAGCTCCTACTGCAGACAGCAATACAGAACCCCACTTGCCAGTTTAGCTGAGGAGGGACTTGCAGCATCATGCAGTTTAAGGATAGTATATGAAACAAATGGAAGTTATAATTTTACTGCACATGAATACATTAACTGTTCTTAAGAAAGGGGTTTGTATGAGAGAAAAATGTTGATAGGTTTTAATAGATTCTGGAAAGACTGTCTACTGGGATAGCTGTCTATCAAATCCCTTTGCAACAGAAAACATATTCTTAGGTCATGAAGAACTTCCTATCAACCCTATTAGAACACAAAAAGAGTAGCAGACAAAGTAAGACAGTAAATTAGAAACTCCACTGTGTTTCACTAATGGTATTTAGAAATGCAACTCAACAGTGATGTACAACTCTCGATACCATCACATGCGCATTAAAGTTTGAGACTGCTCCAAGTGAATTTGGTTTATGCAGACAATGACAAGATTGCAGGTGGTCATATTTTATGGCATCTTACCCCTGATAACTAGCTAGATCATGTAGTATTTCTTTCAATGTGTGTGCAAAATTCAGTGTAAAATTATGTGCTCTTTTGTATATAAGGGGTTAAGTTATAGGCTTTGTGAGCCATTAGTTGGAGATTTATTGGGGGAGTTAGTAAGTCTATAGTTCAGTACGTGGTGATTGAACAAGGACCATAGGTGCAGAGACAGAGAGAGGAAGAGAACTCAAGTCAAACGATGCCTCTGGGGCTTTGCAACATATGGCCCATCAGTCAAGGGTCAAGCCCCCTCACAAATTGCATGCACTTTACATAGCCATCTGCATCAATAAATTACAGTCTTCTGTGGTGCAAGCACTAATGCATGAGCTAAAGGGAACACCCCACTTAGAAAGAAAACATCATTATTATTATTACTATTATCATTATTATTATTATTATCATCATTATTATGTTCTTCCATGCACACTGACCCAGTCTTTTTCCACAATGGCATTTTGGGGCAGACAGATGTACTAAAAAAAACACACCTCAGTTTGTTCTGCCCGAGTTATTTCCTTCCTAAGCAAACACAACCTTTTACCAGGTACAGGGATAAGATGTATCAAGTTCAAAGTTGAAAATATGTGAATTTCAGAAGTAGGCTGTAATAGCCTTGCTTTTGTTTGTTTATGCATTTTACAGTGCCCAGTCCACAATCCTATAATGTCAGCTAACAATGTTGCAACAACTGCTGGGAGAGGGTATGTTTTGCTGAAGAGCAAGCAAATCTTGACAATTCTAACTTTCCCACTTCCACTTACATCACAGCTCAGCTTTGTATGTGGATGACAACATATAGAAGAGTAGGCTTTTGGGTGTGATCAACCATACAGAACAACTTATTTTTCATCATCAGAATTATCCCTTTGATGCTGTTATGGCATATTCTCTACTATCTAGAGGTAGAAGATAATTAAAACTATAAAGCATAGTGTACCTATTGCTCTTAAGCCAGACTGCAAATAATGCTTAAAATAAATGATGCTCCTCTTCACATTTACTGTTTTGTTTCAACTTTTATGAGTCATATTGCATAAAAATTTAGCATGCATTTGCATTATTTTTTCAGATAATTTGATTTCATATTACTACAGAGATGGATTGTAGCACTGAACACATAGATATTAATTTTTAACATCTTTTTATCTAGGACATTATATAAAGAAAGCCTTGACTAACTCCTGCTTGGCAAATTATATGAAATAAATCACTATTTTCTGTCAGATTCTCAGTAATTAGCTTTCAATAGGAAAACACTTCCATGGTGATACCCAATACTAATCCCCACTCTGTACCAAGAAGAATTAGTAAAGACTGAATGAACCCAGAAAATTACTTAGGTGTGTGGGTTGAGACTACATTAAACCATCATTAAGAATAAGCAAACTACTTAACTTTCCTACTGTAAATACTTAATCAAAAGAAAACTAAATTACTTCAACCATTAACTAAAGTAGAAAATCCAATACTTTATAATATGCCTACTCAAAGGCTGCACTTTGGAAAGTCCTCTTGCTGCAAGCATTTTTTCTGCCCTTCCTTTGGTCAAGTACCTGTCCTGAATGCAGAAGACAATGGAAAAGTAGGTGTGCTATCCTACCACAATGGTTTTCATCATTCTTTGATTCACTGATACCTGACTTTTCCCTCTGAAATGGATCTGCAGATCCCTCCTTCACAAAGATAACCTATAGACAACAAATTCAACTTTCATACTCTCCTTAAAATAGTCATGCGAACACTGGTTAAATACTGCTACTATGCTATATACAGTCTTCAAAATAATTCCATTGTTAATTTTAACTACAGAAATGTGACAATGTGCCACTTAATAAAATAATGGGAAGGTATTTATTTATCCCCTCCTACTTAAAACAGAAAATGTGTATGTGAATTGGCAGATACATATATATGAAAAATAGAGAATCAAATTCTATCAGCATTTCAAGTAGACTTTTTTTCACTGCAAAATACTTAGGTTTTATGTGAAGATTTCCAAAACAGGGATGAACTTCAGCTCTATCAGTGAAGGGATGATGAGCCAGGAAGGAGATCTCTGCCCACCCAAGATGTCAAGAGTCTCTAACTACCCAGATGACAAGCTCATGTTTCTTAGTGGAAGACTCACTGTGTTGAAGAAAATCTTGCAAGGCCCAATCATAAAGAATTTGGGCCAATTACTTCAAATTGCCACCAGTCTGGAGAAGACAATATAAGAGAGAAGTGAGGAGATGAGTAAATGACAGGATGATGCAGACCTGGATATGAAGAAGAGCGTTGTTAATATTGATATTGAAGAAGAGTGCAGGGAACCACTGAGTATCCCAGTGAGTACAAGCAGATTATGTGGGAGCCAGTCACACTCTGAAGCAACCAGATTTGTAACTCTTTTTGTTAGGGTTATGGTATAAATCCTAATTTCTTAAATCTCCTATCTGTAGACAGAAGCACAGACATATATGTGCCCATACAAAGAGAATGCTTTCTGGATGATATTACATCCTCCACATGAACCTGCCCCTGAGGCCTGAACACAAACCCTGTGGAGGGCTGAAGCAGCTGTAAAAAGGTCATCTGTTCACTGGTCACTCTTCCTGATGCAAGATTTGTTTCCATGGCAGAGCTGCTGTATACATTACAAAAGTTAGTGAATGTAACCATAATAGTTTTTCAAGATATATATTTTTCCAGCTAAAGACAGACTGTACAAAATTGAAGCAGTGAAAATTACCACATAGGCAGCCTCGAGGCATTGTATTTCAGTAGGGCTGAGTGGAAGCCTGTCAGAGAAATCTTATTTTACTGAATAACAGTAAATTCTTTGCAAATCTTACTCATTTACAAGATGAAGTCTGAAATGTGTTCTTTGGCATCAGAACAACCTCAAGGAACTGCTATAGTTTATACGGTTTTCTACAGATGAGGTCATATGTACTTTTACTTATTGCTGCTTTTTTTCTGTGTGGTTGCCAAGTTCCAAAAAGAAGTATTTTCACAGTTTCTACTTAAGCTATGTTGCTGTAGAGGCTAAAACAAGTCTGATGATCTAGTTCCCTTATGATTTGAGAAAAGAGACAGCTTTGTGTTGGTGTACTTCTTTCTTCTGTCAAGGATGCTTTTGAAAAAAAAGAACACCTTCAGAGTGTTTCAGAGATTTAAAAAAAAACTCCTGAAATCTGAAATGCAAAGTATTCAGGAAAAATCTTTGTCATTAGCACTTGGGTGCCTTTTTATACATCAGACTTTCCATTTATTCCCATAGGAAATGATAAAATAATACCAGCTTAGAGGAGACACTAGAAGCCCTTCTACAGCCCCCTGACAGACTTTGTCTAAGGACAGAGGGGTAGTTAATGTTAAAGCCTTTGCCCTATCTTCTGACTGTGAAGATAGCTTCAGATATTTTAGTTGTACTTTCAGCCTGTCAGTACTATCTGAACTGAATTCTTAGCCCCATTTATGCTTCAAAAACTGTGTTCAGAAGTTTTTACTGAAAGGTTTCTCCTCCTGCTTTCCTGGAGGTATCACAGAATTACCAGTTTTTTCTTTAATCTAGCCTATTTTCACATCATCTTAGATAATGAGCATGCCCTGGCTAGACAAGAAGATCTTGGATACTGCGCTGAAGTATATATATATCACAACCAACACTGATACAACTGAAGCATATATATAATATGTCCATACAGATATAATGCCAATTAACAAAAAAGAAAAAACAAAACAAAACAAAAATGATAGAGAAAATTTAAATAAACTAACCACCCAGAAAGAAAAAAAAAAAAAAAAGTATGTTGCTGTCTCTTTTTATTTTTTAGTTTCCCTGTGGAAGGAGAGGGCTGTCTGGATTCAGCTCCTAGCAGCCAGCTGTCCACATCCCAAACCCCACCAATACAGCTGCCACTAATTGGCACCCTCTGCAGTCCCAGCACACAAGTTGTGGATTGAATGGCTTGTTGAGCTTGCAAAAAGACCTGACCTCTCTTTCACCCCACGGAAGTGTCCTGCAGGTCAGGGTGGAAGCAGGGTGTGGGGAGGCTTCCTCAGCTGCTCTTTCTGTCATTAGTTGCCTTGGTCCCTGTGTCTGCAAAAGGTGGCTTGGGCCTTCCTGTCACTGGGATGGGCTGAGCACGATCCACGCTGCGACTCACTGACAGCTTTGGCATTTTTTTTTAGAGTGCAGCATAAAGTTTATAAGAGGGTTTTGATCCGGATAGCTCACCAGCAAGTAAGTTTGTATTACTTTACATTATACAGGCATATTTCCAGTGCTTTAAAAGAGAGCTCCTCTGAGAAAAGTTCTCAATCCGTTTTAGTTGTCAAATTTGGCCCAACTCTCCCAATTATGCATGTCCTGAACCCAGAACACTTGGGTTATAACACTGAATTTTTTGGACATTTTACAATTCCATTTCATAGAAGCCTGTTTAATTTGAAGCAATGTATTTACATTACAACTAGAGTGGGGAAGAACAGAAAGCAATTAGAACCACAGAAAATCTTAATTTACCTTGTTGTGTTTTTGGATATTTTTGGTAGGACTTTATCAATGAACAAACTGATAAAGATTTCCTTTCAGCATATTATTAAATACTACTCCTTATTAACAATGCAGTATACACTTACTCTTTTGATCAAACATTTTCCTGCTAAGGAAACACTCCCACCTGCTCTGGGAAAAGCTTCAGAAGTACTATCAAATCATAAAGAGATAAAAAAATACAATTATGTGAAGTGCTTTGAGACAAGAGGATGGTGATTTTACTTCTGACCTATAAATGATCTTCAGAGCAAAAAATCTACAGCAGATCATGCTTATGCAATATTTAACACACCCAGTGGCTTTCCCAAATTTCAGGACCAACTGTTCTGTTTCTTTCAAATGATGCATAAACGGAGTTAAATCGCTCTCACTTAAGAGTGATTCAAAGCAAATGGCAAAGATGTCAAGGGACTATCATAAACGGCTTGACTCGGCAAACATCCCACAGGCTGCTTTGCTCTGCTGTCCAACAAAGCCAGAAGTGAAGATAACTAAGACACAATAAAAGAAAATGTCCAAAGACCCAGATGGCACAGCTGTAAAAATACACTTATAGACCAGCACCTGGATTTCATAGCCACCAGCTGCCGTTCCACTTCCACATGTAGCTGTAAGTGCTGGCTCTGGAACTGTCAGGGGCAGAGGTCAAACAGAAGTCCGTCTGCCACTCAAAAGACTGATGCCAAAGTTAAGCATGGAGTAGCAGATTTCCGTGAAGAGAGTGCTGTCCCATTTATTAACATTCAAGATATTAATTTACCCGCTCACTTGCAAACCCAACATCCTATTTTTGCAGTGTAAGACTCTTCATTTCCAAGAGTGAGTAACATTAAAAAAAAAAAAAAAAACAAAACCAAAACCAAATCACACTAAAAGTTTTGTATGAGATTTTAAAGGAGGAGATTATATCCTGTAGCTTCATAAGTAAATTACAATATAATATTGATTTTTGTCTGCTAATACTCAGGCATCTGCAAGAAAGTAGGCTTGCGATTCCTCTTGGTATGAAAAATACACCTTCTCCCAAGTTCTGTGACTTTAATCTAAGTAAAAAAGGAAAATGCAGGGAAGAGACAAAAAAATCACACTTGACATGACCAAACAGGTGACAGGCCACACCAGAGTGCTACTTAAGAGCAGAACTGTGGTAGGCAAAGCCAAAGAGGAGTAAACCAATGAATTAGTCTTTTTGGCAAGATAAAACTTCATGGGTTTTTTTAATTGTAAAAACACATGCACAACCCATATATCTAGCTGTAAATTTCTACCTGCTATAGACAGATAAAAGAAGAAGATTTATCAGACAAAATATTTACAGACTTTAAAGTAGTAAATCAGGCTAATTCTTTTGAAAGAAGGGAAATACTGAGACACCTTCAACATTGACAGCATTAAGAATATTTTCAATTTTACCTCACCATCTCAAATTTTCCTCTCAGTTACCCACTGGCATCTTTCCTTATGTACAAAAAATGGACGAACTGAGGTAACAGAAAATAGAAAGAAATTACACAGATGTTTATAACTGTAGAGATATTACAAATAACTCTTTCAAAATTCTTTATAGAAAACCAGAAACATACTAATTCAGTCATGAGATCATGTTCCATATCTGAAGTTATGCTAGTACTGCAGAAGTAAATAAATGCACATTTAATTATACTTCAGTTTGAAAATTTGCATTATTATAGTGTTATTTTTGAGGAATTTTACCTCAAATATAAATAAATACATAAATAACACAATAGAAATTAAAAATTCATCAGAGGCCTCAGCTGTGGATAGGAGAGCTCAGACTCATGGAGATTTCAGTCTATTCACACTACGATACTACATTTTTTGTGTGATAGAAGCTGTCTACTGAAAATACATCCCATTTAAAAATCAAACTGAAAAAGAAATTTGATGACCATATCAACTGTAGTCAGATGATAGACTTCAAAAGGCTGGTACCCTGTTGTGCAGACTGAAATATCTGCAGCTTCCAGCAGATCCTCTCATTCCTGTACAATCAATTCTACAACATTCAGGAAATTGGACAAATACTCCAGTGGATCCTATCTTCTCAGTTGACTATATTTATTCCTTCTTGCATTATATACATCTTGCAATATAAATTCTTCAGCTCTGAGCAATTATGGGATAAATTTAATCTGCTGAAAATCCAGTGTGACATTTAAGGAGAAGAATCAGAAACTCAAGGAAGGTTTGGGTTCTAAAACTGGAGAAATTGGAGAGGCAAGCAAGACTTTTTATTCAGAAGAGAAAACCTCTTACTTTTTGTTTCATGTAACTCATTACCCCTTTAGTCTCTGAAATTCTCAGTTTTTTAAAAACTCAGGAAAGTTTATTTCCTATGGGGCTTAAGACTCTCCAACATCAGGATACTATTACATAAGTGCCCTTACATATTAAACTTTTTGAGGTTTTTTTTTATTGACATATTTAAATCATTGCCATGCCAGAAAAACAGTTGAAAATGGGCTTAAGCTAGGAACTGTTCTTCATTATAACTTGCTAAAAATGTTACTTTTTAAAAGGCAGAGTAATTTTGAATTCCACATAGAAACATAAGAATCATAATCGAGTGACAGAACTTCTACCAGGACAGTGATTTCATATGATGTATAGTATAAAAGAGACAATAAGACTTTTACTAAATTGAATAAACATGTCCCATACCTATGGGTTGTTCATCCTGATGCATCTATAAGGTTACAAAACCAAGCCAGTATAACTAAAGTAGTAGCACAACTCTTGTTCCTGACAGCATTAGGAATTTAATGGGAAACAGCACTGAAGAAATTAATATTTTAGGGTATTATGAAAAACTATGATTTTTTTTCTTACCTAACTACAGTTCTGATTTAGAAGGCACTTCCAAAAGTTGTTAGATGGACACTAGTTCATGCAAAAACCCACATGAACACATTAGAGATGCTATCTCTTGTATTAGTCAGATTTCTTGGTTCAGAGTCTAATTTGAAAAGATTATCTGTGCAGCAAAGTGGATGTTGAGGCACCACTGTACCTTTAGATTCTCCGCTGCAAATGCCACATGAGGCTGATTTATGTCAACATATTACATGTTCATGCTAGTAGAAGAGGGCTACAACCTAACAACTTCTTTCATGCTAAAAACTAATTTGTTTACCATGTTATATATTCTTCTGTTCAGACCCTTTCCTTTTATTTCCCATTCTTTTTTGGAAAGACAAAGATTTTGGTTCGATTTGTAGATCAATAAAGTTACACAAATGGAATTAAGAAACAAAAGCAGTAAATGGAACTGTGATGAAAACAAAAAAGAAGAAAAAAAAGCAGAAAAGGAGAAAAGCATGCATGTCACTAGAATAGTTATTCCTAAGGAATTAAAACTCTTAGCAATTGAAGAAAAGAAAAGGGTATTTTTGGACAGCAATGCCTGATAAGTGTGTTATGTCCAGACTGCTTCAGCCAGAAAGACGCTTCATTTGAACAAGAACGTTACAATTTTTTTACACAGCTTTTTTAGCATCTAAACTAGTCTTAATTTATTCAGTATGCTCTTTGCAGTACTACTGAAGATTCACTATGTAGTTTAGTAATCCCTGGGGAAGAGAAGGTTCTGGGGAGACCTTTCAGTGGGCTTCCAGTGCCTGAAAGGGGCCTACAAGAAAGCTGCAGAGGGTCTGTTTGCAAGGGCATGTAGGGGGGCATGCAAGGGGGAATGGCTTTAAACTAGAAGACAGTAGCTTGAGTTTGGATGCTAGTAAGGAATTCTTTACTGTGAGGGTGGTGAGACACTGGTACAGGTTGCCCAGAAGGGAGGTGGGTATCCCCTCTCTAGAGGAGTTCAAGGTCAGCCTGGATGGGGCTTTGAGCAATCTGGTCTAGTGGGAGGTGTCCCTGCCCATGCACGGGGGTTGGAATTAGATGATGTTTAGTGTTCCTTCCAATCTAAACCATTCTATGATTCAATGATTTGATTATTCTATGAATAATCCTATCCTTTGGCATCCTACAGGGCAAAAGAAGGGAATCATCTTTGAAGCCAAACACTGCTGCTTTTTGAATAACCCAATCCACACAAGACAGTTTTTTTGGAAGTGTTCAAACATGAACTACCATTTATGCAGATGCTTTCAAGTCCAAATGCTCTAGATGTTTCACCCCACAAACTGTAGGAGCGACCATGCCAAGCTTTAAAGCCTACATAATTTCCTTTCCATGCTAATAAAATCTTCTTTCTTGTGCAATTCGTCTGCTTCATGAAAGTTGTTTCCACTGTGAAGCAGACAACTCCTTAGTGAATTTTTCTGGAACCTGCTACTCCACAAGCATTTAAGGGCACTCTTCTCCTTCTCCTGTAATCCCATTACAATGGCATGCTTACTTTTGGAGTAAAGCATGACTTTTTTCTATTCTCTTTGTATCTTTTTGTACCCTTTCATACCATTATAGTGGCCTACCAAGTAAGTGACACAAAACTTGAGCAGCAGAGCTAATGGTCTGTTGATTCAGTGTTGTACAAACTTTAGGTTTTACGTTTCTTTCTAGATTTCTTTAGAAGTTCATAAAAGAAACACAGTTGGAAGGGGAAGGAAACAGATATGCTCTCTTCTGATGAAAGGAAAACGTCTTTCCTCTTCTATTTCTCTGGCCTTTCTTTCTCAGAATCTCTGCTCTTTTGAAGATTTTGAAGATCTACCTCAGCTGGTGTTATATACTCATCAAGAAAATAAACAGGGAGAGGAAAAAAAGAGGGACTACTGGAGAGGAAGAGGAAGGCATTCCCTTTACACTTTTTTCCTTTAGGAAAGTAATTTTCCTTTTGCTCCTAATTCCAATTGCAGAACATTATGAATACACCTAATCTACGTTTCTGTTGCTGAAAGTGTGAAACGATCATAGAAGTGTGGCTGAAATGAATAGTGACGAATTACCAGTTTGTCAAAAAGGCTTAGTATGTCTAGAACCAAGTACTTCTTTCTCAAGGAAGGAGAAAAAAGGACAGAAATCATTCCATCAGCAGAACTGGGTATTTTTCTTCCCTTTAAATGAAAGGCCCAGGCAAACAAGACATATTTGGTGTCATGGTTTGTCACTCATGGCCAGCAGCTGGTGATGAAAAAAAACCTTATGGCTTTAAATCTGCTTCCCTGTAAAGAAGATGACATTTGCCCCTACATGCTGCAAACATGAAACATTTAGACAGAGCTTTGAGAGATGCACAAGTAAATGAACATGAAATAGGTGAAAACTAACATTTATATTGAAAAATAAAATAAAATCTCCTGTTCCCTTAGGTTGTTTTATAATAATATTTAAAAGGTTGCTGTTGTGACAGTCATCTATTAATTTGCTCTTTTTCACAATACATCTGCAAGACTCGTGTTCAGGTCTCACAGATTTTTCCTGATGTGGGAAAGCAAGAAACAAAAAGCAGGAAGCAAAAATCAAGAGACAAAAACACTTCCACGAGTCTCCAGCCATGGGCTAATTTGCTCTTCGAAGAGACAGAGACAGTCTCTTAGGGCTGAGCAGCACAACCATCTGCTCAGGTTGTGACTGACAAGCTGACTGAGCTTAGCAGCAGGCAGCCATACGGTTATTTAACTCTGCCTTGACCACCAGCAGGAGGTCTACCATGCTACAAAGGTTCAAAGGTACCAAGAGGACTAACACCTGGACAAGGCAGTCAGCTGGAAACCTGGCCACTTGAGAAGGGTAGAAGAAGGAGAGTTTAGAAACTAAAGATCTCAGAAAGGGGAAACTGCATTTGAGCAAGCCACTTCTGCTTTACCTCATCCCCCAGCTACAGAGCATTTTCCCTTGGGCCAGCAGTTGCCTCAGAAAGCGAGGGAGCTGTGCCACAGAAGGAAAAGGGAGATTGTGCAGGAGCCAGGGCAGATCAAGTGGATGCTTACTGGGTCCTCCAGTTAGAACAGCTGTTTGAAGACCTGACCCAGATGGCCTCTGTGGGATAAGTCAGCGGGCAGGTACACGGTAAGGTAATGAATTCACATAGTACTTCCCTGTGATGAAAATGCTCCCAGAACAGACCTTTCTCAAAAGGTCACCTACTTCTTCCATGGCTCCCACAAAGTATTGTTTTTTCCATCTTTTACTACCATATGCAATCCCAAGCCAGGTGTCGGCACTGTCAGCTCTACAGCAAATAATTTGCTGAGCCAAATACACTTGTAACTATTCACATTATTAAACCAGACAATGAAGAAATATTCCTGTTTCACAAAAGGAATGAGAAACATGACAGAATGTCAGAGAATTAATCCACTTCCCCCCAAAAGGCCAACAAAGCTGTCTGAAAATTGGTTTTAAGCTTTCTGAGAAACATGCTATGAAAAAATTTATAGTATGTTTCAAATATTAAAGCTCTCTGACCACAATAAAGCCCAGGAGACAATTCAAAAAATAGTCATAATACTTTAAATAAAAATATTTGTCCTCCAGAAGTAGAAGATTAGATTAAAAGGCTAATCAAAAAATCTCCCAAGACAATAACTGGTAATTCACCTGGCTCACATCAAGCTTAAATCTTAAGTATTTTGACAACCAGCAGGATAACAGTATGCAGTCTGCCTGATGTGTTTTCTCAGTCCACAAAAAAAGTGCAAGTGTTCTTTCAGCTGCTCCACTTAGATATCATATCCCCAGTCATTTGAGGTGATATCATCATATTTCATGTTATATTAAATCTGGCATTAGTAGGCTTCATGCTGTATCTGCAAGGCTCTGTATACTTTGCTTTTACTGTAGGCTGGAGAAAGCAGCATCTCTTCTAGTCAGCTGCATAAACTTGATGCAAACCTCTTGTATGATAAATTCAGTATTTATGCTCAGCCTTGATTCAAATAAAACAGGCATTGCAAAATCATCTAGATTAACAGAGATGAGTATTAACACTGAACCATAACCCCACTCTACTGTGTTTTTTTAAGCCTTTTTTAAGCCTCTTTCTACCTAAACTGTCAGCTGAAGTGCCACTGTCTGCCAGCTGCAGGGGCTTGAAAAACTACAAGCAAGACTACTTGTTCTTTCCAGGTCATCTGAAAGTCATTCTGAAGTGGAGAAGCATATACGAAGATATAAAACATCTAAGAACAGGAAAAGATGCAAGATTAAAAGCATTAACTTAATTAAACAATTCTGATTATTAAGAAATTTGCATTAATTTCTTAGGCAAGGTTTTTTTCCTAATGGTAAGCTAATGAGAAAGAAAGTTAACCAAGATGAATGAACGTTATGACATATTGAAAAATAAGACTTCTGATTTATGTAAGTATCAAGCGTCCACAGTCTCCAGTTTGGGCAAGGATCCTGACTTGGTGAACATAAACCTTTTTTTCTCCCTTGGGAGAGGTTGGTGGAATATTTGGTTAGATTTCACTTTAGGAGACATTTTTAAAGGGAAAAAAAAACCAAAGCAATCCACCACCTAAATTGTACCATATCCACTATTACTTTACATTCCTCACTTTTCCTGTGAACATCTACAGAATCCCACCATCAGACTATACCTCACAAAGGCTGCCAATCCCACTGCCATCCAACAGCTGAGCCACTGAGGTGCATTTGCTTATTACTTTGAAGATCTAGTAATCATCACACAGACATACATCTTCAGAGATTTAAGCTAAGTGAGTCAGTGTGTTAATTATATGCTAAGGGAGTACACACAAGAAATGGAAGGTAGTAGTTTATTGCTTTCCCAAGTTTCTCAGGTAATTAGAGAAGCTTCTGCAGACACATGGCATTGTACCAGAATCTATCATCACAATGGATTTCAGTGTAAAATGCATAGAATTAATTTTTTAATGAAAATCCTTTACTGAGTGTCAGAGCCAAATTCACCTGATAAATGTCACTGAGCGACGTCATTACTGGCTCATCAACACGGGGTGCTTAAAGCAGATGGTAGAGCAATACATCTTCAGCACTACAGCCTGTTAATATCAGCCACCTCCCATAAAAAAATTAAAATTGCCCCCCTGTCAGTCAAACATGACAGTACTTTGGATTTCTCCCTCATGATATTCTTTAGCCTTGAGGCAGATATGACAGGCGCCTTATTAAATTCCAAAAATAAAATGTAGCACAAGAAGGCCATGCATTCCAATGAGACAGCAGACTTGTTAAAATGCAACATGCATAAAACTTACTTCATTTCATTTTAGCTATCACCAGTTTCATCTTCTAAAAAACCCAAATAGGAACTCTAGAAATGAGGTGTTTGTTGTATATAAACTAAAACAACATGTCATGCATTATATTTCAAAGTTGTTAAAAGTCTTTATAGGTGTTGCACAGATATTGTGTGTATATGAAAATGAGAGCTGGGATTTCTACTCACTATCGTTTGTGTAGTGCTTGTGTTGCACTACTATTGATCTGAGTCTGCAGAGAAGACATGGAACCTAACTCTCCTATTATAGAAGAGCATCACTAAATCAGAAAGATTTTTGAACAAGCATGGGGACTGGTCTATCTATGTATACCGTGCTCTCCAACTATATAGAACAGAAAAAGGAAGCTAATCTCATTTTTGTCTTCCAAGTTGAATGTTGAGAAAGCACAGTTAAAGCACTCACAGGTAAAGAGAACATTTAGTATTCTGCTTCTTAATTTAACTCCACCTGATAATATAGACAAATTTGGATATGGGTTAGGATTATCAAAGCATATTAAGACAGCTTCTGCTGAACCTCACTAGAATTCAGACCTGTAAATCACGTTGCCTGCTTTGAATTTCTCTAACATAAGGTAGAATCCTAGGCACTGTAAAATCAATCAGATCTTGCCTCCAAGGTCAACAAAATCAGCATTTTTCTTATATATCTTTCTTAGATTATGAGACTATAAGAACTGCTCCTACTATCTTAGGTAGAAGATACACTCACTGCCTGAATGCTTGTAATGTATGAGCAGTGTTACAATTCCACGAGAAATCTTTGTAGGATTCAGGCTGAAGCTGTATATAGCCGGACCATTCTCACTTGGGAGAATTTTTTTCCTACACAAGTTACTACATTCCCCTGCAAATATTCAGAGAAAGCTCACACATACTAACTAAACCTCCCACATCATTATTTTCTGTATCTCAATATTTCGTGTCCTTCAAACACAAAAAAAGGCACAATATTCATGCCAAAGTCACATCTTCCTTCCTGCTTCAAATATTTAGACAAATTGATGCCTGTAGTGAATACAATTTCTGTTCAAGCTCATGCCATGCCTGATATTTGCAGTAAAGTAAGGTTTAGATGGTTATGAACTTACTAAGAAGATACTGTTTTCGTTCCCAGGCTTTTGTATGTATTGTACAAACAGCTTCTTCATGTCTACAACACAATATAACCCCCCCTTTCCCTGCTGCTTTGCCTCCTAGACATGAATGCCTATGGCTTTGCAAAATACATGCCAAAATCTTCTTCCACTTTTGAAATAAAATGGGACTGATTTAAAACAAATGCTTTCATTTTGACAACACATTTGCACAAACAAACTGTGTCAATGTTGATGTGGCAATAACAGAGCGAGACAACTGCATTCTGCAGTTCTCAGGAACTGCCCCCAAAATGTCAGTGACTGCAGCTCTTGCCAACATGCTCTGAAAATGAAACAGCATTGGGTTTCATCTTTTTCAGTGCAAGTCTTTTATGTCTGCTCTCCCTGTAAGTAGTTGGTTTCAAATGCTGACTGTACCATCATCTGAACCCTATTTTAGGAACTGTAACCTAAGTGTTACATGATGCATAGGATGACATTTTCTATTGCCAAAAGCATGTTCTAGAAGCAAAACAGAGCAGGAGGAGGGGGAGAGGGAATCTATTCCCACAAGGCCTAAGTGTTGTTATCTCTAACTGCCGAACACATGACATGCTGCTGCCACTTCAAAGCATTTCTTTAGTTCCTCATATGATGTTACTTTTATTTTTTCCCTGAAGCAAATGCCACTTCTTCCAAAGTCTACTTATCCTGTGTATGTTTAACACCCTGAGAGGCTGTGCCAACAGCAAAACATAATGCAATACACATTTCATCACTGATATATATATATATATTTATACACACACACATCTCACAGAATCACAGCAAAATTTCTGCTACAAGGCTTCTGGAAGTGACCTGGTGAGACCCTCTTCTCAAAGCAGAGATAACTTCAAAGTAGGAGTCATTTTGCTCATGATCTTTTCCAGATGGGTTTTGACTACCCTATTCCACCATGCCTCTGGGCATCAATGCCCATGCCACAAATCACCATTCTCATGGTGAAGGATTTTTTTCCCTAATCTAGCTGAAACATTCCTTGCTGCAACCTGTGGCCATTGCCTCTAGCCTTTTGCTGCATAGCTCAAAGGACAGCAGGACTGCCTTCTCTGCAGTCATCAACCAAGTAGTCAGAGACAATAAATAAATTTCTCCTTTTTTCCTCTCAAGGGTGAGCAGCACACTCATAAACCAAAAGTGTTGAGAGGATCAAAGAAGAACTTAAATAAAAAGGCTTATATTTCAAATTTTAGTAAAACCTCTCTAAAAGTTACTTCACAGGACACAACAGAGTTTATAAAACATCTGTTTTTATCCTAAGATCTCCTGGTTGTACAGGGAGGTGGCTTACTGATATGTGAATGCTTTAGATTAATACATCCGTACTTTAAAACCTGCTTTCAGATCTGTGCAAATAAGCAGTATAAATGTACAGGTTCTTCCAAACAATGCTTTTGCTAGGCTATTAATACTTGTATTGGGGGAAAAATAACCTTTAGATAAAAATTAAATTTATTTTTTTCCATATGCAAATATGAACGATACGGCAGACGAGGCCAAACAATAATCTGAAGAATTTACCTGACTGATTAGATTGAAGGATCATCTGTAATGATTTTGGAGGATCTGACTGATCAAAGCACTCTGTTTTGCTGGAATCTAGTAGTGTAAGCTAAAAAGTCAGCTAGACTTGCTTTGAAACAACAGCAAGTCTGCCAGTACCAAGGTAACCACTTGTCACTTGGGAGCCATGATAATACTGCATTCCTCCAGGAAATTATTTGTATTCCATTGTACTCCATAAATCTTTTTTTGAGCTGTCCCTTGAACAAGCCCTGTGCAATTGTTTTGCCTTGAAAACACTTTGGTTTTCAGTAACTTTCAAGACTGTTATTTCTCAGCATTAAAATACCTGATCTAACGCTGTCACACCAGCATTTTCTTTGTATATTCTTTGAACTCTTTTATGCACTCATGTCACACTACAGATAAGGTTTGCATTTTGGTGGTTTTATTTTTTTCTTAACATAGATAATGCTAAGTGGGATGGATTTGTTTAATAGAAACTAAAAAAGGCATAAGTCTGACAAATTGTCACAGAAATCACTTGACATTCACCCTTTTCAGAGGAAAAAGGACAAAAGCTAAAATTGCTAGTTTCCTGTGTATATGAGTACAAGCAAAAGAACATTTTAAATATAAAGATATGTTGTTACTGAGGGTGTGAAATACCAATGAGATGCTGTAACTTAGGTGTAAAACTATCCGTACTGAAAGATGATAAGCCTCTGACTTGACTCAAAACTACAATTATCATCATCCTGAACAGACAGATATGTGAGCTGAGAGATCAAGCTGGGAAGAGTTTCTCATTTTTTCTCCTCAATAGGCTAAAAGATTTTAAAACAACACCTAAAGTGCATGGGAAAATTGCCAACTTGATCTTTCTAAAATACAAGGAAGATCTTATTGTAGAACCTGATGTCTTATACCTGTGTTGACAGGACCATATAATTCATACTTATGTTCATGAGCACCAAGTAGAGAAGGAGACAGAAATCCCTGTTTCATGAAGAGAGACAAATCCCAAATTCATGTGAAAGCTAAGAATTCAAATTAGACTTCTTGGAAATACTCCAGTATCATAACCTCAGGATCCTTATTCTTCTCTAAATGGATTCTTCAGCTATTAAACATTCCAACAGCTAACTGGATTAGCACATCAGCAATCAATCACATTTATAGGGCATTAAATTAACTTGTAAACTTGATGGGTGACTTCAATCTAGAGGAACAAGATCAAATTAAAATTCCAACTGCACTGTATGGAACACTGTATTTTGCTTTTTCTAGGAAGAAAGTGGAAAATTGCATTTTTTTTCTTGTTTTTACTTGTTACGTGGCATATTAATAAACTAAGAACATAACACTGCTTAAAGTCACGATCTCATTTTCCCTAAATTTTTGAAGCACTTTTTGAGAAGGAAATAGGATATCCTTCTTTACTTAATGATTTTGATACTTAAGTGGAATTTAGTACAATAAGTCACCTGATCAAAAACATGAGTTAAACAGCCTTTCCCCAGTAGTAGAATTACCATTCCTTTTTGTTATTGCAATTTGTAATCTAAAAATGCCACCATGAGTTAATATGGTAGTTCAGTTTCATAACTGACAAGGGTTACATGTAATGAACTACAAGCTTCTTTAAGAACAGGGAACTGGTATTTCAATTGCACATCAAAACAAAATATGAATTAGTAAAGAGAAATAAAGCAGAAGGGCATAATAGGGAGCAACAACCATATGGAAAAGCAGGCATTTGAACTGAACAAGCTGATGTTTGATAGCTGCTTAATAAAAGTCCAGCAGCTGGTAAGACTGAATCCTGAGCCCACAGAGTTTCCAGGAGTAAAGGTGAGATTTGCCCTGGCCTCCAAAAAACATGCTGTAGTAAATTCAGATTATTACAGGGATTATCCCTTTCAGCCTCCCACTAACAACTACACAGATCTCTGGGTTCCTGAGAAAAGGTTGTGCTCTTACAGAACAGTTTTCAGCCAAGTGATCTTGGACCTTGGGACAGGTTTCTGCTCAATGCATCACTATGTATCAACACACCAGTGCTAATCACCATTTACTTAAGTCATTACTATTATAAAAGATTATATTACAATAGCAGCTATATTAAACTTATTACAAAGATTATCTTTCAAGAGCAGGATTTAGGTATCTAAATATCTTGCACCAGCAATTTTAGCACACCACAACTTTCATTTTCACTGGAGGACAAAAAAAAGATTTGATCCATGTGTAACTTCTGTAGGTCTTTCTGAATCAATAAGCTTTCTCTTGTTCAAAATCCATCATGCAAAAGAGGAAAAGTTGCAACCATGGGAAAAAATGTAATATCTAAGAAGTTTAAACCTTCAAACAGGTCATTACACCTTGCTGAGACAGAAAGCACAGGACAATAGGAGTAGATAGATGACACACAAGTGAACACCCACAGAGCCATTATCTTGAAATGGTTAAAATCCTGCAGGGATACACACTGAAGAACTGGTGAGACTATTAAAAGTTGTAGCCTATGCTTCTACTCTCCAGTATTTTCTGGGGAACACAGAAATGAGCAGGGCCCTCAGCTGCACTCTGGTCATCCCTAGAGGGCACAAGAAGCTCTCAGGCTTTGTGGTACTACTTCTGTCCTCAGGCAAAGTCTTCCATTGTACTGAAATATAAGGGAAAGAAAATCTCCTTGTATTTTTCAGCTACCCCCTTCCAAAAAGCATAAAAGAAGTCTTAACCTTCCACTGTTAAGTAGCGACATAATTTTACATGAAACCTGTGTCTTGGTGAGCTAGAAAAACAAACACATAAAAAACGTTTCTAACTCTGTAAATGTGTATAATAAGTTAATTTTAAAATAAAACCAAAGAAACAATCTGACAGCTCTAAAATATTCCCATGCTCTTTAATGACATAAGCACTCATCACACAGTAAGTCAGGGGCACCTGAACTAAAGTGAAACACAAAAGTGCACAGTATCCACCTCTAATCACACAGCATTATCTCTGTATCCCATAAGTGCCTTACAGCATGTGTAATAGTTGCTAAAACCTCATTATAAGTACCAGAAAACACCAGCATTCTATCTGTATGTACTTATTTGAGATATACAGAAAAAAAAATAAATTATATTTGTTTTATGACATATAGAATCTGATATCTTCAGTAATAGTAGTTTCACCAATTAAGTTAAGTAATCAATAACAAAATTCTTAAAGAAAAATCTGCAAGGAGTGTTTTGCTTTGTTGCTGTTTTTTTCTTTGATTCTAACTCGAACATTCTGAATGGGTAAAATTGCATTTTTCAACTACCAAACTGAGAAAAAAAAATAATCTGTATTTTATTCAATAATTTGCAACATGGTCTCATAAAATCTAAGCATTTGTCATCAAAGACATGTAACCTGTACTACGAACAAGACTTTACCAAGATAAAACAGCTAAAAACTAGGATGACTGTGTTATACTAAGACTGATATCATACATCTAAGCAGTTGGATAGCCTGTTTAAACCATTCTTAATTTAAAAGTCCTATGGTTTACATGGTATGCTCAGTGTTAATCCAAACTGAATCTTTACCATATTATGTGCAAGTTGTCCACTCTGCACCTTTTGAAAAAAATTCATTAAATTTAATCCCAAGAAGGATACTTCAAGAGCAAAGCACTCAGGTAAGTTGCCATAAAAACTAGAGAGACAGAAAGATAAAAAGATAAAAAAACACGTAAATTAAATTATAATATTTAAACCACATATATTCTACATGTTTCCATGTCACATTGTTGCATTTTCTTCTTGGAAGATACACCAGCAATATAAACTCTATGTATCTACATTGTTTATTTCAAACAAAACTCTTAAGAGCAAAGAAGAAAATGTTTCCTACTTAGTCCATCTGACTCAGCTTTTGCTCATATATACACATTAACTTATCCTGCAGTAATTGTAGAGCAGGAAGAATCTGAAAGACAGCAAATTAATATAAGGGGTCCTTTTCTACATTACTACTTAGGATATCAGACTACTTTTTACCAGAGTCCTGGGTTTACTTCATTTTATCATGAGCAACCCCAGGGGTTCCTGAGATGGTAACTCCAATGAAGTCCCTGAGGGCAGAAAAGGACCAAGAGGGTCAGCTTTGATTCCAGTTGGCAACATTAGCTCTTGCTTCCCAATGAATTCTGACATGGTACTCAAATGAAGGATGAATGCTTCCCAAAGTAAGCACAGAAAAAGTAATATTAAATATTTAATTTCCAGAGGCAAAGGATGAAGTCCCAGAGCTCTGTGGAAGCTAATGGACCTCCAGCTCGATAAGCTGATTTTAAGTAGTAAATATCAGTGCAGAATCCGTGGCAAAGTCAAAGCTTTTCTTAGACGAGAAAAAAAAAGATACTTTACTAAGAAATCCTATCCAGGTACAGATATTTGAACTTATATGAAATTAACAAGTATGAAAAAGAGTCCTAATTCTCCACTGGCACAGTCTTCCTTCAGTCCCTCAATTCAGAGTGGACTAACAGCTTTCCCTAAGCTTACAGGAGTAACTTCAGCATATGCTGGAGTATTATGCTATTGCCTCTCATTTCAAATTTAAGTAAAGCTTTTACATATACTTCAAGATTTTAAGAAGACAAGGGAAAGATAATTAGTTGCATTCAAAAGCCTCCATGGGAATAATGAAAAGACAGCTGTGGTTCTAAAGCTTTATCAGTGAACGTTCCTTCAGTGGCAGTTCTCCTGTTTATCTTCTATTTAATACAGATACACAAAGAACTTTATTTTCTCCTTTTTGTTATCAAATACGTAGCCATAAAGATTAATGTTTTGGAGCATTTCTAGCATAGCATCAATGACATCATCCATCAGGGGTTTAATTCAACAGAAATTTGTGAATTGCTGTGCACAGCACCTAACACCCCTCCCCCATCAGCTTTGGAATTTTGACTCAGATTTGAACAGTTTTGTCAGGTCACACCTCTGAATTAAATGAGAGGTTCAAGGTATCTATGTGGGTGACCTGACAGCAAATGGGAGGCAAGTTCTGCGATGCAAGAGCCAGTATAAACTTTCCTAGAAGAAGTATGGTAGAAAGTCTGTGAAAAATAGAAGTTTGTTGAGATGCACTTACGACAAAAAAAATTAATTAGTTCCAGATAATGTTACATTTTCACCTTACACATACACCTATCTCCCACCTTTTCTTTAAAAACATCTGGTTGAAAAATTTGATTTAGAAATGCCACGACAGGGCTTAAAGGTAAGAGAAGTCTTCAGACTCTCCTTGCCTTGGCCACCTTCATGAGACGGACTGCCTGGCCAGGCTTGCCCAGCAGAGACAACACAGCTGAGAAAGTGCCTCACTGTCTCCAGATAAATCACATGTCTTATTAAGAAAGTGAAGGCAGATGCTACTTTTAAACAACTGTGGATTGCTAAATTAACCGTTATTTATCATGTTTTGGTATTTATACCTTATTCAATAATTATTTTCCTGTTATGACAGGAGCTAACTTATCAGTTTTCATATGGCCAGAAAGGTGTAAGAACTTCCCTAATTATAGGTAAAGCTATATTGATGACTGCTGAGCAACAAAATCATCTGTGATACTGAACAAAAGCCTATAAGCCATGAAGCTTGCTTTCCCACAGCAGGTGGATAAATAGAAGCTTTCAATAAACAACTTTCTGTGCACACTAAAATACTAGAACTTGTTTAGCTTTCCCTCCCACAGCAGGTGGATAAATAGAAGCTTTCAATAAACAACTTTCTGTGCACTAAAATACTGGAACTTGTTTAGAGAGAATGAGCGTGCTTCAGTTCCTGGTGCACAAAGATGATATTATTTGCTTATTATTATGCCTATAAAGCTTGCATGTTTATCCCAGTCATATTAGGTAGACTATTAAAATCTATTGTCACTTTATAAAACTTTCTTCATACCATCATAGCTAGAACAGCATTTCTGTGTATTCTTTTAACAACAAAGACAGTGTTACAGCTGGACCCTAGAAACAATGCCTGATCATCATTTGCATCTGAAGAAAAAAATACCGAAGCATAAATATAAAGATGACTGCAGACCCTTTGGAAGATACACAAAAAGGACATGCAGCTGCTGAGAGTGAGAAAATCTGTTTGCATTTCTGCATAAGCCTTAACAAGATGATTTGAAAAACTTTTTCCATCTCTCTTCCTGTTTCTTCTTTGCAGGCTCTGTCCTGTGATAACATTTCTTACTGTCAGAATCCAGACAGGTATTTCTCCAAAGCCCAGTAATTCTCCTCCTTAACAGGCCCAAGGACACAACATTGAGACGAGACCCCCACATTCTGTAGGAACATCACGGGCTGATAACCTGTGTATTTGCCATGCTCACCAGGCCACTGGAACTACAGGGAAGGGCTGTATGTTGGGAACTGCTGGAATTTACAGGCATTTGTTTTAAAACATCATTGACAAGAGCTGCCTAGTAGAGTGGAAAGGGACTGCACTGCTAATAGGAGGATCCATTTTCTGAAAGTAACTGATTTACCAGCTAACCACAGAAACACATTGTAACTAGAATGCTCTTAATCTGATGCCTGTTTCATTAGATACAGCAGCTATCCTTAAGTTCTTCAGCCAAATAAAAAGGCATGTGGCAATAAAGGAAAAGAATTTTGACAATTTATTTTTTGTGCTTCAGGCTTCTCCCACCAAACACTGTTCAGAGTTACTGTGTGTGCAACTGCCATGGCACTAGCTAAGAGCTGACTGAAAAATCTGAAATATGTGATAATCCTGGAAATTGCTCTGTAATTTCATTGATTCTGACCTTGCCAAGAGATTGTTGTTCTCCATACCAGGGTTTCAGAAATTATTATTTCAGGATGTTTACCTACTATCTGCAACAGACCTCCACAATTTCTTGACAGCAACATTAACTTGGGTCAAGAAGGACTTACATGTTTGGTGTCAGATGGGTGGTGAGTTGCTGTCTTCTTACATGTGCTGGGATCAGTGCTTGAGAAGGAGAGCTCTGAATAAGTAGTCAGGCTCCTTTTCACTAACTGCACAGATGCACATATGAGTCAGTGGGAGAGATACAGCTTTTCTTCAAATTGGACCTGCCGTGGGGGTCACCAGTTGATGGGCAGAGCAGCCAGGTCAGCTATTCTGACACAGAGAAACCATCAAGGCAAAAATCCTTTCCCCAAAGCCTAATCATTCCCCAAAAGCCTAATCCCAACTGCCATTGCTAAATCTGACTTTGTCATCTGTATAACAGCAGTATCATCTGAATGGCCCTTCCATCTTTGCTCACCTCTAACTTTCAGTCATTAAGTCTAAAGAAGATTCACTAGGTCCCACACAGTCACATTATTGTATGACTATTTTCTTCTTTAGAACAATACAAATTGGGTTTTCTCTTCCAAGTACCCAAAAGTACTACACCTTTTTCAGTGTTAATTATTTCTGTTACCTTTGAGTTCAAATATAACACCAACTTTACATGGAATATCTATTTTACATAGTATGCTGCAGCAATAATTGTTTCTCTCTCCCTCTTTCAAAATATTTTGCATGATTGTTTCAAAGTATATGCTTTTAATGATATTTTCTATTCATAATTCTTTTAATGAACCCACTCAAAGCCCCTGTAATAAATGAAGCACCAAATATTCCCCAGTAACAGATCCCATGCAAGCTGCAATGCAGCCACTCACAAGTTGCATAATCACACATGAATGAGCTGTTCAGAAAATAGATACTGATGCTCTCCCTTCTTCCCACCAGTACTCTATCCTACCATCTCTCCAGATGTGTACATTTATTCCACTACAGCAGAAATTACACAACCAGATTGCACCCCATTTAGCTGCAATGAAAGCAGCTTCTCTGCTGAATACAATGGTTTGCTAGGCATGAAGTGCATTTCAACATTTACATAATTAATTGCAACATATGTACAGTAATACAGAAAAATCCAGCTGTGCCTTTGGACATTCCTGGTTATTCCACATCAAAAACTGCAGGGGCTGACAGGTCACTTTAGGATTTAAACTAGAAAATTAATTTCTCATTGCACCAAAACTCCTGATTTTTTCAATTTGTTTACTGGACATGTATAGTTTAGGCAGTCACAGACCTCTTCAAGGATTGACCTATAACTATGCATAGAAATGTACATGCCTGCTCTGTGACAGTCTTTATGCTTTTCTTTTTCCATTATTAGTTTTTCTCCTTTTACCTACGACTGTATTTTTCTACCCCAGAAAGCCATTAGCTCAAATTTATATCTGCTAGGAAAAAGAAAGTGGTATTCAAATATTTTAAAAGGCTGTCAGGACTTTCCTCTAGGATTCTCACGTAAATATAAACTAATACAAAATTCATACACCCCAACATGCACCCTTCAGTTTTGTTCAGTCCCATGCATCCAATTCTGTCTCTAATATCCTTTTAATATCATTTCCCTCTCTGCCTTCAGCAAGCCCTGTAGTATTCACCTTTGTCCTCAGAGAAATCTAGGTTAACAGTACATTTGTGTAGCAGGTTCTACATTTTTTATTTTATTGGAAAAGCAGTCTAGCATGAAAGAGTGAAAGCACAACCTCAGAATTACCTGAACCAGTGGAGAGAGATACTTCCAATCACTAGGGGAAAATCACCTAATACAGTTCAGTCCTCTTATGAGACAATCTATTTGCCAGACAAAGCAATCATTTCATTTGGATAGCCCTCACATCACACTATGAACATAATGGTTCAAGTTAGATTAAACATTTACACAAAATCTGTCATAACTTTATTTTTTCTTACAGGGAAAAAAAAAAAAAAAAACCAACGATGTATAAATTTATAGCACACACAATGTATTTTTTAAAAAAACAATCCTTTAAGTTTATAAAAATATTAAACCACATCTTGCTTACCATAAAATGACAGAAAATTCACCTCTAGCATCACAGCCAGAGTTTATCTATATTTCAAATGGAGGGTCAGCCATAATGCTACTTGTAGAACTGTATTTTTCTTGAAAAACACAACATCTAAAGCCATATATGTTGTTCTTTGGTTCAGAAATAAACACTAGCAAATTTATGACTCAGCTGATCATTTCAGAAAGCTGAAGGGCTTTCTTCAGGGATGAGAAATAAATCAGTCTAAAAATGCTACCTCGGACCTCTGTTCATCATGGGTGTAACTAAAGTGCTCAGGTAATTCTCACAGGTTTTTGCCAACATCATACGTGTCAACCCAAGTAACACACACTTTCAGAACAAAAAGAATTTAGGCAAACTCTAAAGGCTGAAAGAATTGCTCATGCACTTCTGGAAATTCTGGTAAGAACTCTAGACACCATTAAACCTTATGCATGATACTCACTCACTACCTGCTTTCCAAGTCACAAAAGGGTATCATCTATTCCTTATGCAGCTTGTCCTAAAGTATCTGTACAGATGGAGGTGTTCACTTAAAGAACCAAGTTAATACACAAAGGAAGTAAATCACAGAATCACAGAATGATTTAGGGAAGAAAGGACCTCAGAGATCATCTACTCCAACCTCACTGCCATGGGCAGGGATGTCTCTCACCTAGACAAGGTTACTCAAGGCCTCATCCAACCTGGCCTTGAATGCCTCCAGGGAGGAGCTACCAACAACTTCTCTGAGCAATCTGTTCCCGAGTTTCACCACCCTCATACTAAAGAACTTCATCCTAAGATCCAGTCTAAACCTATTCGCCTTCAGTTTCAAACCATTTCCTTTTGTCCTATCAATGGATACTCTTATGAGCCCTCAGGCTATATTCATATTCATATGGGCTCTCCAGCCTTCCTTTAAGTTACCTTCAGTTATTTAAAGGCAGCTATAAGGCTTCCCCAGAGTCTTCTCCAAGCTGAACAATCCCAGCTCCTTCAGCTTCTCCTCATGGCAGAGGTGCTGCAGCCCCTGGATCATCTTTGTGGCCCTTCTCTGGACTTGTTCCAACAGATCTATGTCCTTCTTATGATGGGGACACCAGAACGGGACACAGTATTTGAGGTAGGGTCTCAGAAGAACAGAGCAGAGGGGGAGAATCACCTCTCTTGATCTGTTTGCCACACTCCTCTTGATGCATCCTGGGATGTGGTTGGCCTTCTGAGCTGCAAGAGTGCACTGCCAGCTCATGTTGAGCTTCTCATCAACCAGCCTCCCCCCCCAAGTCCTTCTCTTCAGGGCTACTCTCAACCCATTCTGTACCCATCTTGTAATTGTGCCTGGGACTTGTTCATCCCACATGCAGGACCTTGCCCTTGGACTTGTTGAACCTCCTGCAGTTGACACTGGCCCATTTCTCAAGCCTGCTAAGTCCTCTGGATGGCATCCCTTCCCTCAAGTGAATCCACAGCACCACATAGCTTGGTGTCATCAGCAAACTTACTGAGGGTGTGCCCAATACCATTTTTCATGTTGCTGACAAAAATGTTAAACAGCACAGGAACTCAATTTGTCACTGGTCTCCAGCTGGACGCTGAACTTATGAAAATGACCAAAGGACTTATGAAAATGACACAAGGACTAAACACTAGCCCTAGCATTTATACTCCATGAAAGAGAACCCAAGATACCTTCTTTAAAACTCTCAAACTCTGAGGAGGACATTGCTTGCTAAGTTTCCTGTAGAACTTCTCATTTAATTTTTGTGTATTGGAAAGACAGAAGCAAGCATACATGTAAGTAAAACTTACAGCTGAAGTTTCAGTTACTTTTGACTTTATTACATTAAAATTAATTAGTTGAGTTTGAAGCAAGCAAATCCCACTACAGACAGTATTAGTCCCAGTAGAGGAATGCTCTAGAGAAGAGAACTCCACAGCAACCCTTACCCATCTCAGTACTGGCACAAGGGTGCCAGGATGCAAGGCTGCTGCACATGAATTCAGCACACAGAGGCATTCAGGTCACTTAATGCCATGGTCAGTTCTTTGCAGCCACTCTCCAGTAAGAACTAAGACCTGCAACATCTGGGGGAAAAGGAAGAAAGAAGCTCTCAGATGACAGGGTCTGTGCAAAGCTGGATGTTGCATGGGTGCACCATTCATTTCCAGCTTGTCAAGAACAGCCATCCTATGTGACTGCATCCTGCCTTTCCTCCTTCGTGAGGAAAAGAGGAGGAGGAGGCTTGTTGAGGGGAAGGGAAAGAGGGCAGGGACACACACACACAACTCAAGATGCTCCCCAGTACAGTCTCAGCATAGAGCAGGGACACAGGATAATTTTGACCCTGATGATGAGGGTCTCCTTCCACAAGGGCTAGCAGATTTTGTTTTATAGGACCAGTCAATGAATGCACTCAGACTAAAACACTTTCTATATGCAGATTTTTTAAAAAAATGTAGCAATGAGTATTATATGGTTGTTTTTTCCATGTGTGGGTATACACCCACAAACATATGTATGTACAAACACTAATTTTCAGTTCAAAATGAGTTTCTCCCCTACAGCCCAGTGGTACTGCCTTTTTCTTGTAATCACAGGCTTATAAATGCAAGTGTGGACTGCATCTTACCTTTAGTATGGTGAACATCTTGCTATAATAATGAAATGAGAATAACATAAAGACTTATCTAGATATTGCAATTCTAGCTGTATACACTTAGACTGGAATGAGGGATTGAATTTAAATGTTTATAGCTTTCCAAACACTATTACACGCTTGCAAATGCTAATTCAGTTTCAATGAAAGAGTAAATTTTTTTTAAACAATATAGAATGCATTTTAATACACTATTACACAGAATAGGCCGACAGTGAATGGACTCATAATTGATTTAGAAGCACGTTCTACCATCCTCCTACCTCTATCTCTTTAGTAAATCATTTTTTAATCAGGCTAGTCTAAGTTGACCCATACAGAGCTTTATTTAATTTATTAAGGAATTTATATATAAGGTTGGCTGGTAACGCATGGCTACAGTGGCTTTAAACAAATTGTACAGTGAATAACAAAGAGGAAAAGAAGAACAAGAATTCAAACAAGCTAAGCTTATTGGTGAGGTTAAGACAGGTTCCAAGTAAGCAATGTTATTCAAATGCTTCAGAATGGGAAAGAGGAAAAGGGGTCTGACACCATTACAATTTTTTGAAAAAAAGAAAAAGAAAAAAAAAAAAGTGCTTGGGTTTGAATTAATTATTAAAGGAAAGATGAGGGAAAGAAAGAAGAAAGGCTGAATAATCACTCCAAAGTTTGTCTATGTGCCTAAGAAATTCCTTGAAAATATTAATGAGGACAAGGGATGGAACTAATGCTATTAATTGTACAATGAAAGTCTTCCTGTTACCTAGTAAATGTAAGATAAAGCCTACCAAAGATTCAGAACGGGGACTACCAATCTGTAATGAGTATTTCATAAATTATTTGCAGAATATTTTAACACAAGGTGTCTAAAGATGTTTGCATACTTATAATACACATGCATACACACATATTTACTTACATACACTATTTTCCCCAGGGTTGGTTTTTTTTGTTGTTGTTGTGGTTTTTTTTTTAAAGTAAAGGATCTGCAATTTTTTCCTTGGAGGGGATGGGGTTCATTTGTTTGAGCATCATTCAGTTTTGAGCATCACCCTCTGCTGAATGGGGGGAGCTGCTACTCCCATCATAACCACATCCACAAGGACAGGGTAAAATGTGCTCACAGAAGTTCATTGCTCATGACAAGGTTCAGCAAGGAAAAAAAAATAAAAAAAAAAATCAGGCCGGTGCATCTGCCAGTGCTTAATACAGTTATCTTCTTGTGATTTTGTGCTTTAACACTAGATTTGCAAACTCCTGATGTAAAAGTAACCACTAGAATATTTTTTTTTTTTTGCCAAATATGTGAAAACAATGAATTTAAGACCTTATGAAAATAAACAAAAATATGGACAAAAGGAAGTACATTTTGACAATGAAGAGCACTTGCTCTGCAAGCTAGGTAGCTCGAATGGTCTATAATAGGAGGGAAGCCTTTTTCCAGTGACCACTGGCTTGAAACCACCTCCAGGTCATTATCAAGTTGCCATTATTCACAACTGGCTTAGCAGTCAACTTGAAACGAGCCGGTGCTCACAAGCCTAAGTCCACATCATAAATTGGCAATCTTGATACAAGGCTCAGCAAGGGGGTCAAGGATTGAATGGGCAGAGACTCAAACCTAAGCATGATCCATTTAGGTCAGGATTTTAGACACACTTGTCAGTCAAGTATGCCCTGCTATTGTCTCTTGCTGTACAACTTCTGGGAAAAAATACATTAATTCATCTTCAAGTGCTGTCAGAATCCAGAACCTTTCACAAGTATTAAGTACCTATTAAAAAAACCCAACGTTTATCAGCAGGAAGGCAAACCTGTACATTTAAATTACATCTGTCATTATAGCAATACTTCCCATTGTAAAGGTAAGAAACAAGAAAACAAGAAAACAAGACCCAAGAAGAAACAAGAAAAAAAAGCCCATAATGGGTATAGTCAATCTCATTTCATCCTTAGGAAACCAAATTGCAGAGCTTACACATGATTCTAATCCATAAACATATCAAAACCAGGCAATACCGATTCATCTAACTCAAAATACTTGCAGACATGGCAAATGAGTGATTTCAGAAGACTCTTTAGAAATCACTTTGTACTTTAGCTTCTCCAAAAGAAAAAAAAAAAAAAAAAAAAAACCAACCAAAAAAACCCAGTATCAAATCAAAAGGAGCTATTCATTTTATTTGACACAGGGTGTAATTTCCTTTGAAAGGGGTATGTTAACATAGGGGTAAACTGCCACAGCTTGACTGTAAACCCAGAGCTTTTTTTGCATGAAATACAAATTGCATGCAATGCTATCCCAAGAGGTTTCTGTTTTGTGGGAGCCCAGCATCCATTCAATCACCAGACTGCTTTAGCTGGCTGACCGAGGATTATCTCGGAGCATGGCACAGCTGGTGGCACTAGTGACTTGCCACATGCTTGCAGTCCCTCTTGGCTAAGGAGAAAGTAGGTGAGTGAAGCTCTGCTCTATCACTGTCAAAATTATCTCCAGGGCCATCTGAAGGCATGGTGATGCTAAACCTGTTTCCTCCAATACCAGAAGCCAGACTACACCTACTGACTTCATGCTGTTACAGCCCTCCAGACTGAAGGTCCGGCTACTTCTTTCCTGGTGTGTTTTGCACAAGATGTAGCTTGCCAATTTACCTCATTACACTCTCTTATCCCTAAGACCAAGCCAAGATGATTGTATTGTAAAAGACTAATGTCATATCCTGTTTAGGGCCAACTAAATAAGATGTATAAGTGAAGCTACCTATTACAAATGCTACATCCTCTATAATCTTCAAATCTCCAAAGATTTGAACATTTTAAAAGTGCAATGTGTTCAACATAGTTGCAAATATAAGTAGACTTCTCCTTTCCTCTGCAATACACAGAAAAGACGGCCAGTGATATATTACACTTGATGCTATTTTGACAGGGTGGATTACCTGAACAATATGCATATTTAAATAAAGTAATAGAGTTAAGTGCCCATATCACCTGATGTCTGCAGTGTAGTGGACTGCATATTTTTGATGTTCAGAAAAAGAAAATTAACTGGGACTCAACTGACTTATTGATGAGATAGAATCATAAAATCATAGAATAGTTTGGGTTGGAAGGGACCTTAACAATCATCTGATTCCACCCACCCTGCCATGGGCAGGGACACCTCCCACTAAATCAGGTTGTTCGAGGCCTCATCCAACCTGTTCTTGAACACTTCCAGGGAGGGAGAATCCACACCTTGGAAAACCTATTTCAATGTTGATCAGTGTCAGACCAGTGCCAGATCAGATGCCAGTTCTAAAACAGATTAAGCTTTGGTTATAGTATGCCTGACCTAGATAAGGAATTAACAGAAAAATTAAAAAAGAAAAAGGATAATCAATAGCAAAATTATGTTGATGAACTACACTACAGAAATAAACAACCCATGTTAGTTATTTCTTTAATAAAACTTTTCCAAGCCACACAAACACACCCTGAGCCACATACAATTGGTGCGCAGAAAGGGAAAAGCCCAAGACAAAGGATCTCAGCAAAAGGTGTAAACTCCAAATACCAACTATATAATCCAAATCACATGAATCCTTCCACATGTAATCCAATATGCCGTGTAACCCCTTTATCCACCTTGTCACTGAGAATGGTAGGAGAGAGAAGCAGATCCAGGCAGGCCCTGATAGATTTTCCCTGCTCACAGAGAAATTCAGTGAATGTTTCTAGACAATCTGCAGGAACAACTTACTACTGCTGTGGCAACAGCTTGAAGGCATCCATCAAAGATCAAGATCCTTCATGCAAAAGAGTACATACATGCATAAAACATAAAGCTTACTCTGGCTCCAGTCTCTTTACATTTACTCAGCTCTGACATCCTGAAGATACATGAACTCGTCACCAAAATGTAACCCCTTAACAGTATCCCTGGTAGCAGAATGACGACAGAAGGGCTGCTACTTAAGAGGCCAGAGATAGCAAAAATCCAGCAGTTCAGAGTGAAGAAACCTTTGACAAACACACCTTTCATTTGGGTTATAGCAATTCAACATTTCAGAATGGCAGCACAGAAGTAGATATAAAAACTCACGAGAAGTGAGTGCAACTCCACAAAGCATCAAATAAAAGTATTTGTATTTGCTCTTCTTTCTGGCAAGCCAGAAGCATAGGCAGGCTATTGCTCTGAATGTGACTTGAGACATTTATTAATTGAAATATGTTAAGAACTTCCTCATAACTTAAGTTGCAAAGTTATTTATACTTCAGCTGGATTATGCCCCTTAGCCATTTAAAATAAAAATGCTGCTATTCAAACAAGTATTCTCATTATAGATGTAATAAAACTCTGGAGCATTATTGAAAGTTATGCAATAATTTGTCTCTTAGGAAAGATGAATGGCTGAGTTAGGTGCCCAAGACTTAAAATTCATTAATGTCTTAATAGTGAAGCAGATATTAATCTCTCTTCATTAGCGCACTAAAATCAGCCAAGGAAAGTTAGAAAATGTTCTGAGACATTATTTGATTTCAAATGAATATGCCTGAAGTGTTACTCTTAAAGAAGCTATCAGAAAAAATAAGGAAAGGGGAAAACAATTTGAAAAATTACTTTGACATTGTCCTTTAATCCTGCATTGTATTCAGGAAAAATTATTCTAATGTATTTATTAGGTGAATAAATTGTTGCAGTACATAAATAGCATACATTCCAGAACACCATGCCGAATATCTGATGATACTAAAACTAAATTATATTTAAAAGGTCATGATGATGGAGTGGGATGGTTTTGAAACATAATATATTTCAAGAAAAACAAAACTGCCATAGAGTTAGTTTATTGTTTACAGTAAGTTAAAATACTACTCCATGTAAAAGTATTTTTATGGTACAAATACCTCTAACCTATCATTTTGTTACTACTTACTAATTCAAATGTTATTGTTTTGGAGAAATGAAAATTTTAGTCCCTTATTTGAACTATAAACATTTCCTTAAATGAAACTATGCAAAACTTTGAATATTTGAAGACCCTATAATCAAGTACCCTGATCAGATCCGAGCATTTTTTCCCTATTTTTATACTTAATAAAAGAATGCAAAATAAAAGACTTCTTCATTAACCAAAACTAAGCTCTTCATGGCCACTAAATAATACTCATTCTTTTCTTCTAACAAAATGCGTAAGACTAACTTCTGTTCTTCATGTGAAATGTAAAAGTATCTATTAAATGTCAATGATGCACACACCAAAGACTGCTTACATAATTGTTATCAGTTAGGAACTGACTGTATAACATTGACTGCAATGACAAAATAGTGTAATTACTATTCTTGACTTGCTCCTGTACGGCTTCTCAGTCCTTGTGTCCTCATTCAAAACTAAATATTTGATTATTTATCTACTGTGCAAGGCACTAACCTCAAACCTTCCAATGACTCAAATGACTGCCAAGCCAAAAGATGAAGTCAACTGCCACAAGATGACATCACTACCTCAAATTATTACATCATGAAGACATTGCTATCAAAATTTAGAAATGTCAGATTTGGAAAAACGGATTTTCCTTTTCACTCTCCTTTACAGATATAGCTGGTATTTCTTTTCAATGTTGTTACGAACCTTTATATAGTGATAAAATTATGTACTGGCAAACATGGCAAGTGTTTCTCTTGAAATACAACAATAATTCCAGATGACTGAAGATACTGACATAGGGCAGGGCACAAAGCAGTGAGGCCTAGACCATTCACAAGCAAACGTAAGATTGATTGCCCATTTAAACCCAAATTATAAGTAGCTTCAGTCCATTAATATTAATTAGGTCAAGACTAATAGGTTCTCAGGAGTGGACTGTTTAGCAGATGAGAGGCAATGAAAAGGTGGTAAACAATCTCAGCTCGCACACAGCTCACGTCTCTACCACTGCAACTACGGACCTCATTCAATTGGTAAAATTTAGTAAGACTATTTGACTACTCAGATAACGTGAACAGATAAGATCCTATTTTCAATAAAATTATTTTAAATTAATTTTAATGAAGATACTTCACATTCCAGCCAGAGGCCAGTTTCAGTGCATGGGAGAATGTTGGGCTGGGCGCACTGGGATAGGAGGAACGAGGGAGCACGGGCAGGCCTTTTCCAGCTGGTCCTAAGAGTCCCCTCATAGGAAGAAAGGACACTCATAGCTCACTCCTCACATAGACCCATTTAGTGCTTGACCTGTCATCTGTTAGCACACCAGACATTCCCTGGGCAGTACAGCTTGTAACATGGACATGTATCCAATTAAGAAGAACACTTATTGCACAAAGATCAAGTTCAATTTTTTTTCTAATTGGATGGTAACACATTCAGATCAATAGGAAACAGATTTCCTTCACTGCAAGTTTAAAGGGCGGTCGTGGAAAGAGCATGTGGACCTTGTAAACAAATATTTTGACACAAGTGTGCAACAATACTGGTGTGGATTAAAAATAGTTTTATTACTGCTTTCTTCTCATAAGCAGAGAGAATTTAAACCTCTCATCTAATTCATGACAGGGCATTTGTACATGTCTGAACATAACAGTATTTGTTAAAGCATACTACATTTATATTCCTTTCCTTAATTGTATTACTCATACAAGACAACATGGGCTCCTTCCATGGACTAAATTTCTATTCTTGTGCTATGTTATGAAACTCTTCCTGCTGCTACTATTAAACTCAAAGCTGTGCAGAAGGACTGCCCAAGTTATCTCTATCACTTCAGTTCCACTTGAAATCTCAAAATAGTGTTCAAGTGGAAGGAAAGTATGGCAGAGGCCAAGGGTGGGCCCTTGACAGAGGGAACAATTTTATCTTTAAGAATATGACTAGTATTGGTAACATTTTTTAGTCTTTAATTTACCAGTGACTTTGACTGTTTTTACTTCAGAAACCACCACCTGCTATTCTCTTTTTCTCAAGGGGTATAGTTTCCATAAATACTGACTATCTCTCTTTTGCAAACCAAATAACTTCAGAGATGCCTCAATTCAGACATGTAAAAACTGAGGTTCCTTCAAAAGATTAGATAATTCTAAAAACTTTGCCTTTACACTTTTACTTCAACATGTTTGGTTTTGATCTCTCAAGATGCCGAGGCTCTCCATTTCCTTAGAGTTTCCAAGTAAACATGGTCATTAATCAAAAACTGCTATGTAAGAACAATCAATCAAAAAAGACAGTTTGTACAGGACACAACTTTACACAGTCCTAGTGTGTTCATGATCAATATCAAAACTGAACAGACAGCATGGGGAAGTCTTCTAAGCTGGTGGGATATTGTATTGCCTTTCTACCTTAGGGGTTTGTGTGCCAAAGATAGCAAGATCCCTGCAAAATTTACAGTTCATGACACAGCCTGAATGTACCACTCCCACCATTTTTTTTTTCTCAGTGTGGCTTTCTTAACTAAATTCCCTATATGACACCCAAAATTTTGCCTCCAGCAACAACACTATATGTGTACCAAAAAGCTGCAAGTATGTATTGACTTTTCATTCTTCACATCTGTGCCAAAACACAAATAAATTTTACAAGATGTAGACTTCAGACACACATCCAGATACTGAGTGTTATGGTCATATAAGGAAACAGATTGGAAGATAACACTTTTAACATTACCAATATCTACCTAATGAACATCCAAAAAAATAATGAAAACATCTGTTATTACACAATGTTTGCTGACACAGTGGAAAATTATTATATCCTATCACTCACTGTGCTAGGAATCCATTACCAGCTTTTGTTGGTTTACTGCAAACACACCAGAATACATTAAAACAGAAAAAATTTACATGATATGTTAATGTGTTATGCACAAATGAGACCTCTCAAAATCCAAGAATCAGCATGATACAGGGGGACAAAAAGCAATTTTTTTTCCTCTGTTTCTTTGGTGCCAAATTGCCTATGTCCCTAAAAAGAAACTTTCTGAGGAAATCTAATCCTTCCAAATATAATATGATGTACATGTACAGCCAGAAGAAAAACTGCCAGTTTCTCTAGAGTCACTCTCACTAATATAGCCACAGAGCATCTCTCTGGCTACATCCCACATTCAGGAAGCATGCTTCCTCTAATCAGGCAGATTATAAAGCTGGTTTATAACCACAGAAGGCAACAAAGGCTGGCAAGAGGTTCTGGCACATCCCACATTCAAGCCCATTGATCTGACTAATTAGGCTACCTATATGTTACACTTTCTCTTCTGGAAAAAATAGCTTCAGGGGGACACTGTGGCTGATGTGTTCTCAATACTTTGCAACACTCTCAATTGGGCTAAAGTCCTCTTTATGCAAGGGAATGAGAACTGTGGTAGCCGCAGGCTTAAAAAAAACCCCAAAACTACCTTCATCAGAAAATGTCTATGTTTTGGAAGAAAATATTGCAAAAAGAGTCTCTTAGTCCAGTGTTTCTGATGCACTGAACAGATCTTAAGGATGACTTCAAGGGCTGTTCTTGTATTCTTTCCTGCCCAAGGCTGTGGAGCCCAAAAGATGCAATTGTGACCAGCTGGCACCCCATTATTACACAGCTAGGGTTTTCTGATTCTGGTGGTCACACTGTGCCATTGTTCCCCCACTCTTCAAGAATGGTCCACTAGCATCACAGAAACACACACAATGGCTTTATATGATCATGCAAGGGTAGACTCACTGTACAACCTATTTTTATCCATGCAAAACCAATAATGACTGCAGAATACTGCAGAGGCCTTAGGAGAACCTGCTGTGTCACAGAACTGGAAAGGAGGCACAGGTACCGAGGGCTTGCTACATTGAGTCAGGCAACATTCCACCCAACTGAACTTAAATATTTAATCTAAACATGCTCCAAATAAACGTATCACTAGGAACTAAAGAGCTGTGGCACCAGAGTCATCAGCTCTTTATTGTTTCAAGCAGCAACGCATACAAAGCAACTCAATAACAGCCTCCAGAATAGCAAAATATTTGAGCACATACTGAAAATTCAAGCTTATCAGAGTGTAATTTGACTCTGTATTTTCTCTCTGCCCACATCTCCAGATTCCAAGGCTTTCACTACACCTTCTCCCAGCAATGTTCTGCTGCCATTTCCTGGCTCCCTGAGTTTTGCCAGTAGAACTGTTTGGCACAAGATGAAGCTGTGCTCTGAACTGCTAAAATAACCCAGCAAAAAGCAACCAACCAAACCAATAACCCCCATACCTACTGGCTCTTTTAGCCATCAATGGCAAAGACTTTTTAATGCAACTTTACCAGTAAGGAAACAGTGCAGTCTCTATATATGATGAATGCAGGTTTGTCTTAAAAAAATGCTATCCTCCTCTTAAGGGAAGTATATTAAGAACCTTATTAAGACTACAGCACAGTACCTCACCCATTTTATTGTAAGCATACCACCTAATCTAAAATTAGCCTTGAAGTATTTGTTGCCGTACAGTCATTTTGATAAACTTTCCTTTCACCAGAAACATAGGCAATCACTCCTGCATACGTAATGCAGGGCAGCCAAAAACTGCCACAAGCATGATAACAGATCAGCCTTGAGGCTCCCTTATTTATGCCTTCCTTAAGCCCATCTCTGAAGAATGGCTTAGCTCTGCTTATCTGATAGACTAGCAGGACTGCAGACTTCATTAGATGACTGAGCTCATGCCTTCCCAACCAGCAACTGAAGTTAAGGCATGCAATGTACTCCTGAACACTTAAAAAAAAGATTGTTTTGTTTCTACTGTAAGTTATGCATCAGTCATTTTGCAGTGTCTGTTCTATTAAGGCACTACAAAGAAAGTCTATTTCCATTTTTAGAAGAGATTTTTTTCTTCAAGAGTGTTTTTCTTAATGATACTAAGGGAAAATACATATTAAAAGGACTTTTTCTCTCTTCTGGCCCATATAACCTCTCCGGAAGGATCACTAGAAAATACACTACAAGCCATCTAGTACACCACTTCTGCTCTAGTGAGACTGACATCTAATCAACAGAAACAAATTGGTATAAACTACTATGAGGCAGAAGTGCTGTATACTGCAGGAAATGCATTCATTCCAATACACAATATGAAGTCAAAACTAGAGGGAAAATACAGATGATCAGTAATTTCACAGTTGGATGACTTTTCTTTGATACTACTTTTAAAATCTTTCCTTGGCCTATGGATATGTGGGCAAAATAATATTTCATTCATCTATTCTGGGTAGGAGAAATTAAAATACTTCACTTTATTGATGATGCTGAATAAAAAAGAAACACATATCACATTATTTGAATTGAATTACCAGGATGTCATAAGCTATTTTAAAAAGTACTCAACCACCTACAGCCTTAGAACAATATAAGCAAGAAGCAAAACTTAAGACAGCTGTTTAAGAAACCCAGTGGTGTAGAATGTGAACATTCTTTGTTCTGGACTAACAATGTCCGGATTTGAAAAAGGAAAGTGAAATAAAATTCTGGAAAAAAATGGGAAACTCTTAGTATAGTTTACCAGGACCCGTTATGAAAACAAGTGTTTCCATAACAGTTATGTCAGGGATTCTAGAAAGAAAAGTATTATTGAAAATGGTATCTAAAAACCAAGTAGTCTTACCTTTTTTTATTCAAGGTTAGGTTCCTGGAATGGCCATGAAACAAAACAAAACAATCCAAAAAAGTGCAGAATAATATGCTTTTAATTTTAAAAATGTGAGTAGTCCCAAAAGCAATTGAATCACATTGCATTTTCTTGGGTAAAATCCGTAATTACAGTAAAGACCAATTTGGGGGCAAAATGGAGAGCATTTTCATCCTATACCACTTCAGGTCTGTGAAGACCATCCCCACAGCAGCAGCACAGGTAAAGGCACAGAAACTTCTGGGTTCTGCAGCCTAGATGAGTTCACTGGGAGCTGGTTATCCAAGTCCACCTTAACCTTTGAAAAATCTGACCCCTGGGCTACGTCTACATATTTAGAGCAGTAGTGCATTTGTTGAAGGAAATTCCCTGACCACTCCTCCCCAGCATGCACTGATTCCAGTCACAAAGAAGGCTTAGTGCTCCTCAGTTAGCTTGCTTTCAATGGGATTGTTTGAGGCTAAGAAAGTCTGCGGCAGGGAATTTCCTCTTAGCCCTCTTTTTCCAATCAACAGCTGTCCCAGTTTTTGAGGAAACCAGCCTTGGGTTTTGTTTTGTGTTGGTGTTTTTTTCTGGGGGCTTTTTGTTGTTTGGGGGGTTTTTTTCAGTAGAGCACTTCATCAATGCATTATGCCTAAATGAATGGCCAAGAGCAGCCCTCTCAGCAATTCTTCTTAACATAAAGCAGTTACTCCCATAGCATAAACAGCTTTAAGGAAACACGACCTGGAAGCTGAACTTGCTTACAGGAGGGCTAAATCAATGCTCAAAAGGAGCACCAGCTTCACATTCTGAGAAGTTGCTACTAGGCATCATTTACACATCTTGTAATAAAAACCCAGTAGAACACTGATGGACATATTTACGAACCTTTTACTGTGAGCAAAGCATTTAACAACAAGAAAGCTTTATAAGCTAGCAATTAAACATGCTGACTTCAGTCCAACACGAACTTTCAATAGGAGAACCACAGAAAACAATGCCAGGAGGGGTAGAGCCCTCCCCCCTCCCAACGCTGCCAGTAGTGATGACTGTTGGGAAGTGTTAAATTCCTTCAAGGAGAACCTCTAGTGATGTGAACTTTTGAAAGAGAGAGCTGCTGAGTGAGACAAAGAAAAACCATATGGGATCCCAAACCTCACCTGTTTGCCATAGGGACAAGTTGCTTACAAACACAGTAACTGTGTCATTTCTGTAAAATCTGTAATTTCATTTGAGGCTATGATTTCGAGAGATCATCACCCTTTACTTTTATCTGGACTTATTCCATACAAGCAAATTCTAACTATTCAAAAACAAACACCGAATATGGCATCAAGCCAGGTATATGTGTTACTGTTCAACAAAAAAAACGAAGCCTTTAGATAAATAGATAAACAAATAGCTAAATAGAGAGGGGAGAGGGGAGAGGGGAGAGGGGAGAGGGGAGAGGGGAGAGGGGAGAGGGGAGAGGGGAGAGGGGAGAGGGGAGAGGGGAGAGGGGAGAGGGGAGAGGGGAGAGGGGAGAGGGGAGAGGGGAGAGGGGAGAGGGGAGAGGGGAGAGGGAAAAGGGAAAAGGGAAAAGGGAAAAGGGAAAAGGGAAAAGGGAAAAGGGAAAAGGGAAAAGGGAAAAGGGAAAAGGGAAAAGGGAAAAGGGAAAAGGGAAAAGGGAAAAGGGAAAAGGGAAAAGGGAAAAGGGAAAAGGGAAAAGGGAAAGGAGAGGTAGATGACTTTAATAAGCAAAGATCTCTTTAGAGGGAAAGTTTTTTCTTTTTAGCACAATCATTGAGATGATTTTGACTTCACAGGACAAGTGTTATGTCACAGTTCCAAATTCACCCCTCTTTTTTGCATTGTTTTTTTTTAGTTGCAAAACATAGAGAAAAAAATGCAAAGAGAGACAAGAATTTCTCATAACAGCGTTTGACTCAGTAATAGCTCTAATAACATGACATGCTGTCAAAGGAAACCATTGCATTCCTGTACAAAGCCACCCAGTGCCTGAAGGATCTGCTGCTTTCCTATTAGTTCCCTAGAGCTATCCAAGCAAGCTGCCAGCAAAGGCTCTAACTATATTTGATTATTTTCAGGCCTTCATTTTTAGCGAGTCATCACCCTCTTAACGGCAGATGATGCCCTCTAGTTGGAATCAATGTGAGTGACCAACTCACAATAGGCCGGATTAATGATGAAAAATGTGTAGTCAGCCTGGAGAGCTTTGGACATTCATCACCCACTGGGTCTGCCAAGTGGTGGGCTGCCTCCTGACTCATCAGGACAACACCTTCTCTTGCCTTAAAGAGCGGGCAGTAGCGCAGGGATCCTGGCTTAACCAGCCTCTGGTGAGAGAGGAGGCCAGAGCACAACGTGACAGTGTTTGTACTGTGCACTTAAACGCAGTCTGAAATGGTTTTTTCTTTTTATCACCTATCTTGCAGACCCTGTACAGCAGCCCGGTGAATTTTTCCAACTACAATATATTACTATGTAAAGTCTCAGTTGAAAAGCAGTCTCTTAGTCGGATAGAAAACCCAGACAATAAGCTGTGTGCAAAACTGTGCTGCAAAATTTCTCTTTGCAATTCATCCAAGGGAAGCAACTTTTTGACAGGCAAGTGAAATCTCATTACAGTCTCATCAACATAATGAAAGGTGGCCAAGTAGATTTTGTGTCTAGTTTATAAATATTCATGTCAACTTTACATACCAGAGGAGTAGTATCTCATTAAAATAATAGCATCTGCATCATACCTTATAAACATCTTTCTCCGAACTTCTGATATTACAAGGAGCTGTCTTTGGCAGGCAATAGAATAACTCAAATTAAAATAGAGATGCACATTGAAGCCCCAATCACCATGTGAAGGCTGCCTCAAAAGTTATCCTTTCAGTTGTCATACAAAGGGCAGTGAGATTTATGAATGTGGTAGGCACAAACCGTAGAGGTGCTGGCAAAACATGCGCATTTTCAGAAATATAGCATCACAGGGAAATGAAACACTGCCAAAATATATACATCAGAAGCTTCAGCTAGAGACCCAATTAGGAAGAATAACCATATGCTGAACTTTAAAAAATTAAATCATAGACCTGAAGTTAAGCAGGAGGTGGATGGGAAATGTTCTAGTGTGTAGAAACAGACTTAATCATGTGGTTAAACACTTTCCTGTCAAGGCCTGATACTACTCTATCCATTCTGCATCGATTTATTTTCAAAATCTTCAGAGAATGTTCTGTCAAAAGAAGAAGAATTAATAAAATGGACTTGTTAGCACAACTAACAAGCTTGCTCAAGGCTAATCCCATTTCTACCAGGAAAGTATGATTCTGTCCTCCATTAAGAAAATATAAGTGCAACCATATGAGATTTCTTTGAAAATTCACAACTTTGAGACACACAGTCTCAGAAAAAAAAAAATAAATCAAGGAAACTACCATTCATTCAGATGGGTTTCAGTGCTCGACAGGAAAACAAATTATTATGTCCATCAGATTTTAAGAAAAGGTAGATTTAAAAAGGATACAAAAGCCTGCACATTAAATAGGAAATGTCTGTGATCTTGCTTTCCATGGCAATCAGATCTGATGAAGTGCTTTGGTTTGGTAAATGTCCTAAAAAGCTAGGTGATTTGGTTTTGAAAACTCAAGAACATCTCTTCATGTTTAATGAAGTTATTTCCTCTACTATGAGAGATACAGTAAATTCCTAAATCATAAATTAAGGTTCAAATTTCTAATCATGCATGTTTAAGAAGAAAGTGTCTAGCTAGATTAGTAATATTATTAATTTATAAAAGAGCTTGTTCCACCTAACAACTTTAATAGCTACCTTAAACCTCCTCTACTATTAACAGCAGTCTTTCTCATGACAGTCATTCTAAATGAAAAAACAAGAGAGGCATGCCAATTGTTTTGGTTTAAATTGCAGTCTTACTTCATGCCAAACAAGGAGTAACATCCCCCCACACTGCAATGGGATCAGACCAGTGCTCAGACCAGGCTCTTTTCAATAATTGCTTTCTCTTGGCCTTCCCTTTCAGGATAGCTGCACATTGATATGCAAATACAAGAAGGGTCTTGCGTAGTACCTCAGCATCACAGAAAATACATTCTGCCTGGAAACAGTTAGGTAGAGTCTATATATTAAAATATAATCATTGTATGTTCATAATTATTATTTCAAGAAAGGAGAAACTATAAATTTGCTAAAAAATTAAATAGGCCATGTAAAATTTTCTCTAATTTGTTAATTTTTTTATTGAATGTGGTGTTCATTCTACCTATAAAATTTGTTCTCAAGTAAATCTTACATTATACACTTTATTAACTGCTCAATTTATATAATCTTTGAAAATTCCCAATTTTTTTATTCAACTCCTTGCTAAAGGTCACTAGCATCATTGGCATTTAAGCAAAGATCTTAAGTAATCTCCTTGGTTGTTCATCAGGTCATCATCTTTCAAAAACAGAAATGTCATTTATAACTTTTACTGTCTCTTTTTAGCACATTTTACCAGTCTCTTCTACTGATACGACATTGCAAGAACTTTAAAGATTCACTGTAATTCCTATTATCAGGATTGAGGATTCTTAAAAAACACATTTTCTGTTTGTTTCAAAAGTTCAGTATTAAAGTCTTAGAGACAGATTTTTGGGATTTGCTCAACTGCTTTCTTTTTGTTTATTAACTGTAAAATGAACTCTTAATTGACTGGATGTCCTGAGATTATCTGCATACAAGGAACTGTCTGAAACATGCAAAAGGCATGTGCTTCTTTAACCAAATTTTATAAGTTTTCCTTATCACTTATTTCAGGTTTGGTTTTTTTTTTTCTTATTTGTCTTTGCCTTGAAGTTAGTTACTCAGCATTCATGCATACCTAACACTAAAAAACCACAAATGACTAATAATCCTTGATTTTACTCAGGCCAAGCTCACAACAGGAAGATGGCAGCAGTGGGGCTGTGTATTAGCCTTTTGTCTCTTGAGGCCAACGTTCATGTCTGTCTAAGGTCATGAGTTAAGAGATTTGTGATCTTGCCTTAATCCCTAGTGGACATTTAGCCACATCATGAACCAACTATACAATTAGCAATTTCCGTCAGAGTTGAGACCCAAGACTGAACCGCAGTAGTTTTCAAGTCAGGTTTAAGGTACATGTGCTGAACAATTTTCAGTAGTTTATGTCCTTTTTCATTTTACAGATTTTTTTAATGCTTACTACATTTATTTTTTTAAGGAAATAAAAAAATATGCTTCCTACAGAAAAACATCTTCCAAACATGTGAAATTACAGTACAAACTTATTTCTTATCCAGAAATCAACACAGTAAAGTTGCATTGCATATCCTCTTATTTTCTGGGACTCCTCTTTGAATTTTCCATGTACTGCTGGTTTAAATTCTGGCACTACTGACATTAAATAAAGGTAGCATCTTCACTAGGTGTACACTTTACAGTAAAAAAATTAAGGAATTGTTTAAATAGCAAAATATGAAGTAGCACACACAATGCCCAAGACAGGGCATTTTCACCTGAAAAGTGCAATTTTGCTTTATGGCAAAGTACAATATTTCTGATCAAAAATTGCTTTTTGATATTGTCTATTACAGCTTACACCAACTAAGTTTATCCCACTGTAAACTTGCTTATTTCTTGTAAGCCAAAGAATGCTTTTGTCAGCATTCTTATTCCCTGGTCAAATTGTAACAAGTTTGGGTGGGTTATTTTGTCCAGAAAAACTGGAAGTGTATTTGTGGTTAGAAGCAGTACATAAACAGTACCTCTAATGAGCCTAACTAAACCAGGGAAAGTGCTAAGTGAAGACTTGAGTTTAAAATTAAAAGCATTACAGCTCTGGTATTATCATCTCTGGTGAAAGAACATTAGAGAAGAGTCCTAGGAAAACCTGAACCTGGTTATGTTGTTTCTCTTCACAGCCTGACCTCTTTACACTCAGGCAGAGCCTCAGCCTGCAACATGTGTAGACTCGGTCAACTAAAAGATGTGCAATGGCCAGGATGGGCTGAATCTGGGCATACAAGTCAGGTCTGTCTTATGAAAATCAGTTGTGGCTACAGAAATAGACAGAAGATGCTAAAGGAGAAGAAGAGCAATAAGGACAAGCCTATGCTTTTTCAAGGATGAAAGATTCTGTTTTGTAGCCAGGTGAGGGTTGGCCTCTTTTCTCAGGCAACTTTCAACAAGACAAGAGGACATGGTCTTAAGTTGTGCCAGGGGAAGTTTAGGTTGGATATTAGAAAGAATTTCTTTACAGAGGAGGTGATCAGACATTGGAATAGGCTGCCCAGGGAAGTAGTGGATTCTCCGTCCCTGGAGATATTTAAAAAGAGACTGGATGTGGCACTCAGTGCCATGGGCTGGTAACCACAGCGGTAGTGGTCAAGAGTTGGACTTGATTATCTCAGAGGTCCCTTCCAACCCAGCCAATTCTATGAAAAAGAAATCTTATCTGGTTTAGCACATGGAACTGTGATTCCAGATATGTCCCACATTATTGCTTTCATTCTAATTCCTTCTTTTTCTAGTGGTTTTTTTTTTTTTTTTTTGTTCATACATATTCTAATTATTAGGGTTACAATGTTATGAACAGGTTGACATGCACAAAAAAGAACTCTGTGCTTCCTAGGAACGAGTGCTGAAGGTTAAGTAACGGTTGTAATCCTGAATCCTGCACCTAACCTATACTTGTTCCAAGCATAAAAAGGAAATTTATTCCTCATCTTACCCACACTATCAGTGAAGTAAGGGACAAGCACATCTCTATAAAAAATACATCCTTAGTTTCCAACTAAAAATGGGATCTTTATGCAGAGTTCCACTTCTTTTTCCTGCTCTTCACAAAGGGACTGAAACATTTCTGTAGTTAACTTAACCTGGGAGTAGGCAAAGCCCTCCTCATTCACAAGAGCCATCTTTCCCAGCACACGTGTATGTATGAAGAATGAAGCACTACTTTTATAACAATAAACACTATATAACTCTAGGCAGAACCATGGTATTGCTTTTGGATACTTTGCAAAATAGATACTCCAGAAATCCTGGCAAAGTAAAATTATCTTCTCTCTTACCCCTCTTCAACTTAATTCCTTCAGCATAGTATCTACGTAACTGCTGGAAATTGACATGACCACTTCTGGGGAAAAAAAGGCACCGTCTTCTCTGTCTTTCCTTAAAATTATTTCTCCCAATAAGCTTCAGGCAGGTGGTCAAACACCAAAGCATGTCTGGCAATACTGCTCTTTCTTCCTATTCAGATTTGTGCCCCTTGTGTGTTATAGCAAATGTAGCAGTGTATTACCTGCTGCACTCCGAGTAGAAATTATGAGAGCCTGTCTGAGAAGCAGATAGAATTCTTCCCACCCACAGATGAATCATGAGATAAAAGCTTAAAGAGAAAAAAGAGGTTAGTAGGTCAGGTTTTGTGTACTTCGCTTTTAGAATGATTGTCCTTGTCTTAAGAAATTTCTGGTTGAATAAACTACAAATCACAGCTCTTTAAAGGAAGCATTGTATGGCTGGGTAGTCACGCTCCTTAGCATGTAACTTCACCTGCTACAAATGAAATATAAAGTAGCTTTCAGTAGCTGTGCAATGACATATTTCTCCAGTTTCCAGTATGCTTCACTCCATTTTAAGGTTATAATAAAAGTGCATCCATGTTACATTACTAAACTTCTGCATTTATACTGCTTCTAAACGTGACATGTTTTCTATAATAGAAATGAGATATAACAGCTTAGAGCTCCTTTATGCGAGTTTTGATTACAGAGTCTGATTTTCTTACAACGCTGTTTAGGTGAGGAACAGCTGGTAAAATGGACAACCAAATAACGTCCAGCCCATGTTACATTCAAACACTGGGAGTCCTTGAAAACATGTCATTCTTACTTAGAAAATATATTTGAACTATTAATTTTAGCCATTATTGCAAACAGGTAAGTACATCAAGAAATCAAGAAGCAAAATCCTGAAAAATTCACACAGCACAGAATAATCTTGCATCTTCTTATGACAGTTAATGACTTTCTGAAATAATTTTCACACCAAGAAATACTAGTGACAAACAGCCCTGAAGCCTTGGAGTAAGAGAAGGAAACAGCCTCTGAGCATCCTTTTCTGTGAATAACTTGCTAATCTAATAAAAAAGATCATGGAATTACTTGCAGGAACAATAATACTGGTACCTCTGGTACCTCTTTTGGCTGCTGGTCTATGTGATCTAAAAAAAAATAATATTTTGTTACAGGGAAGAGAGTAACAAACTGGAGAAAATGCCTATAGCTAAGATGGGTTTCTAAAAATATGAAAAGTGCAAAATGCAAAGCCCAAGGCTAGCAATACAGCCACACCTCACTTTTCATGACTCCTTAAAAAGCTAGTAACATGAATTGTGTGGGCAGACTTATTTTATTATTTTTTCAATATACTGTTGATAAGATCAATTATGTGAGAAACTGTCTTCTAATGGAATCATGTTTCTGCAAGGAAAAAGTCCCTCCCTCTTTCCTTTCCTCCCTCCCTCCCATCTCTTTCTTTCAGAAAGCTCCATGAAAATACCAAGGCAGCTTATAAAACCGAAGTCCAAATTTCATCAGATTTGATACCAGAACAGTTAATTTTTTAAAACCAGTAAAAACCTTAGGAGTAAGTTATCAGGCTAGACATAAAAGGAGGTTTCAAAAAGCATCCTCTATCAATGGTGTCTTTAAGAGGAGCTTATTTTCTTTAGGTTTCCCCTGCATCAACAGCTCAATGGCTGCCTCAGTTGCAGTAAACTCTACACCTAGCACTAGGGTATACTCTTTTTAGACAGACTTTTGGTGTCCATGACCTCCAAGGTCTGGCCTTAAAGCAGTTCCCAAAGGTTCTAACTTTTTGCTCATTACCTTCCTGCTGCCCATCAAGCACTGAACATTCTTCTGCCCCCTACCCCTCAGACCTCCTACAGAATGTTTTTGGGAAGGAGAAGCAGTCCTGTCTCAAGAAAACAGCCAGAAAAAACCAAACAAGGAACCCTCCTCCGTGATGCTCACTCATCAGCTTTAAAATCAACATATTTGTCACAGCTTTGTTGGGAAGGCTTTAGCTTTTAACGTGGAGAGTGGCCAAAGTGGCCAAAAGTTTCCACAGAGAGAGGGCACATGGAATTTGTGCACAAGGTCACACTCTGTGAGGGCAGACTACATGCTTGAGTGCCTGAGAGGGTGGCAGCATTGGCAAGATCAGTCTCCTGGCAGCTCAATGTTGGAGATGCAGTTTCTGCCAGCTGTATTATTTTCAGTCAGTTGCTTCCATCTGCACAACTTCAGCCTGGGGAAAATAAAGGTAAGGGCACTTGTAGCTAAGCTGTCTTTTGAGAAGGCCAAGTGTCTTGGATAGGAAAGCATGAAAGACCTTTTTCACCAGAGAAGGAAGTTTTAAATCACATCAGGTGCAAGGGACCCAACACAACTATATGTGAAAGCAAAGCTCAGATTAAATCACCGTCAAGAAAGCCTACCTACTTCAGTAGGGCCAAGATTTTGCTTAAAGACCAAGATGAATAATAATAAAAGTAATAATCACAATCAAAGTATTATTAATAATAATAATAAATAATAGCTGTATATTTTTTTCTTTCTTCTTCTTTTCCTTTTCAGCTAAAGTGTCCAAAGGTATCATAATTAGTCATTGTTTTGAGTTAAAAAGGTTGTGTGGATGAACTAAATCACTCTAAAAATTCCCATGTGTCCAAGCCATATATGTATATGGACTTGACAGAAGAAGATATGCAAATATATGGCTAGGACACATGGGAATTTTTAGAGTTACATGCTATACTACTTTAGCAGATGTTCTTAAACTATTAATTTTGATTTCAAATGTTTGCAACAGTTAAATTGAGATTAATTTTACATAATCTGCTATTTTATGCTGAAAGTTTTTAAAAATCTACAGTGTCTTACTGTAGTTTATGACAAGCAATTTAACTCACAATTTTACTAGCTAAACCCCTTGTATTATAAATATGCTACTATCTTCAGTTTGACTGCATTAAGGCCATTGACAATCTACAAGATAATTATTCATTGCTTTTTATTAAAGGCCTCTTTGTTATTACTGTAAATTCTACAAATTTTTTATTTAATGAAATCTTATAGACTTATGTAAGAATTCATTCTGCAGCATAGTACTACTATGGCATGGAGCAGCTTTTTTTTTTTTTTTATATCATACCTTAATGACCAAGGGAAGTGAGAATTATGTTTCCAATACCAGTGGCTCTACCTGCATATTAATAATCCCATAGTCAACATTGAGGGAGGAATAAAAATTGGGGTAGTTTTGATGATTAATCTTTAGATGTCTTTTGGTCTTCCCAGTAAACTATGAAAAAACAGTTACAACATAATGCAGTTTCAGTTGTAGTCCTTTGTGTACTCATTAGAGATAGAAATGATTGCCATGTCAGAGGTTTTGCTATTTGAACTATGAACTTAATTGTTAATTAAAGACAACACTATTAAAGTTGTAAATACAAAGTTTCTTCATCTTCTCAGTTCATAACAATAACTGGTTGCAAAATAGACTTCACTTTTTCCAGGTGAACTGTATGGCTGACACTCTCAGTGCAACAAGCACATTGCAAAACATTGTAAAAGTCTTCATTTGTACCAAATTCTCAAACAAATTTTCAACAGTTAATGTGCTCCTGACTTTGTGCTCATCAGAATAATATGTAATACTTTTGTGCATTGTGAACAAAACAAATTATATGAAACTCATTATTTAAGCTGGGCCCTGGAGGAATTAGGAAAAAAGAAGTCTTAGAAATATTGTACAACCATCCATTTCCAGTTGTAAAACTTAGTACTGAAAACAATGTTATAGGCACCTCTGATAGCATATTTTTACTCTTTCACACCACAACTCCCAGAATACACTCATACTGGAGATACTGGTAACACAGTTCATTTTTCTCTCTTGGTATCAAAAGGCTTCATTGTGAACAAAATGCAACAATTAAATGTTTATTGACATGGTATTTTGAACTAACACAATAAAATCTGATGGATTTTGAAACAAATATGCCAGTTGGTATGAATTATGCAAACTCATCACCAAAAAAAATACTCTAGGATGGATACCTGACAAGAACAAACTAGTATCTCCAGTGAACATGCTTCTTCTACACTTAACTAGTTCTAGCATGCACATTGATGGCTGCTTTTTGTGTTTCTTTTACCTCTTTAAGGAAATGAAAATCCTCTCAGTATACAGTGTACAAAGCAATGAAAGAAAGCTAAATTGCTTGCTGATTTTAGATTTTGCAGAGCAGGCTGATGTAAGCAGTGAAGGGAGAAAAAAATACACACTTTACAATTAATGCCATTGTCCCTTGAGATGCAGGTGTGTTGTCCGGTAATTTGGATGCCTCTAGAGTAATTATTCTTTCCACCAATCTTAACAAGCAGGATTCTAATTAACTCTAGGCATCCTGGGCACAGGGTTGTTTAGAAAGATTTAATACAGTTCACAAGGTTTCAGAAAGTAGCCCTGTAAAAGCACCACAGCTATCCTTATATCATGAGAAAAACCACGGTCATACAGGATTAAAAGAAACCTAACAACCTACAACAATTGTAGGAAACCTTTCCTACAATTTGGTTCTGAGTAGCCATCTTTACAGTGATAAGATTTAAAAGTGTTTTAAATAAATCAATAAATCATTTAAATAAATAAAGTTTTAGCGAGATTTCTTGCTCTATCATTACTCGCAGAAGTTAACTAATCCTCTTGGACCCTCTTTATGCAATCCACCACATAAAACTCCCTTGGTGCTTCAAAGGTCCAGATTTACAGGGCAGAGGGAAAAGGAAGAAAGTGTGAAGGCTGCACTTTCTGCTAAACCCAGTCAATCCAGTCCACTCTGCAACCTTCTAGTTTTGCAACCCAGGCCAAGGGGCACGAACACAGCTGTTCACCCTCTCCCCCAAACTGCAGCACAGCAGCAGCAGACAGCCCAGTATCATTTCAGTTCTTTCCTCAGATGAGATTTTCCTCATGGCCATCACCTCGGGAGGACTGACAAGTTTTCCCACAGGAAATCCCTCTGCACAGCCATTTAGTCTGTGCCTGGTTCTGCTCAGCTCCTGCCACCACAGCCGTCCTACCCCGGGCTTTGATCTTCTCAGATCCCACAGGTTTGAGCAAGGCCGTGCCTCCTCCTAATGGGGCTTCTCCAAGGAAAACACAGGTGCAGCAGGAAACAGTTGGATGATTCAGAGCTTACACAATTCCTTTCCAGGACAGGTCCAAAGCCCATTAAAAGCAGAGGATTTTTTTTCCCTCATGAACTTCAATAGACAAACCAGAGACAATGCGGTCCACCTCAGGGCTGGAATGGGGCAGCACTATGTTTTTTGTTTGGTTGGGGTTTTTTTTTTGTTGTTGTTGTTTTGTTTTAACTAAGTCCTCTTGCTTTTTAATATCTCACAGAATTTATGCTTAGGATCCAGACCAAATTCCAGTTTGCCAAATTATATTCTGCCTACCTAAATAATCTCCTATAGGTTCAATTTCTTAAGTCCATGTCTTTGCTTCCTGTACAGGTGGTATTACAGAGTCACCTTTCACCTTGAAGGCAGCTCTGTGGCTAACAAGAGTATTTCATAAAGCAAATGTGAAAAAAGTAAAAAAAAAAAAAACCAAAAAAACCAAAACATATGATCCACTAATAAAACCATTTAGTTATACATTTTTTGCTTCATATACATCATTATTTACCGACTAGATGTTCAGCTGAACTTGCAGGTTTTATTTAGTGTGCCTATCCCTGGATAAGTATATATTTGATAAGTGTGTGTATGTATATATATATACATACACAAGCAGCTGTACCTAAATAAAAGACAGTTGAAGTTTCTTTCAGAAAAAAAGCAAGATACTAACCAGAGCACACTATGGCAATGTGGTAAAGATACCAACTATTAATCCCAAAACGCACACAATTTCTTCCAGTCTCCCAGGAAAATCATAAAAAATACAGAAACACAAAACTGCAAAAGCAGAAAGCGTCAGAAGCACATGAGGACATCACATTTTAAATGTTTGTGACAAGAACTGAGCAGCAATCAATTATGATAAAAATCTAAACTTCACCTTTTTCCTACAGGCCCTAATAAGATGCAGTTGATCAGCTGTGCATGTAATTAATGATTAGCCATTCAATTAAGTCTTATTACAAGCATCAACTGCTGTTAAGTACACAAAAATGACCCATTTGATAAAACAAAAAATCTTACACCAGTGAAGTACAGCAAGCTACAAGAAGTATCTTCATCTAAACTCATATTTTAGTCTGTGACTTTTGAGCATCAAGGAAATCAATGGCCCATCACACATCACTCACGTCAGCAGTGGTCTGTAAAGGTTAACAAAGAATCAGCCATCCCTGCCCACCCTCAGTGGCATTTTATCAGGTGATTTTGCCAGTCTTCTCTGAGCTACTACAGCCAATCTTCCCTTACTTTCCCTGAGGCCACAGACTTCTGAATACAACTTTATATATCTCTTACTCTCAGGAAAACTCAGTCTGGGCAGGTTACCCATCCCCAGTGTGGTGTCATATGTCTTTCACATACATTCTTATTCTTATATCATCATTACAGCAGTCTTGGCCCAGAAGCCTTTTCTAAATTCAGAACCATGTTACATGCACCCAGCAGAGATTTCAGGGAAGTCCACCTCAGCTGCTTCCAGGTCTTTCGTACAGTGCCCAGATTTTTACAGAGGATGATCACAGCAGGATGAAGAAATTCCCTGCATGCAAGACAAAATCTGGGGAGACATACTGTTTTGATTCTTCCCTTAAATCTATTTTGATAAATTATTCAGTGCTCAAGTACTGTTCTGGCTTAATTAATTTAATTAAATCATTATACTGAGCAGCTCGAAGAGTCTGAATAAATCTGCATGACTTTAATATCCCCCATCCTAGCTTAGGGATATTCTGCTTTGAGAAAAACATTACCCTCCAGCAAAATGTAGAACAGTATCTCTGTTAATCTCAGCAGCCACACGGCTTCTCCAGCCTTTAAATCTCCAAATTAGTCCATCCCTAATTTAGTCCTTTCATAGCTCCAACTGTCAACCTGCTCTTGTTTCTCTATCATAACCTAATTTTGTCTGCAAAAGGTTCTTAAGTGGGGCACTATTTACACCTAACATCTCTCTTTACGCCTCTGTACCTTCTCATGAGCTTTACACATGACACAATAAATGCAATTCATCTGTTCATTAACAGTTTTCATAAAATTACTTTAGTAGTAGCCATAAGCAGAAGTTTCCATTACCTTAGTGGAAAAAACTTTGTAGAAAACACCTTTTTTTTTGTTCAGGTGGAGTCTTTTTGGTTGTTTTTTAATAATTTTTTTAACAATCTGGGAAACATACTGAGGGACAAAATAAAACCAAAAAAGAGTAATGAAAAATTGTCTGGACAGTTTACTGTGAAGGAAAATAATCTGCTACAATTTTACAAATGTCCACCATTTTAGCAAGTTCAGAGTCTGATAAAATCAATGCTTTTTGTTCTCCCAGCTTACTCTAGTGAGCTCTGGCTCTAATGCTTTGAGAGTTTTCAGGCTTTAAACACCATCAGCCTCCTTAAGCTCCTCCTCCCTGTGTTCACAAAACCTCTCTGGTACCTGGCCCAGCAGGCCCAGAATACTTCAAGCTTGCCCCAAGGATAGCAATTCTATTTCAGTCCATGGCTTCTCTGCTCTCTCTGCATTAGCCTTCTCCTAAAGCCAGCCATCAGCAGAAATGTGCTCACACAACCCATTCACCAAGGTAGCAGAATGTTACTGAACTTTAACACGGGAGATAGGTGCTCATAATGCTCCAAGACTCTGTGCCCTGAATTTGGATCTTGTATTCAAATGTACCCAAAACTTCAAAAAAAATTTTATGGACTGCTTTGGATGTATATAATACAAGACACAAGCAAGAGCTATTTTAATTATCATTTTTGTCAGCTCTTTTAAATTCAACAAGCCTATAGAGAATGTCCAAACTTCAAAGACTCCCAATAAAACTCCAGAAATATCTTTTCTAACAGCTTAGCCTGTAGGTAAAAACCTTTTATTGCACCAAATCTTTTACTGCATATGTTGTTTTCCTGGGCATCATCCAATCGATTGCCCCAAGATGTCTTCACTATAATACACCAGTTCTGAAGTGAAACATCTGATAAGTGTGTAGCTCTGCCAATATTGTCATCAGTGCTAGATATTAACTCACCAAGAAGCCTTAATAAATCCTGTACACTAATGAAGCTGTTAAGTTAATCAGAATTCATAAGTTGTAACAGATTCCTCAACTTTCCCATGGAACAAGAGTAGAAATTCAATTCATTCTCATGCAGCAAGAACTGCAATATGGGAGAAAGCATCTCTTTACATGCCTGATCCTAAGGGAGGACATCATTAGGGAGATCAGTCAACTGTAATGAAACTTCCTTATTGGAAGCCACTTGATCTCAGAGTTAGTGATGATTTGGGGAACTCTTTTTCTTTGTCTGGAGTATCATTCTTTTCTACTGTAATAACTTACAGTTTGCATATTTCATTGCACAGATCCAAAGTAGCTAAGAAAGTATTGGTGTGAATTCATGAAAAGCCAAGCAGTATATTCTCTATCTAGCTCCAAATAGTTTTGTGCCACATCTCTTCTATGCATTTAGTTCCATTGGCCATTTGAGATCTCTCTTTTAGGCACCTGAACCAACAAATTTCCTGGAAAGAGAATCACAGTTAAGTCACACAAATGTGCTCCTGAAAGATTTTCTTAAAAATCTCTTCAGAATTACAGTTCTCCCTCCTCTCCTGTATTTTTTTTTTTTTTTTCACATTTGTTGGCTAACACTTGAGGCTATATTTCAGCTAAATGCTGTTAGCCTGTAATCCTGATATAATGCAAATCATGTATCACTACATACATACTAAATACATTTCTAAACTAAAAAAACCCACAACATTTCTTCAAATTAAGTTACTTCATGAGTGAATCTAAAAAGCTAACAGCATTGGTTAAGCACTATAGATAAGAAATCTATCAAAGCAAAGAGGAGGAGGATGGCAGAAGAGCTCTGGTCCTGCAAGCTGCTTGCCATCAGCAGGCAAATCTAGTAGCCATGTGGACCCCCTGCAGAGAGCCTATTCAGTAGATAGGTGTCCCTTTCCACCAAGAGTACATTGAAGAACTGAGACTGCTGTAATTTGGAAAAGGAATACTGTGTTTTAGTCAAAAGGTAATCATAAATGCCTCTAAAAAAAGAATAAAATTACCCATCAAATATTTAACAGATTGCCTTGAGTTACAGCTTACAAATTCCTACTTATCAAGTTGTAGTTTTGAACGGGGTTATGGCTAAAACAAAGCTTTACTGCTGGAAAGCCATCAGGGAGTTCCCCTTTTGTGGCGCTGCATCCATGTTACAAGTGGTTTGCTAGTAAACATAAGATTAAATGTTCGCTGTAGATCTCATCAACACTAAACACAAGGCTGAAATGTCTGTGGCTCACTTCCAGGCGGCAAATTAGAGAGTAATCGGCAGTGTTACTCCAAACAAGGCTTGATGCTTTTATCGACTGCATCACCATCTCATGCAAAACCTAATGTTCAGTCAATAGCTCTTGTTGGAGGGGAGCCACTAACTCACTGTTCCTGTCAGTATTCCTTATCTAATTACAAATGGACTGCAGTTAGAGCAACTCTATCTCCTTAGCCCAGTCCACCTTGGCTGCAACTTTTAGGACAGACTGACCCACATCTATTGCTATTCTGCAACTGCCAGGGCCTGCTCCTTCTAAAAAATCCTTCCTACTACTCTTATGGAAATCTCTATTTTTGTTAAAATTATACAGTAACTTAAAACCACTACTATAATAACAGCAAGGGAAAATAGCAATTTCAGAACCTCTGGAAACATGCCACATCTGGATAGTTCATACAAATTATATACAAAAGAAACACTCTTCCAGTTCACAGAAGCCAAAACAGGGCAAGCTAGAGGTATATACATTTTGGTCTACTTTATAACTGCTCTATGGCATGGGCAAGGCCATCAGGCAGAGCCATCTGATATAAAATGCTGTAGTTTTAGCTGCCTCCCAGCAACAGAAGCATGTCTCAAATTGTATAACCTAAACCTGAATTCAAATAAACTTGAGATTACAAGGTAGAAAAATTTATCTTACTGTTGAGCATTTCTTTGACTGACACTTGAACACCTGATCATCCAGGTAGAAGATAATGCCCTTCTTTAGGGGAAAGTCTGCCTTCAGACTAAGGGAATTAAAAGAGAGTGAATGGCAGAAAGCCTCTATAAACACAGAGCTATTTAAAACAACCTTTCACCCACTTTCCACATCACTTTTGTTTGTTTGTTTGTTTTACCACTACTGGGACCCACTTCCCTCCACTCAAAAGGTACCCCATGGAACTCCCTCATGCAGATTAGCACTTCAGTCTTGTCTTTCAACATATAACAGGAGTTGCAACTTCCTTTCAAAATACCAGTAAGAGAATCATAGGAACAAATGTCTTTACAAAACTGAAATGAGTAACTCAAACTAGCTTAACCTGAAAGAGTTCAGTGTTTGGAGATTCCACATGGGAGACAGGATGACTATGTGCAGTTGTCCCCAAGGAAACATTTCAAACCCACCACTGACATGCAGTAGGTATGTAAGAACTTGCCCCTCTCCTCACAGTTAGGTCAGACCCTCACCTATGGAGAGGAGATGATTTTAATCTCTTTATTTTAGATAATAATGAGATTAAATTTCCCCTCAACACATTCCCCTCAACACATCACAGTCTTTGTGTGACTGTTGTCTGGATTTTGGGTTTGAGTGCACTTTGATGAAGTTTGCAGATGGCACCAAGTTTATTAGGGAAGTAGACACTCTAGAAGGGAGAACCACTTTCCAAGGAAGACCTGAACAGGCTAGAAGAGTGGGCTAAAAAGAACCTTATGAAATTCAATGTGGACCAGTGTAAGCACTTAGGAAAACACAACCCAGGAGTGCAGTTCACACTGTGATCCACCTCTCTGGAAAGTAGCTCTGTAGAAAGGGACCTGTGGGTCCTGGTGGACAACAAGTTCAATATACGTGATCAGTGTGCTGCAGAAGCAAGGAAAGCCAACAGGCTACTGGGCTGCATCAACAAAGGCATCACCAGCAGAGACAAAAAAGTCATCATCCCACTCTACTCAGAGCTTGTCAGGCCACACCTGGAATATTGCTGGTCACCACTATAACAAAAAAGATGTGGAGACGATCCAGAGCAGGGCCACAAAGATGATCAAGGGACTGGGAAGGCTGCTGTATGAAGAAAGGCTGAGAGAACTGAGCTTGTTTCAGCCTTGAGAAAAGAAGGCTTAGGGGAGACCTTATTGTCATGTTCCAGTACTTAAAGGGTGGCTGCCAAGAAGATGGAGGCTCCCTTTTTACAAGGAGTCACACGGGAAAGATGAGGGATTGTGGGCACAAGTTACTGCTGGGGAGATACCTATGGGACATCAGAAGTAAATTTCTCACTATGAGAACAGTTGGACATGGAAATAATCTCCTCAGGGAAGGGGTGGATTCCCCAACACTGGACACTTTTAGGACTCAGCTTGACACGGTTCTGGGCTGTCTCATCTAAACCATGTTCCTACTTAGAAAGGCTGGATCAAATGATCCTTGAGGTCCCTTCCACCCTGACATTCTATAATTCTATGATGATTCAGGAGTCCTGATTATAAAGGGAAAAGGTCAAAAACTAGTGATGAAGCCAAGAACGTTTCCATAGGACAGACAGAGGGTGAGTAAAAGGCTAAAAAATTTGCAAGTGCTAAGGATAGCTGGACAGTTTTAACTCGAATGTGCAATCAGACGACTTTGAGAATGAAAATGTAATTCAGCAACTAACAAGCTTCACAGACCTTTTTCTACATGTAATGGTGACAGATACAAAGAAAAGTGCTTGTAGTAAAGCATGTAAGTGAAAAAGCAGATACAACAGGGTTGAAACAAGAGAAGAAAAAGTATGATGAATCTCTTCCAATCGATACATATGGAGGCTTACAAAAACTGCTGGGAAAGTGAAACTGTGGTGAATCATCAAGACAATCTTAAATTGTACTGAGTTTGTCACAAAGAGCTTTTGTTGGAAATTTGTTTTATTATACCATGTTACTGGCTAATCAGAAAAATAATAAACAAATAATTTAAAAACTTATCTGAATTAATGGTGAAAATTCCATACTATATTTGGTATGTCTCTTTACACATTACTAAAACTTACAGATTAGTCGATAAAAAGGCAAAGTAGAAAGGACTGCCTAAATATTATAAGCATTTTTAACAAACTAATATTACAGAATTGGTTGTGGAGCTTTCCTAACAAAATCAATGTATCTGGGAAGTGAAGTTCACTTGCTGAATTATGATTTCAAGAAATTCAGGGCAAAGATGTGGTAGCCTCTATTCTCAAAAGCTGACCAGAAATAAAAAAACAAGTAGAAGAGCAGAGACCTTAATATGCTAATTCAGAAAACACAGCAGCCTCAACTTCATGCCTTTCGCCATTATTTGTGGTGTCAGGTTAGTGGTTTAGGTAATTTAATATTCCCCTAAGGTGCAGTCTGTGTCACTATACTTGCTACATGAATAAGAAACAAGGAAGAAAACAAACTTAGCAGACTTCCAGCTCACTAGGATATTTATTTACAAAGGATCAGAGCAAAGAAAAGAGGAAAGGTAAGTCGCAGACAGCAAAGGCAGGTAGAGAGCTCAAACTTCCACAACTGCAAAACATCCACAGCTTGGCTGAACAGACTCCATGATGTGCTCAGTCAGACACTGAGATCTCTGTGGAAATGAAGGCACTATGAATGTATACCATGGCATTAATAATTTTGTGATACTTACCTGTCTACATTTTTTTTATACCATTGCTTTCTACTTTAATGGCTAGGATTCCACACAAGATTAGCATCAACCCAGTCCCCCTGCTACTTGGATAACAAAGATTAAGTAAAAGTATATTTTTCATTATAATAGTTCTCTCCTACTTTCCAGCAAAGTTGCTGAGAGAAGGTGAAGAGAAGCATTCCTCTTTCTCACTTTATATCATAGCATCACACAGACTAATGTAATAATCACTTTCCTACACTCATCAGACAGGGAAAAATTATAATCGTCATTTTACCTTTATGGAATAAGAATAAAAGAGTGACAAAGTCAAAGCCTAAGAATCACCAAAAAGTCTGAAGCAAGAGACAGAACTGAAATTCAGACTCTCTTGTTATTCTCTCTTGAAGCAAACCACTTCCTTCAAAAGACTTCTATTGCAAACACACAAATTAAGGCTAAACCTATTTGCTGCAAGTTGTACATATAATTTTTGTCCTGCTTTTTAAGTATACCAAATCTTGCTTTTTCTCTTTTTACAGCATACAGACAGATAGGGACCAAGACAGCTGCAGAACGCAAAACCATTCTGTAGATGCCTGAAGTCAGCCAAGGGGCAATGCAAAGCCTATGCCTGAGGTCTTGCACTCTGTCCACTAAGGGAAATTCAACCATGGCATTTTCTGATAAAACATTATACAATCTCTATCACTTGTTTTGTATCAATATATAATAACCTGGTGCTACAACATATAGTGTTTAATGTTCCTGTCTGGATGTGTCAAATACTTCCCCAAAACAAAGCACCAGAGAGCCCGAAACACTGCAGTCATGAAACTTTTATCCACTCATCTACAGCATTGTCTTTTCAAGGTCAGTTTTCTGATGAGAAGCTTCGTATACACATTCTGGGCCCTCAGCTATCCCTGCCCAACTCACAGATTTTTTAGTTACAACAGAGGAGAAAAAATTTCCTTGATATCAAAACAGAGTTATGAAATACAGTGGAGGCACCATTTCACCCCAAAGCCATGATTCCATTATTAATTATACACATTTCTTTTACTCACTGGTATTCTGTATTTGAAACCAGGCACTAACAGCTAGCCTCACATTCTGAGGCTTGGTTAAGACTCTGGCTAAACTACAGAAAATTTAAATCAGAAGGGTCACCTTTAACTCTGGTATCATACTGCTGACTGAAAATGAAGAGTATCTTAATATATTGAAAATGACTGTTGAGATTTGCTGTGATCAGAAGAGATAAGAGAAAATATCTACATTTGAGAACAATTCCTCTCACTTTCTCTCTCTGTGGGTTTTCTTTTCTATATACAGACAGATTAAAAAAGAAAAAGATCTTCTGTGACCTACAAAAACTTACAAGGGAACTCAAGAAAAATATATTATTAAATAACACTTAATTTTAATCTTTTTTTACATTCAGCAGCTATCCCAGATACATTTTTCTTGGAAGTTTCGTTCCCTCATTTTTCTGATAGCTAAAACCTTCAAATTTACTTTTACTGCATATGCATAGGTTAGCAACCTTTCTTGCTCAGAAATTTTTCTCATAAAGTCTCTATTTTCGATTTTCAGGAGAATACATATTGGAGGAAGAAAACCTTTCTCCTGCTGAGACATTCACCTGCAGCAGCATTTCCAGCAGCAGTAAAATGATTCTTCCTAATACCTAGGAAAGGTTAAGCCTTTTAGAGACACAGGCTGTTAACACAATTGAAAAGGATACTTAAGAAAAGAACAACCGGGTAGAAAGGTGTCTCTCTACTTTCCAAACTAAATAAAGTAATGCAGATCTTTCTGAAGTCAGCTTCCTGACTGCTAAGAAAACAAATTCCTGTTTCAAAAAGGAATAATGACAGCAAGGTATGCATGCTTCTTAACTAAGTCTCATCAGGTAATCTGCATGCATAATGAACAAGCAACAAACAAGTAATCAGTAATCTTCTACTTCCAAATCTATTCCTCTGGTGAGAAAACAACTAGTCACATACAATAGCTTTTTTTTTTTTCTTAAAGTGTTTGCCTGAAGTCGTGCTAATGAACTGAACAAGTGTTATTCCAAAATTAATGATGTAAAGGATTTCAAGAGCCAAGGTAAGCGCTGAGATTAACAATAACACATCTGATCTTGTAAACCAGAGATGGTCCTTTGAGAGCCTGGAAAATCAGTTCTGGGAACTATCCTATGCTGAATGAGTGGAGATTAAAATGAAAGATCTTAGATGTTCCGATTACTTTAAAAATGTGCGACTGTATTTCTAATCTATTTTAGAAAAGAAGGCATTCAGGAAAAAGGTGCAGATCTTTGTTTCAAACTGACTGTGTTTTATGACACTTTATGGCTAAGAGCATGTCTAATGCAGAGATCATACTGTGTGACTAAACAATTTATGAGCAATTTGTAAGGATACCAATTTTCCCTGTCAGTTAAAAAACAAAAAACTATTACAAACCTCATTTCAGTTTACGAAATATTTCAGAAGAACTACATATTTTACTTTTCAAGTTATTTATAAGTTCTGCTCACAGTACAAAGAAAACCTCTTTTGGACTAATCCTGGCAATACACCAATTGCCCAATTTTCAGTAGTTTGACCAATTAAGGCTTCCCTAAAATATTTATCCATTTTAGAATGATGCTCAAATTAAGCACTCACAAATGGCAACGACCAAACTCTGCCATTATTTTCAGTTCTGTTTACAAGTATGGCCATTAAAGCACAAACCATCTTTAATAAAAATGCCTGGATAATAACAGTAAACTGTCTCCACCATTTTCCCAATATATTTTGAGAAAAACAATTATTTACATTCTAAATGCTGTAAAAAAACCCCTACTTAATATAATAGAAACAGATAAATAAGAAACACAGTCATTCAGAAATCCGAACTTTCACCTGAAGATTTATTGAGATCATTAAGTCTGAACAAATGTATGCCTTGAATAATCTGGTAATAATAGGGCATTCTGTACTATTTCTGTAAAATCACCTTTATTTTCTATCACATATAGCCATGCAATGGAATATGGAATCGTGTCACAGCTCTAATTGAAGAGAAAGACTGTATAATACTATAATTTTGAAAACTCGTAACTGCTGGTTGCCTCATATCTTTGGTCTTTTTTTTTTTTTTAACTTTAAACCTTGGAAGTATCTTGAAAATGCAGCAGAAAACCTTTCAAAACTGGTAACAGCCAGTTCCACACAGCTCAGTCTACAATGTCAGTTTACTCTGTCTGGTTACCTGACATCTCCACTCTATTCAGGGTTCATCACACACAGTCACTCTTCTGATTAATGGCTAATTTATTATTTGCCTTGCAAATGTTTATCTGCAGGGAGATGAGGTAAATATACTTCAGCTCTGACAAGCACCATGACCACTCTCTCTGTCTGATGGAATGGTCAGCTGATGGTGTCCCAGAGGAGTCATACCCTGCCTTACGTTTCCCAGACAGTCCTCTGAAAGGCAAAGTATCTATTTTTAATGAGCCCAGTGCAAAATCAATTAGCTGGTGGCTTAGAGAAAGAAATTAATAATCACATTTATTTTGCATTTTCATGAAACCCATCGAAAATAACCTTCCACATTAATCACATGCATTGCTATTTTTCTGCAGGCTGAGGAACAATTTCTTTAAAGAAAAATAATTTAAAAATCTCTATAGCACAATATCACAGCTTTTCACCTGAAAAATGCTATAGCATAGTATAAAAAAAGCACTCAAGGAAAATACAGTTCTAGAAAGAACTAAAAAGAGAAGATAAGTTTCTGATGTAAATCTCTAATGCCATTCAGATGGGAGACAACCAACTCCATATGTCATATTATTATAACTCTACTGCAGCAAGCAAGTCTTCCCAAAGTGCAATTTGTTATGAAATTTTCCTTGTACCTGGAAACTAATAGGTCTCACTCCATTTGTGAGGATTCTTCTAAGTCACAAATACAACCATATATTGGTGGGGAAGAACACTAGATACTCAGAATTTAAGAAGACAAAAGAAACAAACTTCCACAAACCGCAGTGTCGTTAAATAATGCTAAAGTATTGACAGTAGGCAAGAAAACTTCAGTTAGCAAGTTAATTTAATTAATTAAAGTTTAATACAGATTCATTATATCAGAAAGACTAAATCTATGCCTCTCTTAATATGCACGACAGAAGATACACTGGATTTATTATTTGCCCTCACAGACAATGTTGACACTATACCTGGGTGCAATCTGCGGAGGGCAGCTTTAAAATCTTACAGTAAGAGTCCCAGTGGTTCAACAATCTCCATCATGAGGTGTCAGCTGCAGAAACAAACTCCTTTGTTAGGAATTGCTCCACTGAGATCCAGAATGTACAACACTGAAAGCAGTGCTCCGTATCAGCATTTCCCAACTCCTACTTGGCCTGCTGCCATCAGAGGCTTAGAATTCTAGGGGTGAACCATGCCTAAAATGATGAGCAAAATAATTTTGCTGAAGTCTGGGGAGATCTAATTGCATAAGAGAATCAGAAGCAGACATAAAATCTCTAATTTTCACTATACAGTGAATACTAGAAATGTCACAGTTTAGTGCTAGGATCTCAATTAAACAAACGATAGATGCTCTCTATTAACCCCTCTCTTTTCCAAAAAAGGGAAAGGAAAGAGAATAAGGGAGAAAGACTTTGACGGGGGAAGCTAAACTGTACAGTTTTAATGAAACAGTAAGGGTGAAAAACAAAATAATGAAATATATAAAAAATATATACAAAACCATTATCATGCTCCTCCCATGCCCCAGTAATTCTCACACCACTACTAAGACTGGCCCTGAAAAGTCCTGGGCTGGGCTCCTGGAGGCAGCAGATAGGAACTGGATAAAGGAACACGCAGATGAGAATCAAATGCTGAAGAATAGACAGAGTCCTTCAAGGACACAAACCATGGATGAAAAGAGTCAAACCCTCATGATCCCTCAGATTTATATCAAGTATGATGCATTCAAGATGAAATGCTTCATTTGGTCACTATTGGTCACCTGTCCAGCCTGCTCCTCCCCCTGGGAAGGTTGGAGGTGTGATGCACAGAAGTGAGACTGACTGGCCGGTAGTTCCCTGGGTCTTCTTTTTTTCCAGGTTTGAAAATGGGTTTATATTTACCCTTTTCCAGTCAGAAGGAACTTGACCAGACTGCCATGACTTTTCAAATATGACGAACAGTGGCTTTGCAACTTCATCTGAAAGTTCTTTCAGGAGCCATGTGTGAATCCCATCAGGTCCCATGGATGTGTTCAACTTCAGGTCCTATAGATGGTCTTGAACATACTCTTCATCTACAGTGGGGAGATCTTTAACCCAGTCCCTGCCTTTGGCTTCTATAACATGGAGGGTGTGACCAGAGTCAGTGAAAATTGAGACAAAGTAGTCATGGAGTATTTCATCCTTCTCCATATCTTGGACAACCAGGTCACCAGGTTCCTTTGGAGTGAGCCCACACTTTCCCTAGTCTGGAACCACTACTGCTGCAGTTACTAGACCATGGCACTGAGTGCCACATCCAGTCTCTTTTTAAATATCTCCAGGGATGGAGAATCCACTACTTCCCTGGGCAGCCCATCCCAATGTCTGATCACCCTCTCCGTAAAGAAATTCTTTCTAATACCCCACCTAAACTTCCCCTGGCACAACTTAAGTCCATGCCCTCTTGTCTTGTTGATAGTTGCCTGGGAGAAGAGCCCAACCCCCCCCCTGGCTCCAGCCTCCTTTCAGGGAGTTGTAGAGAGCGATGAGGTCTCCCCTGAGCCTCCTCTTCTCCAGGCTGAACACCCCCAGCTCCCTCAGCCTCTCCTCATAGGATCTGTGCTCAAGATAAGCCAGATGTGCCTGGCACCTTAAATCTAACACGTCTAAGTCATTCTTTGGGGCTCCTGGTTTTTTCTATAGCCTGATTGGCATCTCAGATTCCAGAAGCGAGAGGAAGTGAAAGCTGTTAATGTAGTGCATAAACAGATTTCTTGGTCCTTGGCATGCACCACTGGAATCAAGTTTTGTCTGTGATTCCATAGGAGCAGGATAGAGTTTTTTGCATAAGGAGCTGCAACTATGACAAGATATTGAATCACTAGAAGTACATATGTACACTTTGTATACAACTATATGGTGTAAAAATAAGGCTTCCAACATCTGAAGTTTAGCTGAGACGCTTGTGTTCTGGACTGGCAGGTCAAATACCTGACACAAACAGAAAGTACACACAGTTTGCTGTTTGGTTGCTTGTCAGAATAGTATTCAGAAGAAATTCCAACACAGGACACCTAGGAGCTAGACAAACACTTCAGCAGACTTTTTAGCCTACAAATTTGGTACATAGCTCCACCCTTTTTAGGTTCTGCAGAATAGCGCTCTTTTTTTCAAGGAGAACCACATTAAAATGCAGTCCCTTGAAGCTTAATTCCCAATGAGATTAACAGTGACTTCTAGCAATGGTCAGGAACTTTCCCAGGGCTAATTTCTGTGTGTGTGGACTGAGGAATACACAGTACAGTATATGCCAGTGTCTGAGGCAGGACACTCTGGCCTTGTTATTCAGACATCATATATGTAACTAGTCCTGACAACTGCTGATTATATCTTTTTTAAAGGGCTGCTGCCTTTTTTTGTTTGCCAGTTATCCTCTGGTGTATATGCCAATGCAGACAATGTCCCGTCACTGTAATTGTCACTCAGCTGTCTGTCAGTGATGAGAAGAAAAGGGTGACAGCCTTGACATCCCACCAATCATCCCTCTGGAAAATTGATATCATCCTTCCCAGTAAACAACAGCTAAAGAATCGACCAGCCTTGCCTGCACATCCCTGAACAATCAGCTTCCATTAAGGGCAGAAGCCACACATTTATCCCACTGTATTCCAATCAATAGTATGCTGACTTGTTCTACGTTCCAACATGCCACTTCTCAAGGTCTGCATTTAGCCCAAGCAACTTTTCAAATCCTTTCCAGGTCTTTCAAACTTAAACGTAGGGATGCAGATTTTGGGACCTTTGTGAAGTCCTCTATTTTAATGTCAAATATCTTTCTTCCATCAATTTGGCATATTTACTTCAGTTCACAGGAGGTTTACCAGATTTATCTTCTTGATTAAAAGGTATTTTCTTTAACAGTGAAACTAAGTCACAGTATGTGACAACACTACATCTTTTTACTACTTACACCTTGTAGACTTGCATTTACACGGAGTTATGCTTTAGAGATAATTTATGTATATTGTCTCAAAACTGGCCTTATTTTAAATTAACTTAAATTTATTTACATACAGAAAATGCTGTCTGGCAATCAGAATTGTTTGCTAAATATGAAGTCAGCAATCATTTATACATCGTCCAGTAACCTAAAACTGTAGAAAATTAGCCTGGTAAAACAGTAAAACCACCACAAGCTGGCATATACAATCTTTCACGGTAAGAAAACCAGTTATTCATAACTCCTGGAACATACATCTTGAGATAAGATTCCTGAACACAAGAGGAAGAAAACAATGGTTGGTAGGATGACTTCAGAACTTGCAAAAAGATTGCAAATCTGCAAGTGCAGTTGAAGATGATTGCTTCACTCTATTGCTTTACATGAGATAGTATGTCAGCAGCTGTTACTGTCTCATTCATAAGTATTTCTCTATGTGCAAATCATGTAGAAATCAGGTGGGGCTATTACAGTACCAAATCTCTTACAGGCACCAGGGGGTGTGCCTATGCAGCCCAATGCCTTAACATTCATAAAGCCAGAGGCTCTCTACTTCTGATTGTGTAGATCAACTCTCACTTGTAATCTTGTGATATTTCATCCGCACACATCCCAAGGCTATTGTGGCACTGCTTTTTCTACTATCACCAGTACTCTTCTCATAGACTTACCCCAGCAGATTCTGACCACTGTCATGGTGGTTTCTTGTGACTGGCACAGGTGCCTGAATCACTCTGCCTTCTGGCTTTTAGCCTACAAGTCCAGGTGAAGGTGTCTTCACTGTTCCCATCTTTTAGCTTGAAGCTGCAGCACACTGCATAAAGTGTAGCAGAGATGTCCACAGATGCCCACAAATCCAGAGGGCAGGTTCCTGTCATGTTCAGACACACCAAGCTTAGCCTATCAACCAACATGCAAGACCTGCACCTGATTGCATATGCTCTCACCACTTCTGTAGGTACCCCAAGCAGGAAAAGCCACTTGGGAGCTGAGTGGGTGTCCATAAACTTACTGTGAGAAAAGTGCTTAGGGAAACTACCTACTGCATTACAGGGGGTATGTCCAAGGACACACTTTACATCTCTTCCCAGGCAGACACTAGGAAGCAGTCATCACTATCTGGCTCTCTTTTATTCTCTTTCATTTGCTGGGTTTTGTTTTGGGGTTTTTTTTTGGTTTTTTCCCTAAGATTTGAAGATTCCTCAACTCTGAAGCTGGTGTATCCTGTCAGCTACAGACCTCTCTAATAAAGCTTTCTGCACATAAGCATGCCTGAACATCCTTTGTGCACCATCACCAGCAACAACTGACAACAGATAAAGTGACAACTGTTGGTACCTAGTACAGAAAAAAGATAAATTTTGAAAGTACCTGGAGCAGAATTTGCCTTTCCAAACTATATTAATGATCACAACATCATGTGTCCAGATAAAGTACTATTATAAAAGCAGAAAAATCATTTATGTGATGGAAGATCTTCATCATTCTTGTAGTACTAAGGCCCACCACACTTATATGTAATTGGGAACGTAAAATTCTGCTTAGATGCTGATACACAGAGAAGGCTGCTTATTCTGTCTTCTAAGGAAGCATATTAGCATTGATAGATATACTCTTAAATTCATTTCTTAAGAAAATCTAGGGTTTATCATTATAGGTTTTCTTTGTTTGGAAGTCTAGACACTACTTGTGTAACATGTAAACCATGAGGGAGTTCACTGTCCCTTTCACTTCGCTAAGTGGACACAATCAATACCTTAATGGGAATGTTTGGAAGCATCCATAGGCAGACCAAATTGGCATATTACAACACTTTTTCCAGCCTGTGCATTAAGTTCATTAACTTTTCTCATTTGAATTACAAATTTCATTTCTCTGATCAAGATGAAGACATGGCTCTCATTTACAGGCTCAGATTTTTGCTGTGTTAATGCTTTACAGGGAACGATAAAGTTAATGCAGCGGAGAGACATCATGTCACCCCTATTGGTAGACAATTATAGATAAGGTTCTAAATTCCAATAATCCTGATGGGAGGCACACAGGAGCTTCTGTAGAGGAACAACTAAAAATATTATGCAGAGGGGCCAAAAGGCTAATCAACCGTCTTAGAAACATATTCATGCTTGTCACAACAAGAGCACACCATACAAAAGCAAAATGTGTTATTTAATTTCAGCTCATTTAATGAGCAAACACATCCCCAATTCTCCTTCACATTCATCATTAAACTGCTAATTAAAATCTTGTAGAAAGGTTTAAAGTTTAAATGAAACACTTCTCTAATTTTATGATATTGTACTTATGAGAGTTAATAAAGCTTTGGAAGAAAACTGTATCTTATCAAAACTCTGTAAGGTCAGATAAAGTATAGACTTATGTACTAAGGCACAACACACCTCTTCCAAAAAAGTTTAAAGCAGTCTTTTGAGAATTTGTTAACATATTTGAGTAAAGAACCAAAATATCCAGACCTAGGTGTTTTTAACCTTGAATTAATGTACTAAGCAAATAAGACAGAACAAACTCCACACATAAAAAAATTAAGAATAGAAGAGCTATGAAATAAGAATTGATATTAAAATCTCAGAGCTTGTTGGTGAAATAGAAATAATGACAGAATTGATACCCAGGCATTTAACTTGGAGGTAACAAAGTTTTGGATTTCCTTCAGAAGTAGCAAAAGCAAAATATTGTTCCAAAATTCATTTCTCATTTCAGTAAGCATACACATTCCTCTTCAAGGCCATGCCATACCAAGATGACGTTCAATTATGCTAAACAAATGGCAGGCACAAAAATCTCTTCCCAGATACCTCAGTAATTTTCTCACTCTTTCAGTGCTGAGGCTACAATTGAATAATTACTAATGGCAGATCCATGTTTCTGCTCACAGTATAGATTTGCCCCCAGATCAGCAGTATAAAACTGCTTTCCCAAATATTGGTGGAGAATCTGCTGAAGTCTTCTCCTGAGGGTAAGCACTGTAACTTCCAGGCAGTCTGTGTTGAGGGCTAATACGAAATGGGTCCTTTTCATATATGGCCAAACACATAAGGTCACAACTTAGTCCAGTCTGAGTAACTACAAAATACTGTATATAGCATTATCAAAGAAGGTTAATTTGTTCAGAAGAATCACACTTGACTGCTCGCTCATGCTCTCTTTCATAATCAAGGGTACTAATTTTGAATTTAATTTTAATTTCAAAGTAGCTAGACTGCCCCATTTAAATTCAAAGCAAGAGGTATTTAAGATCATCTCCTATTGTGACTAATAAACTTTGTCTCCCTTAACACAGACACATGGAAACGTAGAGGGAGAGACAAATGTCAGTGGAAATTAATGTGAATGGGACTGCATACATACTGTTCAAAATCAGAATTTCAGTAGGAATAAATTACCTTCATTAATTGATTATGGATTTTTAAAAATATATGGCATTTAAAAATGCAGAGCATAGGGCGTTACACTGCAATGGAAGTCATTCAGCTGTTACATCTCTGTCTGTTTAAAGTTGGTGGATTAATGAGTGATGAAAATCTTCTGTCCAAGACCTCAGTCAGTTTTACTATATTTTCTGACTAGTGGGAATAGTCAATTCTCACTCATATAATATTCATGGGTATTTGATTTTTAATGGCAAGTTACATTTTCAGGCTTTTGTGCAGGTGCTTCATTCCCAGAGTTGGTTTGAAGATAGAGAAAATGACTGGATGCCTTTAAACAAGATGAAGCTATGTATAACACAATTAAAGAGAATGGGGAGGCCAAGGATTGAAAGGATATTAACTATGTTTGAGTAGTCGCCTACCTACAAAATTTTTCACTGTTTTCTTACTCAAATATAGTTATGCATGTGCATTTAAGGGGGACTGCTTAGGTAAGATCTTTCCTTTCAAATGGAAGAATAAAAAATACCAGGCATACACTTGCATCAAAATTATAAATAGCAAGATGTAGAAGTAATATTCCACTCTGCTTTTGCAACTCCTCCTTTCTTTCCTTTAAAGATAAAAATACCACCCTCACTAAGCAAAGTCTAAATTGATACAATTACTAATGTAAATATTTACAGGTAAGCCTACATGTGAAGGATTTGACCAAATGAAATAACTGAAAATCTTTCACAATAAATTATGTCAATCATTTTTTTCAACAGGATTTAGAAAATACTCAAGCCTCAAGGAAGAACTATAGGAGGTAACCAAGGATGTCTGTTGTATTTTCTATCTTGAATCCATTTTAGAAAACCTACAATAAAATTACTAGCAAAATATCGTATGCCGTCAAGATTATTGTCAGAAAAAAATGGAATATTTATTTATTCTGAAGGTCTTGTGCTGTTGTTTGCTTTTGGTTTCTTTTAAACAAACTACCACATAAAAGAAACAATACTCTTTTTCAGTTGTGACTTTCTGAAATCTGCACAGACTTTTTACACTATTGCTCCCAGTTTCCTATGAAAAGACCAAAGCCTTCAGTAATAAATCTCTATGTTAATTATGAGTTAAACTAGAAAATTATGAAGGAAAAATTCCTGGTAACACAATCTACCGCTTCAAAAAGCGGTTCCAATAAAGCAAAGTACACGATCTTGTTTTCACTGCCCAGTACACAGAGTATACACTCAATTTATTTGAGTCACAGAGCAAAACACATAGGCATTTTTTCTGGCCCATTTGAGCCTTCAAAACAAAGTTCAAGGCCAGAACTGAAGAGCAATCCTGATATTTTCTTGCACTGAGCTTACTGTGGAGAAAAGAGAAAAACATTGACTCTTGAAAGATCCTGAAATCATCAGGTACTTGTTATGTGTTAAATGGTATCAGGTGGAGGCAAACTATGCCCTTTCTATATAAGGCCGCATTCATAAGCTTAATGTCTTTGCTAAATTAACTGTAATAGTGTTCCTTGTCAATTGTGTGCCTATATTTAACTTGGTTAACACTACTCCTTTAGTAAATGAAGCATTATAAAATTATGCTGGGTTTGCATTTTCATGCATGGAATAACCTTGTGATATTGATACAAAAATCCAATTCAAATCCAATTCAATTCAAAATATATAATTATTATTATGATGATCATGTGTTGTAGTTTTTTTCCCCTCAAGTTCTAAATAAACAGCTGAAAACCTCCAGGTCCTCCAGGACCTGCATTCCCTTCACAGTCATGCTTCCCTGGCTTTCTGAAACCAACCTCTTTCAAAGACCATGTGGCACAATGCTATGTGTTGTAGATTTGCAATTATCAGGCTCCTCCAGTCCAGAGTACTCTTTTACTTGTCTAATCAGTTAACCAGATGTTTTAATAATATTTTACATGGCCATAAGTTTTTAAGAAACTGAGAAACCCATATATTTTATCATCAGGTAAGAAAAAATATATACTGTAATGATTTCAGCCCAGAGGACAGTTATGTCTACCTTGCACATTTTAGTTAGCCATTGCTAATTAAGGCTTGCTGCTTTGCAACAACATGATAAATAGCTACAGAGTGTTTATTTCACATTTCTGAAAATGTATTCTCTATACATTAATCTCTTAGAACTTATGTCCTTGATGCCCTTCTCTTAAAACTGTAAGATTTACTTTGTGAGAAGGAGTCTTCCATGGAAATTCTCATTAATTGATGCTGATAGAGTACTCACCAGATATAACTACCTACAAACCAGAGCTATAGTTCAGAGGACAAAGGATCCCATGTTTCACTTTCAACACACATCTGCTGCTCTCTAACCAGAAATCTACTTCCTCTGCATCCCATGATCACTTACCTAGCAGCCTCAAACATCTTTGGTATTGCCTAATTCTCTCAGTGTTGGATAAATTGCTGATGCACTTACTGTGACCCTTTTTGTACTACAGGCAATGATAAAGATGCACAATGAGACCAACAGTATGAATTTAAGTATACTGGAGTTTGATTTCTCACGCTCACAGGAACATCCATTAATTCTGTTCATGAACTGATAAATCATCATCTTAAATGTAGTGACATTTTCTGGCCCACTACTCATAGTAGAAAGTTGTTCCAGAGCAGAACATTGCTAAGGATTATGATCAAAACATGACAAAATATAACAGAAAACTACCAGCAAGCTTTTCATGAAAGCAGTTACCCAATGCCACACTGAAGAGCATCCCAGTTCCCAGTGCTTCTCCAAGTGATGTGCAACCAGCTCTTAGGTGAAAAAGAATGGGAAAAATCCTGACCACACTTAGCCAAACATAAGAAAAATTACTTACCCTGCTGTGACAATATATGAATGACGTATACTCTGTGTGGCAGTGTACATGTGTTAGTACATAAAAATGTGACGTATGCATGGAAATCATGTTTTTATAATTGTATTTAACACTAATTAATAATGGCCTTATGTCAGTTATAGTCATATTCTAATTTATACAGCTCTAGAGAGAAAGAAAGAAAGAGTCCTGCTTTCATCTTTAATACTATCATCTTTGTTAGAGGCAAGTTGAACCACTGTGCCCTCCAGACTATCCTGAGCATATTCTTTTGTGTGTTTTTCTCATGCTTAAGCTGAAGAAAGTAGCAGGACACTATGGAAAACTTTGTCATTCAACAGAGCTTCTGGTCAGGCAGGTTGAAAAGTTGGAATACGAAGCAACAAAATAATCGCACAATGTCTACTGTAAACTATAATCATCATGCCAATTAAATTCCTATTAAACTGTACTTCAGAAGCATTTTATCCTTTAAGACCATGTAATAACTGTTCCCTAGAATAACTTCTGTGACTGCTAGTGACTGTGAACAAAGAGGGATTCAAAAGAAATTCTTTTTTATCTATCCTTCCACTGGCTCCTGGAGAATACATTTCACGCTGAAGAACTTGCCAGAAGCTCTTGAACTCAGAATATGAAGCAGGATTTTAATGAAAAATCAAATTTCACCCCAAGCAGCAAGCTACAGATTGATATTTTCTCTCATTCAAAACTCATACACAAAGCTGGTGTGTACAATTTGCACATAACCTACAATATAACTGTTCTTTCTCTTGGCAGACATATTCGAGGGGAACTGAAGATTGATTATATAGTCACTGGGTGTAACCTATTAATTCAGACACCCAAAGTCAAACTGTATGAAACCTTCACAATATTTTGCATTAGAAAATCTTCCCAACTCCCATACCATCTATGGGTCATCATCTACTTTTCACAAGAGAAATCTATGCGTCAGCCTTTTTACTTGGCTTTCCTTAGTCTTGTCTTCCCTTTTCTAATAATTTCACAGAAAATGCTAAACATTCAAAGATACACACTATATAAAACTAATCCTTCTCTGATATTTTCAAACTTTAAGCTACACATTGTTCTCCAAAGATGGCAGCTGAAACATATGCAAGATCTGAATTTTCATCCAGGTCATATTATAGCAGCTGGAAATGCACAGAACTTCTTGACTACACATTTTATTAGCGCCAATACCCTTCTGAACCAGAAACACCTACCTTATTACCATTATATCAAAACACACATTTCCATGCTATAGATAACAGGTATGTAAGTAGATATGCACATATGCAAGTAGATTAGATTTCAATTATTTTTTTTATTTTGAGTTACCAAAGAGTTACTAAAATTATTTTTACCCTCAGTTAAAAATACAGAATTTAAAAGAGAAAAGGCTGCACTGATGGCACTTCTGGGGGTGTAAAATTTCTACAGCAGGAAGAAGAGGAATGCATACTTTTGCTTGTGTCATCCATTGACTCGCTAATATTTCTATTTCGTAAGTACATATCCTGCAAAATAGCAACTTGCAAAATATTAGAAATACTTGGGTGAATCCACCCAAAATCTCTGACACCTTCAGTGGCATGAGTGTTTGTGGGACATTAACAAGCCCTCACACTGTTCAATACATTGCTGCAAGTTGCTTATTTCCATTCTGTTACTGCATGCATGATCTGCCACTGTTTGATGAATCACTGAGGAAAATGAGATCTGACAAAAAAGCTCCCTTTTCAGCAGCTGTGTACTATGACAGCATCAATAGAAAAACATATTATTGGTTCTAAAATGCCACATTTTTACCATTTACGTTGAATAAGACATGAAACTCTTTAAGAGGTGCAGCACTATGTTATTATTAAGGCCTGCTGACGCTATGGAGGGTGTGCTTTGAACTCTATTCTGTCATCACTCTTAATCTGCAACTAATCGCATTCCACTCAAAATAGAGGGAAGGGCCGTCTGCATGTTGACAACAGCGCAGTGATGAAGCATTGCACCCTTTAAAATCTCATTTACAGACTGGTTTCATTACCACCCACAACTGGCTGGGATCCAAGAGGAAACACACCTGCTCTCATTATGGCCATGTGATGGCTGCTGTTAACTGTATTTCCATGCAAATAAGGTGGCTCGAAGATGAACGCTCTGGAAACTATCTTTATCTTTCTCCTGACTGGCTTTGCTACCTTCATTTTGAGAGGTAACCCATACACAATCTGTGGATCACTCCTCAGGTTTACTAATTTGCTTTACTGATAGTTTCACAGTTAGTGACCTTGACTGTACTCTTTGGCTTCACTCTTCCACTATGCAGCACTTCCAATCTTCTAATGGACACGAGTTTATTAGTTGCCACTGCAGGTGAGTTCCCTATGCTAGGCAGTTTCCAAAAAGTGTTGGCTGAAAAAATGAATTCTAAACTAAGTGAATTTAGATGTACAAAGAACATTTTTCCTACGGGGGGGTTGAGTATTTAGCATATTTAGGCCCTAATATCAACAGACTGTTTCAATACAATCATACAAGTCAGAATATGTGTTAAAGATCCATAATTAACAGCAAATAAATTAATCACATTGTTCACATATGTATTGACATTACATGCATATGAATACTGAGGTCAAATCATGGCTAGTCTTACAGAGTAGCAACCATATGGGCTACTTAGGCAGAAAATGGATGGAATATGAAACATTCTGAATTTCCTGTTGGGGTAATTAAAATAACTATTTTAACAAAATATGGGTGTTCTGGGGTGTTCATTCAAGCACCGTGACAAGAGGCAATAGTTAGCAATAGGAAAAATAAGTAATGAAAATTTGTTATCTTCCACTCTGAGAATCACTGTTGAACATCCATCATCACAGAATCCCAAAATGCCAGTTTGTAAGGGACCTCAAGGACCATTTGATCCAACCTTTCTAAGTAGGAACACGGTTTAGATGAGACAGCACAGAACCTTGTCAGGCTGACTCCTAAAAGTGTCCAGTGTTGGGGAATCCACCACTTCCCTGAGGAGATTATTCCCATATCCAACTGTTCTCATAATGAAAAATTTACTTCTGATGGCCCATAGGTATCTCCCCAGCAGTAACTTGTGCCCACAACCCCTTATCTTTCCCGTGTGACTCCTTGTAAAAAGGGAGCCTCCATCTTCTTGGCAGCCACCCTTTAAGTACTGGAACATGACAATAAGGTCTCCCCTAAGCCTTCTTTTCTCAAGGCTGAAACAAGCTCAGTTCTCTCAGCCTTTCTTCATACAGCAGCCTTCCCAGTCCCTTGATCATCTTTGTAGCCCTTCTCTGGACCTTCTCTGCATCTTTTTTTGCATAAGAGGTACCAAAATGAACACAGTATTTCAGGTCTGTCGTAACAAGGCATATCAACTAAATACAAAGCAAATATAAAGCAGTAACCTTGCTCATACTTTGAAGAAATCTTTAAAACTTAATGTAAAATGCATTATTAATCTAAAAAATAGGGTATCCTTCCACTTCAGAGCTACTCATATATAGTTTTACTTATCACACAGTCCCAGAGCCTTGATTTTATGACATGTATCACATACAATGTCAAGGGATCTCAAAACTCTGACATGTTATATCAAATACCTTTTAATCAGTGAGATCTACCAACAAATAAAACCATCTTGAAATACAGGTCTAGAGACCAGTCTAGAGACTCCTAACTAAAGACTTACCAGGTATAAGTCCAAATATGCTGTTCTAATTATAGTTTTAGCTTACTACTTTGAATGCATCCATGTACATAATGGCTCAAAGAAAAAAATTGAATCCCACCTTATGAAGTCAACCTGCACATCATCATTTGCAAACTGGACTATTACTTCAGCTTATATTTTCATGTGTTTGTCTGCATGCTCTTGTGAGCTAAGAAACATTGTTTAAAGTTAGTTTTCTGTTTTATACTTAATAATTTTTGAGTGAATAAAGAACAGCATATATGTTAAGACTTATGCATTTGAAGTTTTGCTCTTTTTTTCCCCTGAACTAATATGCTGCCCTTTTAGTATCATCTGAATGCATGAAATAATACATTCATCATTCCCATTGAATGAGCTTATTGTGATTGTTTTCAGTCTAGCAGGCATCAAAGTAGACCAAATAAAATGTTCTTAAATCTAAACATGAGTATCTATTTAAATTACTTTTTATACTGTTTTAAGTTAAATGAATAAAATTTTGCTATATTTTTAAGGTCTGTATGAGTGCATATAAATCAACATCTACAAAGAGAGGCCAAGGAAAAGACATAATAGAAAAGAATCAAGATGAAAAAAGTCAACTTCTTTGACACTTTGAGTTTAATATTCTACAGGTGTTAGTTAATCCTTAAAAAGGCTTATGTCCATTCTCTAGTTGAATTAACTGACGCTGTTTATAAACAAATCTACCCTTCTTAATTTTTTGTTTAAATTTAATTATTAAACTGAAATAAAAAGCTGAAAATTGTCCTTATTGGAACTCCTGAAAATTTCTTTGGAATTTCACTCCTTCTTTCACCCAGTCAGCTCCACTAAACACCCATCAAGAAAGTTACTTTTTGTATTAGGCCACTGTAATGCTCCCTTTGAATAGGTGGAGGTAAGACTGAGTCAAGAAACAAAAATCCACCTTCTCCCTCCAACTACAATCTTTCAAAAGTAAACCTGCAGCTGTGCCATGAAATGGTGAAATTTTAAGAATTCTCAATGGATATGCAAGTGTCTCCATTTTAACCATCTCAGCCCTTGGATATGATGATGCTGTATCCAGGATTCTAATACAGCCTGGCTTGCATTGAAACAGCAAAAGGATTAAGAGTGGGTCAATACATTATTTATAAAACAACACTGTAGAGAACTACAGCTCAAATTGAGGTGCTGCTCAACACACAAATACATAGCATCTGTTTCTACCATCTGTTCTTGTAACAATACTCTCAACTTGTCCATGAACTCTTCTAAAACCTTGGCCTTAAAGTTCACATGACTTTTAAACTATGAATAACTTTTTCAAAAGTTAAATTATCACACAGAAAACATTCCTGCTCCCTAATTAGTTCTTAGCCGAGATAGGCAACATTGATACTGGGGCTAGAATCCCCCTTTCATTGTAAGCAATGAATTGGAACATTTCTAAGTGTAGATAGGTTATAGCAATGGCATCTTACTTTAACAGTCTGTATTAGAAAGGTGACTTTTAAAGCATATTTCTGCTAAGGTATTTAAAAAACCAATAAATACATAAATAAAAAGACTGAACAGGAAGCTTAATGGGAATTTACAACAACTTTTAATGAATGATACGCAGGTGATTTTATTAGGATTTTTTTTTCTGAGTTTTTTTAGGATAGTTACAACTTATTTTCCTCACTAAAATAAACAAAATTGAGTCTATAAAACCATCAGAATTTGAGTTGATGCAGTAGAACGTATAAGCTTTAGTAGTAGTATCAAGTCTCTTCGGTTTGCATGTGTTTTTTAAAAATGATTCTGCAGATACATAAAAAGTAATTTCTCAGAGAAGGCACCTCTGTAGCCCCCTTACTACCAAAATGTTGCCACACAAACCAAATACACCCTGTCATTTATTTGTTTATTTAACTAGCCGAGTTCCTATGGGCACCTGCTATAACAACCCAACAAGCACTTAACACAACACCAAGAGATATTTTAAATACAACCTGTGTGGCTAAGAAATAGACCATATGCAGTCTTTTTCTGCTGATGAACAGGTATGAAATGGCAGTTTCCAAGGTACATTCTTGTTTCTTGCATAAATCCTTTAGTGAGCTAATCCACTAAACAGTGGATTACAGAGCACCTTTTCTTTCTGCGTTCTCCTTCTTGCCATACAAGGCACACTAGGAAAACAATATTCCTCACCCTCCTGATTTTAAAACTAAATACCTTTAAGAGCTCAAATGCCTTAGCATTCAATTTCCATTTTGGAATTACCACTCCATTTTCCCTGCCTTACTCTAAAAATCCAACCTAGAGAGTGCGTGCGTGTGTGAGCTAATTCCAATTAATTTTTTGGCAGCAGACAAAGCAGTGTTAGGCATAGGCTTATATGCAACTTTTTCCAAAAGAAGTAAACCAGACAGTCTCATTCCCACTTTTGCCCTTTGCAAGTCAAACAATCTTCCATCACTTATACATCTTGAGCTCACCGCTTCTGTGAAATACAAACAGATGGGTTCTAAATTATTTTGCACAGAAATGGAACTTCCATTTTCAGAGCTGACTACCAGAAATATATCCTTTAGAATGTTGCTTGATAGCTTAAAAGAAAAAGAGCTTGATACATCCCCTACTTCATTTCTGTCAACCACATACTTTTTCTTATTCAAATCGTACCTTAAAAATTAATTGCTTTCATCAGTTCCACATTAGGCCCTCTCCACTGATTATCTAAACAGTTCCTCTCTTCTGGGATGGGATTAAAAAATTATATAAATACAAACACTGTAAAATAATATCAATATCTTATATTGCAATACATGTTGTATAATACAATATTTTAATGGAATAAATTATCTGATATTTTAAAATAGTTTTTAACCGTTCTTCATATTTATGATGCTATCTAAGTGTTTAACAGAACCTGTACTACAACCAATGAGTGTGAAGGTTTTGAATGGAGTAATTATTCTAAGATTTTAAAGAATCTAGGTAATACTAGGGACTAAAGAGCATGTTTGTATAATGTTCTGCATTGGAAAAGTACACAGGAGGCTATGATTCTTGCAGGTATTACCACAGCATAAACAAAGTAACTTAAGAATAACATTAACAGGTAAATTTATTACACACTTGCCAATAGGCTGGGTAACAAGCTGACCAACACTTTGACAATACAGTCATTATAGCTAAAGTGCCTACTAAGCAAGGTTTAATGGCAAAAGCATTGGGAAGGAGAAGGAAATTCAAAGAGATGAATGAAAATATAAAGATGAGTGGAAAGAAAAGAAGAAAGGTCTTTCCTAACCAAAGCCTCACAGTAATATCTACTGCCATTCTCTGACATTTAAAAAGCTTAAAAGGGAAATTGATGAATTCATGACATTTATAGGATCTGACAAAAAGTAAGCTGTGAATAAGGAGCAGGTGGAAAAGAGTGATGAACCAGCACTAAACCTTTGATTAAATATATAAATAATTTGTAAAATATTTCAGAAGGTTTTCCCCCCCTTTCCCTAACATGAAGCTTATCAATAACATACTAGTTATTATTTTTTTTTTTTATTAATCCATTGAACACGTAAGTCATATTTAGCATTACAGCATCCTTTGCATGTTCATCCCTCAGGCCACACTGCGCACCTTTTGATGCTAAGAAACTCCTCTCTGAGCTCCTCTTTCACATTCCTGCCTAGGGGCAGAGTTTTATCAAAACCTGAATTAATCTCACTGCCAAATTCAGGTCTTGCCTCAGTCCTAGAGGAGTTTCTCTGCCCTGCACCCTCCCAGTTTCTGAGCCCCACATCCTCTCACATTGCACCCCAATGCAAGCATCTCAGTGACCCATTCAGAACCAGCCTGCAAAGTAATCCAGTTTAAAAGCAATTTGCCCAAACTTCTAAATTTGGCTAAACACACACATGAACTCACCTGCCAAACAGAATTTTTAACCTAGATTAGTTCCTTAATCAGGGGCAACATTCTGGCTATTCAGTTTTTCTGACATTAGAGGGGAGCAGTGTATTCTGCGGAGACATGACAGGAAATGAAGAGGAGACAAGATGAGAGATGAGACATCTTTGGCTCTTTAGGCAGGCTTATAGGCCATGAGCAAAATAAGTACACCCAAGTAGTTTGGAAGATATAAAATGTTACATACCAGTAAAAGTTTCTAAATTAGCAAAATTAACACCAGTGTGGTCCATTGCAGTGACTACAAGATTTTAAATTCCACCTTTCTCCTCCTTTCCACAATCCTCCCTGTGGGAACCCATCTTGCTTGTTATTATAAACTTAATCAATATGTTAGGATATTTTAGGCAAATTCCAGAAGTTGCTCCATAACAGGAGTACATTTGGTGCAAGAGCATAGAATCATGAAGCAAGACATAGATAACAGTTACAGAACATTAGTGCTGAATTGGTAACAACTTATCAAATTGATACCATCTGCCTCTCCCTAAATAGCATAGAGCTCTCATGTTATACTCCGAATACAGATCCAGTAATAATAAATGCAAACCCATAGCCTTGAGGCAGTTCATCTACAAACACATAGGAATAAGACACTTAGCATATCATCCTTCTGGAAAATACTTCAAAGGCCTGGGAGAATTTTCCATGTATGAGGTGGAAAACCTTCTCCCTTAACACATTCTGCAGTGTGGAACCTCTTAGTATAGTGCAGTGCCAAGGTTATAGTGTGAGAAGGAAGAACAGATTGTGGAAGAAGAAAAAATACCTGGCAATTATGCCAAGTGCCTATCTGGGGTCAAAGAAGGCAGATACAACGTCCACAAATTAGTGTTGTATTATTAGAGACTCTACTGAGACCCACGGAGCACACACTCCATGCCTAGCTCCTTCAAGCCTTTTAAAACACGGAATTTTTAATCAATGCATCAGCATTTACTTCTTGAGAAAGCAGTAACAGTTGTAAGACAAACCTTTCTTAGGGTATGGCACTCTGAAGTCAAACCGGTGCTCTGGCAGAAGCTGATGCCTTCAGGGTCAGTCAGTCTGGGTCAGTGCTGGTGCTCCCAACCCCACCAACCTCTCCCCTGGCCTGCTCTGCAAGTGAGCTGAGCTTGTGCTGGAGGCCAGGCCTTTTATTGGCCTCCTGATCCTGCCCCTGCGCAGTTGGGCCCAGCCCTAACCAGGCACAGGGGGGCTGAATGCAGGCTCACGCCCACTGCCCCCTGAGTAGCAGCACCTGGCTGCTGCCTCATCTCACTACAGTAACTAGTGACAAAATGAATAAAAACAAGAGCAAATTACTATAAATAACAATATTCCTAACAGAGTACATCTTGACCAATTTGATAAACCATGCTGCTCTACCAGATGTATATTGGTAAGTTACACATACACCTGACAGAGGTTGGTGACAAAGCTGGAGGGGAGTGTGTGTGTAAGAAAAGGCAGGAAAAACTGCCTAGGAGCAAAGTGTGTGAGACAGCCCTGTGAGCATGAAGGTGAGGGCAAGAAGAAAGGGAGATGCTCCTGGCACCAGAACAGATACTCAGCTGCAGCCCATGGAGGGGACCATGGTAAAGTGGCTTGAAGAACCTGTAGTTGATGGAGAGCCCATGCCAGAGCAGGTTTATCCTGGAGGACTGCAGCCCGTGGATATAACACATACTGAAGCAGAGGACAAACCATGAGGAGCCCTTATGGACTGACCACAATGCCACATGCCCCATATCCCCTGAACTGAATAATGGGGAAGGTAGGGGAGTTCGGAATGCAGCAATGTTGAAGGTAGAGTGAAAATGTTATTTTGATGTTATATTTTGTTATATTTCTTTTTTTGTAACTACCTGAATCTATTTTAATTGGCTTGTTATATTAATTTTCCCCAATCTTGTCACAGCCCATGAGCTTTTCCATCCTATTTTTCTCCTCCTGTCCTGGAGGGCATTGAGAAGAGTGATCAAGGCAGGGGTTGTGTGGGCATCTGGCCCTTTAGCCAAGATTAACCCACCACAGTGGTTCTTAAAGATATCTAAATAACCAACAGCAACATATAACTGAAATATACACATTCTGTAACAATAAAATACAGATTATGAACTTCTACAGGATGAATTCATTGCCATTACTTCTGCAGTTACATATTACAAATTAATTTATTGAAACAGACGAATGATCGCCAGTCAGTAGCTTGTGATACTGAATCAATAATTTTCAACCTATGGTAGGATAGATTATCTGAAGCTAACAGAAAGACTGTGAAGAGAACCCAATCTGTTGGATCAATATTTTACAATTCAAAATTGTTAAATAACTTTTTCAATTAGTAATGCATGTTTTTAAATGTTCTTAGTCACTGTGACATAATCTGCTGTCCAGGCAGATTTTTTTTCTTACCAGTTTGCTTCAAGATTTACAAAATATTCCACTGAACACTTGTGGAAAAATAGAAGTAATCTTCTGCAAACATCTACAGGAATAAGACTGAGCATTTCTGTAAGAGTGTTTAAATAAAACAGCATATTGCTTTTCTTTCAGTGTTAATAGGCCATCATCATAAAGAGAAAATTAAGAGGACCATGGGAGAGAATTCCATTTCAGCAAGTCACTGTGGGCTCATCTCTGTACATATGACTCAGTAACTTCATATTCAGTCATAAAAAATTAAAGGCAAACCCACATATTTCAATAAATTATGTTTTTATTAAAACTAACAGCATTAGGAATAAAACTATTTAGATTGTTGGAATACTGGTATTAAGGGGTCAGAATATCTTCTGCAATCAGTTAATAAATACAATAAACCTATTTATTGTTAAATAAATACAAAAGATCTATTATTAAATATAGTTGAACCACTTCAAATTTCTATTTTCATTTTTTTTCTAGAAGTATATTAATCAATATAGCACACTATTGTGCATATCTTCCTTCGCTGCTAGAAATGTCTGTCAAATATTTAACACTGGTACTCCTATGTTATCTAACTGATCTTCCATTAACACCTTTCCAGCATATGCCAATACTACCAATAATTTGTACAGTTACTATAGGTGACATTTTTCACAAATAACTTTTGATATAAATTTTGATAATTTAACTTCCTAACCACCCACAAAACTGAAGTTTAGTCCCCATGGACCAGAATGTCAAAGACTATTCCCTTAGGAAGGAAAAATAGCCACCACTCACATTTGTGCCAAGTAAGATCTTTAAAAAGAGAAAGATTGTTTAGTGGGTTTCATGAATAATGAGATTAGCAAAAACCACACACGTACACTTTTATCAATGTCAAAAAACTCTGAAACAAAAACTTCATTCTTTCCCATTTATTTTACTGTCTTTAACTGACATTGTCCTGACACTGATCAATAAGCAGTCAGTGTCTTAATGATGTCAGAAGGTATCAATTGGTGTATTCAGAAGTCAGTAACAAAACACAAGAATTGCAATAGCACAAAAACTCTGAGCACTAAATGCAAGCATCACCTTCCCTAATGAGTGCAATACCTCAAGATCCAAACCATACGAGTACTTCAAAACTTTATTTCTAATAATCCAATAATCAACTGTAAAAATTTACAGCATCTCCTTAAATGGGTAACCCATTTGTTAGATAATTTGTTAAATAATTAAATGGGTAACCCAAATGTGGGGTTGCACCTCAGTTAAGAGGATAACAGTGAAATAATGCTAGAGTTTGAGAACCTGACCATTTCTCACATTGTGAAGTTAAGATGCAATACAAGGTGGTGAGTGAGGTTTAAGGCATAAACAAGTTTATGATATGATCAAGCCAGCTAATAGTCTAAGTTACACAAAGTGCTGAATGTCAGAATTTGACAGGCATAAGAGATACAATTTTTAAAACCATCTGTTCCATCTTCCATGCTCTGCCACACATTATTTTTACCCCTATTCTTATGTTGTAAGCATCTGGATGATGATTAAGTTCCTGTATTTCAGCTCCCTATTAATAAAACTAAGCACAACTAGAAAGCACAACTGCAAGGTACACTCAGGTGCCTAGAAAATCAACAAATTTTATAAAATAAGCTTATGTGAATGTTCCACTCAACAGGAGCTGTATAAAGGAAATTAATAAGAGTTAATCTAATGTATACCCTCCCATGATTATAATAATATCAATATAATAACAATATTTGACAAAATTATAGCTTTATATATTATGTCACATGTAACTTCTGAACTTGCTTTTTGTCCTTGTATTTTATGTCTATTTTTAGTTAAAAATTATAAGGATAGTAGTTGAAGGCTCAGTGTACTTTGCAACTGACATCTATAATTTTGATCTCCCCCAAAACCAAGAAGCATAAACCCAAGGTTTACTTTGCAAATTCGTTTCCACCATAAATGGTAGACTAGTGAGATAATGGAGTATGACAAAGATATAATCATATTTTAAAAACTTCTATAGTGTAGAAAGAATACCTGACTACTAATTCAATGACTATGATGCCGTGTCTCTGTACTACCATTAAAATATTTTATTTTCCAAAAATAAAAACTAGAATAAACTTTGTAAGTATTCTATTCATGAGATTACTCACTTGAATAATGTTCAATAATACACAGAATTTTATTAGCAATCTGTCACAAATACCTTCACAAGTAATGCTTCTGGCAAATGTAACTGAAGAAGATAAATGGAAATGTCACTCTAGATTTTGCCAAAAATGACATTAAGACCTTCACAAGTTCTCTCTGTGTGACATGACAACCATTTGGGTTCCTCAAGTGAGATCAAAGGTGGTGTACCCAGAACTAGAAGAATCCACCTTACGCATAAAAAAAAAAAAAAAAAAAAAGAATTGGACAACGAATTTTTCATCTGTTGTTTGTTAAGTAGTTTCATTTGTTTAAATATTATTCTGATAAGCACGAGACTTTGTTGCAGGGCAGCCATCACTGAATCAGCTTCTTCCCATTAAGTCTTTCAACACTAGGCCCAATTCAATGTCACATGTTCACATGGAATGGATGAGTATCTGGGTTTAAAAGGTTTGGATGTCCATATTAACACAAATTGTAACTTCAAAATATCCTAAGTTGCAAAACAAAATTGCTAAATAATTCAAGATTAGTCTGCTGTCATTGGGATGAAAAGAAACACTCACTAGCTTAATTAAGAGATTCAGTAGGGTCTAAAATGGAGCAAACAGATTAGCAGAGTAATCTACAACATTTACCAGTACATTTAAGATTTTTTAGAAGATTATTATAGTGAAAAAGGAGACAATAGCAGCATGACAGTTTTACAAAGCAATTTATAGCACCTGAGAAACAAACAAAAATTAGAACTAGAAGCATTAGGAACAGAAGGCTTTTTAATAATTTTTCTGTTATTACTACCAACCCAAATCGGAAGTACATCCTCAAGTTAGCTGTTAAAATTATGAGAAATTCTTCATACCTGAAATACTTCTCCCTGATAAAAGAACACTGAATTACAGGCACTTTGTGGTTTCATGTGAATATCTATTTATCACCATAACTACAACATATTTCTAGCTGACATGTGTATGTAGCCTAACATTACAAAAGATAATGTTTCCCATAGTCTCCAGGAAGTTAAAATTAGAGTTATTAACTAGAATTATTAATTATTATTAAGAGAATAATATGTGCCTTCTGTAACAGGCTATTGTACAAATTTGTTCCAAGACTGGTATGAATAAAATATAAATGGAAATCTTTGTATATTAGAACCAGAAGATTTAAAAGAACGGGTTATATCAATATTGAAGGATTTTATTCCCAGGACACTGCTCTCAAGGAAGAAGGCTGGGGAATGTGATAATTATGTTAAGACCAAAGATCTGTCTAAAGACCAGTTTGTTGTCATCAGTCACAAGGAACTGGCATCCCTTGTCTTGTGTGTCATGCACAACTGATCATGATCAGACTACGTAGACACAAACATCTTGGTTCATTTGAGTATGAGTGCATATAGACAACTTGCTTAAACATTCAGTAAATAAATACCACCTTCCCTTTCCATAAGATCTTGTATGTAACTATTCAATTTTTTAATTAACTATAAAATTTTCTTACATTATCATAGTATGTATTTTACAAGTAGATTTGAGTGCATATGTGAGAGTAAATAAGATCTCTACAACACCCCAGATCTGATTGCCTAAAGCTAAGTCACTTTGGTAATCAAGCTAGAATTGCAGAGAAAACCAGATCAAATGCCCATTTTGTTTTAGCTGGTTTAGACTTCAACCAGTCATGCCCGACTAACTGACAATAGAATAGTGAAAAATTCTTATTCAGCCTGATAGAGCATTGGCACTGTTTTCATACTTGTTTCTTCAGAAGCCAGATTATCTTTACATACTGGTATCTTTTGCCAGTCATAAGATGTTCTCTTTTTCAGTAGGTTGCTGTATCTGAGAATAGCCATCTTTAAGGCACACATGTTGACCTACATGGCTTCAAATGTGCTGCAGAGATCCTAAAAGCAGTGGTAGTTTTCTTTCTTTTTCAATGCCGTAATAGTATAAATTTGTTAGACCTAGATATAATGAAGAAATAGAAAGTATACATTAATGTAGAACTTGCTACAAAACTCTAAATGAGACTTCAGGAGGGTGAGGTTTTACTTAGACCAAATAGCACTTTAAACCATTTTACATCAACTTTTATATTTCAAAGTAATGATCTTCGTGACTAAGCACTAACATATAAAAGGAGCTCTGCCTACAGGGAATAAAACTATATGAATGGTTAAAACCAACTTCTTTCTGCCCCTCCCCACCCCCATCCTCACCCCCCCCTCCTGTCCCATCCCAAGTCAAACTAGCTTAGAATTTTTAAAATTATCACTTTGTAAGAACCAAAGCCAAGAAAATTGTTACTTCTACATACTTTTATATAGGAGTTAACATTGTATACACGCATACTCTCCAAGCCCCAAGCTACTGAGACCAGACCTCTCAGTCATATGAATGTGACATATTCAAACCCTACAGTATAATATTAGTAATGTTAAGAGAAAAATAGAACCTCATTCTAATTCACCAACAAGAAACTGGCACTGATAGAAACCAGAAATAATTTTCAAAAGCCATGAAAGAAAGGATATTTACACAATAGGCTTCAAACTACTGATTGCAGTGAAGTTCTTGTTCTCAGTATGACTGCCAACATTAGTGATTTTCACTGGTTCTGGTTATCCAAGTCCATCATATCTGACAAGTACATCATAGGTTGCTCAGACAGAACTAAGAGTCCCACAAGAAAAAGTGGGAAGTATTTAGCTTTCAGAATAAAGTCACCTGTTGCTAACCAGCAAGTTCACTATATTCCAGTAAACTCAGCCTTCCAGAAGCCAGAAGTCAAGACAAGCATCCTGTACTCCTTTTTAGAATAGTTGTGTTGTCTTGTTGCTCTGCCTTTTTTTTTTATTATTTCCAGTAGATAACTCAGCAACATCTGCTGCATTTTTTTCAAAGTAGAATCACCAATTGCATGTAACAGCTGAAGCAGCATTGTCATCTTCAACATGTACATATGTCTTAAAGATCTCAAAAGTGTATTTTTAACCTTAATAAAGAGTTGGTCATTTGAGAGTGTCATTCAGATTTTAAGCATACAAAATAATCATATGAAACAGCTTTCAGGGGTTGAAAAAATCCTGTTCTGGGGACAGAGAAATAAATAGATACTCCTCAACTACACATAATTTGGAAATCTAGGCAGACAGAATCTCTGTGGGCACCACCCCTTCTTCTGAAACATGAATGTATTCTCTAGCAAGACAGGCAGGCAATATCCTGGTAAGTAACATAAGCACATTAAGAGTGGCTTTATTTAATGAAGCAGTCAAACTCTTAAGTAGAGATATTTTACAGATACAGGATTTATTCTGGTGTAATTGACTGATGTGTATTGTTTTATGCTCCGTATTCACTATTTAGTTTAGTGAACAAGATAGGAACACTAAACTGTGAGATTCTTGCAGAAACCTTCCCTAGGTTCAAGACCCCAGTTATCTTTGGTTACACAATAGAAAACTGAGCTCTCAGCACCAGCCTATAGAAATTTGCTTGGTCTCTTCCCCCCAAAAAGGCTGTATCTGTCTATAAAGGTGTACATTAACTGCATTCACATTATAACTAAGAAAAGCAGTTAATATTTAGTGTGCATGTGATGCTGGGAAAAGTTAAAGTCTTGATCTTACAGATTGGTTATTGAAGCACAAAAAGGGGTACAGAAGCCTTGCTCAAGGTCAGCGGAATAACTGACAGAGTAGGGAACTTCAATTATATCCATTTGCAAAATATTATTTAGCCAAACTGTGATAAGACCTTCGTGAAGACACTGAGAAAACCTCAAAATTTGTATCTATACTAAAGGAGTTAATTTGCACTCTGATCTTCTCAAGGTACATGCCTGCACTGTATATCAGGATAAAGAAAAAAACAATACCCGTAACATGTTTGTTTGCTTGTTTTTAATTAAAATAAATGATGCAGATAATCCTTTATTTGACTAAGTCTCTCCAGAAAATAGTTTATAATAGCTCAGATCAATGTTTTAAACATTGCAAACATTTTTGTCAAAGAAACCATGAAGATGATGTATATATAAAAAAAAAAGTCTTTAGAGTAAACAGACATACAGACAAATTGCTGTAATAAGGTTGTTGTGCTATTAGCTACCCTTGTTAAAATGTTAATGAGTAGCTTACCATAAGCTTGCTGAATTGCAGTTTATTTCTGAACAGGTCAGCATTTTTCAGTTCTTACTCCTCTGACCCTGTTTTATGGTACTTCATTCAAGAGTTGAAAGTCTTTTAATGAAGACTGCTTCTTTTAAGTGAAATATTATTATGGAGCATGCTACACATGGGCATATTTTTAAATGTCACAATTGGAAACTAAGTAGACCTTTTTTAGACAGAGTATTCGATGTAAGATGTTGAGTATTACTTTATACACATTTGCAGGCAGAAAGACAGCAAAAGTAGTATTACTAAATGACCACTTTTCTGAGACTTCAACCACTAACTTTTTGGTAGAATTCTCTCTATAACATAGTTGGTAGTATATCTTATTTTGTAATCAATTGTTATTAGAAAGATACTCTAGTGCCCCTACTCCTATACTCCTACAGCATTTAAGAACAGTGTGTTCCAGATGCAGGTTTGAGGTACACAGTAAGAAGTAAATCTAATAACAAAATTATTATGATAAGATTTGATTAGAGTGAGGAAAAATAAGAATAATACTGAAACTCAATTACATGGATAGCTCTAACTGGGAGCTTCTGTGAAGGCGCATATGCTCCCAAGTCATACATAACTCAAAAAACAAAAACAAAAAAACCACAAAACAAACAAACAAACAAACCAAAAACCGTGTCAAACTGACCAAGATTTCATAAATTACTTTCTTTCAGGTAATTTCTTCCCTCAAAGGTCCATTCCTGTTATATATTTCTGTTGTAGTACTTCAAAATGGACTGTATCCTTGGATGATCCTTGAATAAATTCCATTTGCACTAGATCTGTACAACTGCTCAGTCTAAGAACACATTGAAGGAGCCAGGAACATATTTCAGAAGAGAAATGCTTCTAAAATGCAGTACGTATACATTGATAACATACATCTCAGCTTTCTTTAATTTGCAATTATGCACAGAAAAAAAGGAACAAAACACTTGCTTTCATGGTTCTCCTTCAAAAAAGTCTATAGCTGTTTTTTAATTCTTCTGTAAGAAGAAAACTTTAAAATCTTCATAATAAACTACTTCCCATCACCCACAAGATCTGTTAAGCTGCACATATGTACAGATTTACATATAGAAAGAGGACGTTAACTATTTTTGTTTCTTGTTTTCTATATTGTAGTCTTCTAAATTTTCTTTTGTTCTTAATGCAAATGGTCATTGGTTCATCTCCTCTCACCCAGGACAGTTATGTCACATCACTTGACTAATATGCATGCATTTGCTACTAAAAGACATTTTAACTGAGAGCTGTCACATCCGTCATCACCACTCAGGCTGGTTAAAATTTTTATCTGCCTTCTTGAATTAATTTCAGCTTGCCTGAACCCAGCAGGGGACTTTAGAGTGGTTTAGTTAAATTCTTCGTTTTGAAAAAGCGTTTAGAGTCCTTCTATTTAGATTTTTCACTTGCATGTAATTTTTGTTTCACATTACTGAAACAATGAGGTAATTATACATGCATTGAAGGGGGCAGGAAAAAAAAATGCAGACAGATGAGAGATAAAAGGAGTTATCCAATTTTGAGATTTTCCTAGAAAAGCATTTTCCTATTGCTTTCATGCTTTTTATGTTGTTTCCTGTTATTTCACAAATTATCTATAACCATAGTCAGATGTAACTAATCTAAAAAGAAAATATGAAGAAAGTAAAGAATAAATAAGAATAGAGAACACTAATTGACAGTCAAAACAACAAGAGGAGGGAAGAGTTAAACTGGAAATGAAAGATTCTGTCACCAAAATATTTTACAGAGATCATGTCTGTGACAAAACTGAATGTAACCAAGCCAATAATCTATCCTTTTTAAAGTACTCTTTCAACAGTTTGCTTTCTTGGCAGCAAGCACATATATTGGTAGGTGAAGAAGTTCAAGCTGTGAATTGGATGGAAGGGATGTTAGAGGCTGAGTAATGCTAGTAAAGGACCTAAATCTACTGAAAAATGTATAAAACAACATTGACCCATGCAACTATATATATTCTATTATCAGTACTGGACTCTATTTAATAATTTGATACTGGACTCTAATTTAATAATACATTGTCTTACACTGGAGCTCATCAAGGCATTCCTGTGTATTCTGAACATATATAGATACTACAGAAGTTAATAGGAAGACTAATCCACAAGGACACTATAATTAATCTATAACAAATACAGGAATTCTTCTTCAATTCTAGTGGAAGCTCATAGATATCTTTGTAGATTAACTATCTGCAACAGCTGACACAGTCTGTGCAAACCTGTTAATGGTGCCACAGAGGACATGGCCCTCTGAGGTATAGTGTGCAAATTCATAAAGGCTGCAAAGGTGGCAAAAGTTATCTGTAGACATTTTCAACTTGTGAGGATTTAAATACTGCAAGAACTCTAAAAAGAAATCCATTGCCTTTGTCTGTAGTTATTCCACTGTCAAGGAGTCACAATACAGATGAATTCCCATTATTACCATTAAATTCAAAGGGAGTTTGGCACCCATGTCACTGAATTATTTTGTTCCTACTTCTCAGGGATACAGTCAATCTGATCAAAATAGCTGTTAAAGAAAAAAGGAAAAAATCTACAGAAAGGCAACTGTATTACAGTAAATAGCTTAATGTGAGGAACCAATAAAAAATAAGCAAAGTAAACACTGATTGAAAAAAATCTAAATGTATTTGTGCTCAAGAAAGACAGGCAAATGAAAAATAAATAAATAAATAAAGCAAGCAACCAACAAACACTTAATATTTTTAAGCTTAGAGGCCCTAAAAGTTACCAGTCTAACCATCTGGCAACTTTACAGGTATTATTATAAATTCTTATTTAAACGGGAATAAAATCTGTTGCTGACATGAAATTAGTCATGCAAGGGCCTGCAGATGTACTACCTTCTGCCCAAGTACTGAAACTGTATGCAAAGTTTCAAAGTGTTCATGTGTTCAGACTGTGTGGAGAACAAAAAGACAACAGCTCTAAGACTTTGTTGGGCAACACAAGTAGAAATCTTCCCAGAATTCATTATACATATTCAATTGCAAATGTTTACTGACACAGGAGTGACCGTATTTTTTCTACCATATCTGAATGTGCAAAATAGACCACAGGAATGTATACTGGTCTTTAGTTTTATTTCTGTTTTTTTCAGATAGCAGCTGTGATGACACAAAAGACTAGAGGTGAAACACACTAGAAGAAGCTTAGTAGAAGCACTGGCTCAATTCTCACTAGCAAAAAAGCAAAGGAACTTCTCTGATGCAATAATGAATTATATAAAATAAATCCACTTTAATATCCTGAAATACTTACTGAAATTACATTTTATACCATGAAAAATTTACCTTATGAAAACCCTTTATAGGAATACTTGAGGAAACAATATGACTTCAATAATGAGTTCATTTTGGAAAGCATATTTAAGACCCTTCTTTATATAAAAGAAAAACATTCCTATTTCACATGAATAAAAACTTTCATCTTATGTTTGCATTAGCCTCCATCAAGACATGAAAAAATGGCTAAAAATAAAAAAAAAAAAAAAAATGGTCAGTATAATACTTGCAATTAGATACGTATTTGTTAGAAAATTTCACTGAAAAGTCAAGATAGATTTCTAATAGCTCTAAGTTAAAGGAATTGGACAACTTTTAATTTCACCTATTTTTCTGTAGTTCTATGTATCCATGGTGCTTTGAGTAAGTGCAACATTGTAGAAATATCCTTGGATCCCCAAAGGTACTCTGTTATGTTCCTATACATAAAAGACTTAAGGTTTAGCAGTTCAAGTCCAGTTGGCATGACCAAAGACTATATATACATAAGAAATGCATGATCTGGAAACCAAAATTATTCAGGTAATTTCTGAATTATGACAGACTGACATATCCACCGTACAAGGCTAAGTACTAACTAATATCTATAAAGTGCCTTATTCCACAGCATGTTTTCCTATCTCTTGCAGAGAATCACCCCCACCTCTATTAAGCTATTTCATGAGTAACAGTAATCAAATTAAACCTTATATACAGTGTTCTGAGACAAATCATGCTTTTTAAGTATAGCCTGAAGCAATAAAGAAAGTCATAGAGGAATCACCAAAAAGGTTGGACTAGAGAGAAGGTATTTAATATTACTCTGTTCTTAGAGTACAGTCCATCTCTCTGTGCAAGTATGAATTAGAAAGCAAGAACATGGCCCTGCACACACTTTGAGTTGAACTGGATCAAGCTTTTCATGCATTTTTCTTGCAACACTGAGAAGACAAGAAATACAGAGTAGCATGTGGAATCTGCTTGTGCTTGTGCTCCCACAAACTCATATAGGAGATTCTGTATGAGAAATATCTAACAAAAAAATTAAAAAGCATTTGGTAAGCGAGGTTAAATGCAATTCCTACTCACAGTAGTAAAAAAAAAAAAAAAAAAAAAACAAAAAACAAAAACAACAACAACAAAAATCAAGAGGACTTCCTCTGTATTAGTTTTAAACATATGCCAGCAAGACCCAGCAAACTGGATAGATTAGATTTGCTAGCAGATTTACAGGCTAGGTTCTGTTATCCTTACTCGTGCTGAATACCAATTTTGAGCTCTTTTAATAAGGTAACTTTTTATTCAGGAAAAGCAGATTCTTCCATCATCTGAAAATTACAATCTCTTGCCATCAGAGATGAAAGTTGAGAATTAAAATAGATAGAAAAATCAGATGCCTTTCTTCAGACAGTTTATTTACTCATGTGCCATGATCAACTGTCCACATCTATTAAAATCCCCAATTTTACAGTACACTAGTGAACTCTATCAATGCTTTCTTTGCCTCCACAGCATCCTTGTGCCCTGTCTCCTCCAAACAGGCTAATGAAAAGCATCTGACAGTGATTTCCCTCCCTCCCACCCTCCCTCCCCCTTCGCCTTCCTTCTCTGTCAGTTATTTGGATTCAAACATGCACAGCTCATGCATAAGCAAACAGGTGCAAGGGACAGGGTCTGCCAAACCCCAAGCAAGCACGAGGTACACATGTAGCTTGCTGATTGTGGCATGCTACTGATAGAAGGCGACAAGGCCAGACAATAGGTAGGGTCAGTAGGTGGCTCTTTGATTTTCCTGGCTCTCTACACAACAGCAGCATGGGAGTTTGCCTACAGGGGCAAAGCACTGGGGCTAGAAAACCAACAAGCATCTGGAACACCGACTCTGTTGCTTATCAGAAAAACCTGCTCATGCAAATCAGGATGTATTCACCCCCAAGCCTTGTTGGTCTTCTTGTGAAGAGATGTCTAACTGCAAAAACTTCGTAATAAAACAAATAGCTCTGTGTAATTCGAGTTTTCCATATAAAATGAGATCCTCCTGTAACAAGACGGGCACTTTTCCATCAGAAACAGATTTCAACTACAATCTTACCTTATCACCAGATGTTACTCCTTTTTAAAAGTGTTTTCTTTTTGCTTTTCCTCTCTACTAGACCTAATGTTATGACATTTCAAAACACTTCAACAAACACTCAAGGTCCTGCTGTCTCAGAAGTCTTGATTATGTTTAGATGCTGCTTAGTGAGCCAGCATTATCTCCATCTCAAGCACATGCCCATCTTCAGAGTTTTTATGCCGTAGGTGGGTGATTTCATTCAGATTTAAACAAAACAAAACAAAAACAAACAAAACAAAAAATCAAACAAGAAAACCTAAAACAAAAAACCAAAGCAACCAAAAAAGCAAAAAAAATTTGGATGGTGCAATAACAAGGAAAATTAGCAGAAATGCCTGAAGTCACTACAGAAACTACATGAAGCTCATCAGGTCCAGTTCAATAGCATTAACTTTTTTGACACACATACTTGTTTTTAAGCTAATCTCTTTTTTTTTTTTAGCCACACAATCCAGAATTAGCAGACACTTTTAACTCATTGCTCTGAATTACTCTAAATCAGTTACCAAGCTTTACATGATATCATACCACTTATTACAGTTCAGTTTGAAAATAGAAATTAAAGGACAGTAGAGTTGAACTACCCAGGTGAAGAATTACATTCCTTGGAGAGAAGGCTCCTGGAGACCTTACTGTGGCCTTTCAATACTTAGAGGAGACCTGTAAGTAAGATGGGGACAGACTTTTTAGCAAGGTCTCTTGCCATATGATAAGAGGTAATGCTTTTAAACCAAAAAGATAAATGTAGACTAGATATAAGGAAGAATTTTTTTTTCACAATGAAGCAGGAGGCCCAGAAAAGTGGTAGATGTCCCATCCCTGAAAACATCCAAGGTCAGGTTGGGCAGGGTTCTGAGCAACCTGATATAGTTGAAGATGTCCCTGCTCATTACAGAAGGGTTGGACTGGAAGACCTCTAAAGGGCCCTTCCAACCCACTATTCTGTGATTCTATGATTCTATGACCACTGTATGCACTCAGTTTGATTCAAACTGTCCATTCTCCGAAATAGTAAAAACTGGGACCACTTAACTAAAATATTCAAAACTTTAAAGTAAAAAAAAATGTTTCCTTGTGTCACGTGTAATTCATATGACACAAAACTCCCAGCTATTTGGTACATTTCATGATGCAAAATCACCCAGATTGCCCCATGCCCCGAAATGGACAACAAATTTAGCTTCAGAAAGAATTTCTGAAAATCAGGTAGGTAAGATCTTGACATTTAACTTCTGAACCTCCTTTAACTTTAAGCAAGCAGTTTGGTAACTCTGCCTTTAGAAAGCATACCACTTCTCCATGTTTTGAACAATTCTCACCTCACCAGTAACATGAGCCCTAAATTACCTGCCACATGGCCTTAACCAGCATGGAAACACTATTAAAATGCACACCCAGTGGGGTTGCTGATGATTCTAGGAATGCATTAGCCCCGTGTCTCTCACACACAGTTTGCCTCTCTCTCTCTCTCTCAGTGGAACTCCTAAGGACAAGCAGTCAAATTCTGACTGATTCAAGGACATTTGTGCTGACAAGATTCACAAATAGTAGAACTTACTTTTCAACCTTTCTGTAAAACATTTCTACCAGGTTAACCGAATGTAAAGTTTCACTTCAAAAACTTTTGTTCCAAATTTCAGCTGTCAAATTATTAAAGCAAAAAATATTTCATTTTCTATCTGCTGTATCTTAATTAGGCAGACAGTTTAGATTTAAATGACAATTACGTACTGTAACCTCTGAGAGTTTCTTACTATGACCTGTAGTAATTTCAAGACAGATTAAGGTAAACCAAAAAAATTTATGAGACAGCTAATGGACAGCTCAGTTTTATTAGCATGCTCCACTAAGCCAAGGTATTAATAAATAATTACATCCCTCTCTCACAAATATCACTAGTATTGGTAAATCTGATTTAAATATTTGTCATAAACATAAAAATAAAACTTAAAAAAACCCAGTTTTTATGTCCCATATGGCTGAATTTGTAAACTTAAATAAAACTGCGTAACATTGTTTACAGTGTCAGCTACCTGTGATTTTCACAGTTACCTGGAACCCTACTGACATACATAGGATCTCTTTACCTTTATCTCCATTTTACTTCAAAAGATAAAGCTAATATCCATTTTAATTCTCTATTGTGCATTTTGAAGTCTCAGTAGCAATGGCCTACATAGCTTTAAAACCGGGTTATTCATATTTAGCTTTACCAACTTTACTATCTGTAGTGACAAATACTATTCTCTTCAATTTGGTGATCTCAGATTTCAGTGATCAGCAGAGCAAGATTTCCCATAACACAAAAAGTACCTTCAACTCCATGGTTTTGTCACAGTGCAAAGTCTGGTACCAAGAAGAAAAGTAAAAACAGTGCTTAATGTGTACTGTGTATGTATAAAATATGAAAAATCAACATGGACCTTGATGAACAGGCTTCTGTTCCTTTCTTCCACTGCCTTACATTGTCAAGTTTACTTTTAAAAACTACGGTGTAGAAATATAAATACAGATATGCAAAGACATTTAAAATATTACTAAAAATTTTATCCAGAAATCTAAGGTGTCTTGCAATACAAGATGCATCTGGTTACTCTTCTGCATAATTGCCAAAGTAAGTAAACTGTCAAATTTTTATTGATGTGAGCTTATTACATCCATTTGCAACTTTTTTTAATTTCTAGTTCCCATTTCTAGTGCTTTCATACATTAGTTTAGGCCTCTAAACACACATAATAAGGTCTAAGCACACCTTTAATAAGGTCTGTAACTCAAGTTCATATGTTTTATTTTCAAAGGGAAAAAAAATTGGATGCACAAAGAGTCAAGCCAATTAACCAAGTTTCATTTTTGTAAGCTTTTTCATCAGACACTGGATTAAGCCAATTGCTTTTAAAAAGCAGTTTAATTCAAGCAGAGAGCTGTGAGAAGCAGCAAGCAGAAGCAGGCTTTTAGCAAGTAGTTGGAACAAGGACAACAAATACATGTCTCTCCCAGCATATGACTGGACAGTATCATTCAGGAATGTAATGCTCAGCAGGCTTCCCCCTCAGTATCTTCTGAAACTTTACTAGAGGTATAATTCTGTAGCATGTATAATCGTGTAGCATGTGTAATCAGTAAACACTGAATTTGGAGTACAGAGAAAACATGGTGCCATTGGCACTACTCGTGGGATTTTACCCAAGGATGCAGCAGAAATGAGCAATCATCCAGCAAGCCTGCTTGGCCTGCCTCTAATTTATCATGGCTTACATCTCATGCCTGCCAGCAGAACTAAATTCATATGTTATTGTACCAAACCTGTCACTTTCTGGACTGCTTTTTAATCTTCCTCCTAGAATTACACTCAGAAAGGTCACTGCTATCCAATTAGAACCTTATCAAAGATGCACATGCAGGCTGGATTCACGCTTATCAAGAATGGGTCATAAATCCAGAAATTGCACATCACAAAGTACTATTACCATAATGAATAACTCACATGGAAAGAAGTGTCAAAACATACCTGTGCCTTGCCAGGGACGTGTTTGTCTGTATTTCTCTGTATACAGTAGCAGGTGAATGACTGAAAGGGTTATTTGTAATTATGGAATTATGGAAACAGAAGACCAATGAATCCAATAGCATTTTTTATTTTGTACAAAACCTGATATTGTATACAATTCTACACAGGCTTCCCTGTTTTTTTCCTTAGTCTCCAAACGTGTATTTTCAAGATGATTAGAGAGGATTGCTATCATTAATATACCATCTAGAGCCTTTTCTTCTATTTCAGTGCCTTTGAAATTTATTAAAAATTACAAATGTAGCCTTTTATCAATTAATTTAATCAAGCTCAGAACTTGTAAGATGAATTTGCTTTCAGTCTTCTAATTCAGGTGCAACAATCCAGAAATACAACCTATATACATATTCACACATTTCTAATAATGATCTTTGTAAAGGAAGTTTTCCATATGTGAGAAATATTACAGCGTATCATCCAGCTGAAAGAGTAAAGATTTAGTAATTAAAGCCTATGAGCATTAAGACTGAAAGGCATTAAAAGACTGCATTCCTACTTTGCATGTGTTTCCAAGATTTCACTCAATTTTGACAAAGTGCTTTTTCAGTGTTGTCTATCCCAGATTCAGAAAGCAGCAAATCTTTGTTGCCAAATTCTATTAAATAATCATCTGGAAATTTTAACTCCCTCAACAGCTGTTTTTGTTGACTACACTCATTTAGATATAGGATCACAAAGCAATATTCCCAAGAGGATAAAGAGATCAAAGAAACAAGTAGGTTTAAGAATTCCTGTAAGAATTATTCACTTTTTCTTCCACTGTACTGCCAGCTTCATTGGTCAGTTCAGGAGAGGTCTGAGTAGGGAAAGTGAAACATGGAGCTAAGTCTCAAGTCTCCACAAACAAAAGCAAAGTCTTATTGCTTTAGCCCCTTCCAGAATATCTATATTAGAGCCTCAACATCTAACCATAAGTCAAAACTTAAATTTGCAATCACTTCAGCTTTTTCTGGGTTTTATTTGCTTTGTTTTGGGTTTTTTCCCTACCCATTACTTGGTTCCTTTTTCTCCTTCACTTGAGTGAGATGTTTTTTCCTAAATTACTCTGCAACTATTCAGGATTCCAGATGTTCACAATCAATTTATCAATGAAAGTAAAGAAGGTTTCTAAATTAGTGACTCTGGAGATATGCCTCCAAAGCAAGGTTAGATTCACTTTCACACTCAATCCATCCAAACAAACTGCTTTTCTAGTATGACAACATTCATTTTATTTCCAAATTAGTAACAGTCATAACTGACTTTTCACACCTACACTAGTTAATCCTTGAACATATATCCTGTGTCCAATAGGATATTTATCCAATAATCCTATTGAACATATATCACATGCAGTTATTGAGCAAGCAAACCAGTTAGAATACAAACCATGTAGAAAACATGGATATTTTTGCACAATGGTGCATCACTTGAGACCTCTTGGATTTGGATTTATTGCTAGCTCAGGCTGAATCTCACTAACTTGTAAAGAAAAGCAGACATGGTATTTAACAGCAAAACATCACACTTCTACATGAAACCCTAGCCTTCTACCTTTTCTATCAATAAACACTGCATGTTTTTAGGTCTGATATTATATTTACAGACAAACAATAAATGGCACCGACTATTCACTTACTATTTACTATATCACTTACAATGAAAACTAAGAAGCTTATGTCTTCCATATTTTTTCTACTTTTAAAAACTGAACTGGGTTTTTAAAACTGAATTAGGTATGTATTTTAGCAAACAGCATTCAAACAAAGACCTCCACAAAGCCAAAGCCTTGTTTTGACTGGGGCATTTGCACTCTTCTAAAATGCAAAATGTAGTGAAAGTACACATTTAATAGCCTGGATACTACTGTTCATCCCTGCAAGTTATACTGCAAAATATTTCACAGCCTAAAATATATGTTACTGACAAAGGAAACGTATTTGAACCAATCCTTCCTTCCCCAATTTTTATTGTTTCATTTGGATTTCTATCTGGTCATACCGAAATGAAGATGCACTTTGGATTTTTATTTTTTTAAAAGTTGACAAGCACATCAACTGCAGCTTTATTCACTCACAGAAGAGGCTGCCAGAATCTGTTTTGATTGGAAAGTTACTGACCTTTGTTCATAATTACATTAAAAAAAAAAAAAAAAAAAAAAAAAAAAGACACAGAAAAGTGAGTTGAGAAAGGCTGCTGCTGCTATCAGCCTTTATGATAAAGTAAGAAGACTGCAGAGATTTGTAAAACCAGAGGAATGCCTAATCAAGTTTTTCCCTGTAATTGCACAGGGAAACTACCAGCTACCAGTTTTTGTATTTACATTACATGAGTGATTTGCTATATATATATATATGTATATATAGTAATAATTTAAACTGAAATCAGTAAAGCCTGCTTTAAAAAAAGGAAGAAGAATCATAGAAACCATACCAATGATAGAAACCAAGTATTATGTGAGTACCTCGCAAAGTCTGACAGTCATGTGCAAAAGTGCCAGTGTCCACAGCATGAGAGACCAAATCTAATTTATCTGGGGCAGAAATGGTCATTTTATTGTGCCTTTACATTGTTTACAACATTGGAACAGAGACCCATTTCTCTAGACCTTAGTGTAATATAAATTATAGGTAATACTAATACAGTCCAACTTTCATCAGAGAGTAATGGATATACTTATTGGTAATCGTAATAGAAAGGTCACGAATTGTGGGGCATGGAGCAAGAATTACCCAATCAAACCCAGAGATGTCTCTTCTAGGTCAAGGTTAGGATGCACTGGAAGTACCTCAGCATTTATTTTTTTGTCAGCTATGTCCTGCTCCTGTGATAAATTAGGAACTCAAGGCTCCAAGTCACTTTTGAACCCTTCACCAGTTACAAATTCTCCTCAGTAATAAGCAGAACTCTGTTAGGAAACATTATGATTTACCATAATGAGAATGCTTGTACAATTTTTCCAGATTATACTGTCATTTTATTTTATAAGCTAGTATTTACAGAGCACTTTGCTAAAATAAACTGATTAATTATATCCTCAACTGTTTCTATTCAAAATTCTAGTGATGAGGTATCATCAACAATCATCAAATATCCACTGAGATGTCAGTGCTTCTCTTACAGTATCAGATGAGCTCATAGAAAGAAGAGAGCAAACACAGCAAAGTCCAAAAGGACTGCTGTTGATTTTGACCACCTACTTATGTTCTTCAACCATTTTTTCAACTCCTTTGTCACTCTGTCAAGTACATGATTTATTTTAAGAGCAATGTTTTTTTACATTAGGCTGACGAGTGCAATACCCCTTTGAACTCATTGTGCAAGGGGCTGTAATGCACCCATAGTGTTTTGCTTAGGCCATCAATAACAAAGAAATTTTCAAACCTGATTCATACGAGATTCAAGAATTAAAAAACCCAAACAAACATAAAATAAACAAACAAAAAAAAAACCTTAAAGTCAAGGATATGCTAAAGCCATTGCTTTTTGTAATCTAGAATATTTACTATTAATATGTGTGAAAGTCGTTTCCAACATAAATATAGCTTTCTACAAAAGAATTTTTGCATGTGTACAAAAATGCAGGCATTCACTGTTCTTTAGCATAAACTGGAACTCTAAGGAACTAGGGCATTCTCTCTCCAAAAAGAAAATTTAGCTACATCTCCTATGACGCTGACACTGTCATTGGCTTCCTATTAAAAATTACAAGGGGAGGAATTTTTACTGTGGATACACATCCTAGTTGGCTGCTGGATTTCTGAGCAAATGGGGGAGAGGGAGGCATACAATGATGGAAATTACCAGTGAACTACTAGCACTACAAGATCTACAATACAAACCCAGCACTAAATATTAAGAGAACAACTGAAGAACAGTTCTATCAAAACACATTGGAATTTTCACTCAGACAAGAAGCTTATGTTTTAGCTAACTTTTTCTGAAAAAAAATTTTAAAAAAAAGTATTTAGGTAAGGTATTTGGAACGTAATTGTCTCTGTACTATCAAGTGTTCTCAACCACTCATTATTGCAGAAATTCTAGCAAGGAAAGCATATGCTAATTTTCTTTATATCAGAAAACTTTAAGGTTCAAGTGATGATGAGAAGAGCAATATACTGAGCATGAAGTCTGTAATGCAGTTAACAATTGAGATCATACACTGCCATTAGCGATTTTCTAGATGGAAAATAGTTTGGCTCAAGGACATTCTATTACTTCTAAGTACTGTTCAGTAAGATGGAGCTATCCCGGATAAACCAAGAGCCTCCTCTATAATACTCTAAAACTTTAGGTTGCCTAGGGTCCTAACTACATTCCAGCATCTCCAAATTACATGATCCAAAGGAATTTACAATGGACCTGAACAACCTAATTTTAAAGGCCTTAAAAATAGAAATGTCCAGAAGAATGTTTTATTTAAGTAGAAAATCCTAGGGTCAAAATAGTAATTTAAATACCAAATCTTTATTTTCAGCAACCATTGCTACGAAAAGTAACACAAATAAATACAAGCAGATAAAGCCATAAAATAAGAAGTTGTTGAAGGATTTTTTTAAAGTGAGAAACATCTTATTCTCATAGATGATTATTCAATTTCTATTTTTTATTCTGTTTCTTACCAGCTTTATACACCTCTAAGTCAGTCTCATAACATAAATGACACTGCTATACTTAGACACTTTCTATTCTCACAGTAAAAGCAGCACTGCAAACTCAAAGCAACATCAACAGGGTACATCCACCAAGCCATAGCTGCACTCCCCAAGCAAGATTGCTTTTAAAAAATAAAACAATACAGAACAAAGAAACCAAGTGATTAAATAATCCAGAAAAAAAATCTTTGAGCCAGCTATTCATAAGGAGACTGATGACTATATCACATCTCACTGTATTATGATCAATACATTTCATAAAAAGTTATATAGTCAGTGAAGCATCTGACCACATGATATATGCTTTAAAAAATTAGCACCATACAAATTAAACATGACACACACTTATTAAGTGGATTTGGTATTGGTAATTTAAAAATCCAGAAAAATAAATATCAGGAATCACCAGTGAAAAAGCAAGTTCATAGTGAAGTCATTCTGACATTGGTTCACAACCTGAAAATAATTCAATATCTGTCAGTGATCAAGAAAATATAAGGTCACTACTAATCGAATTTTCAGGCAACACACATTACTGAATAATTAAGTGATAAGCAATCTATAGAAATAAGCATTGCTTGGTAAACTGGGCTCAGTTTAAGATTTAGAGTAAGATCATATTTCAAAACAAACAAACTCACAATGACAGACTGGAGGATTATATCCTACATGAAAAGGGAAATAACCAAAGGAATACATTCCTGAATTAATAGTGCAGCTAAAATTACTAAAATTCACTCTGGATCTAAGAGAGCAACAGCAAAAATTTTACCTGCTGTATGAAACTGCCAATGATTAGGCTTTTTTGTGTGATATTTTGCCCAGTATTATTGTCCACACTCTTAAGTAAACTCAAAAACCCAACAGTTTTCACAAAAGGGATATAAGAATAATTTGAGGGCTGAAAGTTGAGAATGTGATACTTTAAAAATTCAAGCTGCTAGACCTATCTAAGAGAAGGCAAAGGCAGCAAATATTTATTCAAGCTACAATTTTTCAAGGCTTTTTCCTTAAGGTGACATTCCCACTACAAGATTTCAATACCTCATGGCTGAAGATGAAAACTGAAATTACAAATAAAGCTAACGAAGGACATAAGTTACTGAATTGGAAGTAAACTGGATTTGTGTGTGTGTGTGTTAATAAAGCAACTTTCTCAAAATACTCTGAAACCTGAAAAATTGTAATCTCTATCTTGCTTCCCTCAGAACTGTCTCTGGTTTCAAAGGCTATTTCAGACATTCCAAAACCATCAGTCTGCCACCTAATCAGTGCTTGAAAGCTGTAGTTATACAGTATGAGATAGCACCCGGTGATCTGAATCCTACCTTACTACCATTCCACATAGCTATGCAGGGAAAGTACACATCAACCACATGAAACAGATGCAGTATTTAGAAGACATACGATGTCTCAGAAATGCCCCACGGTGTGGATATCAAAACTTTTTCCTTTGCAGAATACTGAGTTTATATAAAATTAAGTAGAAATGGAACCATAGCCTAACCAGAACATAAAAATTAAAATTTATGAAGTAATTGCTTTATCTTTGCATTAAAGGTGTATTAAAACAGTATACAGGGGACGTGACTTTCTCTTACTTGAAATCTTTTTAACTCTACACTGGGAGAGTGTATTTATTAAGGATAACACGGGCCAAAGTCAGACCCTAAAACTAGAGAATTAATCTTTCCAGACACAAATTTTGATCTTCAGAATTTGTGGCTTGGGTTATATACAGGATATCAAACTACAAGATCACATATACTTTGAAATCGTTGTCTTAATTTACTCAGATTAGATTAATTCAACACTGAAACATCTAGTTTCCCTTGCTCAGCAAGAAGATAATTAAGTAGTTCTGATAGTGAAGCTTCTTAAGTAGATGCTGAGATATAGGTTAGATAATACTTCTGAAAAAAAAAAAAAAATCTGCTAAGATTTTATTTACTTTTTACTGCAATTTCAACAGGCAAACAGGAAAAGCTGAACCCTCTGCCTGTATACCATCTTCCCAAAGTTCATCTGAACCTGCTATGTTGTCTACAAGCTTGAGGGTATTAAGTAGAAAATCTGTCCAAGCATAGGCTGCTGTTACTATGATAGGGAAAGAAAAAATCACAGACAGATACAATATTTTCTTTTGCTGTTTGCTCAGGGTAGGCCAAAGAATTAAAGATGTACAAATCAACATTTTTGTGTCTTTACGTGACCATTCCCAAAACACTCTTGAACAGCACTGACATTTATCTAAGTCATCTCTCTTTCTGCCCTGCTTCCCCAAAACTTGTATTAATTCATGTCCACTTAATTTTCTACTGCCAAAAAGCTTAGGGAAACCCAAGCAAATAGGTAACCTTGTCAAGAAATGTTTCCACTGTTAACCTCTGATTGAAGAGAAGGTGAACACTGCTTGAGTTTCAAAACATGGTGGCATGACAGGTCTCCTTTCCCCTTTTCCCACCTGCTTTAATGTTGGCCAACCTTTAAACTACAGCCTGTATGCTGCCACCACACCACCACCGACTGCAAGTTGCTCTCCCGGTTGGGATCACAAATTCCTCCACCATCATTTCCCACATTTACGGCTGTCAGTAGAGTTGTCAGAAATACCTAATTGCTGTGTGAGACCCTCACCACTGGCTTCTGCTCTGATCTATGGAACCACTCAATTCCCCAGCTGTCAGAGTGCTGACACCAACTGCAGTTAATGACACCGCATCAGCTCCCTGGCTCCTTTACCTGCCGACCCTGCAAACAAATGGACAGTAGCAGGGAAGATAGGGAAGTGAGCATCAGATGCCATATTTATCATAATCACTATGATCCACAGTAGAAGAAAATCAATTCCTCTTAATCGAATAAAGTGACTTATTAAGGGTTATAAGTCCTGACTGGAGAGCTGTACTGATTTGATTATGCCGGGAGAGAAATTAACAATGAGCTCTTGAACTATCTTTCCTTTTGTCTTTTGACTCAGTTACTACTAGATGGTTATCTCATGAGAATCTTAGTAAGCAGGTCATGCTTTGATCAGGGCAAACAATAGGAAAAAGGATACTGAAAAAGTTCCTGAAGCGTTGACAGGCATGTGAACAAACAAAATGTGCCCATTGCAGCATGTGTGATTCTTGACTGAAACAGCACAGCAATGGCACAAACCTGAGAGAAACACTTGAGGCTTTCCAGAATAACTATCTTCAGCAGGACTGCAATCCACCACTTTGTGGATTGATAGGGAATGATTTAGATTGTGACATGATGCAACTGACAATTACAGCCGACCTAAAACCAGATTGCAACAAATCTTTCTTCCTTTAAGAAATGTTTTCCACATCTTAGAAGCATCAATATCAGTGCATCAAACATAAGACTTAACAAACACTTCTTAAATGTTTATGAAGCAAACAAGTAAAGATAGTATAGAGATAGAAAATAAACATTGAAGATGAGAACTGGCAAAAGAGAGCTTCTCCTTCCAGTTAAAATAGCACATGGTTATCCTGCATTTTTAATATAACACTGGATTTTAAGTATTAGATTCAGAATTAAGATTTATTCAACCCTAACAGGGAGCCTGAAACTGTGGGGTCTGTGTGGCTAAACTGGGGAAAAATATACTTAGAAAAGATGCTTGGTTTGACATTTCAAAGTTAGAATCACTGGAATTAAAGGAAACACCTTCCAGAGTAGTTGCTCCACATCTTTTATTAGCAGCACTAGGCCAGGTCACCATAGATGTATGCACTGGATAAAATTTCAGTGATTTAAATGACACAGAGTCTATGCACATCAGTTAATGATCTTTCCCTAAACTTTTTCAGCAACACTTTTAACACACTAAGAACAAGGAATTTTATAGAGTTTTAGTACATAGTCCATATTAACACAATTCTGTGCTTCACTACAAATTCTTAAGTAGAGAAGCCTTGGAAAATATGAAATTTCATTATTACAGTTCTAATATGGTCTACTTGGATTTCTAAGTTTTGAGCAAGGGTCAAACTCAAACTGAATAAAAACTGAAAAGAGATTATACACTCTGGGTCATCTTTTGCTCCCATACTACAATAATTGATGGCTAACATCACTATTCCTAGATGGCAAAAAATCAGTTCTAATATTTTACACAAAGCTGCCCTGATGGGTTTCAGCACAATTGTTTTGCACTTATGCTTACAGAAAAATAAAGATACGGACTTACGGATTAAAAATAGAAGTTCTGACAGTTTCCAAAATGTGCTTAAGGTAGTCTCTTAGAAACCCCAGAAATAAAGCTGTAATATCCATGAGATGAATTAGATTTATCAGGCACCTCTGACCACTTCAACTGATCTCTGCATGATGATCCATCACTTTTCGAATTATTCAACCATTCTAGGAGCTTGAGTTTCTAGAACAGCATTAGAACTAAGTTACAATAGTTATAGTTGCTGGGAATATGTTGTTCACCCAGAACTTCTTGAACTCACCTTGAACTCAGATACATCTGATGAAATATTCAGGGTAGCTAACTGCTAAAATCTCAGAATCTGGTAATTCACACCCGTAAACAGTGATTTCTTGAATGGATTCTGATGGCAAGGTGAGAGTGAAATTTGTGATATACAGGCCTCTGGACCTAACCTACTCCAAAGTCCTTCCAGAACTTCGGAAGGACATTGGCAGGGGGTATTCAGGGGATCTATCTGACATTAAGATAGTGGCAGAGTTTCGACCCTGTTTATTCCCTTTGTTTTCCCCATCACTACACAAGATGTAGAATTCACCCTGAAGACAGAGTCAAACATAGCCTCTTCAAATGAAGTGATCATGACCTGGTAAGGTTGTAGATAACAAAAAGTAGTCTTATACTGGAAAAAGAGTAGATAATCTTAAAATGACACTACTAATCTGGAATATAATAAATACATTTGTACCATACACATACATACACATATTTATAAAAATACATATACACACTTTACATTTTTCCTGTTTGGCATTTCCTACAACTTTAATACACTTACTAGTCAACACTAAGAGGAAATAATCAGTGTTGCAACTTGCCAAGGAAATCTTCCCTACTCTACATAAACACAAAATTTAAAAATCTATTCATTGATCAGATTTAAAGTTCACCCTCTGTTTTCAGATGTTCTGGTAAGATGTTCTTAGTATTTACTCCTATATCATTAGACAAAGAGTTTATTAAATGAATACCAGCAAGAAAAGCATGCTGTTCTATAAGCTTAGAGCTGTAAGAACCATTTCACTCTCAATATAAAAGCAATTCTATCAAAATAGTCCCCTTTGACAGCTGTAACTGCTAGAACTATTTTGATTATAACCTTGAATATAACATAAATTGACATATTACAGGAAAATCCCTGTTTTAATCAGAAAGGCTAAGATGAGCACTTGCCAATAAGCTTGAACTTGGACAATTTTATTGCTTATAGCATCAAAGCATTCAAATCCACTGAGGTTAGGACTAGAAACAGCTTTGCAATACATATTACTACTTGTTACAATTTATTCCTCATAAGAACTGTACCCTGTCACCAATTAATCCTGTTTCTGATAAAGAGGCCAAAGAAATAAAATAAAAATCTGAATTAATTCTAACTTGTATGATGAATATAAATGATATAAATTGTGGAACTAAAAGAATACATATCTTAAGGAAAACATGAAAACAAATTTTCATTTTTTAAGTATTAAATCTAGGAACATAAACGAAACAGCATCTCTTTGAAGCATCCAAGAAACTATTACTCTGTTCCAATAAAGTTAGGCTCCTCCAGTTAAAACTAAACTGACATGTGAATAAAAACACTGCTGCTTTTTCCATTTTTGAAGGGTATGTCCATATAGGTAGCATATTTTCATAAAGTTTGCTCATAAAATCAACAAATTTACTCTTAATAGAATTTCAGCTATTAACTGAATTAAGAGTATTTTTTTCTAACACGAGATATTAAAAACAAAATAAATGGGAAAATTCACCTAATATTGAAAAGAGTTTTTCAAAAAAAAGTCTCCTAAATCAATCTGCAAAATTGGATTACAAATCGAAACTTGGGTAAAGAAAGACCTGTCAGTCATTTTAACACTTGCTTTGGGCCAGCCCATCTGAGGCAGCTGCAACATTTAGCAGTTGTATATTTTCTTTTAAATCAGCTTCCAAACACATCTCAGAGAATGGGCTATGACAAAGGTTTAAATCTTTATTCCCCTCTGCAGTTACAAGTCATCACAATGCTGACTTTAATCAGGTTACTCTGCATCTGTCTGTCACAAATAACCTAGTAACAACTAAATGGATTGCCATAAATCTTTCAATTAGAATTTATAACTTTATTAGCACAATATTTTTGAACTGATTGCATTACTTTGAAGAGCAGCTTTCATTTATTTTGTCATTTGGGGGTCAAATGTGTGTAATGGCTGGAAGCTGCACACACAATGGGAAGACTTACTGCAACTTAACAGTGGTCTTCAGAAGAATTTCTGCAGAAATTACAGCCAAATTTTTACAGGAATACTTTGTTTGCTGTGCTGGGGTTGAAGGATGGTATGCCACTTGGCTTAAACTTGACTAAGTTTTTTCATGACACAGAAGAGTCACGTTGCTACTTCTATGGCCTTGATAAGGTTTCATAAAAGAGTGATTCATCATGTGTTTAAAGGGTTCTATGCCTTTTTAAATTTTGTTTTAGAGTTTCTGAGATCCATGTAAGTATGTACATACTTATGTAAGTATTATGCATTTTCTTTGCTGAAATATATACAAACAGCAAACATTATGGTTAAGAAAAATAAGCTAAGTACCAGATTTAGGTTAATATATATCGATATTAAAAATTAATATACTGCTATACAAACACAAATGTATCCATGTTAAATACACAGGCACACGTACATTTAAACCTTCAGAATCAAGGTACAGTTCAATTTGCATTTTTGTTTTAAGGTACTGACTTTTACAAATGTTAGACATCAATGTGAAATTTGGGAAAAAAAAAAAAAAAGTTAAAACTATAAATCAATAAAAACAGCTATTTAAAGAAAGCTGAAAAGCACTACCCTACCTGAAGACTGAAAAAGATTAGAAGTCAAAATGGAAACTTTCATAAGTTGAAGGCTCAGAAATATCATCGAATCACAGACTAGTTTGGGTTGGAAAGGGACCTTTAGAAATCATCTAGTCCAACCCTAGGCATTCTTTTGTGTTTTGCTTATTATTAAAAGGGAGTTTGCTAAGTTCTGCTAGACTGTTAACACACATTGGAATCTCTGGTGTGACCTATGAATAACTTATCAGAGGTCCCTGGCTCCACGTGCATAAAAGCAAACGCAGATAAAAATACCAAGTAATTCACTAGTGTTTGTATTGAGAAGTAGGTGAAAGGTGCTTAACAGGTGAAAAGTGCATGTACAGGGAGACCATGGTCTAAACAAAGTATTTCAGCTCATATTTAAAATGATATAGAAACAAAATAACTATAATCGATTTAGAGCCTATTTCTTTCTTACAAACACAGGAGGTCCTGCTCAAAAAGAAAAAGAAACTTATAATAAGGAAATTGTTACAGAAAGAAACTTGTTTATTATTGCTTGTATTATTTCTTTGTATAATTCTGTTATGATATAGTTTCACCAAGTGGTGACCATTTACTTATTTCCTACAGGACCTTTGGTCTTCTAGAAACTGCTGCAAAGCCCCTGTCAAATGAATGATAATTTAGTGAACTGTCTTCTGGCCCAGACTGCTAGTCTGAGAATTTGACAGAAAAAGTCATAGCAGTGACAGAATTAGTAAGATGTCCAAATTTCACTGTTCCACTTCAGTCTTTGCTTGACACATTAAATTACCATAACATCAAGCCAGACTCCTTCCACTCCCTGGACAAGCCAGAAGTCATGTGAGAGTCACAGAAGGATGAAAAATGTTGGTTTCAAAGAACCAAGCTCTACATTTGCCATGGCATAATTGGCCAGTTCTGCTTAAGTCACAATCTGGCCCTGTCTTTATTCTGCACCTGCAAAATTTTTCCAGTGCTGCTTTTTGTACTAAAGATAAGCAGTAAAAACTTTAAAGAGGAAAAAAATACCTCCCCACTTAATTTAAGACTTCAGCAACACACAACTATTGAAGTCCAGGCAAAACATTGAACAAGCATGGTATGAAAAAATAACTAAGCACCATCCATTTGGGGCACTGACTCAGACTGTCATCCATCAGAAAATGATGTATGGGGTCATGTAATTACACATCACCAGCATAAGGAGATTTATATATATAAAACACACACATACCCACCACACGCATAACTAAACAGTTCACTTTACATTGTACACAGGCAAATATGCCTCTGACACACTCAAATTAAGAACAGACCTACACTTACAACATAAATGAAGCTGTTCTGCTTTGTGTTCTGCAAAACTGTACTACTCTAATGGTGGCTTGCAAATGAGTATTTTACACCCAAGCATACTTAAGCACCCCAGTAAACAAGTCAGAACCTGGTATTTCCATAAGCAACATGGATCCAGTATAATCTCTGACAGGAGCCATGAATGCCTCTCAAACAAGCATGCCAGCCAAGAGTCAGAAAGACCCTGAAATAGAAAAACAGAAGCATGAACCACCCTGCACTTCTGTGTTTTCTTTAACTGAACCTTCACAGAGAAGTAAATTTCTAAAAGCTAGTTTCAGGGCAGTTCCTTTCAAAGATGCTGTGGAAAGAAGTGTCAGTTGTTAGAAATTACACAGTATTAGTTTCCAAACATGCGTGCCATAAGGAGCCAAAATAACTTCTCATAGTTTATCTTCACACACCTGCCTCGTATTGAAATGAAGTCTACAGAAAACTCTTAAAAAATGAAAACTCTTAAAATAAATTCATTGTATCTTATTCCCTATTAAAAAATGTATAGGAGCATACACTTGTACCATGTTAAATCTCGAAAGAAAACAGGGAAAAAATACAACCAGTACCCATCTACTGTCTAAAAACTACAATTTCTCCTGTTCAAAAGTATCTTCACAGGAGTTCATAAAGAAACACAGTGGGTAAATTTCTTAAAAAACAGTAAATTACAAAGACAGGCCAATCCAAACTGCTTATAATTTAAGTTTAGCAGATAGGTTATGATTCTCTGTTGCCAATTCCTCTTTAGATTCAACTATATGAAAAAAACCCCTGTCATTTCTGAATACACAATTTCCCGTGGCTCCTGGCTGGCAAACACCACAAAAGTGCCCACATTTGCCTAAACTGCACATATACAATGCAAGCAATGCAGGCTTATTCCAGCCTGTGGACCAGTAAGGTAGAGAAGAGTTAAAAAAAAGAAATACAAGGTCACCCATATTCAGTTTCATGTCATTTCAGTCATTCTCTAAGAATGACAGATCACAAAAATTATTTATTTAATATACTTCAATGTTTGTAACATTAGTAAAACACAGTATGCCAAACAAAGCCTTGGGTTAGAGTATGATATGAAAAAATAATCACACTTCTGGAATTAATTTGAGATGGCTTTGTTTTTGCATCTCTGAATCTAACAGTCTAAGCAGTACATTAATTTTTAGCAACCTTTCTTATTTTTCTTCTCAGTATTCAGTTGAGAAAATATATAAATATACCTAGCTATGAAAGCAATAAGCATCATCTACCCCAATAAGTGTTAAAAATAGTTCTTTTTCGTAACAACAATTTTCATTCTTAGGCCCACCAAAGACCACCTTAAAACTTGGTCAAAACAACTCGAAAAATAAACAAAAATATAAAGATTTAATGACTATTTCCTAATACAAAGATAACATGTTCAGTTTTAGCATGATAAGACTCAAGTTGTGTACCTAATTTCCTTCCTGATTAAATTCCTCTTTTATTTAAAACTAGAAGCTTTTATCATTTATGACTATATGTTTTAAAAAACTTATTTTTAACTCAAGACCATGGAGCTGCAAAAGCAAGAAGTACTTAAACGTACCTAAAACCTCATTAGATTGATCTGTATTGTACTTAACCAGTGAAATGGAAAACTAAGAATATTAATATGGCAGCTTTGACATCACAACAATTGATGCAAATTCTAGGGTCTAACTTGATAATTCCTGCATGCTTCCTCCAGTGAAAGAGCAGAACTATTGTCATATTTTAAGTGTACATGTAGTTAAACCTTACCTCATTTTTATAACTAGGAATTGTGACAAAGAATTGGAATTCATTTTCTAAAATAATACATCTAATGTGTCAATAAAAAGAAACAAGAGAGGTCAAAATCAAACCTCATTAATTCTTGTAAGTCAGAAATCTCAAAGGGATATTATCAATGCTAAAGCAAGTCAAATGTCAAACTTGGGTTAAAAGTCACTTAAAGTAGTATGCATTTTCTTCCACACACTGGGATAATCCCCTGCAGCTTAATACCTTCTTATCATTTTTTCTTTCTCAATGTATTCAAAATACTTTTCAAAGAAAACCCAAGTAGGCAGTCGAAACTAAGGTAACCTTTGCAGACATGTAAGAAAATAAGGAGCCATGACAGTCTCTCAAGACTCTCTGGGCAAAAAACCCAACTTGTGTATAAAGTTGTGCACACAGTTAAACACTGATCATACCCAATAGATAAACAGTTCCCTTGTATCAATAGGAGCAGAGAGTCTCACAGGTACCTAACATACTAGAATTATTTTAGCATTTCACATCAGCAGTACACTTTGCCTCACAAAGTCCTTTGAGACAAGTAAGTATTGGCTAATACTTTGTAAAACAGGAGTGGCAATTCCTAGAAGTCTATAGTAGGAGAATGAACTGAAAAATAGCACTGTCTTGGGCATTCTAACCAAAACCTGGAAGGAATATTAACTAAAAAGAGAAAATCAAAATCTATAATAGCAAACACTTTATACAACGGACAGTACAGACGACTTAAAAGAAGAAAAATTGTTTCTGCAATCTATTTCTACAAAGATTGAAGTCAGCTTTATTTTCATAGTGATGGCATTTTTTAACCCAATAAAGAACAGAAAGGCTTTAACAAGATCCATTAATCAGCTAACTGATACAAGCAATGACTGTAAAGTTAGATTCAAACTTTTATTTTAGTACTAGTAATAAAACTACAGTTTAATCCCCTGGGGCAGGGGGGGGGGGAATCAGTCATTTTACCTTCTCTCAAAGCATCTTTCCCCTTTGGCTGCACATGACATTAAAGGTTTCAAATGTCATAGTGGTAAATTATTTGGAATTAAATTATGTCTCTATGGAACTGCTATATTAAATGGATCCTAAAGTTGTTTATGATTTTTAAAAAAGGATAGGAATTAAAGAAATAGACTCTTAAGACTCCCAGAAGCAAAACACTCTAGATTAAGAACTGTAAAAATTAAAGCTTGTGACTCCTTTAACCTTAAACTTGTCAATTAGCCCAATGCAGAAGTAAACCAAACAGTTATGCTTCTATAAAGACATTTTTAGCAGCTGGTATCATGCCAACATAAAAGATTTATTGCACTTTATACGATGATGGTAACATTTCTCTAAAAACTCCTTAGAAACTCCCTTTTATTTTTCATGAAGTCTGGTGAGTTGTAGATTAAAAGCTGTATTTGCTCAAAGCCAAAACCAATGAAGTCTCATTCTAGCTGTACTTTCTGGACCACTTTGCAAGACGAATAATAATGGCAATAAATAAACTTGGAACTTCTTCATGTAAGTCAAATTTCACTTCACTATTATATATATATAATTATCCTCAATTGTATCTTTCAAGTTTAACATTCCAAAAGAATATCAGATAAATTTGCTTCACAAGTCACTCACAACACGGGCAATATAGGAATGCCATGTAAAAAACAACAAAAAACAAAACCAACCAAACAAAAAACCAACACACCATATTTGATACTTTTTCTTGCTAATTTTCACAATTTTCCTCAATATACAGCCATTTGGAACTGGAATTTTCCTTGACTTGCTTTGGAAGCAATCATGTCCATTATAACCTTTACAATACATGATGCTTATCTGATATTTGGGCTAAGTAGCTAGTGCCATTTCTATCATTGATAAAGAATGGGTTTATTTCCTTTATTAAAGTTTTCATGAAAACTAGATTTAAATCATTTGCCTGTTTTCACCTGCTTTTCATCTGGAGGATTAAATCTGCTGGAAGATCTGTGAAATTAAAGACTTTAGGACAGCACCAACAGCTCTACAAGCTAAAAAATAAGTGGACTTAAGCTACGATACAAATTTTTCATCTGTTTAAATACCATTTCTCTGCAAGTAATATGGAATGTTCAATATACCATTTTGAAGTATTTCCCCAAAGAAAATACAACATTTGATATGGCAGCAGCAGGACAGCAGACTGGTATTACACCCTTTTTCTGCAGCTGCTAAATACCTATTTTGTCACATGGCTCCAGTTCAGGAGCTGTAACTGGACTTGATGTCAAGTTCTACTATGCAAGATTGCTGCAAATCACAACACATTCTGAAAACATACACCTCTCATCCTTTTGTTATCAAGACTACAAAACATGCCTTAAGGAAAATATAACTACTCACACCCTATAAAGTGACATTTAAGTGCTACCTAATGGTCAAGATATATACATTATCAGGAAAAGCTAGTAAATTCATAGTTACAGGACAGTAACATTAAGACAAATAAATGCAACTACATTACAAATGTCTCTCTAGTGAACTATGACATATAATGAGCAAGAATATAGCAGATGGTCTGTAACTGCTGCCTTCCAACACAGCTCCACACATCAAGTTATTTCAATAATAGGGGAGGGTGTCTCCCTGTCACATAAGGCCTTTAATCTCATTTTATCTTTTCAGTGCTTACTCAAAATAAGGACATGCCACAAGGAGGAAATTACAACTTTAGTTGCATTTCTCCCTGAAATGAAAAAATAAAAATAACAGTTAGATGCTTCAATAATGCCAGATAAAGAAAAATCTTACTGTTGAGCCTTAAATGCTTAAGAACTGAAGTACTTTTATTAGCAAATCTTTGTCCTCTCTTTTTCATTCCATTCTCTCTCTTCCTCTTCCTCCTCACTATACTTGCACTACACACCTACCTACACAACAGGTAGTACAGCTAGAAGAAAAATCACCTCCCTTTGTGAAGTGCATAACTCAAATTAGAAACACAAGAATTACTCCCAGGCTGAAGTGCAGGAGTATATTTGACTAGACATTCTCTTTACAGCAAAATTTTTCTGTGGAAGAATAACATGATAAAAAGACTGCTGGACATCTGGCATTTCAATATGTATGCAATCTCAAACTAGCTTTATGTTTAACACCCTGGTGGTATTAAAGGATTTGTAGGAATATGGTGAGAAGATGCTATGGGGATAAATAATGTTGCAAGAAACCATGGAGAAATAAATAGAAAAAATAGCGATTGATATTTTAAAGTTCAGAATACAGAAGGTACAAGTGCTCCCTGAATCTCTATGAGGTCAGAGATATCTGAGCTTCTGTTCAGTGACCAAGTGGACAAGCCAGCAAAGTAACACTCCCACAAGACGAAGAATGAAAACCCGGTTAGTTTAATAAGATATAAATAAAACTGCAAGAATTACAACAACAGAAACAATTTAAGAGATGGTTCTCAAATACTAGAGGAATTTTTTGAGAAATAATTTCCCCCTCAAGTCAGCCACTGGTAATTTGCTAACCCTGATGATGCTCAGCTCTAAAACAGTCACTGGATCTCCTGGACATTCTTCTGTTTTGTCACAAATACCATCATAAGAGGTCTCTGATTGTTGTAACACAGAAGTACAGTAGTATGCTACCTCCAATTGGGCTTACAGCAATTTCAGGATTGGACTCTAAAAAATAATCTTAGAAAGGCTGTCAGTCAGAAATCATAATAACAAAAATTATTATTATTACTACTACTGTGCAACAGGAATGAAATAGAGGGTTCTAAACAGATGTCTTTTTCAGCATGAATTTGCTAGTTTTAGACTTCAAAAATCATTACATATTTTCTGCCTCATAAGTGTCCAGTTATTCTAAAGCAAAATCTCCTCCAGTTCTGAAAAGCACATAGATTTCTTGAAACACTATGAAAAGACAAATCAGTGAATTACAGATTTGTAACTTACTAAGCTTGCTACTGACCCTAGCACTCTTCAGTAGTTGGTACTAATGGGTGTTATGGATGTTTCTTTCATGAAAAAATATTATGCCCTTCTAATTTCTGTGACACTTGTCCAATTAATCCTGAACACAACATTCCCAGTACCTGGATCCATGATCACACAGGTAGCTGAGCATGTTATTGCTCAGGGAAATGTGTTACGAATTTTCAGATTATGAACTGTGCTAAAACAGGATGTCAAAGGTGATGAAACTGATAATCTATCAGTGATCTTCTGCCAACCACAACAACTCTGACCCATTGAACTAAATGAATGCATTTAATCACCAAGTACTCAACTGATCAGAAAGTGCCACAGGGTATAGAGTGTCTTGACAAAAAGAAGACAGACACAGTAAACCACTGTCACAATCAGAAAAGTGTATCTTATCTCAGCATCTTACCCATGTGTCTAGATTCCAACTGAAATCATGTTATAACAAAAAAGTTTTGTGTGACAGAAAAAAACCTCTTCCTGTAAGACTTTGCTTTGGAGAATAAACTTGACAATACACCTTAATTTTTTCTTGTAAATAGATAAGGTTAAAACCCCCCACCCTCTGGTGAATCTGAATCACTTGTGGTGAATCAGAGTCCAAATAACACAATACAAGCAACGCATTCTCCGTTCAAAGCAGGTTTTTCAGCACCTTTCTGAGAGATGTATTCTGCCTCTGGTCTGACTGCTACCATCTTCATGACTAAGAAAAATAGCAGGCCAAATCTTGCACTCTTCACAGAAGTCTTAAGCAAACTTCTGGCATGCAAAAAAACCTGACTGAATAGAAAGTAGTACTTTCCCCAGGTGTTTCTATGGCAAAATAACAAGCCTCCTCTCAGCACGGGGTTATTAATGTCTCATTTTCCTGATGTTCTGTGTTGGCAGCCCTGAAAGAAAGCTTTGAACTTGTTTATTCACACTTGTTTAATCCTGTCTCCACACAGCACATCACGGTCTGTGGGGCTAGGAAGATGGATGAGTGAAACCAGGGCCACAAGAGGGACAGGGTCATGGTGTCGCTGGATCTCATTAACTCCATCACTCACTGTAGCAAGCACTTCAGAGGTCACCTCAACTGCAGAGTCTGAGATAGGCAATGGAAAAATGGCTGGCACAAGTGTATACATATTTCCTCCAGATGATGCTACACACGGGAACAAATACAGATCCTTACTTACACTGCCCCTTGAGTTCCTGGGGTTGCTTTTAGTCTACTTGGTTAGAAAAAAAAGCCAAAAAATTGTAACAAATTCCTGATAGGTATCACAACGGAAGCATGAAGGCTGAAGAGAGGACCACTAGAAACGAGAAACTACTAGCATTTCTTCTGTAACTATTTTCTTATGTACTGTAATATGGGAAAGGAAGTACACAATGCCATAGAGTGGCTCTGGTACACAGTGAAAGTGAGTAAAAACACATGCATTTTGTATTGCAGTTGTACTGTGCACATTGTGTATCACAAAGCAGCTTCTTTGAAACACAGAAAGTGGCAGAGGACATTAAATTGCCCACACAGTCCATTACTTAGTAATTTTAACATCCATCAGTGTTAGAGATGACTTTTTAAAAGATCTATGTTTAAAGTGTATGTCTTTCACACATATATAAGCATATATTTATATATAAAAACTATAACGTATGAGAAATATATGATAGTTAAATAGCTACATGCGGTACCAGTCCTAAATATTGGCAATACTCATATGAGAGTTCATATTCTCATAACTAGCAAATAAGTTATCAATAAATAAATTGCAAACTATATCCTGATCGTTCACTAGCTCTGTATGTTACTGTTAGTAGCTTGGTGACCAATTCACACAAAACTGTTCCTTTCTCACAGCTCTTAACTTCTACTTCTTACATCCATTCCTTGTAATAAACTCTCCTGGTTTGAGAGGACCAGGATAAAAATTGCCTACAACCATACTAGACTGAGACTTTTCGGGACCCCCAGCAACTGCCAGGAAGAAAAGTACCTACCATGTGACCAATTAGATAAGAAAATACAGCTTTAAAAAAATCCAGGACTCTGTCCCAAACTCCCCATTTCCAACTTCACAACAATTGTAAAAGCATCGGCCTCAGTACAGGTAAAGTCCATTTACATTAGATGCTCCCAGGGAGTGGGGTGTTTTATATATATTTCAATAAAATTGACAGAATCAAAGTTTACATAAGAACTAAGATCTATTACAAGGCCAAAATGTATAAGAATTAACACATTCAATATCAGATGATCAGATGTTGCTCAAATGGGAACATTGTCTGAACAAGAGCATGAAGAATGTAATCTGTTGTTTTTTGTTTTTATAGTATGTAGAGGGAGGCAAATAAAATTAAGAATAACCCTCCTATTCTAAAGATGTTATACTACCAAAAGATTTGGCTTTTGTTCATGGTTCTGCAATGAACATGATACATGACCTTGAGCAGATGGCTCTGTATCTCAAAAGAAAACATGATTGATGTTCAGTATTTCCACCACTGACTTTTAGGCATGCATCTATAGGAATGCCCAATTTGAATCAGGTTTGAATCAGGTAATTAAGTTGCTTCTGCAGTAGAATAAAAACTGTATATATGTCAATTGAATTAATAGGGTCTCTAATGTATGTATCCTGAGCCCCTAGTGTGGCTCTACTTAGATTTCCCAGGCGAGTGTCCACATTGCAGGCTATTTATCTCCCCCTCCAACAATCCAGAGCATACATAATTTAATTGCCTCAAGAACGAGAGGAAGATATTATTTCTAGCTACTGAGCCTAAATTTGAAAAAATAGATAAAATGAAAGGTAGAGTTAGAAGTAACAAAGATGGGTCACAAAATCAAATGCTGTCCAAAAATAATTCCAATTTAAATGTTTTTGCTGTTTGTTTTTCAGTAACCAAGATGCCTGATTAGAAGAAAAACCATTCTGATAAACCTTGAAAAAGTTCATTTAACTTTCCAGTTTGCTTCAGTAACATCTAATTTATGCCCAAACTGTGCTCTCATTTAAATTCAGAACTATTCTAAATATCCTATGGTTTCAGAGATAAAAATGAGGTGCAGATAAAGAAAAGAAACTCCTATCTGGATGTACACATCTGTTTTGTAAAGACAGTCTTGCAGGAAAGATAAGAAATATCCCATATAAGATGTTTTATACATCTACTACATGTAGATGTGGTGTGCTGTTTTCTGATTCTAACCAAGAAAAAAAAAATACTTCCCCAGAATCCATGGGATTCCAGTGGGAAGCCACTTAGAGTGTTTAAACCCATGTGTTCTCCTGTTCAGAGCTGTTGCTTGCCATCATCCAAGACAAACTATTGGACTAGGTGGACCAACTGGTGTGACCCAGCAGGGCATTATGCCACTGCCTCCAAGGTAAAAGAGGAAAAGTCCCTGAAAACTGAGATTACAGTCCCAGTTTTCAAAACTAAAAGCCAAACTCAAAACTACTCAAAACTACTGTGTTTGGAACTAAAATGCCTCTCCATACTAGCAGCTGGTCTGCATATTCCAAAGGCTATATATGCATGTAAAACTTGAATAATTTGCATCTATCATGGAAATAAATGGAAAGCTGTTCTAAGGACACTAAATAATTTAATTTCTTTCACTATCACTAATTTCTTTCTTCCACATGAAATCAAAACTAAGAAACTTTATGTAGATACCTCATCTATGCTATTCTGGACAAAAAACAGGAATTCTTCCATTTTAAGGATACCTAAAGCTCCATTTAATATCTGTCTCTGCTAAAACACCAAATGAACATCCTATTATTTGTCATCTTTAGGGATATATAATAGTATGAGTCACCAAGTATACTGCATATAGAACTGAATAATTAATTTCAAATGTCAAAGTCAGAGAGCTGAAATTATTTTGTTCTTTTTCCAATCCTACATTCTTCTAAACTATATTTGTGTGTGCACTTACAGAGCAGATGGAGAAATTTTTATATTCATTATGATCTAAAAATTAATTCAAAATATTAACGAATGTAAATTATTTCTCAAGATTACTACACTGTTCACCTTACCTACCTAAACTGGGGATATTTTTCTTAAGATTCTTATGTACGGATTAGTGTTTCAAGATCCTAACAGAAGCAAAGTGAAAGTCAGTGAAACTATTTCTTTTCCACAAGCAGTGTTCATGAGGCTCAACCTTGCTGGATTGGCATTCTCTGAATGAAACTTTTTTTCTTTTCCATTTATTTCATTAAATGATTTTTCATAAGGGGTGGGGCAAGGGGCAGGTTCAATTCCAATTAGTAGAAGCCAAGTCCTCTAGCAAGATGCAGGTGAATTAAGAAATAGCCAATTTCAAATGCCAAAGCCACCTTCTGCTTTGGCATACAAGATCAGGCAACAAGCTCAGCAGGACTCAATGGGAGGATCACACTAAACAGGAAGAACTGGATGACGTTGAAGACTAGCATAAAAGGAACTAGATAAGGTGAAAAAATAGAAAGTGCAAGGTCAGTGCTTTCAAACTGATCACAGGGAAGTTTACTGTTAAGTAGAAACTCACCTGTTACAAATTATAGGGGAAGAGATAAATCTGCATCAGATTCCTATCGAATGACTATGAGCTCCCAAATGCTTAAAGAAGTTCAACATGATCACAGGAGTGATGGATAAGAAAACAGGGAAGGTAGTTATTCACATTAGTTTGTAATAGACCACATGCAAGTCTTGAAATATTATATGCAGTCTTCCCACCCATGTCTCAGAAAATGGATGCAGAATAGAAGAGGTGAAGAATGACTACTAGGATCAAGCAAATATTTTCCAAGAACAGACATGAGCATTAATTGTTTAACTTAGCAAGAGCACAGATCAGAAATGATACCACTGTAATGGTATAACTGTAATGCAAAGGAAGGAAAAACAACTAAGCTAAAGGAAAATCAGTTCACAAGAACAAGCACAAATAAAGCATGTTTATGTTTACATTGGAAACATTAGAACTCCTTTTCTCACCACTTCAGTTCCAAGACATGCTTCCAACAGAAACAACAAATGCTCTCCCTTTCATCCCTAAGCTCACTCCAATCTAACTGCTTTTCAAAGTGCAGCTTGAAACATTTCTGAATGGAATTAGTACATACAGCTCTGTAGAATTCAGGGGACACAACGATCTAGTTCTTAACATCTCTACATCACTTTGTACAGTAGAAGACAGACTATAAGATGATTAAATCCAGTTGGTGGCCATTCACAAGCAGAGTTTCCCAGGGCTTAGTTCTGAGGCCAGTCTTGTTTAATACCTTCATTGATCATCTGGATGGGAGGATCAAGTACGCCCTCAGAAAGTTTGCAGATGTCACTAAGTTTGCTCTGCTCTGTTTGAGAGCAGAAATGCTCTACAGTGGGACCTGGTCAGGCTGGACTGATGGGCTGAGGCCAAGCCTATGAGGTTTAACAAGGCCAAGTGAACCTCTATACTTGGGTCACAAGAACCCCATGCAACACTACAGGTTTGGGGAAGAGTGGCTGGAAAACTGACCATTAGAAAAGAACCTGGGGAAGCTTACTGGCAGATGGCTTAACATGAGCCAGCAGTGTGCCTAGGTGGACATGAAGGCCAAGAGCATCCTGGCCTGTATCAGAAATAGTGTGGCCAGCAGGGCTAGGGAAGTGATTGTGCCCCTGTAGCCCACACTGGTGAGGCTGCACCTCAAGTACTGTGTTCAGTTTTGGACCCCACAAGCTGCCCAGGGAAGTGATGGAGTGCCTGGAGGTGACAGAGGTGTTAAAAAAAACAAAAAAAAAACCATGTAGCCATGGTTCTTCAAAACAGCACGGTGGTGTTGGGTTGATGGTTGGACTTGATGATCTTGGAGGTCTTTTCCAACCTTAATGACTGTACGATTCTATTGCAATAGAAAGTGACTGTGTAAACTTCCTTTCCCTGGTATGATAAACAAATTTCCAAAGTATCAGTATACCTTCACATAAGTGACACTTTGAGCAAGAGACATTTCTCACTACATTTCCAAATATTAGAAACTTATTCAAAGTGTAAAAAATCTATGGAAGCGTTTGAGGTGGAAGTATCACCAAAGCCTGGATTAAATTTTAGTCCTCTAAGAACTGGAACAAAGTTAAGAATATATCTTAGAAAAGACAGAAAAGGATGAAGCTAAGGTTGGGACATCCTTAAATTATCAGAATAAAAAACCTATATTTATACAAAAATATACATAAATATACAGGTATACATAAAATATCCACCAGTATCATCCTAATCATTACTGTTAATCAACATAGTAATGAATTTTGTTATAATTGATACTATGCAACACTTGCAAAGGAATGGTCTGAAGTCTTCAAATGAGCACTTTCTTAAGCCAGACATCACAGATTAGTACCACGTCTGAAGCATATGCCAACAATAGCTAATATTTCAATTAACATTCAAATAGTGCTTATAGGCTTCTGAGAAAAGGAAACATTTGTAAAAATGTTATCTTGTTCTCCTTTATTTCCCAGATGAACTAAAAATCAGAGAAATGTCAAAAAAAGAAAAAAATCATTATTCGATAATGTGCACAGTAACAGATCAGCCAATAGCTGATCTCTTTCAAGGTTTCTATAAAATTATCAGTAGTTTCTTAGCTTTAAACATTTTATCAGGTAGGGCATACCGAGATATATAAACAGCAGGATTTGATTTAAAATAAAATCAAAGGCAAGAGGAAGAAGGAAGCTGATAAAAATCAAATGAGGAAACATGCAAAAAATTATTAGAAGCAGAATCAGATCAAGCACACTGCAAATAGCTTCTAAAATGTAATATTGAAAGTTCTCTTTTAGGTGGGGAAAAAAGGGTAGATCCTGTGGAGAAGAATTCAAGCAATAAATTGGTGATCCTAGAGAAAGCTTCTCTAACTACTTCTAGATGTTAGAAACTATTTTTACTACAGGAATTCTGGGTATGATATTTGACTGTAAGACTGGAGGTCTGTTGCTAGTGGTGTTCCCTAGGGGTCAGTGCTATCTAGGTCCAGGCTTGCTCAATAAATTCATCAATGACCTGGACGAAGGGATAGAGCATACTCAGCAATTTTTTTTTGATGACAGAAAGCTGGGAGGAGTGGCTGATACACCAGAAGGCTGTGCTGCCATTCAGTGAGACCTGGGCAGGGAGGAACCTGGTAAAGTTCAACAAAGGCAAGTGTAAGGTCCTGCACCTGGGGAGGAATAATTCCGTGCACCAGTAGAGGTTCAGGGTTGACTTGCTGGAAAAAAGCACAGAGGAAAAGGACCTGGGAGTCCTGGTGGTAACCATCAGCCAGCAATGTGACCTTGTGGCCAAGAAGACAAATGGCATCCTGGGCTGCATCAAGATGAGTGTGGCAAGCAGGTCGAGGGAGATTATCCTCCCCATCTACTCTGTCCTAGTGAGGCCACATCTGGAGTAATGTGTCCAATTCTGGGCCTGACAGTACAAGAAAGACAAGGAACTACTGGAAAGAGTCCAGTGTAAAGCTATAGAGATGACTAGGGCACTGGAGCATGTCTCTTAGAAGGAAAGGCTGAGAGACATGGATCAATTTAGAGAAGAGAAGAGAGAAGAGAGAAGAGAGAAGAGAGAAGAGAGAAGAGAGAAGAGAGAAGAGAGAAGAGAGAAGAGAGAAGAGAGAAGAGAGAAGAGAGAAGAGAGAAGAGAGAAGAGAGAAGAGAGAAGAGAGAAGAGAGAAGAGAGAGGAGAGAAGAGAGAGGAGAGAAGAGAGAAGAGAGAAGAGAGAAGAGAGAAGAGAGAAGAGAGAAGAGAGAAGAGAGAAGAGAGAAGAGAGAAGAGAGAAGAGAGAAGAGAGAAGAGAGAAGAGAGAAGAGAGAAGAGAGAAGAGAGAAGAGAGAGAAGAGAGAAGAGAGAAGAGAGGAGAGGAATGAGAGGGGATCTTATCAATGCTTATAAATATTTGAAGGTCAGGCATCAAGACAATGGTGCCAGACTCCCTTCCGTGGTGCCCAGAAACAGGAGGGCACAAGCACAAACTGAAATACAGGATGTTTCATCTGAACATGAGGAAAAACTAATTTGACAGTGACAGAGTACTCAAACAAGCTGCCCAGAGAAGCTATGGAGGAAATCTCCTTTGAAGAATGAGGGTGAGGGAGGTATAAGTAAATGAAAATTATGTACTCTCCACATGTGAACGTAACCCTAAAGCAAAACAAATTTGAAATTACCAGTAACAGAGTTAAAAACATTTATGTTTAAGACACATGTTGAACGAAAACTAGATGAAATATATCCACCCACTTTATCCTGTTTTACAGGTGGTTTTTACCCTGTATATTTCAAATGAAATTATAACTCCAGTATTATTAATATTGTGCACTAGCATTATGGTACCGAGATTATTGTGTGGCATATGTTTATACCTTTAAGACTTTATTCACTGACTATTAAAACATAAAATTACTGTCTTTCATGTTGAAGAGCTAGCTTGTGCTTGCTTTGGAATGCACCTGTGACTCCTCACACTAAACTGAGTGTACTAGCATAATCTCTTTTGTTACAGATAAAAACATAATTCAGTTTGGGTCCCAACATAAACAGGACCATTATGTTTGGAGAGTGTTCCAAAGCCTGCTATTCAAGCAATCTGGGACATATAAATAATGCAAGACCTCTTCTTTCTCCAAATGACAGTTCAAGCACAGACTCAGAAAGATGGAAGCCCAAATTTATACTGCCTTTACAAGATTCAATCTATTTCTGGTTCTTCAATTGAATAATGACTCAGAGACTTCCACCTTTTTCTATTAGCACCAACCCATACACTCCTACCTTTTGCCAATTCATGCAGAAAGAAATCTTACTTGTGAATAGTATTACTGTATTAAAATGGCAGCAAATCCCAGATAATCTAAAAAGCATCATGTTTTCTTTTAAGTAAGGTAGAAAATTGGTCTTTTTTCCTTTCCCTTGACCCCTGACCTTCGAACCACAACCTCCTTGCCACTAAAGCGTTCAACACCTCATTTAATTTCTTCTCGCTGTATTGGCACAGCACTGGAGAAGGAAAAGGGGAAAAAAATAATCCGGGGACTTCATCAATTTTTCATGAATTTTCATTTAGGCCAAAGCCCCCTCTTACAGTGGTCGATAGATCAAGCTGCTGTCACATATTTAACACCTGGGGCTACAGCTGCTATCTCTGGGGGCTGCCACTGACTGGGGCTGGATCAGAGGCAGGCTCCGTCAGTGCAAGGACCCTGATGCTCTCGCTCATGCTTACATCTGGCGCCCCAGCACTTCCCACTGAAATCCTAGACACAGTCTCTGTTGCAAATGTGTCTTCTGATATCCCCACTGGAAAGCTACACCATATAGCTTCAATTGTGTCAGTTCATACGTCGTAAAATACCATGCTCTTATTTTTAAAAACTTCTGGCTTTCCAATGCGAAAGCATTTTCACAAAAGATGAAACTCTTTCAAGCCTACTCCCCTTTCCAAAATCCTCCCAAGAAGATCTGACCCTCGTTGAATTTCAGTAAAAACCTTCTAATTAATAAAATCAAAAGAAATTGGTTTTACTCTTTTGAATACAATTCTTCGTAGTTGTTTTATTACTAGAACATTTATTTTTAATGATGTAACCCATCAATATACCCCAATATACCAATACTAAATAAGAGTTTGCCACATGCAGTGGGGGAATTGTCTTGCTAGAATTAATTTTTTTTCAGTAGGAGCTTCCTTAGAAGGAAGAGTAAACTCCACAATGCACACCCTGGACTAGTGCAATAAAAGAAAAATTATATATACATATTTATATATATAAACTCCTATTTCTTCCTAAATGTCTCCTGGAATTAAGGCTCTCTAAAATAAAGACAAAAATATTCTAAAAGTATATTCTCTACATTAATAATGTTTTTAATAGCTTCCCAAGTCACAGTTCTTCACCAATTCACTGGCACAGAGAAATTTTTATGACAACGTACCTCAGCACAAAAATATCTGCCTTTTGATTGTGCACACATGCTCTAAATAGGCATGGATTTAATTTCTGAATGCTTTGGATGGGCTGAAATTCATCATGTTTCGGAAAGATGTTACCTATTACTTGACCAAAAAGAGCTTAGGAACTTCTGCAATTTGCAAAAAAATCACTCAAAAAACAAGAAAACCAAACCAAACCAAAAAAACCCAACCAAAACCATCAAAATTACTATATTCAAGATGGGCTAAATTATACATTGTATTTTTCTTCTGTATTTAGACATAAATATGGATACATCAGATGATTTTCAAAGCCACTGATTTTGTGGCAGGTGCCCAGAGAAGGGGGGGGGGGGGGGGGGGAAGGGAGGAAAGGAAATAGGAGAGCCTGAATCACAGGTAACACTATTTAATGTCTGAGTGCACAAGCATGAACACACTTAACAGATACATAAAACTAGTAAGTATTTCTTCATAAATCAGAAGCTGCAAGTGCACATTATTGGTGACCAACAATGCAATAAGCAAAGTAAAATTCTTTCACTAAAACAGCAGACTCAAGCACTTTAAATCTGTAAAAAGCTGCAGTTTGTCTCTAATGGCACAATTTGAGGCCACCTACAGTCACATAATAATCCCAAACCCTGTTGTCAGCAAAGGACAACCATCCTTTTCCTGGTGATGAAAAGAACTTGTTTCGGCTTAGTGTCGAAAGAGTGGTTTTCAACACCATTACAGATAGCACAAGCAAGAACTGATAGCAAGTGGCTGTCCTGGCTCCTGTGGACAGGGCTGCAGTATCCAAGCAACTCAACAATTTTCAGCAGCAGTTGACAACAGGTGAGTGAGGACTCTCTGCTGACAAAAGGCTGTCAGCAACAACTCATTTCCCTAGTGAGCAAATGGACTGCCACTGACTTGCCCGTCCTCTTCAGTCTAGAAATGCTGACATTAGAAAAACAGTTAAAAGCCTTAAAATAACTGTTCCCTGAAAGGCATTTGGAGACTGTAGAACCAAAATTCTTATTAAAAAGGGTGTCAAAAGTCAGGCAAATAGAGTAGGTTTGCTATCATCCTCCAGATGATGCCTTTGATGCACACACATTGAGCATGGCCATTTGCTGTTAAACCCGGTGAACATAAACAAAGCAAAAATGCTAAAATTAAATAAATGAGCAATTATTTAAACTTTTTTCTTTGATGAAGATCTTTCTGCAATCACAGGCACAGCGTGGCTCAAAGAAAGACAAAGCACTGCTGAAGTGGAACAGAAGTGCCTGCTTTAGACTGCTGAAGTACTTCATTGGGGAATTCAGTTAGTTAAATGTCAAAGCTATGAAAACAGTAAAATAATCTGGTGTCAGGTGCATGTTGCTATTGCAAAACTTTTGGCTATAGTTTCAGATCTTGGATTTCAGGTTCTATGATCCTGCTCCAAAATACCTTTGATAATGAAACACGGTTTTCTTATTTTTCAAGTCTTCTACTCTCTCACATACGGTTCATGCATGACCTGCTACCAGTTCCAGTAGTTAAAATAATTGCTCCAGAGACTGGTAAAAAAGAGTCTCTCAGCAGTCACTGAAACAGCTACCAGTGAAAACTGACAAAATATAGAACACCTCTAGATTCCAAAACAGTCACTTTAATTTGATGACTCCTCATATAACTTGAACAATCTTCTGAATTTCGACAGGGCATGTCTGAATCTCAACAGGATTGCAATAAGTGTTTATGGCTCCTCCAGGTTGTCTCAATAGTTTAAAAAACCCTTGGATAAAGAAAGCAATAAACCAATAAATTTTCCTAGAGTCATACTCACCCAGGTTTCAGCCTTCCTGAAATTGCTCTTCTTACCAATTCCTAAATACCTACCAAAACTGAATAACATTCTTTGATGCTTTCACTGGCAAATACACATTTACTCATGCCTTGAATGTGAGTCAAAACTGTTTTCTGTTTGAAATAGTTCTAAATCTAGGTTATGACAAGTGGGAGGCAGTGAACAAGTCTGTTCTATTTGACCTATAGCATCATCTAAATATTTAAAAAATGGCATGTTCTGCAATTTCTGAGACAATCAAAGCCTCAAGATCACATAAAATTAGATGTCAAAGTCTGAAGACTGCATTGAAAATAAATATTTATTTTCTGTGCTTTTTTTCCCCCACCCCTCTCTTGAAGGAATACACCTTATAGTGTTAAACCCGATCCTTGTCAACTAAGCACCACAAGTTTATGCTAAAGCCCTACTCCAGTCAAATGTATTTTAGCAAAACCACTGTCTTATAAAGAAGTGGGATGGGAAAAAACCAAACTCCAGCAACATAAGAGCAATAATAAATCTACTAAAATACAGCTTTGTGTGAAGTTACACAGGTACCATTTCTTGATATTCTGAATCAGTAAGCAGCAAAAATTAATATACAACATACTGTATTTTATGTATGATGAGCTTGTTTGCGTTGTGAATATAATTAAAGTCTTTGCTAACTACTGAAAGCAGATCATGCATGCCAGGTGCTCTTTGAAAGAGCCATGATGACTTGTCTTTTAAGATAAAGATAATCGATAAAAAATAAGACTGCTCTGGATGATATGAGAAATGGCCAGCAATTTCACTTGCCATTCACATAATGAATGAGACCTGTATTAGGTTTATGATAGAGGAGCATATATCGAGGTTTCCAGCAGTACAGAACATGAGTCACCAAGAAGCTGTCTGCTTCTGCTAACAGATGACTAGATAAAAAGAAACAGGCAGTGCACCTTATATTAAATGATAGGTATTTTTCCACATTAGTTTCAGCATAACAAACTTCAGTCATAATTTAAAATTAGATTATTCTTTAGAGGAAGATTAGCCTTTGACCATGTTTGTGCCAATCATGATTATATATTGGCTAGAATCTTGCTTCAGTATAAATCATGTATTCCGTACAGTCACTGCTACTGTATAAACACATGTAGAAATGCTTTGACTAAGAGCTATAGCTAATGACAAAATGCCATGCTTATCTACACTTATCTCCCAGACTGCTGACTGTGTGCAAGTGCTAAATGATGGCATAAAAGTAACTATAAAGTTTTATCCAGTGCTAATCACATGAAACTACTCACATGCCACTTCCAGAGATGCATTGCGACTCACAGCTTCTCCAAGATAGTTCCTTGCTACACAAACATAACTTCCTTCATCAGGTTTACTCCTGCGTCCATGCACGATACGTAGGAAAAATAAAGATCCGCTGGGCAGCAGCATGCGGTGGGAGCGCGGATCATCTTTGTCTGTTTCCACCCTCTCTCCATCCTTGTACCACTCAATAGTAGGAGTTGGTCGTCCTTCAGCTTTACAGTTCAGAGTTGTTGGCTCTCCTTTCGAGACTATGACATCTGAAGGATGCTCAACAATCCGGGGTGGAAAGTCCTCCTGGCGGAGACGGGATCCTAGAGAAAAAGAAAAGGAGAGAGGGAGGAAAGAATGATTTAGTTTAACTTTAAGCTTCACAATGAGTTTTCACAAGTTACTGTTTTAAAACTACAAAAAAATTCAAAGAAAAAAAATAATAATCTGAACACATTTTATAGTTTATCTGATACCAAAGACTCTCAAAGCTAAAAAACTGAGGTGGACTACAGATATACACATCTAAGGCACTATCAAACCCATAGCAAATGCAGACCTGGGCTTCAAGGAGTGGGCTCTTACACGTATATGCATGAATATCATAGAATCAGCTGGGTTGGAAGGGACCTCTGACATCATCAAGTCCAACCCTTGATCCACTACCGCTGTGGTTACCAGACCATGGCACCGAGTGCCACATCCAGTCTCTTTTTAAATATCTCCAGGGACGGAGAATCCACTACTTCCCTGGGCAGCCCATTCCAATGTCTGATCACCCTCTCCGTGAAGAAATTCTTTCTAATATCTAACCTAAACCTTCTCTTGAGACCGTGCCCTCCTGTCTTGCTGATGGCTGCCTGGGAGAAGAGCCCAACCCCCCCCTGGCTCCAGCCTCCTTTCAGGGAGTTGTAGAGAGCGATGAGGTCTCCCCTGAGCCTCCTCTTCTCCAGGCTGAACACCCCCAGCTCCCTCAGCCTCTCCTCACAGGACTTGTGCTGGATCCCTTCACCAGCCTGGTTGCCCTCCTTTGGACCTGCTCCAGGACCTCAATCTCCTTCCTGAACTGAGGGGCCCAGAACTGGACACAGGACTCGAGCTGTGGCCTCACCAGGGCTGAGTACAGGGCAGAATCCCTTCCCTGGACCGACTGGCCACGCTGTTCCTGATCCAGGCCAGGATGCCATTGGCCTTCTTGGCCACCTGGGCACACTGCTGGCTCCTGTTCAGCTTCCTGTCAATCCAGACTCCCAGGTCCCTCTCTGCCTGGCTGCTCTCAGCCACTCTGTGCCCAGCCTGGAGCTCCCCATGGGGTTGTTGTGGCCAAAGTGCAGGACCCGGCACTTGGCCGTGTTGAACCTCATCCCCTTGGAATCAGCCCAACTCTCCAGTCTGTCCAGGTCCCTCTGCAGAGCCCTCCTGCCTTCCAGCTGATCCACACTCCCCCCCAGCTTAGTGTCATCTGCAAATTTGCTGATGATGGACTCAATCCTCTTATCTAAATCATCAATAAAGATATTAAACAGGACTGGGCCCAGCACTGATCCCTGGGGGACACCACTGGTGAGCAGCCGCCAACTGGATCAGCACCGTTCAGCACCACTCTCTGGGCCCGGCCCTCCAGCCAGTTCCTAACCCAGCACAGAGTGCCCCTGTCCCAGCTGTGGGCTGACAGCTTTGTCAGGAGAATGCTGTGGGAGACGGTGTCAGAGGATTTGCTGAAGTCCAGGCAGACCACATCCACAGCCTTCCCCTCATTCACCTGAGCATAAAAGGAGATCAGGTTGGTCAGACAGGACCTGCCATTCCTGAACCCGTGCTGGCTGGGTCTGATCCCTTGCCCATCCTGCAGATGCTGTGTGATTGCCCCCAGGATGATCTGCTCCATAACCCTGCCAGGCACTGAGGTCAGGCTGACAGGCCTGGAGTTTCCTGGGTCCTCCTTCCATCCCTTTTTGTGGATTGGCGTGACATTTGTCAACTTCCAATCATCTGGGATGTCCCCAGTGAGCCAGGGCTGTTGGTAGATGATATCTTTTCCTTGTTCCAATAATCTTGCTGTTTACATTTGACTCTAGATCCATGACTAGTATCTCCCACCCTTTCATCTTCCAGACTCAATGGAGAGACATCCAAGAGCACTATTTAATCCGTTGTTTAACAGTTCTTTGAAGTTTGATACTTTGAAGTATCCCTTTTCCATGAACAGCCCAGGTATAGAAACAATATGGAGGAAAAAAAAAAATTCAAAACAAACGTGGACCTGCAACTGAAGCCTGGAAAGTATTCCCTCCTTCCTAAATTTTAGTACAATAGTTTGCAGCCTTAAGTGTCTGAAATTACTCAAGAGGTCTATTTTTATTTGGCTCTCTCAAATGTCTGCAAAAACTGCACTTTGGAAATTTTCAGTGGATTGCATGCATATACACATATATACAAATTCAATATAGGCAGACAATCAGAATCATAGCATTTTCCTCATTGGAAAAGACTAAGATCTTCAAATCTGGAAGTGTACTGCAAACACTAGTGTCTGAGAAATCAGAGGTCCATTTCCCTTTTTAGCTCTGCTCTCATCCTTTTCTTCACTTTACTTTTCCATGTCCATCTTCTTATCTGTAAATGTACTTTCCAACACATTTGCAGTATCCCTTGATTCCAACCAACACTGCATTAAAATCCTGGAGATGGTTACTGAGAGATGAACAGCTCCAGCATTTCTACAGTGTATCCAACCAGGGATGTCAAACCCTGGATTATTCTGAGTACACTTCAGGGGCTCAGTTCAAGCACAGCATACCTTGGAAAGACTTTGGTTATACTTTTTTCCACTTTTTTTCCAGCCTTCACAACTCTCAGGACTACTAAGTATCAATAATACTGAAATTTCTAAAGCACTAATTTTGTTGTCTCTACAATAGCAACATTGTGTCTTGCCCTGTACTCTTCTGCACAGCTGCTTTGACACACTGTTATTCAGCCCTTCTGTATTTCCTTCACACTCAATTGCCTTCCTCCTGCCTGGGGCACAGAGCAGCAGAAACTTAAAACAGTCTTCCACCTTCTCCAATGAAGCTTTACTCTGGGTCCACCATCCTGCAAAAAAGTCCAAGTGACAACCTTCCATTACAGCCCTGACCATCTAGTGTAATTTTACTAGCACAAGTCATGGCATCCCAAATCTCCACAGAACTCAAAAAAAAAATCGGTAGTATCATAACACAAGCCAAATTTTGCCTTTTTCTGAAAAAAGATAATCCATTCACAGTTGTTATGCATTTCATTACAGCTATTAACAGACAAATTGCAGAAATGAGTAATTTTTTCCTTTCTTTTCTCTTTTTGCTGAGTTGGAAGAGACCAATCAGGATCATCAATCCCTGTGTAAACCAGCCCAAGAATCACACCATGTGCCCGAGAACATCATCCAAAAACTTCTTGAACTCAGGCAGGCTTGGTGCTCTGACCATTTCCCTGGGGAGCTTGTTCCAGTGCTCAGCTACCCTCTGAAAAACCCCCTAAACCTCCCCTGATTCAGCTTTCTACCATTTCTCCAAGTCCTCTCTTCATTGGTCACAGGAATGAAGAAATCAGTACGTGCCCTACCTCTTCCCCTTGTGAGGAAGCTGCAGACTGCAGTGAGCTCACCCCTCAGCCTGCTTTTCTTCAAGCTGAACAATCTAAGTGACCTCAGCCGCTTCTCATAAATCATCCCTTCCAGACCCTTCAAAATCCTCCTGGCTCTCCTTTGGATGCTCTCCAAGAGCTCGATGTCTTTTTTATGTTGTGGTACCCAAAACTGCACCCAGTACTCAAGGTGAGGCTATACCTGTGCAGAATAGTGGGACCACCACCTCACTTGACCAGCTGGCAACGCTATGCTTGTTGCATCTCAGGACATGGTTGGTCCTCCTGCCTGCCAGGGCACACTGCTGGCTCATATTCAGTCATCCATCAACCAGGACCCCAAGAGTCCTGCAAGAACAGTGTCACCCAACAGAAACCAAAGTCCAGCACTCCTAAACTCAGCATCAGTCATTCAGATACAGCTAATTACTACATATTTAATTAGACTATATTAGCCTGATTAACAGTTTTCCTGCAAAAAAAATTCCACAACAGTAGCATCACTTCTCATAAAAATGAAGTCAGTTCTCCTAATTCTTAGAATAGTTTGGGGTGGAAGGGCCCTTTAAAGGTCATTTAGTTCATTCCCCTCTTCAATTAGCAGACAAATCTTCACCTAGATCAGTTTGCTCCAAGCCCTGTCCAACCTGACCTCAGATACCTCTCGGTGCAATGTGTTCCAGATAGTTTCACCACTATCACTGTAAAAAAAAAAAAATTCCTCCTTATATCTAGTCTTCACCTATCCTTTTACTTAAAACCATTATCTCTTGTCCTATGGCAACAGGCCCTGATAAATATTTGGCCCCATCTTTCTTTTATGCTCCTTTTAATTGTTAATACAGATCATCCTTTCTAGCATAGTACCTGAAAATCCTTTGAATAGCTCTGCCATGCTAGTACAATGGACTGAACTTCTTAAATACAAGGTATATCAGCTTCTGCAGGTTAGTTAAACATTAGTTTAACTCTTAACAGTTTTCTCATCACCAGTCTTTCTGAGTTTTAGATAAGCAATTTAACATCAGTATCTTAATTACATGCTAGGCACTACATATTTTAAAATATTGTCAATGCCTCAGTTACTTAAAAATTTATGAGAAAGTGAATAGGGATCCATTCTGGGGAGTGAAATCACATTTGGACTTCTGTTTTACTAACAGTCAGGTTAGTAAACTAGAGACTTGCCAAGGAAAAAAGGGGATATACCACTGCTGCACAAATAGATTCTTTCAGTGGCTACCAGATTCTATTTTCATTATAGCAAAGGTATCTATACTCTGTACTGCCAGTGCATGAAAACACACAGACAATTTATACCTATGCACAAATAACCTTTGAGAACATTTATAAGAGAAATGTATTTTTCCCTTTCTATTGAAAAAAAAAAAATTAAAATCTAATAATTTGCAGTTATAAAGTATCTCTAGACCATGACCCCCACACAAAAACATTGAAAAAGACTGAAAACACCTCTAAAAGAAAAGATTGAATATTTCACAGTACATGGGACTAAAAAGCAAACTTCCTATGTTGGCTGTAGACATGTATAATATTCTCAAGTCTACCAACTTACTCCAGTGTTTATTCTCAAAAGAAAGAAAACCCCACTAGTGGTAAAGAATTCCTATTAGTAGTATCAAAAAGAATACCAAAGCAGAGAAGAGGATAGATACAACTAAATTTTGATACATGGTTAGCACAGTGTTACAAAATTATCAGCAAGATATAAAATACAAATCCAAAATATTAGTTTTCTTATATACAAATGTTTGATGATAATGTTCAAACTCAAAGCAGTACATTTTAAGGACTATTACATGTCAAATCCTGTGAAATCTTTCTCCCATAAAGAGTTAAACCTTCCACCTTATAGAGCCCAATTCAAAACCCCTCCTCAGGTCATAATAGGACTAACTCTTCCTCTTCTGTCCTGATGTTTATCACAAAACTAATGTTTACCTCCCTTTATCCTTATTAAGCAATTTGTGGTCAAGAAAGGGTTGAGGTGTGGGCAGTGGGACCATGCCAATCAGGAAGGAGAAAGGCTCAGGCTGTGTTGAAGGGGGGGCTCATACCAGGCATTCCTGTGCTGGCCGGGTGTCCCTTCAGCTAGCTCGGGTTGCAAGTTATGTGCTTCAATGTGCACTTAAGAGGGGGAAAGGAAAACACACATAAGAAATCAACCACAGAGCACAGCAGAATCCCTCCTTCAAAACTGAACTGACCACGTACAGCGGTTCCAGAAGGATACTCCAGTTTAGAAAGAACAAGCAAAATCCAAAACTTGACTCCATTGCCTCTCTTCTAGTTACATGACAGAAATGGTGTTTTCCTAGCTGGAATTTTGATTCTTCGACCAAGGCTTCCCTCCACCCCCCAGCATTCTTAGAAATACAACCCAATACAGAAGGAACAGAAAAAGTATTACCCTCCCTGAGCTATCTGGGCTGAAGGTTTTACCTTTTCTTTTACTGGAGAATGAGATGGAACCCTGATCTACCCAAGATCATAAACAGTTGAACTACCAATGCAGCCTCCTTCTCCATTCGTCACTCAAGGATCTCTAATACAGGAGCATTTCATGCACAGAGCATGTGAATAACCCCTGTGTTTAAGACTCCCTAAGCAGTCATTACTATGATGAACTGCAAAGTCTTCAAATTAGCTCTTACACAATGTTGGACAAAAAAATACCTTTGGAAAACGTTGTAGGGTATGTTAACTAATCAAAAGCTGCCATGAAGCTGCAACTATGAAAAGGAGAGCATTAACACTTACTTGAATACATACTTGCTTACTGTAAATTATGGTTCACATAGCTATTGCAGATGTGTGATTTTGAGAAGATTAGTTTCATATATGCCTCGTCAACTAACAGAGAAAGTTTTGGGCTCATGTTTTTGCTTATTACATCACAGTTATTTTAGTGAAAAGCTCCACAAAATGTTCCACTCGCTGCTTGCAGTGAATAAATAGTAAAATATTACATCATGTAAGTCTGGATTTTATATAGATTCATTTTTGCTTCTACTGGTAGATACAAGTCCTTCAACTTAAATGCAGAGTTTTTCTGTATTTCGTAAAGATTGCGCATGAATTTTCTACAGTAAAATATAATTTACACTGTACAGTTAATTAAAACTGAATGCAGTTAATAATAATGAAATCCTGTATAAAATTGTTTGCTAAGCATTACTGCTATTCTGTTGCATGTTTGCTTGTGAATAAAGCTACGTTTAGTTTAAAGTGAGTATCAAGTTATCAACTTGCACTGTCTAAAATACTGCATTGTTTTATCACTTTAACAAACACAGATTTCTTTTTCTGATACCAAATCCTGGTAATTTCTAATGAATGATACCCGATTAATGTTGAATAATGGGAAATGCTATAGTTGTCATAATAATAAATTGTGACTTTATAGATTTCTGTATCTTTACAGGTTAGGAACACACTTGCATTCATATATATCTTTATGTGAATCATTTCTGCATGCATCAGTCAAGGCTAAAAGTCTATAGAGGTGAGAATGCTGAAACTGTGAGCCCAGACTCACACCAGAGCCAATCAAGAGAAAACTGTTGGAGGAAACACTGCTGCAAAAAGGTGAGAGGAAGCTCCAGCTACTGAGTTGGTCAGATGCAGAAGATGCACTTGCATTGAAAATATTGCCACCTGCTCTTATACTCTCCTTCCTGTCTTATAAATTTGTGGATTTCCATACTTCCTAATCAAAGCAGGGAAAGTAAAAAGTGAAGAAAGATGACGAAAGGAAAAAAATCTGTACTCCAAACTATATGGAGTATATACTTTAGGTGTCTGAAGACATTGCTCTTCCCACGTTGTAACTCAATTAAGGTGCGTTGAATGAAACATTACCCCAGAATCCCCTTCAAGACTACTTTTCTGGAAAGTGTAGAAGATGACAGTCACTCATTCATTTTGACCAGTTCAGCATCATCAGTGTTTTGACTAAGTCAGACTTTCTCACTGATTACCACTAAGCCTCATGGACTTGCTGTAACATGCTCAGACTTCCTTGAAAGTTTCCTCAGAAATCCAATGTACTATATAGTTACAGCTACACTGATAGCATATGAACAGAGTTTATATTATTTTCTATTTAGCCTGGTTGATCCTACAGCCATATAACCCTATAAAAATAATTAGATGAAAGAATTGTTATTAACGCAAGAACTAGATTTGTCTACACAGACAAAGCGGAAAGAAGAAAAGGAAACTGAAACAAGGGGTCAATATTATATTCTTTTTCACTGCCTTTCCACAAAGACACTGTGCAATCCCTACCCAAAGATAACATGCTCTGTGTATGTATATGCGTATGTGTAATGTATATCTCTACACAAAAAAAAGGCATCTGGCAATTATCCTTCTAGTCCTCCTAGGCCACCATTTTTCAAAATTCAAGGAAAAGATTTTATTGTAGTTCACACACTTCACAGTTTATTAAATTTTTTTTTTTTTAATTTATTACTTTCACATCAAGAGCGAAAGTTGATTTCGTCTATTCAGCCTATTCTTTATACAAGTAGCTACAAAGCCAATGGGCTGTAACACCAAAAAAGCAACAGCAGAGGCTAAATTCATAGCCATTTAATACATGGCTATTAGGCTAGTGGTGCTTAATAGAAAACCTACGAAATTTAGTATAACTACTGAGCAATTTTAAAGAAAAATCACAATTTTATCAGTTTAACTGTTAATACAGTGGTATCATATTTCATAATGCAGATCTTGAACTGGTCTTCAGAAACTCCTCAATAGTTCCCCTTTCTGATTTAATCTCTACATGTTACCACTTTCCACAAGAGATTCAGGTGTCTGTCCTACCATATATTTGCACTTCTATGTTTCTTTCCCAGCTTTTTCCTGTATGACCTGGAGATATTTAAAAAGAGACTGGATGTGGCACTCAGTGCCATAGTCTAGTAACTGCAGAGGTAGTGGTCAAGGGTTGGACTCGATGATCTCTGAGGTCCCTTCCAACCCATCCAGTTCTATGATTCTATGATTCTATGACCTTATACAAACAAAAAAGTTCTTCCTAAGTTGGTGTCTAAGGCTACTACTCCTTTTATACCCTTTCTGGAGGTTCACATCTTTATTTTTTTAACATTTCAAAGACATAGTCTTACTATACTTGGACCAAAAAAGAAAGCCAGGGATAGGTTTTCAGCAATAGGACTAACACTACACATACCAGACACCATTCCTACAACAGAGCTGCCACCTACTAGCCTATCCTCCTTTCTGTTCTCATGTTACTGATATTCAAAGGAAAGTTTAAAATATGATGCGATGTATTCATACATTTGAAACTTTCTCAGTTCAATAGTTCTGACAGGTCATACTTAACAGATGTATTATATATTTAATTCAGAAAAAAAGGAATGCCTGAAAAACAATTGAACTTGAAAGACAAGTTCATACCATATGCTTTACTATAAAACAGGAGTAGAATAAAGAAACATCAACCAAAATCAGTTATCCTGACATTTCAAAGATCATGTCTGCTACAAGTGACAGCAATCAATATTGTGTCTGAGAGATTATTAGCTTGTTCTGTTAGCATTTAGAATTTTTCTTGTAAGAGTTTTGCTACCAACACTTTTTCTCCCTCAGACAGAGCAAAAGCCCTGCTTACCAAGGAAAAGAAACAAAACAACAACAAAAAAGTAATCGGAAAAAAATTACCTCCTGCAACAGAAAGTGATAGATGTAGGAAGACCTGAATATATTTGAGCTTACTTAGAGGAGAGTACTAAAGGTGTATTTTAATGCCAAACTTTCTTTTATGTTAAATCTTGTGTTATTTTCACTGCACAGAAAAAGAAAAATCTATCTGAAATTCAGGTATTAGAAATGCAACTAAAAGAATAATGGGTTTTAAGGACAGGATGTATAGGTACAACAGTCTCTGCAGAGTATTTTTTTGTTATGTAGGAATTAGGGGTGGGTGGCTGACACTGAGGGCTCTGCTGCCATCCAGCACAACCTGGACAGGCTGAAGAGCTGGGCAGAGAAGAACTTAATGAGGTTGAACAAGAGCAAGTGTAGGGCCATGCATCTGGGGAGGAAGAACTCCAGTCATCAATAGGAGTGGACCTGCTGGAAAGCAGTTTGGAGACGAAAGATGTGGGGATCCTGACACTAAATTACCCATGAGCCATCAGCGTGCCCATGTTGTCAGGAAGGCCAACAGAATCCTGGGTTGCATAAGGAATATCATGGCAGCAGTTGGAGGGAGGTCATTCTCCCCCTCTACTCTGCCCTGGTGAGGCCACAGCTGGAATATTGCATCCAGTTCTGGGCTCCCCAATTCAAGAGAGATGGGGAACTACTAAAGAGAGCCCAGTGCAAAGCACCAAAGATGACTGGAGGATTGGAGCATCTCTCTCGTGAGGAAAGGCTGAGAGAGATGGGACTCGTCAGCCTGGAGAAGGGAAGGCTGAGGGGAGACCTTATCAGTGTCTGTAAGTATGCAAAGGGTGGGTGCAAAGAATATGGAGCTGGACTCTTCTCAGTAGTTCCCAGAGACAGGACGAGGGGCAACAGGCTCAAGCTGGAACATAGAAAGTTCCATTTAAACATAAGAAAAAACTTTTTTACTATGAGGGTGATGAGGCAGTGGAACAGGCTGCCAAGAGGGGTTGTGGTGTCCCCTTCTCTGGAGATATTCAAAACCCACCTGGATGCAGCCCTGTGCAATGTGCTCTAGGTGACCCTGCTTTAATGAGACAGTTGGACTACATGATCTCTACAGGTTCCTTCCAACTCTGGTAATTCTGTGATTCTGTGATCTGTCACATGGTCTGGCTTGGGTTCTTTTATCCTTATACAGATTCTAACACTTCGGATTGAGGTAACATTAACCTTGAAAATGAGACATTCCTGCAGCTACTCAGTTAAATCTACAGAAAGTCAGTGTTACTGTTCATTTTTCTGCTTCTTCATACGCCTTGTTCCACTTAGGAAGTACTTGTGAGAAACACTTACTACACGTATCTTTTAGATATAATGAATAATTCTATGCTGCTTTCATTACCCTTTTAACCACAGAATTGACTGAATGCAGAGATCTCAAACAGAGATAGAGTCAGTCACATCCTAGTCTGAACAAAGGATACTGTAAAAAAAATTCAAAAAATGAGAAAACTCAACTGGAGTACAGGCTGATGCACTGGCATCAGGCTGATTATCCTAAATGCATTCCTCTAGGCAAAGTGACATGGTACAGATTACATTGCAAAAATTTATACTTTACAATCTTTCCTTCTCCTGAGATTTGGCAGATGGAAACAGACTTCAGGGTTACAACTTTTCAAGGTAAGGTTTTTTGTTCAAAGCTGCATCAGCTCTGACACGGTTCTCAGAAAGCTCTTTCTTGAGCCAAATCATTAAACAACACATCCTAACTTCCTCAGGATGCATATCTGCAAATAAGCCACCTTTCCTACAGGGACATCTGCCAAGAAAGTATAGTAGACAATGTTGACAAGAGACCTCAATAACTGTCATTAAAAACATTGCAACAAATATTACTGGGAAACTGATTCTAGTAAGCTTCCCTTGTACAAAGTTGTGACTTTGCAAAGCAAGGTGTAATCAACTTTAATTGCTAAAAAAAAATGTTTATGGAGATAAACATTATGGTAATGGGAGGTTTAATATGGAAAATAATCCAGTGCCACTGTATATTCCTCCTATGAAATTATTTCAGAGGAAGCACTCCAAAGCTGCAACGAGGACTTAACAGAAATTTATTTTAGTTTACTGTTCCTCCCACACCAAATACAAGTAACACAATTTAATTTTGGATGGGAGGCGTGAAATGATAATTAAAAACAGAAAAAATTTACAGGCCAAAAATCAGAATGGCCAGTAGAGTAGAAAAGTTCTGTGTGGTTTTTAATAGTGTAAGTGGCATCTTGAATAGGAAGTTTGCTATAGGATCATTTCTCACATAATATAAAACAACAAAACCTATACATCCTTTTTTCACATGGTACTTTGCTGAGGTACATTCCTGACACTCATATTGCAAATAGGTTAGATACATTAATTAACTTTACACCTCAACGGTTATGCTGTCTTTGATTTGTAAATTTTTTTGACAGGGTTTTACCCCTCTCAAAAACTGCTGCATTCCAGCACACTGCTTGTTGTGGAATATAGCACATTAAGGTTATAATTATGAAAGGAGGAGTGAGTAGCAGCATCTTCCCCCCGAAAACTGGTATATACATTCATCCACAAATGGGCCATTTTTTTTCCTCAAGTGAAAAGTGATGTTTTAAGTACAAGTCACTGCTTCAATTAGAAAGTTACATTGATTTGTTTGTTGCAACACAGTATGTTTTAGTTCAGTCAAAAAGTAAAGCAGCTACCATGCTCCCTGGAAACACAGACAACTACTTACTTAATAGTACACCATTACTTATTAAAACAAAAGAACCCCCAAAACCTCACACATGCAATAAAATAAAGCTCCCACTAAAAAAAACAATAAACTCAAACCACTCTTACTAACAGATTTTCTTCTCAAAAAAGCACTGGCTTTTGAGATTGAAATAGCTGTTTCACTTCAGCTGTGAACTTCATTAATGTTCACTGCCTCTACATAGTGAGATGATAAAAATCATTTAAAAATTAAAATAATAGGAGATGAAGAACAATTCCAGCTATGAAAAGCAGAACAAATGAAAAGGCTTAGTGTATATATGTCTTTGTATTTACATGCTGTGTGTAGACACATACTATGTCTATGTTTATTTATATAAAATATACACATACACACATGTGCTAGATGACCCCCAGAGGGGCTTTCTAAGCCATATTGTTATACATTACACACACAGCATGGAACAAAAGCTTCAAAAAGAGAGTAAGAAGGGTTTTTTCTCTCTTTTCATCCAGTAGAGCTTAAGTACAACAGCTCTTCCCTTGGGACCCTTTCAAAACCACTCTAGAATTTAGCAATGCAAAGTGTAAGTGGATGCCTGACTTCATCAAACATCTTCTAGCCCTTCTTCAGGTCAAGGATGGAACAAAAAACAACAGACTTTGTTTACAGGTCATTATACAATTAGTATATTATAATTATAGCACTGGGGATCTAAATATGGATTCTTACCAGCCAGTCAAAGGCAAGTTCTTCATCTCGCCACATACCACTTTAAAAACCAATAGCAAATTAGGATCAAGTAAATGTTATACTTTGACACAGAAGAGTTAATAACCACAGGCTCTCCAAAGTCTAAAACTTTCTAGTGATAGATGATAATGACCATCCAGGATACACTTTAAAAATTAATTACTTAAAACCTTTAAAAATTTGTAAACATGGAAATACATCTATTTTACCAGTATTAAACTGAAATAACAGCTACAGAAAAAGCTTTCAAATTACAATCTTGTCCAGATCCCTTCAAGAATCATGAATCAAACAGCTATCAGATTAGAATTAAATTATCTGACATTAAACTACTTTGTAAAGAAAATACAAACTCCACAAAATCAAAGGTGGTGGTGCAAAAATTAAGAACTTTCAACTTGTCTTCAAAAATCTTAATTATCTGACTTCTAACTTTCATTAATATGTTCTTATACACAAGTCAAAAATTACACAGTATTGCTTCATTAGAAACAATTATGAATCTTTTCTGTATTTTAATAATAATTAATAAAATATCTTTACTCCACAACTCAACTGTAATATCAATTTTGGCAATATTTTCAGTAAGCTCAACCATTCTGACACCCTAACTTTTACAGAATACTATACACAGACTTACTTCAAGGAAACTTACTTTTTTATCTCTTCCTTCGTCTTTACATTCATAGAAATCTCTCTGGTATTACTAATAATCTAATACCCTAAAACCTGAAAATAAAAAGTCTGATACCTCACAGCTAGACAAAAACCCTGAAGCTGCATTTAGAAGACATATGTCAAGGTAACATTTTGAAATCAGAAGCACAACAGTTTGGTCCACTCATATTTCAGCATAGCTATCCTCACAGAGTGCAGCCAAAAAAACTCTTATTCAAGCAAATGTAAGCAATACCAGCAATGGAAATCAGGTCTACAATTCCAAATACTAAAAAAAGAACATCAAGCAACAGTGATAGAAATCAGTATCATTTCACACATCCAAAGCAGTCTTGAAGTAATATAGAATCATAGAATTGGCTGGGTTGGAAGGGACCTCAGAAATCATCAGGTCCAACCCTTGACCACTACCGCTGCGGTTACCAGCCCATGGCACTGAGTGCCACATCCAGTCTCTTTTTAAATATCTCCAGGGACGGAGAATCCACTACTTCCCTGGGCAGCCCATTCCAATGTCTGATCACCCTCTCCGTAAAGAAATTCTTTCTAATACCCCACCTAAACTTCCCCTGGCACAACTTAAGTCCATGTCCTCTTGTCTTGTTGAAAGTTGCCTGGGAAAAGAGACCAACCCCCACCTGACTACACCCTCCTTTCAGGTAGTTGCAAAAGTTCAGTATATTTTGCAAAAGGTGGAAAATTTCTACTGTACATAGAACAGGCAATTAACTTTGCATTCTAAATCACACCCTCCAGCCCCAAGGCTCCCACCCCATTCTTCTGAAACACACCAGGTGAGCATGACTAGGGAATTCCAAGTAGATAGCATCAATACTTCATTTAAAACTTGACACAAACACACTAAAATATGCTTTTGTAAATGTCTAAGTAACTATTGGCCAATTAATTAAGCAGCAAAGCTCAAAATAAAGTTGAAAGTAACATGACAGATACCAAAACCTCATTGTAATCTCTAGTTTAGAAATCTATGGATTACACCTTGTCCATTTGTCAAACAGTTTATCTTTGGAAATTTCAACTAATTATAGAAGTTTATCCAAAATCCAAGGGTGAAAGCATAGATCACGCTCTAAAAAGAAAGTTTATAATCTTACTTTTTCTAACCCCATATTGGGCAAGTTCACCTTTATATGCCCAGAAGCAGCAGACTTCTAGAATCACTACAAGCTTCATTTCAACTATGTCTCTGCTGTTTTATAAAATGTCAGTTTACAAGATTCAGTGGAATAAGCACAGGCAATACGAGACTTAGGAGGACATTTGCAAATGCCTTTTCATTTTACCTTTTGCTAGCTTGCATTTTAAAGGTTTATTCAGATACAATTTATATTTCAAAACAAACTTTTTAAGAAAATTCACTTCTACCTATATGTCATGTTCGTAAAACACCTTATATCCCCAACACAAAAGATCACAATTTTATACTGGTGCTTTATGGCAAGTATTTGTCTCTTCAGTATTTGGGGTTTTCTTGAAGTTTTTTAAAAATAAATATTTTACTGCCAATAATGCATCTCTTATGTGTACTGGATGAACGGACCACTAAAAGGCCACATTTTTGAACAGTTATCACACTGATGTCCAAGGCCATAGTATCAACTCAATTTGTAACTATAAGGAAGTTCTCACCCCTAATAATAGTGTGAGACACATTTAAATTCGTGTATAAATATCTTAACTCTAGCTTCTTGTACTGCATTTATGGCACAATTTATATATATATATATATATATATAATTTATATGCATACATATATATCACCTGAGAAAGCATCTTTTAATAGGAGAATATTTGGACTTCCCCTGTTTAATTTTCTTTACTTTTTTTTCTTTTCTGTTTCATGTAGTTACACTTAGAGCTATTAGCACTTTCGATGGAAAGCACCAGTCCAATGAGTGGCTTTCTTGGACCAATTTCTGGCTCAGCTATATATATGTAACTCTGATGTTGCTAGTGGAAGTTTCAGAAAGCAAGAATTACAGTATCTTCCTGCAGCATTATCTTACACTTTATACATTAATGAAAGAGAAGATTTTCTGAAACAATAATGTTGAAGCCAGGACCCAGAAATCTTTGTTGTCTACCCTAACTTTACAGGGATGTCTGTTAATTCTACTAATGCAGTACATACTATTTCTAAGCAATCATCTCTCAGAGCTGTGGAATGGCTAGGGTATTGCTGTGACAAAACCTTCTGAAAGCTTCTTTTCAGTGTGTAATTATTTAATCTGTGTTGTTCTATAGCAAAGTGCACTACACAAAGGCTAAGGAATAAAAAAGCCTAGTACCACAGTAGGGTAATTAAAAAAACAAAACAAAACCAAAACAAAAAAAACAAAACAGAAAACAAACAAAAAAAACCCCAAAACAAAACAAAAACAAACAAACAAACAAACAAACCTAAACCAAACCAAAACAACTGAAAACAATTCCCAGAATATTACGAATTCTTTACTGTAGAGAAGTAAAACAATGAAAATAGCAGTAAAGGAAGTAAATGGAAAATAGAGGAAGTAAATTCCACCATCTCAGGTCACAACCTTTGACGTTAAATCACTATCCTCAGTAAATATAATGAATGTTGTCTAGAAAAACTAATGAAACAAATTTCCACCTTTAAAACAGATTGACCCCAATCAACAGCCACTCACCCAGGTGCTTGTTCACCACCCTCTCCCACAGAATGGGAAGAAAGCAAAAGGTAGGCAAGACACACATGGATTGAAATACCCGTAGCTAAAAGAGCAAGAAAAAGGTGTGCATACAAGCAAAGAAAGAAAAGAAAAAAAAAAGAAAAAAAAAAAAAAAAAAAAAAAAAAAGAAAAAAAAATATTAATTAATTATTAATTCACTACTCCCCATCAGCAGTTGTTCAGCCACTTATTGGCAAGAAGGGCCTCAACATCCATAACTGTTGCTTAGGGACACAATTGCCATAACCACAAATGTGCCTCTGTTGTGTTTCTTTCCATGAGTTTTTAGTGCTGAGCATAGTCTCATATGGCATGGAATATTTCTTTGATCAACTTGAGTCAGCTGTCCCAGCTATGTTGCCTCCCAACTTCTTGCCCACTCATGCCCCAATAAATCTAAAAATGTAAAGATTTTTTTCTTCAAAAATATTTTGTGGTTAACCTACTTTCTCCAGAACAGATGGGAATAATATGAATACATTCTTGCAGATCTCTTTGACATTTTAGGTTCCATCAGTAGAGCAGCAACATGTTTTTACATCTAATACTTTTCTCATTAATAACCAAGTTACTGAAGCTGCAGTTAGCTCTCTGTGTGAAGCAGAATCAAAGCTTCCTTGCTACACTTCGAAGACAACAGTTCCACCATCAGACAGTTTTGTAGACCTGAGGACAAGCCGTATGTCAGGTGTTTCATGTACAGCACTTCCAGACAACTTTTTCTAACAGAAATCTTATATCCGCACACACACTTGCAAATGTTCTTGATTTTTTGCCCAGAGATCTGTTTCTCACTATTACTATCATAACTATATCTTGGTCATAAAACTAATGCAACTACAGAAAATAGGCAGAATCTTATTAAAGCTGAGAGAAGGAGGCTTACAACTGATAGCAACTGAATAGGTGTGTTATGGGGATCAAAACAGGACTTTAAAAAACTATGCTACTGGACTTATGAAGAGAAATTTAATGCAAAACAAAGCAAAATAGATTTAATTTACACCAAAAGTAGTTTTTCATTGTGGAAAATGAGACAGATCTAGCGTAACAGTCAAGTGTAAACTAGCTCAGCTAAAGAGAGATTTCCTTGTCTTGGCAGAGTAGCAAATCCTCAAGTAGAGAGGGGCTAGGGGTGAGATTCTTTTCCTCTGTAAGTAACTTAATGAATGAAGTACTAATTAACATTATGGCATTGATAAATGGAGAGAGAGATTAGGGATGTACTCGATATTCAGGCCTTCCCAGATGGACTGTCAAAGCCACATTAATTCCTATCTCATTGGAGCATCTGCTTCTCCCATAATCCATTGCCCCTTGGTACAAACAACACAAACTGTTGTGACTCAATTCGATTTATATCAATCTAATTTCTTTTAATCCAATTTGTATTCCAATCTACTACCTTCTAATCACTTAAATCTTCAGCCTCCATCTGGTAAATTTTCTCTCAAAATTAACCGAGCAGATGCCTCTGCAATTGTCTTCCAGAGTCAGGCTAATCATGCCCTCACAGAGGCCTACGGAGCACGCTGAATAGGTACGTGACTTACAGCATTGCCCTTCTCATTACAAACATGGCGATGCAGGAAGGCCATTTTGTCTGTCATTAATTGGTTAATTTGCATAACACTGCCAGGGAAAGATGCCTAGAAAACAAAAGCCAAGAGTAAAAAGCTTCAAGAAGGCAGCATAACATGCTCATCATTTGTCATATGGCCATTACACTTTGAACTACCTATTGTTCAACGTAACAAATACAGAACTGGATTACAGCTAAATACATAACAAATATCTACATACAATACTGGATTGCATTTTTGGCATTGCTGCCGTTGAACTTGCAGAGAGCAAAGGGGATGTCCAAACAAAATTCTAATACAAATCCACGAGGATATTAGAAAGCACATGGTTTTGACAGAGCCCAAAACTTCAAACCCTCTCTCTCTCAAGTAACTGAAAGTAGATTCAGCACAAAGCATGCATCTTTATTCAAGTGTTCATATGATCATAGACTGAGAAAATTTTTTCAAAAACTGTTATTCTGAGGCCTGGGAAAGTAGATATGAAAGTATTACAAGTGCCACTTATGTTTCCTAAGCAATGTTAAGTGAAAAGGAATTATAAAAACACAACAGGTACTTACTAAAGAACGAGGAAAGTGCAGAAAGGAACAGGCTGGGCCAATTGAGGACACGCAAGAAAAACCTCCCTATTACATGTATCCAGGAGAGAGAGGAGGAAAGAAAATTCCCACTTAGCACTCAGTGTCTTGCATCATGAACTACATTCTCACTAGCCACAAGCACTTGAGTAATATCAGTTATTAAACAAGCCTACAGATTCAGAGGGAGGCATAGTGCTCTTTTACCATTATAGCTTCTATATAAATATATAGCTTCACACTTGTCAGAACAATATCAATCAGACTAACAAGGAAGGGTCAGCTTCCAATCTTCATTCCAGGAAACCTAAAAACTTGACTAATCCAAATTTTCAGTAGTTGGAAGGTGGGACCTTACTAGGATGATTTGCCTGCAGTTTGCTATGGCTTGCTCCCCTCCCCTCCATCTTTCACATATAAGAGGTTTTGCTACTCAGCTAATAGGTGCCTAGTAAAATTTTCATGACCTAAGGATAGCAAACAGTATAAATAAAATGGATCCAAGCCAGAGGATTCTGGAGAAGGAAAGGGAGGCTGTGCTTGGTTAAGGAGGGGGTGGAGCGGGCAGCCTTTCTTCCCCTCCCACAAGCTGTCAAGTCCTTCTGTGCACAGCCCCTCCCTCATCCCTGCTAAAAACCTTCCTCTCTGTGCTTGCCATGACAGGTGGTCCAGATTTTCACTTAGAAAATCTGGCCACCCTATGTTTGCAACACCTCCCCGCTTAGTATCATCTGTGAATTTAATTAGCATGCAGTTTACCCACTTATTCAGATTATTAACGGAGATGTTAAACAAGACAACCCAAATAAGAAAATCCTTGTGGCAAACCAATTGATGCCTGTCTTTAAATCCATTTATTGCTATCAATGGTAACCCTTTATTTGCAGATGTAAACTAAAGGTTCATCTAGTATGGATATCCAAGCAAATTTTTTTTTTCCAGCTACAAGATTGTGGTATACTGCATACAGTACAGTCACACTTAACTTGTCTCCATCTCCAAAATCCTGGTTCTTATCTACTGCACGTCATTTCATCACAATAAAATATCTAGCCTCTTGCTTCTCCTATTTCATCTGCCTCTCCTGAGCAATATACACAGAATCATTGCTAAATGCTGGACAGGATAAAAACCACACCATTTATGAGTACTTCTAGTGTCACAACCTAAAACCAATCTGTACGAAACTTGCAGACGGAGACAGATTCATTAGATTGGAATAGATTTAATATACTTAACAATTTCATAAATTGTGTTGGAAATGAAAAATTAGCAGAAGTGAGAACCATGCAAGGAATACATGGGGGAAGAAATAATTAATTTTTATTCATTAAAAGTAATGCAGGATCACTGCTCTGAGTCAGTAGTTTCAATAAGGGGATTACTGTTTTATTCATCAGATAAACCAAACTACAATGCACTGCCTGTGTATTGATATTTACAGTGTGAAATTAAAATAAATTTAATGGAGTTTCATCAATAAAGCTTATCACACTTTGGGAAAAGACAAACAAGAATGCCACAAGAGAAGCCTCCACACAGAAAAGACTTACAATTTGAGAAAACTTTACAGGACTTATCACTGTATTTACATACAGATATAAATACATCTATATATGTAATACAAACACAGATACATACACACATCCTTATTCATAAAACAAATAGAGCTTATAACCCAGCATGCTAAAAATAGCCTTCTCTTTGCAAAGGTACCATAATATAAAAAAAAAAGTGAACATTTGAATGTTCAGATGCAAACCCTCCCCAAAATTGTGGTCACATTATAATCACGTGAAAAAAAGCTTTTTCTGAGCATATCTATGTGGTATTTATTTTTCTTCTAGTCCTTTGTTTAGAAAACTGCTGACTAGTTACAAAAATTTACCTCAGAGCAGTTCCAATGAAACTAATTAACACTTCAGAGCCTCCCTATAATTATTTTAAATAACAAACAGGACAGCTCTACACCTTCCACTCTGACTGCTCTGTAGTACACAGCACAAAACAAGACATCCTGATCTTCCCAGGTAAACAATACAAGTGAAGGAAATAATAAAAAAAGCACATCAGATTTCTCCTTTTAATCAACTTGATATTCTGACAGATTATAAATTGTCTAAGTGGAGACTAAAACCAACTTCAGTCTACACATTCAGTTTACACCCAAGTAAATTTGAAACAGATCTTAGGCAGAAGTATGCAACCTCCTTTTACTGCCCAGTGGCTCTCTTCCATTTCTCAGTTGGTCTTAAACATAAGATTCCAATAGCGTGCTATCATAATATGTGCTTTTACAAACAGATGGAGAACATAATTTATGTGAATGACATTTTTCAATCAAAATCGTAGTAAGTCAAAACGTAGAGGAGGGGAGCATAAAAAGCACTGTTAGCATATTTGGAAAAATAATGGAAATAGTAATTTTTGCACACTAATACAATTCTCAAATCAGCTTATTCATGGTTACATCTACAGTAAATACCATTGCTTATTTTTATAACTGTAAAAATTTCATTCAGATTTTATAAAGCTAAGATCAATTTCATAAAAAATGGCATCTATGAGGTCTTCATTAAACAAAACTGGAATTTTTCCTTTATTCACTCAGAAAGCACAAGACCACAAACTTACACTCAAAATCTGTATTATTAGTGAACAAGTAAACATAAGAATGAGTTTAATTGTAACATGACTGAGGGCTTGGTAGAAGTATTTTCTGAAATTTATTTTTTTCTCCTCCTGAACAGCTCTTTCTCAACAACCCTTTTGTCTGAAACAGTCTTAAACAAAGTTCTCAGTTCATCTGTCTAACCAACATGAATGAGCTTTCTGATAGAAATGGAAAAAGAATTCAGCTCCAGAGATTCATACCATCCTAATATAGTTTTTAAGGTCAGTAGGAATAAGACAAACCATAAGCACAAGCCTCTACAATGCCTACAGAAGGAACATACAGCCTTAGACCAGACATTTAATATTTACATGGCCTGTTTCATGGACATTTATTTCACTCTGCAGTCAGTGAGGTAGGAGCAGAATTTTTTCTCTGTCATATTACTTAAACAATGCAAATTGCCACTTATTTTCAGAATTTAGGTGTGCAAGAACTGTTTGAGAACTGAAACATGCATTCCTAACTTCCAGTAAGTGAAAGTTATAATATTTTTAAATAATTCTTGTTTTACAATAAAAATGAAAAAAAACAGACTGGTGACCTATGCCATACCATAAGAGGTTTCCATTCTTTAGATCAGACATCACTACACACTAGCTAAACATGTTCAATCTGGGGATATTGCAGATATTACCAGCAAGAAGAGGGGCAGTGTTTATAGTAGAAGTCAAAAAACAGAAGTCAAAAAACTGACGGAAGCATCAATGCCACATCTGCTTGTTCCTCCACACCAAAGAAACAGTTGGTGTTAATGCATGATTAAGAGCTGAGAGGAATGCAAAAAAAAAAAAAAAAAAAGTGCATGCAGGTGGCAGAGGTCACTGAGGGATAGTATAAAGGAAAGAGGGGGTCAAGTTATTATCCAGAATCCATCCACAGGGCATAGCCATATTTTAAATCAGTTTATATAATAGCCATGCTTGTATTGATTTAATAAAGTCTTTCTGCTACAGATTTACTCAACACACCAGGAAGAGCTACATCAAAGACTGAATTTTGAAACCATGTCCTGTATCTTTTCCTTACACAAGGTATCAAGAAAAGACAGGATATATTCAAAGTGCTTCATTAGCCTTGCTTCATTAGCTTCATTTCACTAGGGAAATGTCTGTCACTGAAACATCATCAATGAGAGAAAACATCCATATGAATGTATGGTTCCAACACACTTGGCAGTACATTATTTAGTAGTAAACCTCTGAAGAAGTTTTCAAGAAGAATTATTTGCTGTAAATAACACCAACATAAATTAAATACAGCCACTCTAGTACACAATCAGAAAAAAAAAAAAAAAAAAAAAAAAAAAAAAAAAAAAAAAAAAAAAAAAAAAAAAGCCAATTGTGCCTTAACACCATCAACTTCACTGAAGCTAATGCCTTACTTAAATGAAGGTGAGATCAGGACAACACTGCTCACTGGCAACAGTTCTCAAGTCTAGCCTCTTTGACACTTGCAAAGCAGTTCACAAAATTCTTCTCCTGGTATATCTGTAATTGTCACTGAAGGCTCGTTCAGCCATTTGCCTCCCTCCTCCAGAATGATAAGAATAATAGCTAAAGTTCAAAGGGGCAGAAATAAACAATAAGGGTCATTTTAAGTGCTAAGGTCAGGCCGTGGGTTTTGGGGTAGGGGAGGTAAAGAGTTACAAGTTACCAGTGACCCTGGAAAGGAAGTTACTTAATATTCATATTGACAGAAAAGAAGAAAGGATTAATCATCTGGAATTAGCATTTTCATTGAGGAGCTTGGCTGAGTCTTGTGTTCTACTTTGAGAGGAAGACGGCTGCTTCACACTTGCATTTTACACCTCTGATTTATCGAAATACTGCAGCTTGCTCCTAACTGTCATTAATGGATGAATAATGAAAGACTTTACTTCAAATTAATCATGCATCTCCCTTGATCTTTCATTGCCTGAATGTGTGTCTGAATCTCTCTTTTAAAAAAAATTATTATTTTTTTTAATTCATGTGGGATAAAGAAATCTGTTTAATTTGTTTTCAATTCTATTAAGCAAAAATTGTCTCTACTAGAATAGCATCACCTAGTATTTTCACCTCACAGTGTTGCAGTACCAGGGTGCACTATTACCTCTCTTAAATTGTGTAGCATTTATGTTCATTTCAAGCCATTTCTGACTTTACAGAAATGAATGGTTAAAAAAATTGCCTCTTCAGTGATCTAGCATAGAGAAAAATGGTGTAAAATTAATTGAAACAATGACTATCTGCAGATTTTATAATTCTTATTATTAAGGAAAAGCACAATTAATTGTTCTGGTTTAGAATCACGTCCAATTTTTTGTAATAATCCTTAAAGTATTTCCCCCAACTTTTGCCTTTCTGTGCTGTCTTCCAAAACTCTTCCCTCATATGCTATAAAATAAGAAATTTACTTTTCAATTACATATATAAGCCAAACTGTATTAAATGTTTTCCACATAGTGACACAACAGTTAGTGCAGAATATAGAGCTACTTAATGGAGTCAGATAATTTTAAAAAAATAAGCTCTGTAAAATTCCCCCCATCAGACTCTAAATACATCATCTACTTTATGACCGTATTTAAAGAGAGTAGAAAACAACTAACTGACTGCAGTTGTACAAAACTTCAAGACAGCAAAACCAGTTGCAAGTGATCAGGCTACACCTCATCTTAAAGTACACACTTTCATTAAGCACTCCACGTTTAATTGGTGTAGCTAATGGTTACAAAATCATCCAGTTTTTACTGGGGGGCAGAGAGGGCAAAATGAAGCCACTGTCTTCCTTCTCGCAAAATCTCTAGAACAAACCTAACTGATAACCTCACAAATCTTTTTTTCAGGCCTTCAGCAGTCCTTTCCATGATCTGCATCTTCCTCAGAGCCTATCAGCCTAACAATCACTACGATATGATATAACATATTGTATTTCTCCAAACTAAGTGCCTCAAACATCATGCCTAGAAGAATGTTTTAGGACATAGTGGATTTGTCTGCCCGTAACCAATTGAGGATAATTACAGAAATCAGCATGTTTTCTTTTACTATCTATTAGGCATTTTCATTCATCAGCTACAGAGTGATTCTAGCTTTGTTCAGTCCACTTTAAAATTACTTAAATGGCAGGCACTTTCCATTAATCTTATCAGAGGGTTCCCACAGTTAATATAACAATACCAGAGCATGTGCATGCCAGCGAGTTACACCCAGTTAAGCCACATTCGGTTCACTTCTAAAAGACCTGTCATCATTATAGATCATAATTTTAGCATTTAACTATGCATTTCCACACCTTTCTATGTTTCAATTTCATTAGAAACTCAAATTTTTAATTTCGAAGTTGAATAAATTAGTTGCTACACTACATCATGTTTTTTGCAAGATACAGGCATACTTTGAATTCCAACCCTCATCTTAACTATTTGGTCTTAGAAGATGAAGAAACATGTAAAATATGAGGAAGCAACCATATACAGTTCACAACAGTAACAGTCAGCCTGATTCTTTTTTTTTTAATATCTCCACTGGCATAATCTATTCCAGCTGCTCATAAAACTTCTTCCATGTTCTCTTGTCATCACCTCGGAGTTTTCACTAGTTTGCTAGCATAGTTTTAAATCAAGAGAGCTAGAATAATTATTGATATAAAGCTTAATTCCCCCATCTGCAGAAAGCTGGCAGAGATGTTTAGATTAAGTTGAAGTTCCAGCTTCACTCCATTCTTTTGCAAAGTTTAGGGATTAGCTTGTTGTTGCTAAAATGCTCCTGGAATGCTCTACTAAGCCACACCACTGATCTCTCATGTTGACTATCCTGTCTTGCACTTGTTCACTTAAGACACGCATCACTGTACTAAAGGTGAATATAAAAATGCCTTTCAAAGGTCTCTAACAATCATCTTATTCCTTGATGTATATATCTTGATTATTTAATTCTTCTGGATTTCGACCTTTTCTTCCTTACACATATTACAAACTTTCTGAAGCCCCTTTGTTTTAGTAACTGTAACCACTCAGTTCAGACCTGAAAACCTAAATAATTTTTTTTTCTATTTTACTGTAAAATTCTCCACTTAAGATCATCTTTAACAAGAGTATTTCACCCATTTTCACCCCAATTTCCACCACTGAACTCGCATATATCTAAAATTAGTCTTTGCTTCTTTCTGCTGCTGCTACCTAAAAGATACTATCACAGACTGCAAAACATGCTCTTTCAAAGCAAAACTGATAACTTTGATAATTTTCAAAGGCTACACTCTAATGTAAGAAAACAGGCAAAACTGTGCCCTAAAATTGCAGGTGTAATTTTCATCCTAAGCAAAAAAAAAAAAAAAAAAAAAAAAAAATCAAATGAAATCAAATAACTGAAACCCAACAAGAAAAAAGCTGTTGCTAAGGAATATAAACTGGATCTTCATTTTCCTGCTGTTCTAAAAAGCGTAACTCCCTTGAACATTATACATTTTATTTTGCTTTCAAGTTGTCACTTAGGAAGTATTTTCAAACTTAAACTGGCATTACATACTGCTTTGATATATCTTATTTTCATTCAAATAAGCTGGACATTTCCTCAGAGAAAGTGTTAAAATAGAGTAGTACCATATTTTGTTTGTATGGATCAAAGTACCAAGAAATTCTGTCACTTCAAGGCAGGATATCATATAGAAGGACAGCTAAACACAGTGAGAGCTACAAAACAGTGTTTCATATTTCTGTCACCCCTTTGTTTTCCCCGTGGATGGCAACAGATTTATTTATTATTTATTTATTTATTAACTGTTGGATTCTACACTGATCAAATTTTTTTCAAGCCAAATTCATTATGTCATGATACATATGCCACTGCAGCACCTATGTTCAGTCACATGTGCTCCTGAACACAACATACAAGTCCAGCTCCCGACCCTACCATTGTTCTGCAACATGACAAATATTTCACTCACATTTTACCCAATTTTTTCTATTTCTAAAACACGTATGTTGGCACAACTCCTTCGTGAAAGGTTTAGAGATCCACTGGAGAAAACTCCATTAACAAATGGTATGGTCAGCTTACTATGGCGTCTTCCTGACCTATCCTGCATGCACAGATTGCTTACAATCATCATATGGCCTCTCCTGCCACTGCACAGTCATAGGCAAGATTTACCTGCAAGTTCTTGATCTGCTATTTGAGCTTTACCTTCTGTCCTCTTGGAATGCCTGGAAGCTCCAGGTTTCTAGAGCCATTGAAAGGCAATTTCATTTTTGCACAGAATTGTCACAGATGGGAAACACCTAAGATAACTGCATCCAACCATCAAAATCCTCCCCCGGTTAAAATATATTTATCATTGTCTGTATCACTATGCCCACATGTCCTTACATGGTTTTTAAATACTTCTAGGGATGGTGATTCCATCACTTCCCTGGGAAATCTGTTCCAGTGTCTAACTACTTTCTCAGTAAAGAAGTTCTTCATATTATCTAGTCTAAACTTCGCTTCAAGCAAGTTCAGGACATTTCCTCTAGTCATTATTCTCTTGAGAGAAGAGACCAGCACCCACCTCTCTACAACCTCCTTTCAGATAGCTGTAGAGAGCAATCAGTTCACCTCTCAGCCTCCTTTTCTTCAAAATAAACAACCCCAATTCCCTCACATACTTCCCACAGGACATGTTCTCCAGACCCTTTACCAGCTTGGTTTCCTTTCTCTGAACTCACTCCAGTTACTCAGTGTCTTTCTTGCAGTGAGGGGCCCAGAACTGAACTCACTACTTGAGGTGCATCCTCACCAGGGCTGAGTACAGGGGTACAATCACTTCCCTTCTCCAGCTGGCCACACTGTTCCTCATACAAGCCAGGATGCTGTTGGCCTTCTTAGCTAACTGGGCACACTGCTGGCTCATAGTCATCCGGCTGTCAACCAGCACACCCAAGGCCTCTTCTGCCTGGCAGCTTTCCAGCCACTCCTCCCCAAGCCTGTAGCATTGCATGGGGTTGTGGTGACCAAAGCGCAGGACCTGGCACTTGGCCTTGTTATACCTCATATAATTGGCCTTGGCCCACTAGTCCAGCTTGTCCAGGTCCCTCTGCAGAGCGTTCCTAGACTTGAACAGATTGACACTTCCACCCAACTTGGAGTCATCTGCAAACCTACTGAGGAAGCACTGAATACCTTCATCAAGATCATTGATAAAGATATTGAACAGGACCAGCCCCAATACTGAGCTATGGGAACCACCACTGGATCCAGCCACAAACTGTATTTAACTCTGTTGACTACAACTCTCTGGGCCCAGTCATACAGCCAGTTTTTACCCCAACAAAGAGTGTACACATCTATGTCACGAACTGTCAGCTTCTCCAGGAGAATGCTGTGGAAGACAGTGTCAATGGTTTTACTAAATTCCAGGTAGACCATGTCCACATTCTTTCCCTCAACTACTAGGCAGCTCACCTGGCCAAGCAGGATCTGCCTGTCCTGAACCCATGCCTAATCCCCTGACTGTCCTGCACTTGCCATGTGACCACACTCCAGATGAACCTCTCCACACATTTTCCAGGGAACTGATTTTTCATGCATTACTGGGAATTCCTAGACTAGTAGATTTTATTACTACAATACCTTAACCGATTTGTATCTTTGGAGATGTAAAAAGCCCATACAAGATCTAAATCTACACACTTTGTCAGAGAAGGCTTAACTTCAGACAAAACCTTTGCTGTGTGTTGTGAAGACAAAAAAATTAGTGTCTCACACCAGAACATCTCAGAATGTAGGAAGTACTACAAAGAGCAATACCAGTATCAGTAATAAAGTATTTATGGAAACCCTGCCATTTATATTTAGTCATAGGACTACACATGGTGTTATCTTCTTAGAAAAAGTCAAATGTTGCTTTACTGTCTGCGTGCTATTTCTCAAACAAAAAGTAGTAATGTAGACTAGGTAATAAAAATTAATGAAGGAAGGCTCACACCCACAGTCCCATCAAGATCTGCATTTACCACATTACAAGATACTCTTTCTCCCTGCCCATCATCTTCCTGGCCCTACAGCCCTTCTATGATTTCCAGCAGCATTGCAGCTCCCAGGCTATTTCCAAGGCTTTCTTATGAAGCCTGCTTGATAGGCCACTTGTGCTTACTGCAAAAGCACAGGGTGATTTTTCTAACTTCCACAGAAATTACCCATTTCCTTAAGAGATTTTGTGCATCTGAGATGAGACCTTATTAGTAGGTAGAAGAGAGATGCAAAGCCTCTCCTGTAGCGCAATCCATTAGTATTAATCAATATTAACTTATAATTGGATAAAGGTGGCTTTTCAACTAGACATTTTTTATATCTCTCTGCCACACCCCACCCCCTCACACCAAAAAAACCCCACTGCTTTCATTAAATTTGAGATATCAGGACAACGCATCTCTGTATAAAAGTAATTTAGAGATTATCTTCATGTCACTATGAATTACCGAGTAGAACTGATCCTACAGAAAACAGCTTGGTAACTCCAGGCTTTCACTTCTTGCCTGGAAAGTCGAAGTAAGAAATATATATCTAAGCATGACAAATAAATGTCTTTCAAGACTCAACAAACAAGGACTACAAAAACCTGATTGCTGTAATGGTCAAATGGGAACAGTCAGCTTGCAGTTCACTGTGAGTTTCAACCAGTTTCATTCTCTGATTGCCTCAAGGAACTTCAGCTGCTGCTGCACCTGAAAGATCAATGCTGCTAATTGTGAGGAAAATTATTCAAGACAGCACAGAGTCTCCTATTAATGATGCCTGCCAGAAGAAAGTCAGTTCATCAGCTACCCTAAAGGTTAACATCAATATCAAATGCAACAACCTCCTCTAACGACTATATCAACAGTCTTGCAGCTAAAATCACTACAGTGGTGACAAAAAATGTCAGAATTGTCAGCAGTTTAAAACTTCCTTTGGTGCCCAGCTCAACAGGTATCAAGCTTATGTTTGTTACTTAATTTTCTTGCAGTTGACGGTAGCAAGAAAAAAACACGTGTTTATAGCAATTCCTTTGGTTTTGATATAACTCTCTAATAACACTGGGCAAGAGAACTGATTATAGCTAGATACCAGCTGGTACTACAGCAAATGGCTTGCTGGAATTATTTTGTTACTTCTGCTAAAAAAAGATCTTGAAAAGTAAAGACCAAATAAGTGTTGTATTAAAACAAAGACAAACAAACAAACAAAAACAACCAAACATCTGGCTAAATTAAAAGAATAAATTAACCACAAAGACTGCTCCCCAGGAAGGCAATAAGCCACAAACACTTAGAAGCTGGGCATGTCTCACAAAGTGCTTGGCACATTTCTTCATTTCCAAAATGCATTGTTAATCTACAATGAGACAAAAGAAAAAGGGATAGCTTGGTGGAACCCAGCTACACCTTAATGGTTTTTTTCAATTTTTTAGCAGTAACATCTAAGAATTTTTATTAATTTTGAGTAATAACAATAATGCATAAGAGAAATAATATGTAGAAATAATCTATAAAGAAGTGCTTATCATATGTACTTTTCTACATACACTGTATAAAAACAGCCTTAATAATCTGTAAGACCAAAGCCACCATATAGGGAAAACTAGAATAAACTTCCTTTTGAACATCATACACTCTGACTAGTTCTTAGTAGCTTAGACAGTTTCAAAGACCATACCTTGGTTGTTGTAGGAATGTCTTTACCATTCCTCCTTTGAAAGCTGCTTCTTAAATATCTGTTGACTTGTATATTGGACCCAATTAAAACAATAGTCTTTGTTAAAATAACATCTGTATATTTTTCTACAAGTAAAATAGTACACCTATAATACACCACCTTGATTAGTAATTACAATTACATATGTGGATGTGCTTATCTATAAACATGTATTAAAACAAGCATCAACAATAGCATATTTTTAAAAGCAGCAAAAAGTTACCTCATGCTCTATTAGCCAAAACTTGGACGGCTCCACTTGGGGCGGTAAATCTAAAATACCTTAAAATCTGCTTAAACCCTTTGCAGCAATGATGCATTTGAAACACAGATCAAGGTGGTCTGTCTCAATACAGAACCTGCAGTTGATATGATAAGAAAGCAAGGAAAGGAATCAGAGGCAACGGGCACTTTTCTTAACTTTTTGATATGTGCTTGATCTCTACCAACAAATTTAATGTGTTCTGACGAGATCACAAATCTTTCAGGAAGAAAACAGTTTAATAAAGGAGGTTACCCAGCCATGTGCACCTCCTCCTGCCCTTCTCAACTAATAATCACACAAGTCAGCAGGGACTGACTGACTGAGAAGCCAGTTATCGCTAGGTATTTCTGCACTTCAGGGGAGAAGCTACTTTTTTCTTATTTAGACTTTGATTTTTTTGTTTGCTTTTTAAACAGAAAAAAAAAAGGGGGGGGGGAAGGGAAAAGAAGGAACAAAAAAAAGGAAAGCATTTAGATAGAATTATTTCTTGACCAACAAATCACTTTCCTTCTGTGTGTCTAAGTATGATGTCTTCATTAGCAAATCCTCTGTGTAAAGTTAATCCCTTTTAGCTACTTAAGGCTTAGAACAGCTCACATCTGCCATTCCTGCCAATAAGTTCTACACATGATACAGCAAAACACTGCATGAGATGAGTGTTTCATTAATACTGATTATGTAAGAAAATTTACCACAAAATTTGATCCATCTACCATCATTAAAAATGACGGTAACTAGCTAGCATGAATCATAAGAGAGTTCATTCTGTGGTTTTTTTGGACAGTATGAAAATGGGAGAAAAGGGGTTTTTTTCTATTTTATCCTCCTCCTCTCTGTTTACCTCCCATTACCCAGCAACTCTTTTTGAAACAATAGGTGCACACTTTCAAACATATCAAATTTGACCTAACATGTAGCCCAAACTTTAGTCAGATTCAAGCTATCTATGCTAACATGTTATAAGAATTTCTGAATACGAGGCAGTTTTTCCAATTGCTTTATTAATGTATGTCTGTATATTTTATAAAAATTAATTTTATCAAAGAAAATCAAAGAAAATGAAACTGAGACACTGGTTATAACTCGCACATCCAGTCCTTCACTCCTCCATATCTTCTGCCAGCTCAAAAAGTGAGGTGTGGGACTCTAGTTCCAAAGCTTCAGTCTGGCAGACGTAAGAGCAAGAGCACAAAAACAAGCAAATAAACAAACCCTGCTGCCACTGACAGAGATAGCTTCCTTGCACTAAAACCAGGATGCTCAAAGACTCATCCAATGTGGCCTTGAACACTTCAGGGATGGGGCATCCACAGTTTCTTTAGGCATCCTGTTCCAGTGTCTGATCATCCTCATAAAAAAAAAACAAAACAGAAGAAAAAAAAACCAAACAAACAACAAACCAAACCAAAAAAAAAAACACTTGTGAGACTTGTGATTCCTAGAGATCCTCCAGGGAAAGTGGGGAAGGAAAGCTACATGCTCTCCGTCACTCTGTCTATGAGGAAGTGGTAAGTTAGGAAATTTTAATGTGTTTGAGCATTTGAATTCTAATGGATGTAGGAAAATGAGGACTCTGTCTCATACTGATTTACTTCAAAACTGTTGTAGAGTTTTTTATTTATTTAAAGAACAGCTATAGCACTCAAAACATTTTTTACAAACCTTTCTGCTATAGATTATTACCAAAGGCAGGAGCAGATTTCCTTCATAGGAACACCCTTCTAAGCAACAAGAAACCCTTCGCTTTCTATGCCAATTCAGTCCTATGAGAATGCTAATTGTGTCAAGTTTGCAAAAACAGATGTATGGCGATTTTGTAATATGGACAAGTTTACACCAGGGACAAAGCTAAAACCATTTATCTCAATTAACAAAGGATCTAGGGATTAATTTAAACTGTTGCCTTATAGGTGAAAGGCCACCACTTCATCCAACAATCCACCCATACCTCTTGTTTACAATAATTATAAACCTCTCTCTTTCATGTTTAAAATGGTGTATTTCAGACTACACTTTCCCCCCCAAAACTGTATGCCTTCTATGTAATGTATTTTTTAAAAAAAGAAGAAGAAAAAGATTAATATCATTTTATCAGCAGTTAAGTTTCAACAGTTCTATTCAGGGTTTGGAAAATGGTACAACAAAACTTAATCAATACAAGGCATGATGTTAATGGATTGATATTCCTCAAACTAGGAGATCACTTCTAGCTTAGAAATGCACCAGTAAGAACCATCAGATTTTCACTGGTTTAAGCGCTACTTGAAATGAAATGCATTTTGAAACACATACATTAGAATAAAATAAGAAATGAAGAAACACAGAGTAGTTTTTTAACTACTAAGAATTAAAAGAATTAAAAAGACTATTCCAGAAGACACAAGTTCTCTCTGATATAAAGGTTCCAGAATCTACCCAAACTTCTGAAACCAGCATTTGGGCTGTCTCAATCCCACTAACGCATCATTCAGCCTTCAGACAAACATTGAGCAAGAGCATCATACCATCCTGTCAGTTTAGAGCCCACAATACTCCTCATGGTTTGACCAAGAGCTACAATGAAGAAGAGCTCAAAAGGGATCAAAGTCTGACATGTCCTGCAGCCACAATAAACTCACTTCAGGACAGACGTGGACAATTTCTTTCTTCTTGTCTGGCATTCTCTCATGATACAAAAGCTGGTGTGATTCACTGTCTGTCAATCTTTGCACAAAGCAAATTCATTTGTCAAGACACATCTAGAGTAGTATTAGCCTATTCAATAACATGGTATGTCACCAACCTATGGGCCATAATAAACCAATAAAATTAGACTTATCGGTATTTTATTATAACTGAGGAGCCAGCAGTTCATGCAGAATACAGATAACTGTCATCTAATAGTCACCTATACCTTTATACCCATTTAGGCAAGGAACACAAGCAGAGTCAAGATTTACCTTCTATCACTTGGTATTTTCAGTGCTGGTTTTGAGATACAACACTGATTTTTTTTCTAGCACTTTGTTTTTCAACATTACTATATCTAAGTGTCAAGCAAATTAACAGTCCACATTAATGTGTTTAGGGACATGAGTCCAGTTTTGCAACAAAACACCAACTCATTTTTGCATTTTCCATTGCCTAGGTTATCTGTGACCCAAAACATTTTTTGTCTTGGCTATGTAACAGCTTTCAGAATTGCAATCAAGACTTTTATATATAAAACTCCATTCCATTCACTATTCATTTTCAGCAGAATCAAAGACCCATTATTTAAAAACATGGAATAGTCACAATATTTTTTAAAAGGGATTTTGAAATCTATTCTCTGTCTGAGGAGGTCTACTTATGTTGCTTGTATTCTTATTTGGATATATAAGTATAAAACTGAATCTTAAAACTGCAAAATCTGGGTTGGAAATGACTTCTTTGCTTGAAAGGAGATGTTTTACATACCTAGTTATAATTAAGCTGACATAAAATTAAACTTAGCAGAATTGTTTTTTTAATTACTTCTTCCTACTATCTAGTTCACTGCAATTCTGTAGCTTCTATTGCAAGGGTAATCCAACTGCTCAGACCACTTGAAAGATATAAACACAGATTGTAAGGTATAGCATGAAATCTCTTCACTTATGCAACCAAAATTTAAAACTCTTTACTTTAGTCAACAACTTTTCCACTCCCCCTTACCATTTTTAACTGTTTATATAATAAAGGATTCTCACCAGATCCCAATATTCTCAATTCTGTCACACTAAACTTCTTCACAACCATTTCTCACTTACCTCCGTAGCAACTAATGGAAGTGAGGAAGAAGTGCCAGATGGCGGGAATATTATGTTTTAATAACATTTCTCTAAAAGTTCCAAACACTTGGTTTAACAAAGAGACAGACATCCTGCCAGACATATCAACATTGCCTGTCTCGTTTTGTTAAGGGAAATTTTCTGAGGTACATTTATTGATTTTCCCACATAAGAGGGAAGGGGGGAAAATGGCCAATGACATTTACATTATATTAGTTATATATTTCATCAATAAACACTTCAGTGGGACGATCTCCTATCCTATTTTTACCACATTTACTGGCAGTGAGCAAAGCCTCCAAAAATCCTTACAAAGCAAAAGCTCTTCCATTACTGGAAAAGAAAAACAAAGCCAGCAAGATTTACCTTTAAAGAAAGTATTAGCAGAACTAAAGCCTTATTTTTGCCATTTTTTACATATTTGCATAGGAACAAAATAATGTAATGATACACCTGTGAGATAGGTATTTATTTTCCTACAGTTTCTTTTACTTCTTTAAGTTGTTTTAGATAAATCAATACTTAGCCGAAACTGCTACTCTGCTCTTTCTTTTATTTTATTTAAAGCTTTTGCTTTTTCCACAAAAAGCTAGCTCATAGTATAAGCACTTGACAAAATAAGTTTATGAGCCCACAACTCCAAAATTTCTTTCTTCAATACATGAAACAAAAACTCTATTAATTTGTACTGGTAATTTAACTACTTGTCCCAACACTGATTCTATTTACAAGTATTTTAACCAGGACATTAATTCTTCTCCTCAAAACAATCTAAGTAAATATTCTCCAAGTGATTGTAAGTTCTATTAACAATACTTTTATTTGCCATTTAAAGAAAGAAAAATGCAAGCAAAAGCAATATCTATTTATGTTTCTCCAAGAATATATGCAACAGAATCATTGGCTGATTTATTTCTTTGGCTTACAACATCCAGTTAGGTTTTATTTATATTACGTGCATATGCAACCAATTTTTAACAAGTTATACAAAATCTTTAATATATGCAAATAAACTACAATCTGAAAAGCTTTCTGAACATTAAGCACAGAATATTAAAGAACCTATTTCTTCTCCAGGTATTCAGTGTACAGGCTTCTGCTTCTGCATAGCACTAACCTATTCTACATTTCAACTTCTCCATTGAAGTCTCACTTCCAAAGAAACTTTTCAAAAAGTTTGAAAGCTTTTTCTAAGCCCAACTCGTGTATTACCTTCTTTCTAAAGCAGTTGTAAGAATTATGACTGTGTGGCTTGTAAGTGAAGGGCACTAGAAAAAAATTGTATTTGGACAGGAGAGCACTAGCACTCCTAACACTGCAGATGTGGAATTAGGGATTCATTAGGTAGCATGTCTCTTAATATATCCCACTTGGTAGATGTGAAAATGCTGCCTGTTTGTTCAAAGCATTAAATAAAAGTCTGAACCACTAGGAAACCAATTTTGAAAGGCACTGGGGAAAAAAAAAAAAAAAAAAAAAGTGGGGGAGGGGGCTAACATATATTGCATCTATTACTATGTGGATGGATATCTGTCTTCAAAAGTTTCAAACTCTCTGTAATTCACTTTCCTCCAAAAATTACCTCAGAATTCTTTCTCCCAGCACCCTAAATCTGCAACTGGCATAAGGGTACTCTGGGCATCCAAGAAGAAAACTTTCTGTGCTTTATTCCAGATGTTGCTTAAATATTTCCTATTATATTCCAAAAGTCATGGCATTCCAGCTAATGCCATGAGGCATTTCCCCACTGACTAGAAAAGGGGAAACATAACCCTAATTTTCAAAACAAGAAAGAAGAAAGATCCAGGGAACTATAGGCTGCTCAGTCTCACCTTTGTGCCTGGTGAGATCATGGAGCAGATCCCCCTGGAGGCACTGCATGGGCAGAAGAATAATGAAGAGGTGATTAGGTATAATTAACACGGCTTCAGCAAGGGCAAATCACGCCTGAAAAAACTTGTGGCCTTCTGTGAAAAGGTCACAGTATCAGTAGACAAGGGAAGAGAACTGACAGCATTTACCTGGACCTGAGCAAAGCCTTCAGCACTGTTCTGCATGATATCCTGGTCTCCAAGCTGGTAAAACATGGGGTTGATGGATGGAGCACTCAGTGGATAAAGAACTGGCCTGATGGCCACACCCACAGAGTGGCTGTCAAGGGGTCCATGTCCAAATGGAGTCCCTCAACAAGTATCAGTATTGGGACCGGTCCTGTTTAACATCTTTGTCAGCGACATGGATGGTGGCACTGAGTGCACCCTCAGCAAGTTCACTGATGACCCCAAGCTGTGTGGTGCAGCTGACACACTGGAGGGAAGGGATGCCATCCAGAGGGACCTTGACAGGCTGGAGAGGTGGGCCCGTGCCAACCTCAGGAAGTTCAACAAGACCAAGTGCAAGGTCCTGAATCTGGGTGGGGTCAATCCCAAGCACCGATACAGGCTGGGCAGGGACTGGACGGAGAGCAGCCCCATGGAAAAGGGCTTGGGAGTGCTGGTAGATGAGAAGTTCAACATGAGCTGTCAGGGTACATTAAGAGGAATACCATGGGATTAATGTGATGTACCCTTTAACAAATCCTGGCCTAGACTTTGATGATATTATATATGATGAAATACAATATATTCTAAAATATATTCCAAAACCATCCCAAAAGATGCCAAAAGTACCATAGCAGATAGCATGAAAACCAAGCCTGGCATAGTTACTCTTCATCCCCTTCAAATGATCGATAACTTCCGTATCATTCTTCATTCCAAGAGTGGCAGAATTTATTTCGTCCTCAGCACTGTTCAGGAAATACCTAGTGTCCTGGTAAGATACCCAGTCACAAGTGCTAGTAAGTACAGAAGAAATTTGTTGCCTAATAGCATATCTGCCTTTCTACTTTGCAAATTCATTACAAATTGATTTTAAAAGAGATTGCTGGCTTCCCCAGTAGTGAACGCCACCGTCCTCAGGATGGGTACAGCTGAAGGTGCTCTCCATAAGCCAACAGCCATGCTTCATTTGAAGATGAAATAATGTAGTTTTCAGGGGGTTGCAGACCTCTTGCTCAAGCTGCTGACTCCACTGCTTACTATTGCATGTGTTGTGCATCGTTATCTTGGCTTCCCACTAGCTGTCTAACAGAGCACAGGTGAAGCTTATTGCACCTGTTAACCTAATTACAGCTCTATGTTTAAAGTCAATCACTTAAGCTCTGTGTAATTACTGAAAAACATAAAACAAACAAAATAGACAAACCCAAAATCAACAAAATTTCCCTCTCTGCATTAGACTCCCACACTGTCAAATGCTCCCAAAACAAAACTGTAGCTCCACTGATTCTGGTGACAGAATTGCCAGCACCTTTTGCTGAGTCAGGATTTCACATATAGAGAGATTTCATATATATTACAAGTCATATCCACTACAAAAAATACCAACAGATCCGAGATCAAGTCTGAACTAGGGAAAAAACCCACAACCAAATAACTTAAAATTTCACCTAGGAAGTATTTCCTCCAGCTAACCTAGTCAGTTATTTCTCTTGCAAGATGTATTGAATAGTATGAATTATATTAAGTATATTGTACATATATACGTCATGTATAGACTATGTACTCAGAACAGTCTTAAAGAGGGGAGGAAAGACAGAGTAAGAAATGCTCATAGATTTGTTCCATACCATCTAACAGGAAAAGTGTATACAAGCCTGCCTTCATTCCACTTCAATATGGTAGCTATAGCTGATCCTTACTTAAATAGACATATACTACTTAACTGAAAGAAGTTTCCTCTACAAATGTATTGGGCTCTGAGGAACAGATGAGTTCTCTCAAAAAAAAATGCTTCTTTTGGCATGTTAAGTTGAATGAAGAGGGAAATGCAGGAACAGGAAGGTCAAAGAGCTGCATGTCACCATGCAACAATAGATTTCTTTCCATTTCAGACTGGTCTAGGTTCAGAGCTACCACTTCTTTCCTGAATACTTCATTAGCATACTCAGACTGCCAGAAACACTTAGCTGAGAACTGAGGAAAAGCATCAGGAAGGACATGCACTCCCTTAGCTACTGTACCAAACCCAGCAGTGCTAGATCACCTGCTACCTTTTTTCTTTCATAAGCAGCGTAGGAGGACTACCAAAAAACAGGAAGGAAAATTGTTACTACAGGACAGATTCACAAGCATTCACATCCTCTTGGAACATCACAAGTCACCCTGCTTTAAATGTCAGGCAAAGAGATGTAGAGGAAACATCAGCTCAAGTTCATCTTCCTTCCTGCACCATTGAGTTCCCACCATCTTGTGTTCTTAGAGAGAAGGTCTCATTCTGCCTTCTGCTATGGAGTTCCTGAGTGGTACTGGGCACATCCTTTATTTTGACATATTAACAGTTAATCTGATTTTCCTAATGAATAATCACATGCAGTGACAAAAAAAGTGTTTTCCCACTAAGTTCTCAGCAGGAAGGACAAGAGCACTTTTGGGCTAACACTGGAAGATGACTAAGGCAACATCTAGTGTAATTTCTGAGGCAAAATCTTCAGTCTCAGATCTTGCAGTTTTCATAGAACTAACTGAAAACTCAGTCATAGTTGGTATTGTAGATGGTATTTAAACTACTCCGAATGTCTGTGTGGATCAGGAAGGGAAATTTAAAACCACCACACACAAAAGAGACACACACTCCCCCATCAGCAGACTGTTAGAGGCAGCTCCCTGTAATTTAACTTACAACTCTTCCATCTTCATCCTTCCCTGGGGGCAAATTCATCCCTGACCTAAACAGACACAAATTCCATTAAATTACAATGGGACTGAATCCAGTACTGCCAGGTCACCCTCAGAAATATGGGTGAATGCTGTTTTGTTCAAATAGGAATAACAAATTGGTACAAGTTGTTGCACTATTTTTCCAATTACATCATCACTGAATTTCTCTGTTATCTGCATGTTGCTAAATTGAGTCAAGATATTCTCAATTGGTAATAAGACCCTTGGCCATTCACCACTTACTCCTGTTAAGGAATGATACAGTGGCCTGCTCTGTTCACAGGCATCTGTTTGTAGAGGAAAAATCTCAGTTCTCTGCAGTCACATATTCTAGTTCATCATCAATGGGATTCACACATGACCTCTTCAGCAATCTTTCTTGAGAGATATAATTGTTTTCAGACTGCTCTTAGGCTAGGTTTCATTAAGCACTTAAAGAAAGAATACATTGTCTATACATTCATCCTGCAATCAATTTCTGACCACTTATACCTGTTACTGTATCTAGCTACATAAAACCATTTTTAACGGCAAAGGTTTAAAAGTAGCCAATGCCATTTGGTTAAGCACACTTTCAGATTATTATAGGAGGTGACGGTCAAGTTATTCTTGCCAGAGTACAGAGTTAATTAAAAAAACAATTTAGAGACTGAATAAAGGGTTTCACAAACTAGAGCACGAGTAGCATGATTATTAGCAATTCCCTTTCTAATTTTAACAAACCCATGCAACATTACTATTTGAATTATCCAGATATGCTTTAGGAATACTGCATACACTTAAGTTTGAAGATAGCCTATAAACAACTTCAGTATCTGCTAGGACACTATGAAGACTTTCTGTGTACTTCCTAGTCCTTTCTGCAAAAAACAGAAGGTATCAATCATTAAGTTTTAACAGCAGCTGACTGAAGCTATTCATTGAGTTGTGCATTGCTACCACTGTGGCCCCATGAATAAGTCTCAAAGTCTCTCCCTCCCTTTTTGTTCCTCTAAGTGTACTCTTTAACAGCACAATTTTTTCCACTCTCTGAATGGCTTTGGGAGATCAGCTGAAAAGGAACACCATTAGTAAAAACAAAAGTTTTCAAAGAAAAAGTGGGAACAAAGTGGACACATTAAAGACAACTTGTGATTCATGGCCTATACTATGCTTTTGCCCCTCTCTTTACCTCAATACAATCTTCAGTTTTACTGCTGGGTAAGAGCAGGGCAGACTACTGCACTTCTCCTAGCAACTAAAAAAAAAAAAAATCACTTAAAAGGAAAAGGCATATTGTCTGCTGAAGGGGCAAGTAGAGAAATTTAGGGTCATACAAAGCTAGACATATGTTATTTTGCATTTTATCCTAATCAGAGCAGTTGTCAAAAAGGATTCAGTAAATAATACGAAAGAGTTCTGGTTTACAACAGTTCATATTTAATTAAATATTTGTTCACCTTCTTGTTACAAATTTACTTGTTACAAACAAAACAGTGTTCTAACAGTTTCTAGTACTGTAAACTTCAGGGAAAATAAATTCTGCTCCTTAGAGTTTATAAAGTCATTTTCCTTCACCAAAAGTGTGTAGAGATTTAATTATATCTCTACCAAGACAAAAACTTTTTAAAAATCTAGATGTACACACACAGAGGACTATTCTTAGAGGTTTAAAGACAACAGTACTAAAGGACAATTCTATGACAGGATTCCTCTGTTCCAAATGCTGAGATTTTACCCCCTGAGACTTGATCCTACAGAACAAGCTGTCTGATCTCATTAGGTAAACATCACATTGCACAGTGTAAGACAACGAATCAAATTTATGCAGAAAAAAACACCACAAAAATTCATAATTCAGGTATGTATCTGCATAGATACATCACACTGACTAGATTAAAATCAAAGCATTATAGCTTAAAATCCAGTCCACTAACAGATGTAACAGATCAAGGTTAAAATGCAGCCTGAAGCATTTCTGATCATTAATTTTTTTTCCACTGAGAGTCCTTTGTTTAATAGCTGTTGCCTTCACGTAAACCAACTACTTTAGTTAGCCCACTGAATTTCTTTTACATATCAATAAAAGTAAATACACAAAAATCCAGCTACTCTGTCAGAGCACTTCTGCAGTACATCAAGTTAATGCCAGCAAAGACCTTGTTCACTGCACCAAATCACAGTTTAGCATTTTCTTGCAGGCACTCCAAAGAAGTTTGGACTCAATTTAACAGAGAGGTTTAGTCACTTTATAGATAAGATGTACAAATGACAGAGCAATGATAAAGGACTAAATATACTGTTCATAAAACAACCTTAAAGTTATTCACATCAGCACTATCATGTTAAGATTGATAGTAGTGTTTTGCTCCCTGTGTCACTCCCTACGTTGACTCTGCCACCTGCTCTGTAGCCCTGCTTCTCTGCTGTTCTCTTGCTCCCCACACTCATTTCAAAATAGGGTAGACCTGTAATCTGTCAAACCACAGACCTGGAATCAGGCTACTTTCTCTTCCTTCTCCCAGCTTAGCATCACTTCTCTCCCCAGAAAACTGTCAGAGCAGGGCAGCATTAAGTGTCCCTGTACATAAAGGACCAATAAGGAACCCCAGGTCTTGAAGATGACCTTATACCTTGAGCACAGTGTTAAATCTCTGGAAAGTGCAAATGAGGATTTGCTCACAGACTTTTTTTGCAGTCTCCACTGTGGAGTGAGAATCCCAAGAGATGATCGAGCTGACTAGGGAAAACAAAAACAGGTGAAGAAAACGCACCTTTTCCAACTAGTTCCCGTGAGGGACCGACCCTCAGGACTTATTGTAGGAAGCGTTCAAGGGAATTGTAAGCCCTTGAACAAAGTAAAAAAGACTGGCTGCTCATCATTGCAAAATGATTGCTTAAGCAAAACAGGCCTATAAAAAGAAGCTGTGACACTGGGCTTTGGAAGTTTCAGTGACATCAAACCTCCTCCATTGGCCCAACCAATGCTGGATCCAGGACTGGTGATTTCTTGCTATCTATCTTTCTAACTTTTCTTCTATTCTCATTCTCCTTCCTGAAATCATTCATTAATATAAGGCCTACCATAATCTTCCCTAGGTTTATAAGGCCTACCACAATCTTCCCTAAGTCATGCAGCTTGAACATAGATGTACTGTGACATGTCTGTATTGTGATCTCACAGCCTAAGCATATAAAATAATCAGTATTCTTTCTATAGTTCTCATTAAATCCAATGTTCAAATACAGACCTTGAGTGTGGTTTCACCTTAATCTGCTCACAGGGTATCTGATGGCTGAGTATTTCCTCAGACAGTAATAGTTTAAGCACTCTGGCTGGGAGGGCCAGGACTGACACCAAGATTGGACATGGAGGCTCCTCTCTGAGAAGAAATTTAGAAAGCAAGGGAGCCCAAAATGGATCTCCCTGGGTTGCCCTGTTTGTGTAGTGGTAGTTCCTAGTCCAACAGCAATGCTATATGCCATTTGAATTTTTTACAGTAGTGATACAGAAGAAACTACCACCCATCCCTTAGTTACAGAGTTCTCTTTAGGATACAACATAAACTGTTAAATTTTTTTTTAACAGTTTGCCTTGATTAAGTCATCTGGGCTACAGGACATGCACACTTTGAAAATTGCTCTGCATGACAGCTTGAAAAATCCTGATTATACAGCTCACGCAGCATTAAAATACTTCATGTAACTGCTCCTCAACTCTTGACATTTTCACAGCAATTAAAACATACCTCTGGTACCCTAGAATGAACGGTTCCTCCATTCAATATGAATGAGAAACATGTTGACTGATGCTAGTCACCTAACATATTTATTTTTAAAAGGTTAATTTTTTTCCACTCAGTTTCTCTTCCAGTCAATGGCAAGTGATTAACAGAAGTGAACTATATAGTTCATTGTATTTTACAACTGCTACTAGCCATTTATTCTTTATGTGTTTATCCAATCTGCATTTTTGACAAGCATATTACAGAGACTCTTCTTGCCTTGGCACACTACACTGACACCATATAGACAATGCATAAATACAAACTAAAAGACCATATGATGTAACAGACATTGTGTCATAATAATCTAGGTTCATAATAACTCTAATGAGTTAGGTCATCATTCAGCCCCTGGCATCCTCACACATCCTATCAGTACATTTCCACATAACAGACCAAATAAACAGGTTTCCCAGTTAATCTGAGAATGATGAGCAAAAGTTAAAGTAAATTATAGCAAAGCATGAAAGAGTCCAACAGCAGGCCACTGTCTTTCACTGCAGTCTGAAGAATTCTTCTGGAGCTCAAGAAGTACGAAGTAGACTCACTGACAAGAAGGGTAACATTAATGTTACTTGGAATAGCTTCTTACACAATAAACACCTGAAAATAATGGGGAATGAATTTGAAAATGCTTTGTGTTCTTCCAGTCATCATTCACATAGGTAGACAGAGCTGAATCAGTATCCTCACAACCAGGAGAGTTAAGTAGCACAAAAAGTTTGCAACAGAACCTGGATGCACACCATCTAAATTGGTGGCCTACAGTTTTCAAGCAAATAAAAAATACATTTTTTCCTGGTAGAAACATCAAGACAAACAAATTACTTTATCATTAAATTAGAGCAACTAAACTCAAAGAGAAATTAAGCAGAGAGAAGGATGTTTGCAAATTATCTAGAAAGTAAGCTCAAAACCCAGTTAAACAGATGTGTTAACTCACAGAGATCTGCAGATAAAACCATTATTTCATGAGTTTACAATATGCTTAGCCAAAAAATAGCTGGGGCAGTGTGGTAAGGTCTGCAAGTTCAACATATATGTACACAGAAGGGGACAAGTGTCCACCACCACTGCAACCAACTCCACAGCAGGACAACTCTGTGTGGATCTGCCAATGCCACCCAACACTGCTGATCCTCCCTATAGCAGGGCAGCCACCTGCCCCCCAGCTTCCTCAGCAAAACCCTCCCGTAATTCTCACCTGCCTTCTGTCCTACCTGAGCATTAGCTGGCCATATTTACGCTGACCAAAATCTTAATTTTTGAGTTTCAAAACAGCATGGATTGTATGACAAAATAGCAGGCTCTCCTGCCAACAGTGTCTGACTTCTCCTTTTGCTCCCCAGCCACTCACCCCCTTCCTTGTGTGCCTCCTCTTTCTCCCCAAAACACAATATGTCCTGCAGACAGGACAGGAATGAGCTCTCTGGTGGGCCACCCTGCACTTCCCATGAGAGACAACTCTCTGCTGTGTGTCAGGGAGGATGGGTGACACACCAGGTGGCAGGGAGCATCAGCAGCACGGTGCTGCATTGAGAGCCATCTACCAATGTCTATAGAGTTGTCATGCCAGACAGTCCCTGGTGTAGAAGCATCTGGGCTAGAGTTGGTGGGAAAGCACTGTCATACACTGCTACTTCTGCCAGAGCATTGTTTAAATTAGTGTTTTCACATCACCTTTTTCCATAATACAAAGATGAATCTCAATTAGGCGTGGCCACTAGAGCACAGCAGCTCAATATATGTACCAACAGGTTATTACATGGGTACTACTGGTTAGTTTGTCTATTGTTGTTCATGTACTTATTGATGAAGGTTATTATTTTAATAGCATTAAGAGCACATCTTGGATCTCTTCCATGGCAGAAAAGCCAAGATAAGCTACACTGATGGAATTAAAAAGCCATTTATTATTTCATGAACTTTTGACTTGAAAAAATATTAAGGATGCATATCATTACAGCCACAACCCAGTACATGAAGCTTTCCAAATATAAAGGGATACTCTGCACTAGTAAAGAGAGAGCACTATAGGAACAAATAAGGAATAAGCCAGACTGAAGCAGCAGTATGCACTTGTACCCTCTAGTATTTGGAAGCTATCCCTATGGAAGCACATAGCAACAAGACAACTTCATCTTGTAACAAGATTACATTACATGAGTTAAGATGAAACTTACAGTAAATCAAGATATCATCGCCAGCTTTCAAGGTCTTTCACACAAAGGACTCAATAGCAACATTGTTACCAATTTCACAGTGGTGCAGAATCATGTCCTAAATTAATGAGGCCTTGTTTAATTATCCATCATAACAATAAACAGTGTTAACCACAAGCAATTAAAAGTTATTTTGTTAAGAAAAGGGTTTGAAGTGAGGACAAAATTGACGATTCAGTCTTATTTCTGGATACATAACTTCACGGGCAGAGAGTCCACTGTTTGCATTGTATAGTAGATGCCAGGTGTGAGAGCAAAGATTGTAAGATATCCAAAAAATATTCATTTTTGTGCAATTATTTTGCATTTAAGGATTTTCAGAACTAACATGACTAGTCCACATGACCAGCCCTGCATAAGAAATATCCTCAACACTCTGAAATCATGATTTAAGATCAGATTCTGTATACTTCTACGTATCAAAATTTAAAGGAATTTTTGGAATATAAGGCCAATGTGTTATAAAAATGCAAGTGCAAGAAATCTTGGATAACAATGAATGTTCTGTAAAAATTCGTAAGTTACATGTAAGAAATGTCTGTTCAGTCAGAACCAAAAAAACCCAACATGCTTATTTAACTGGCACCAATAAATACTTTTTTCTGCGTGCAAAAATAAAGAGTTTTCTATAGAAACCCAGAAAAGAGCATTAGTAATCCAGCCTCTTGGCAAGAAACAGCATAAATATGATTACTAAGTATCCTCCACAAGGTTGGTATGAGAGGTGGTAAGCCAGATGGCAGCCACGGGAAGAGCAACCTCTGCCATGCCAGCTGAGATAACAGATAAAACCTGACAGCAGTGTTCCTCTTAGGTGGCTGAAACAGAATGCACAGAACCTGTTAGCAATCTATTTAGCCGAGATCAATATTTGAATAGGAATTCAAGGGTAGCAAATGGCTAAAACGTCATTGCATACTCTTTAGTAATTTCCACTAAATGGTTCAGCAGAGTAGAGAGAGTATCTTGAAGTTAGTGCTATGAGCCTACATAGCACTGCTATAAAAAAAGCAACTCCTGGAAACAGAGTCGACTGGACAAGCTAGCCAAAGCCTCCATTTCCTTTCACTGAATTTTCTGGCACATCTCCTTGATGTTTTTATGCATCCTTAAAAATCTACTTACATCTCAGTCTACTTTTAAAGTTACATATCTGGCATGGAGGGTTAAAATTTATTTTCCTTAAACATCAGTCTCATCATTACACGTAGTTCCCAGTTGAAGGATTCCTGTTGTAAGTGCAGCTCATGGAAAAGTTTAAAAAACCCTATTCTACCTTTCCTGAAAGGTAGGGTATTACATTTTCTACAGTACACCAAAATAGTAAAACAAGGAACAAGGTTATTTGGATTATCAAGATATTTTTCAAACATTTTAATCTTCCAACTACAGGATTTTCTCATTGTCTATCTTTTGCACAGATATACAGTCTATGGCAACAATGACTTACGAGATAGAAAGGAAAGAAAAATTTTAAGACTAATTCAGCAAAATGTTTCCTCACATGCATGAACTCGTCCATCTCAGCAATTTTACAGCATATGATTAATTTGAAACATGTTTGAATTCTTATTAACTTCAGTGAAATTCTGGGGTGGAAGCACATGCTTAAATGCTCTGCAGAATTAGGTCCTATGGAAGAATAAGCAAAAGGAAACCAAAACACAAACTCTCCACTTCAGAATTTTGCTCTTAATGCATAAAAATGCACACATTCCTCAGAAGCAAAGGTTATCCATCAACTGCAAAACTCACATGAGAGATCAAGACCCTGCCAGCTCAAATACTCACTGTAAGAATATATGCTAGCTTTATATGTAAGCCATGTTCTCTGATAGGCATCCGAGACCTGCATAAGGCCACAGATGTGTAGCTCAGTAGTGTGAATAAGTGTCTTTAAAAAAAAAAAACAAACAAAATTTCACAACCAAACCAAAAAAAGACCCCAAAACCACACACACATATAAAACCAAACAAAAAGAAAGACTAAAATGCTTGAACCCCACCTTTTCAGATGCATACTTTTCATCAAGAAAATATCCTAATACAGAAATAAAATGCTGCTGCTTTTACAGGATTATTCTTTGCATATCTTTAACAGCACCACATGTGGAAGAGCACTTGCACTTTCAAGGCACAATGGCAAAAAGCCACCCCCAACACAAAAGGTTGCCATTTGAACTGAAAGCTCTACCAGAACAGAGTCTGTCCCACCAAAACTAGCCTGTAGTAACATCCACACACCTGTGTTCACAGCAGTTGTGAACTTTCCTGTTAATATTCTTTCTTTCAAGCTTTACTAGTAATTGGAAGAGAGATAAAAAAGACATAAAATGAAAGAAAAAAACCCAATTGAATCCTGAAGAAAACACGTGATCAGCTGTTTCAACTCCAATAGCCAGTGGTTTATTTATTATGGTACAGACTTTTACCTAGGGGAGAGGGGAGTTTGTTTAGTTTTTTCGTTTGTTTGTGATTTTGTTTTTTGTTTGGTTTTGACAGTTTGATTTTTATTTACTGCATTTTTTGGGTGGGGGTGGGGAGGTATTGTTTGTTTGTTTCAAGAGGAGTAACCAGGATTGATAGCTAAAGAAAAAGAATTACAGTTATTCCTTAAACAGAGGGGAAGAATAAGGACAGGGCTACAGGCAAATCGTAAGCCAAATAATAATAATCAGTTACATACAAATAAATACATTGGATATAAAAATAAAAAATTAAAAATACATTTAAAATATATAGATAATATATAAATACATGCTTTCTGCCATTTTCATTGAACTTTGAAATTTTAAGGTGTCATAAAAGGAGAGAAAAAATACCTTTAGAAAAAAAAAAATTATCATTTTGATCTACACCACTATGCACATAATATAATGGCTAATATTTCTCAAATCCTGGAGCGTCTGTGTCTGGACTTATGCCAAGAGGAAAAAAAAAATAATAAAAAAATAAACCCACAATAAACTCAAAACCAGAAATGCGGAGGTAAGTTGTAAACATAGAAAACAAATCAAGGTTTCATTAAACAAGTGATCTCTTGGGGTTTGCCTTTTTCCTAAAAATTAAAGCATTAAAAACAGTGCTAATGTTGATACAAATCTTTCCAAAGCAACTGGTGGTATATGTCACCCTAAGGCGTACTTGTAATTCCTGTACTCCTAAAGAGACAAACTACTACATGCCAAGCTTGCACATCAGTGTTTCTTCAAAGCTACTTTTTAGTCATTTAGACAGTAACCACTTCTCTCTACTTGGGTATGATATTCTATCCATAAGGCTTTTAATTTTATTTGAATAGTTATTGTAGGCAAACTTGATAACCTTTGCAATATCTTCCCACAGAAGAGCACCACATCTATTCTGGGGAGTTCCTTGTATTTTTTTATTAATGGTCCAGCTTTAAATAAGCCATGTTCTTCACCTGCACCCCCCCACCCTTGTTTTATAAGGCTAAACCAGAACAAAGGTTCTACTTGTGGTCCCCATGACAAAACCAGAATAAATTATGTCTTGCTCCTGTCGTTCCAGCAAGCTGGTTAATTGCATTTGTTTCATATATCTCCAAACAGCCTGGTACATTAATTACATTCTGTAACACCAAGCTCCTCTGATTCACTCTGTCACTTCCACTGAGCACTTTAATTGTATTCCTTCTAGCTACATATGATTTTAAACACTTCCTAATAATTACATTTCTACAGCCTGATATTTTTAGTTTGTATACAAAGATATCTCTAATACGGTGGTCTTAAAGTTAAGGCTCAAGATAAGTTACGGTAGGAAAAATAAAGCAAATATAACACAAAATCCCCACAAAACTACGGCCATGCTGATAGACACAAATGTTCCACTAAATCATTTCACAGTTAAAACTTCCTACTGTAGTAGGAAATTGTCTTATAAGTAGATCAAGCTGACCATTAAACAGCAGAGCATATTATACAACCACCGTAAAACCGCATGTGAATGTGTCTATCTTGTCTACTTCACCTCCTTTCTTGCTAAGAGGTGGGGGAAGATGAGAGGAAGGGGAGAAACACCCAAAGGAACCAATGACTGCAAACAATAAACCTAGAGCCCTTGCTTCAGGACTGATACAGTAAATGCTGTACACCAGCAGCTTCCTAGAACAAAGTTTTCTCTAGCAGACAGCGTCATTAAATTCACTTCAAGTCAGAAAGACGCTTCTGAAGCCTAATAATACCAGGAGGACTGCCGAGCATTTGGCCACAGCACACCCTCATGCAGCAGCACTCCGGGCTGCTAGAGATGCTGGCTCCCTAGTTGTGTGCTCCATCTACTGTAATGCACCCAGCGCCTGCACCGCAGCACAGCGCCAACCCCTACTCTTTTGGAAAGACAATTCACCCTGGCAGCGAAGTTTCCGACCTACTACAGTGTACTTCCCGGAGATGGGAATTTATAGCCCCCCATCCACCAGTTCAGCCGCAAGAAGCGCGGTAAAGCAGACCCCGAGGAGGGAGTGCGGGGTGGGGATGCGCTCGGCCCCCCCCAAAACGTCGCTAAGCTCCATGACAACACTCCCTGCGGAAAGACCCTCGTAAGAGGGTGAGGGGGAGGAGGACAAGAAGACCGACCCGCCCGGCCCGGCCCGGCCCGCCCTACACCGTCCGGCAGCACCTCACCTGCCCGGCCCCGCTGGGGGAAGGGAGGAGGTGAAGCGAGGTTGTGGGGGAAGGGAGGGAAGGGAGGGGAGGGAAGAGAAGGGAGGGGAGGGAAGAGAAGGGAGGGGAGGGAAGAGAAGGGAGGGAAGGAGGAAGGGAGGGAAGGAGGGAAAGAGGAAGGGAGGAAAGGAGGGGAGAGAGGGAAGGAGGGAAGGAGGGAGAGAGGGAGAGAGGGAGAGAGGGAGAGGGAGAGAGGGAGAGAGGGAGAGAGGGAGAGAGGGAGAGAGGGAGAGAGGGAGAGAGGGAAGGAGGGAAGGAGGGAAGGAGGGAAGGAGGGAAGGAGGGAAGGAGGGAAGGAGGGAGAGAGGGAGAGAGGGAGAGAGGGAGAGAGGGAGAGAGGGAGAGAGGGAGAGAGGGAGAGGCAAGGAGGAAGGGAGGGAAGGAGGGAGAGAGGGAGAGGCAAGGAGGAAGGGAGGGAAGGAGGGAGAGAGGGAAGGAGGGAGAGAGGGAAGGAGGGAGAGAAGGAGAGAGGGAGAGGCAAGGAGGAAGGGAGGGAAGGAGGGAGAGAGGGAGAGGCAAGGAGGAAGGGAGGGAAGGAGGGAGAGAGGGAGAGAGGCAAGGAGGCAAGGAGGAAGGGAGGGAAGGAGGGAGAGAGGGAGAGAGGCAAGGAGGCAAGGAGGAAGGGAGGGAAGGAGGGAGAGAGGGAAGGAGGGAGAGAGGGAAGGAGGGAGAGAGGGAAGGAGGGAGAGAGGGAAGGAGGGAGAGAGGGAAGGAGGGGCTGGGCTGCCCGCCACTCCGCCGGCCGCTCACCAGTGCCAAAGGAGGTGTTCAGGGACTCTGGAAATCCGCCAATTCGCCTCACCTGGAGCCGAAGCAGAGCTAACCTATTTATTTCATCAGCTGGCTCTTCTGGTGGAAAGTTTAACAATAGGAGTAATAGCCCGCGATAGCTACAACAGCTATCTGCCTTTCCTACCCCCGTCCCACTTCTCTCGCCCTCTCCCTCCTCCTGCCCCCTTCTCAACCCACCCCCCCCCCCCAAAAAAAAAAAATAAAAAAAAAAAAAATAGCACGGTAGTTTTTACTCTTTCCTCGCTACCTCAAACCGACATTCCTCCATTCATAAGCTGCTTTTCCATGAAGTTAGCAGACGGGAAGGACTGCTTATTGGAAACATATATTCTCCCTCTCTCCCCCCGCCCTCGAAATACCATTTTTATACCAGAAAAAAACTTAAGGCTGTGTAATGCTAAAGCTTATAATTCCGTCCATGTGCTATGTCCTAAATCAGATTCAGATGAAGTGGCATCTGCAGAGAAATGTAATATCTAAAATAAGCGAACTTACCATAGACTTGAAAAAATGCAAATCCAAAGAGCAGGAGTGGCGTCAGCAGACCCATTTTGACATATTAAAAGCAATCCCGATCGCTTGCGAGATCAATTCCACAGAGATCCAAAAAAAAAAAGTATCCAAAGCCTGTTAGAGGTAGGTCCAAAAGTTTTCAGTTTCCCAGCAGCTGCTTAAAATGGGAAGGGAAAGCTTGAAAACAAAAGCTGAAGGTGGAAAGGTCCTGAATGTGACACTTTTAGATCCATACAGATGAGAGCAGCGAGCTAGCTCCCAAATCTGCTTTGCACACACGCTCCTTCCTAAATTCCCACCAATCCAGCCCAAGCAGAGGAATTATTCAAGCGTGCCTAAGACTCTCCTTAGGATCCATGGCAATCCACAAGCAAGCTCTTTCTTCGGAGGACACGGAGAGACTCTGAGAAAGGACCTGATTCCTAGAAAGTGCTCCACAAACTTCCCGGCACTTTGCAAGAAAACCATTGGCTTGGTTTGGCTATTTTGCTTTCCTCTCGCCCTCCCCCTACCCCTTTCTCCCCCTTTCTCTCCCGGATCAGTTCAAAGCTGCAGTTTCTCACTTAACTTCCATAATAGGAACGCCCAGGCAAGGCGCTACAGGAGGGGATCTCAGCATCCCCTCAAAATAAAGCCCTGCTCCCCCTACTCCTCCTTTCTCACTGAAAAAAAAAAAACCCGAGAGGAAACTGCGTGCGAGCAGTAACTCCAGCACGGTGCCTCTGCAGCGGGAGCGGCGGCGGGCTCCTGCCCTGCAGCAGCGGCGGTGCCGGGGGGGTGGGTGCGGGCAGGGATGCGGGAGGCCTCCCGCCGCAGCAGCAGCTCTCACGGGCGGCCCCGGTATCCGCCGCTCCGCTCCGCTCGGCTCGGCTCCGCTCTCCTCCTTTCCCCTCCCCTCTCTTCCCTTCGCCTCCGCCTCCTGCCGCCGCGGACACACCGGCTGGCAAGGAGAGGGAGGAGGAGGAGAATGAGCCTGGCTCCCGAGGCTGCCTGGGGAAGGGAGGCTGCGGGGTGTGGACTAAACCACTCTGCTCCACACCCACGCGTCCCTCTCCTCCCGGGGTAGGAAGATGGGGACGGCGATAGCAGGCTGGGAATCAGGGGTGCTGTGGGAAATGCCCCCCTCCCCCCCCCCCCCTCCCGCCTCTCCTCTAGAGTTGGGTATAGGTAGAATTTACGTGATCGCTCCTCTCACCGCTTCCCATTTAATGGGCAGCTAATTTTTCGGTAAGTGATTTCATGGAACTGTTCTCTTAATTATTCATTCCCTCTCTCGCAAATACACAAGACGCTTGGGAGTAAGACCCTCGGAAGGATCTTCCTCAGAGGTTTCTCTGCGGAACAGCTCTGTGGGTGGAAAAGGAAGGTGGCAAATAAAAATTAAAAAATAAATAAAGTGCATTATGCGTGCTCTACGAAGTCTGTAGGGTCGGCCGGCTTGCTCTGCCAAAAACCCACTACCGAGCAACCATCCGCCCCGCGTCTCCCTTGCCCGTCCCTGCCTTCCCCCCGGCCCCTCAAGCTGCGCCGCAGCTCCCGTCAGCGGGAAACTTGGACGAAACCGAGCGCCATCCCCGGAGCCTGGCGGCGGGGGCTGGTGAGGAAGGGAGACGAGAGAGAAGGGGCCGAAGTCACACACACACACCCACACCCACACCCACACACCCGAGGAAGAAGGGGCTACACGCGTGGCAGAGGCTGTCACACCGCAGCCTCTTAAACACACGTTTAAGAAAACACGGAGCCGGGAGCTCGAGGGAAGGAGCAACGTAAACCGGAACTTTAAAAAAAACCAAACCAAAACAAAAAGTAACGTGTGTCAGAACAGGAAGTAACGGGTGTCTGTCAGAACAGGGGGCAGGGGCCGGCGGGAGCCCAGCGGCGGCCCTGAGGTGTCGGCCGGCCCGCCCGGGGAGCAGCGGGAGCGCCGCACGGTGAAACTCGAGCGCCCCTTACCGGCAGGCGGGGGAAAAGCGACCGCCACCTCCCGCCCGGAGGTGCCTTTTGTTACGGCGGGACCCGTGCGGGGCGGCGGGGGAGGAGAGCGGGGGGGAAGGAAAGGCGGGGGAAGGAAAGGCGGGGGAAGGAAAGGCGGGGGAGGACCCCGGTGTCTGCGGGGGGACGGAGAGGCGGGAGTCAGCGAAGGGCACGGAGCGGTTCCGGTAGAACGTCGTGTCCGTTCTCCGTCGGGGAAATCCAAGGGAGTGGTAGTATTGTACATTAAAAATAAAATAAATAAAAGAAAATAATAAATACAAAATTAAAAAAATATATATAAAAAAAAATAAAATTTAAAAAATGAAATAAATAAAAAAATAAAATAAAATTTTAAAATAATATAAAAATAAAATAAAAATAAAATTAAATTAAAATTTTAAAAATAAAATAAAAAATATAAAATTTTAAAGTAATATAAAAATAAAATAAAAATAAAATGAAATTAAAATTTAAAAAATAAAATAAATAAAAAAAATAAAATTTTAAAATAATATAAAAATAAAATAAAAATAAAATTAAAATTTAAAAATAAAATAAATAAAATAAAAAATAAAATAAAATTTTAAAATAATATAAAAATAAAATAAAATTAAAATTTAAAAAATAAAATAAAATTAAGTAAAATAAGCTCAGATATGCTGGTAGCTTATTTCTCTAGCTTGCATTTTTAGTTTTTAAAGGAATGTTGAGGGTTGTTTTAACACAATGCTGCTGGGTAAAGATTAACTGGTGAGTAAATGCACGGGAGTCACGCCTTGCTGCGCTAGGATGAGCAGAGCTGTTTAAGCAGCACCCCTTATGTGCTAACAAACTAAGGCAAAATATTTTTCTTTTATCAAGTCTTGCTTTTATTTTGCGTATATTAGAGTTGTTCTTTTAATGCCTTCTACACATAAAGGATCTGAACAGTCTTTCGGCAAACAGTACACGTACCCGTACCCACACGTACTCAAAAATCGGTCTGCAACTTATTTCTTACTTGATTCTTGTGTGTAAATAGCACCAACTCTTCTACCATCTCCTAGCATGACTCTGCGAGGTCTTCATAGTTATTTTAAGTGTCTGAGAACATTGTTGCACATCTATAAATGATGTCCCTGTTGAGCTCAACTGGGTCCTCCTTTACTCACAATATGCCCCACAGATAAATATGTTTTAATACATCTTAAAGACCACCTTGCTAAGAAGGTAATAATTAAAGCTAATCAGGGTAAGGCGATCAAAATGGGATTCTTTGTCAGTGTTCTTGTGAATTGGCAAAACTAGAAAACCAAGAATCCCCTCCCTGATGGCAATATGTGTAACAGGACATAAAATATTAAAGAATATTTCCGTTTGTAGTAGACATTTCAAGGGCACAGTGTCAGTGAAAAAGCTGGCTTGTTTATTACGTTTTAAGTTGGAAATAGCCATGCACTATGCAGTTCCTCTTCAGTTTCTCAAATAATTTTAAGATAAATTTAATAATAGCTGATACAGACCAGAACACTCTGTAAATATACAGTCTTCAAAACACTTAGGTACAGAGGTAACTGTAAAAGGTTATAATTACTCACATAATCAGTAAAATTGATGCGTTATTCGTAATAGTTGATACTGTTTTCTTCCTTCACTTCCCCAAAATACTGCTTTTCAACTATTAAACATTTTGCAAAACTTAGAAGAGTTTCAGCCAAATTTAATCACTGAATCACCAGCATTGGAAGGGACCTCTAGAGATCATGTAGTCCAGCTCTCTCTCTGGGAACTACTCTGGGAGCAGAGTCTGGCTCCATATTCTTTGCACCCACCCTTGAGATACTTACAGACACTGATAAGGTCTCCCCTCAGCCTTCCCTTCTCCAGGCTAAGAAGTCTCAGCTCTCTCAGCCTTTCCTCACAAGAGAGATGCTCCAGTCCCCCAGTCAGCTTTGGTGCTCTGCGCTGGACTCTCTCCAGTAGTTCCCCGTCTCTCTTGAACTGGGGAGCCCAGAACTGGATGCAATATTGTAGTTCAAGCACTACTTTTGCCCACATGTATTTCAGTGATTTTTTTTTTTACGTTGAAAAGAGGTAGCAGTCCTCCAAAATGGCTAGCCGAGTCTGAGAGCACTGGGAAACTTGTGTTGATATCGGTGCTGTTTGCTTAGAATCAGAAAACTTCAAGTTTGGTTGGTATATATATAAAAAAAAAAAAGGTAAAAAAAAAAGTAAAAAAAATAAAAGGTCATCTAGAGATCTGCAAGAGCATTACAGTAGAGGCTCATGTATTATGGCCTAAAAGCATAAAACATGTCAAATCACTAGCAGTGACTCAATCTTTGAGCAGTTTGCTTGGGACAGTGTTTGCTTTCATTGCAAGAATAAAAAACTGCATACTTGCCTCTCCAGGCTTTCAGTAACCTCCTGTGAACATGGCCAACAAGACGGATGTTCTTTGTTTGAGCAGCAAAGTGTATACACAGGAACTGAGTGTGCCAGCTATTTGTTTGGCTATGAGCAATATGCCACCTGATGAAACACTTATGTGAGCAAGATGAGGAAAAATCATGTCAGTATTGGTGCACATAAAGCTTCAGTTCAAAGAGTATTCTTCAGGTGGGACTTTAGAACAAGGAAATGGCATAGTAGCATTCACCTTGTTCATATGAAGTTCATTCATTAAATAAGGAGGAATAATTTGGTAAAACAGTAGTAAGATGAAATATTTCATTATTTCTTACATTATGTCAGTGGTACAAGTAAAGGTTTCATTGCTTCCCCAATCTGATACTTCATATCTTTGATTCCTAGACTTACATATCTGAACTAGAATGCATATTTATTATATGAAAGGTCAGATCCAGTGTTTAAAGTGTGTGTTCTAAGACTATCCCTCTTTTCAGCTGAGCTCTACCATTCAAAACATATTTCTTCTAAACCAACATAACCATTTCTGGTGTTACAAATTTATATACTATATTCTATTCCTTTGTTGCCATAAAAACACCTCTTGTTAACTTCTTCAAGAGAAGAGGCTGAGTTGAAGTGGATCTTGTAGAATTTATTCCAGATACCAGAGTGGGTATGTCTCTCCCACGAAGTCCCCTAAAAACTGTTTTTTCTCCTGTCCCTGGCTATCGCAGTTTTGACTAATCTACTTTCCTAGAACCACTCTTGTCAACTAAACAAAAAGATTAAAAATAAAAAGAACAAAAGAGGGGTGCCAGAAGCATGTGTTCCCTTCTCTGTCTCACAGGTGCCTTACTTGCAGCACAGTACGTCACCTTCTGCTTCAACACTAAAAATTCCTGAGTTGGGGCATTGACTTCAGAGTGTTCTCATGGAAATATCAATCAAGCAACACTAAGAACCCTACTTTTAAACATCTTTACATTGCTAGACTGTGTTAGTATGTCCGCACTATTTTTAATTACAAGTACAGCTACAGTGCTTACCACAATTGTAAAGATGATCTATGTTCTAGCTAAGATAAATATTTGGTAAATTAAATTCTTGCAAGTTTTTTTTATACATCAATGCTTTTTACATTTTTCATCCACAGATCATTAAACATGCAAAAAACTGGTAACAGAAAGATGGTAGTTTCTTGACAATTTTTAAAACAGCCTCACCTAAAATAAATTCTACTTGATTCTTTTTTCTTTTTGTTTTTTTTAACATGAGATTCATAATAGCAAATAACCAAAAATATTTATATGATAGATATGATGTTACCATGTAAAGATTGTAGATCCTCCTTTCCTACTTTCCATTTGCTCTATGAATATACTTTCACCAGTGATTTTAAAAAAAAAAAGTTATAGTGTTTTTCACATTTTGTAGCTTGGTCAAAAACTCAAGAAAGCAGAGAAATAATTCTTAGCTTATTTTTTTTTTTTTAAAGAACTTTTAAAGGGATTATATGAAAAAAAAAGGATAATATTTCTCCTTTATGGGGGCAGACAGGGGATTTGAAAGGAAGCTTCTAGTTGGGGCATTCACAAAGGAATTTGTAAGTTTACTGCTATATGAAACACAGGCCTGTGTTTTCCTTCTGAGTAAAAGATGGCAGCATGCCGTCCTTTGAGATACCTGGAGCTGGCATTGTAAAAAGCAAGTCTTTAAACTAAAGGATAAGAATAGTCCATATTAGAAATATGTCTGTGACAGACTGTAGTAGTGGCTGAAACTCAAAACCTGTAGTGTGAAGAGTATAGTGCCTGTCACAATCACAAGCACTCAAGTTTTTTCAAAAATTCTGGTCTTGGTATTGCCTTGTGTAGGCTTGCATAGAGTAGGTGCAACTGGGCTCTTCAGAGGTGCACAGGGGGACCTCTGGGACAAGAGGCAACAGATGCCATTTGCAATGTGGGATAGTTCCAGTTAGATTTAGGAAACTTTTTTTTTTGTACCAAAAGGGCAATCAAAGAGGTACCCAGGGGGCTGTGGAATAACTATTGCTGGAGATATTAAAAACTTAATTGGACAATGTCCTGGATATTGAAGGTGAACCTGCTTTGAGTTGGACTAGAGGAACTCTGGAGGACTCTTCTGACAAGTTTTCCCGAAGTTTCATGAGTCTATGACTGGCAATACCGGCAAATTTCTGAGCATGTAAATGTATGTTGGCAATGAACACCAAGGTTTCTTATTAGAGACTTATGCACTAGAGTTTTCAGTAGTACTCCATTCTGTTATGACATTACATAAAAATATGTACACAAGATATAAATAAAAGCATTGCTTGATTGTCCTCCAATGTAACCCATTCCTGTTGCAATACTAGCAGCCTTTGTTGAGTAACTCTGTAGATTGAACAGAGAATATCACAGGAATAGAAGAGCATTCCTTTCTCCCTTGTGATTGGAAACATTTCCCTTTGTAACTGCAGTACCTAAAATTATTTTCCTTTATAACAACTGCAGTAAGTTGCACATCAAGCTTGTGGCTGTCTCCATATTGTGAACTGTAACATGAGTTCACTGTTTGCAACAGGACACACTGCATCACTTCCAGTCTTTCCACAGTCAGCATCTAGCTAGCCTTCTCTACCTCAGGAATTTCCTCTTACACACTAATATTTCCATTGTAGTGCTGTTTCTGTATGTCTCCCATTTGTATGATTTTTGAGTGTTCCTGTCTTCTACATCGGAAACCTCTATTCCCTCTCTTACATCCAGGACTTCTTGTAAGGTATACATCTCTTTGTCTAATAAAGGAAAAGTCAATTACTTAATCAGATGAAAGCACCAATTATGGAATAAAGTACTAATCTACGTAAACAAAGGCATCAAAGATGTATTCCTCCAACTACATGTAAAACAAGACTCCAAGAGTAATTTCATTTACTCCTCTCATAATGTAGTCCAGACATTCATTTTTATTTAAAAATAACAAAAATGTACTCTGCCTTAATTTACATACAAAAAATAAAACGATTCCTTAAGTGACAAGCTTAATTTCTAAAGACAGTTTAGGTTTCCAGACAGCATAAGGTATTCATTGAATCAATGAAAAAAGGAATGAACTTTTAAAATGAAGAACTAAAAAAAAATTATCCCATCTACATGAGTGATGCAAAGATGGGATTCTCACTAGAAAAATGTATTTCATCACAGCACAATCATAGTGATTCATATGAAGATAAGTGTAGCTACTGTACCCTGCTTTCCAAGGAAAAGAACATTAAGCTACACAGCAACATATTTGTAACTGTACACATTGATACACAAATAAGTCTTAAGCTGAAAACCATATTCCTCCATAATTATATTATAAATAACATTACATTTTCTTATTAAATGACATATGTCTCGTTTTCCATAAAAAGTGCATATTGACAGCCAACTACATTAGCCAACAATATTTACACTTCAATTAAAGCTTTATAAATGGAAATATGTAGCTATATATATATATAAGTTCTTAATGAGGCTGAAATTCATGTAAGAAATTCCATATGTAAATGTCCATTATGTAGATATCCATTTGGAGGTGATCAAATATTATTCTTTCCAGTAGAAGTGTTTAATTTAGCAACGAGTAAACAATATTTATTATGTCATTAACAAGTCAATTCCCTTGAAAATTCTAATGGACACATACGGTAGTGTTTTTTGCTCTTAAATGGCTTTTTTTCATTGGATTTTAGTTAGTATTTTGTAGAAGCCAGGCTTGCTGGGTTCCTTTGTTGTCTCTGGCCTCCAAAGTGTCAACGGCATGGATAGGTTATTGCTGAGCATGATTTCTGCTGTACTACAGACTTCAATTGTAATCATATATTAGTCAAACCAAGGACCTGTTGTGGTAGCACAGAGCTTCTGATTTATGAACATGTCAGCTCCTGAGAATCTGGTCCATCACTATGGTGGCAACCCTAACAGCATTAAGGGCTCTTGCATGTTTCTACCAGTGGGTTGTAATGCTCCCATCAGGCTATGATTCTTTTTTGCAGTATGTTGCTGTCAACACTGTTCTCATCAGTTATACGTATCAGTGGATTATTAACAATATTTGTCAGACTTCTATATTAGTTTTGTCCCAGAACAGCCTTGTCTCACTCCAGCAATAGAATTACATTTTGCATTGTCTCAAGAAATGCTTTTAAATTAGAATTGATGTTTCAGTCATATGATTTTTCACTGCTGATGTAATTTAGTTTTCTATTAAAATTTTTATAGGAGTATATGACTTATTTTTAAAAAGTGTGATTCTATTAAAGGCAGCACAGAGAGTTTCCAGAGCAGAATTTGGGCTTATACTTCTCCCATGCATGGCAGACTAAAAGAGTGGTCAAGACTGGCATAAATTTCAAAAATAAATTGAAAAGAAACATAAAATAGGAAAAAGCTGAAACCTCAAAGCAAAACTTCTTAAAAAGTATGCATTTAATCAAAATGACAAATAAATAAGCAGAAATGTAAACACCAAGTATCCTGTATAATCACCAGAAGAACTATTGTATTATGTTTATTTTCCAGTTAAAGCTATTATAGGATTTAATTGCTTGAATTGTATATAAAATCACCAAACTTTACTTGGAAAATATGTGGGAATGTTTGTCCTCTGTGTCGCATAAGCTATTATACTGGGAGCAGCTGTGCCAGTACACAGTCCCTTTAAAACTAATAAAACTGTACATGCAAAGGGTCCGGCTCAGAAAACAGAAACAGAAGCCAGTGACTCATTTTAATGTCTGTTTCTGAACTGAAACACAAAATAGCAATTACCTCAAAGCTGCTCACTGCCACAACTATGAAGACTCACATCTAAAGCACACTTCCCACACAACAGAAAATCTTGGGGTTTTTTTCCCTTGGTGTTGTACAATTTACAATACTGTGGCTGATAGTGGAATTTAGCATGTTTCAATCTAAGTCATCAGCTCAAATGTTGCCTGCATTGATGATGACCAAAAGGTATGACTTGATTCTCAGTTTAAATTATTTTAGAGTCAGCTTTTTGTAGACTAGAGAAACACATTGTAAGCTTATCTTACCCAGACAATCAGCAATAGTTCAGCCTTCTAGGACAACCTTGAGAAGAACAGGGCATTTTGCACTGCTGTGGCCTAGAAAGAATTGGGTTTCAACAGCATCTACCACAATGAGATGCTGTAACCAGAACTGTCTATCTATGGACTTCTGTAATATAAATGGTAATTGGATCCCACTGCCACATTACTTGCTGAAAGATTTTCTGAAGGAAACGTGTATTCCGTGATTCAGTAAAAAAAAAAAAAAAAAAAAAAAAAAAAAGTTACGTAAATAAACTGTTTTTCATCATGTCCCAAGAGAAAAAACATTATATACAAGCTCTTTAATCTGTAAGTAGAATGTCTATTAAAATGTCAGATTTCAAGTATGGGAGCCAATATATTGAGTAAAAACACAAGCTGATTTTTTAAGTAAAAATGGGTAAATAGCCTTATGTATGAAATTCAAAATACTGTAGTAATGCCTATAAATAGGTAGGTGGCATGAAATAGTGAAAATGTGTGCTGGATTTATTATTTTTTTAATATTTAAAAAGAAACAGCAGTTCATTCTGAAGAACAGGAAGAAGGAGATTTCTCATCTAAATTTCACTTGATAAATTTCCACAAGTGTTTACAGGACTTGAATCCGCACATAAGAAAAAGACATTAGAAATCTTTTCCAGTGTACTTTGAAAGAAATAGCATAGCTGATTCAAATCACTGAAATAATGCCTCAGGTCACCTGGGAAATTTTTCCTCTGGGACTCATAGAGATCTTTTTAAGAGATCTACATTTTGTAGAAAATGAGGTTAAGTTCTGATGTACTTTATTGTCGTCCGCTATTCTTTAGTGGTTTTGTAGGGCCATACAATAATGCTGGTCATTTAGTTATACTAATCCTGAGATAGAATTCTGAGTACAATTTTTTTTTCTTCTTTTTCCTTCCCCATAAATCCACTAAATTTCCCTATCACATGACCTGGAAGTTTCAACATATGCTCAATTAGAACAAGGTTGAATCTGTTGATTTTCTACTGGCCATACTGGCCATCAACCTACATTGCTCAAATGAAATGTACATCATTTTCTGAATTAAGAAGGAGCTTGCTTTTTACCTATGGATAATTCACAGTGTCTACCCTTAAACTACTTAGCATAAAAATACCAAGGGTTATATTTCAAAAATCTTGCGGATGCCTGGATGTATCAATGATCAGCATATTTGCAGAAAAGTGTTTTTTGGTCCTTTATACAAGCTTACAGTTGCTTAAGTAATGTTCTTGACAAACAGTTTGTAGAAACACTGATACATCCTCCTATAACACCAAAATGACAAGAAGAAGGAAGCAGTTACTCTGGCAGTGAATATCAGATACATGCAGACATGTCTCTCCTGCCAGAAAAAAGATTATAGATGCAAGAGTGGCAGAGGAAAGTTAGGGCATCTGAACTGCTAAATCCTGGAGTTCGAAGCAGTGACTTAATCAGAAGGCTAAGTCAAATTACAAAAATGGATCAAACAATTGAGGAAAGTATTCCTTAAGAGAGTGTTAAGTTGAGCAAAAAAATGAAATAAGGGCTGAATGACAGTAAATAAATGTGAAGAACGTCTAGATTCTTAGAAGGACACCTTGAAAGATCTCAAAATATAATGGGATTTTGGGATTTAAATTCTTTTATTATGTAGAAATCAAAGCTATAATAATAATTGCATTTCATAATCTAGACAAATAGCAGATGATAGATGGAAGATTTTTATATATAGGAAAAGTGTAGTTTATTACATTTTTCAAACTGTTGCTTACCATTAACATTTTAGAGCTACATCATCTTTAAGATGCTTAAATCAAGCTGCTTAATATTCCAACTGACAGGCTCATTAACTGAACAGTGGGATTGCTGTCATATACACTTCAGGCACTTAAACTGGAAAATGTTCTATTTTTAATTCCAAACGTCTAAGATAAATCTTTATCATTAAAACTGTAACTGTACTTCTTTTCTTTGAGAGGCATTACTACATGTTTGACATCTCAGCTCAGATGACATTTTGCTTTCTCTTTACATTGTAACCTCTTTAAGCAAACGAGTGCTGTGCGTAACATCTTACATATAGTAGTTACCCATTTTTAATAAATTCATATTTTCTATTAATTTTTGCATGCCAATACTAAAGAATCATCTAAGTAGTTGCAGGTGACTGACTCTCATTTGGTAAATATTATTTTACATGAAAAAATAACTACCAAATTTTATTCAATGTTAAGAGCAAAACAATTTGGAAGAAAAATATTTCTCCAAGGCCAGGTTTAACAAAATAATGTAGAGATGCTTCACAGTGCTGATAGCATCTATGTGGAAGCCTCACTAGTGTTGCAAGTCAGTGCAAGTTAAGTTTCTAGCAATTAGTTTCTTTTGAAGGTTCTTAGCAGGTATCTATCTATCTAAGTATTTTTATTCTGGCAGTGTATGAAAACTTCCCTCATGCAGTCTTTGATCTGAAGATCTAGATAATAAATTACAGACTTTTAAAGGGAGTTTGAAGTGCTAAGTTGTTTTGTTTTTGTTTTTTTTCAGACCAAACAAAAGTGCAATTATAACTCTTTCAGTAGTAACAGACCTGTTATAAATAGGAATTGCCACAGGATTCATCAAGCAGAATGTCTAGGCTTGATTAGAATCTACATTATGTGCTCTGAGATAATTACTGATGGAGAAAGCCAAGACAAAGGCCAGAAGACAGTGAATAAAATTGTTATTATTTAAAACTGCCAAAAACAGGAGCAGAAGGGCATTTCCAGGGGAAAAGTAGGAACACAAACTGAGGTGAGCAGATATCTGAGAAGAAAAACTACTCCTAAGGCTATTTTTTGTTATTTCCACAAGAAAAAAAAAAAAAAAAAAAAAAAAAAAAAAAAAAAAAAAGGAAATCACACATAATCTTTAAAGAAGCCAGGATATGTTCTTATGTATTTGCAATAGCATAATAAAAGAACAGCCATTTTAATAAATTTTATCAGAATATCAGATCTCTGCATTAAATCTAGTACTAGATTACAGCAGCAGCTGATAAAATCATTCTTGTTTTTCTGTTGTTTCCTCAGTATGATTCTACAGTCTTTTCAGAGAGTCTGTTTGTAGATCACTACCATTACCTTTTTTTTCCCCCTAATTATATAGAAGTTGAAAATGGAATATAAATAGTAATTAAATCTCACTGCCACATTAAATCTCACTGCCACAACAATGTGTTGTTGTTCCTACAACAACTGAGCTGTTTTTTCTTTCTTCCTTCCTTTTTTCTCTGTTGAGATCCAGCTGAAAAGCAGAGTTCACCTGAATCACTGTGCTGCTTTGGATGCTGACCATATGGCTAGTTGAGACTACTAAGGGAATTCAAAATAAAACATCTTAATGTTATTCTATTTTTTCAAAACTTGATTCATTGAATATTGCATATAAAAAGGGTAATGATGCCATTTATATGGCATATATTTTTATACAAGCATGTACAATTGTATGTTTGCATTCTTGTGTAATAATGGAGCTTGGGCTTGACAGTTCCATTTCTCTTATGAAGAGGTTTCTGAACTGAGACTTATAGCCATACATGATTTATGTAGGTCCATACAGCTCTTCATACAACAAATATAGTGTAGAATTCCTCTAACTGGATTTGGTTGTATATATGTGTGTGTATGTGTACATATATATATATGTATCCAAACTGTTTTGGTTTTGTTTCTATAAGATGCAGAGACTGTAAAAAAAAAATCTGCTAAAAAAACCCATTGGCAATCTCAATTATGTTATTCTCTCTACTTATTTTGGCTCTTTACCTCAGTGCAAGGTTGCACACTGAAGGCATTTCCTCTGAAAGTTAAGAAGTGAGGTCACTGAAACAATTGTGATAAGATATTCTTTCTGTAACTTCTGAAGTTAGATATGTCTATCTTATCACCATGTTTGGTTAATTCCACTACAATAGAGTAATCTCTTGTTTTTCATGTAAGGTCCTTTCAGCTTCCATTTAACTCTTTCCTCTTTAGTATCCAGAAAGGATACGTCTTCTGAAAGAATAATCAAATAAAGCAAGAATCCGAGGGAGTGTCTGCATACTAGGAGGTAAATTTCCAATTGATTTTGAAGAGGGGCAGCTGCATGATTGATAAATCCATTTCTAAATTTCTTCCCTGATCTGCTCAAGGTGAACTTCAATGATTTAAGTGAAGGTCTATGTAGTTTGATCAAGTGACTAGAAGTATACCAATTAGTTTTAAGAGAGATAATCTCCAGCACCACCAATATGACTCACCTTGTCCTCAACATGAAGCAACTACCTCGAGAGAATTAAACAAATAATTCTTGGCTTGGATAGTCTGTATAAAGCAAATCACTCGCTACATGTTAAAGAAATACTTTAAAATATAAAATCAATCCTCAGATGGCATTACTGATACAAGATTATACTTGAAAACTTGCCCTGAAGTATGTCTTAAAACTGTGGTAATTATCATTTCAAATATAAGCAGGATATATCTTTGCTAATCCTTGTGTTATGTCTCACTGAAAGCAGTGGCAAAGTCCAAATATTGATTATATGAATTAAAGTGTAGTAATCGTGGCCAAGGGTAAGTTTTTAACATAAATTATTTTACTTCCTTGACCAAAAGTGTAACTGAATTGAAACTATACTGACTCAAAGTAAAATTAAAATCTAATTGAAAATTTCCAGCTTAGTCTCACCTGTGAGGCAAGTCTGTGCATTAGTCTACTTAGCAAGAACAAAAAATTAGGGGAAAATTGTGATTTGAGATTGGGATTCAAAGGTTTGCAACCTGCTGTCTGACTTATGTGTGCTTTGTTCTCTACTTAAATATTAAATATCCAGCTATAAGTACATTTTACATTTCATAAATATATTATCATCTGACTCTGCGATGGACCCAAAAACCAAAATTTGCATTGTTTGGTTTTGATTCTGAAAATTAAGTGTAGTGTTAATATATCACTCACAGGCAATGGAGAGGTGCAATCTTTAATACATAATAACCTTCTGTGTGTGCATCTCCCAAACTTGAGACAAACATACAAAAGTCCCTACATTATAAGTTAATTACTCTCTTAATGGTGTTATTATTCCTCACTCTCTACGTGTTACGTTTGCGTGCATGTATGTATTTTAAAACTTACCTAAATAGAATTAACCATAGTTAAACTAAAAACCACATGGCTATGGTAAAATAATTGCCACAACTTCCAAGTTGATTTTTAATTTCCTGGCTCTTTTACTTTAGAAGTTATTTCCTCAGAATCTTCATGGTCAGATGAACTGGAAGGAAAACAATTCCATGCCTTGACTAATCTTTTCTGTGGTGTATTTCAACTCATTCATTTAGCTTTTATACTCTTATGACCAATTTTTAAAAAACTGAACTTGCTAAAAATGCACTACAGTTAAAATACCAAATCCCCACTGAAAGCAAAAGTAATGTTTTATTGGCATGTTTTCAGTTACCCCAAAGCTCTTCTCTCTGTCATTAGCTGTCCTAGAATTTCTGACATCTAGCTTATACAGACTGAAAGTGAATTTGAATTGAAAATTGTGTTTTTAACAAAGCTATGGTGATACTGATAGATTTCATTAGAAGAGCATCTAATACTTTTTTCCTATTGCTTGTTCTTTATGTGTTTTGAGAACTCTGAAAAGAAGTATTTCATATGACCTAAAAAGATATTCCTAATTATTGTTGCTGCAAAAAAATATAGTAGAATTCTGTCTTTATCCCAGGTACTTTTTAATTTTTTTAATTTTTTAATTTATTTATTTTTTTATTTCAGATCTGTGGAATAATTAGTTCCTCTTTCAAGATAGTTCTCAGAGCTCGTGGAGTTAGGAGACTGTAAAGAAACATTCTTTACAGTAAGTAGTTACTATGTCACCAAAGAAGGAGTTTGAAGATTGCTGCTCTGATGATCAACACTAAATTTATTTTTTTTTTTTTTTTTTTTTTTTTTTAAATAACATCACATAATTTCTTCAGGGCAAAATACTTCCTTATGTAGGATTTGCTCTGTTTCTACTAAGAATCAGTGTGGTGCAGTCTCTGCTTGGAGTGATGAATTAAAAGAATGTAGACAACAACTGAGTCACTTCTGTGCTGAAAGTGAATGCTAATGACATTTATCCCATGCTTCATGGTAAACTCTTTTAATAGACCAAAATGCTGGGAGAAAAAACCCCTGCATTTTAAGGAATATGCATAAACTGTCCTTTATTTGTTCAGTTACAAACTGGTAGGACTATCATAAATAGGTACTTAAATTATTTTTTAAATCTTTGTGCATATCTCTGAAATGTCTAAATACGTTTTTCATTAAAATTTCCTGGTTTACATCTTCAGAAGAACAGTTAACTGTTTGTGCTATACGAATAACTGTTTTAAAAAAATGTAAATAAGAGAATACATACATTAATGCATAATGCAATGGTCACATGCTCAGAGCTTTTAAACTAAAATCTGTTGTTGTCTATATTTAGAATTCATTTGCCACTTTGAGTGTGATGTTACACATTATGATTGAACTCATCTGCCAAGTTATACCACAAGTGAAGGATCTCTCTCCTCTTTCCCAGTCCTTTGTCTTCCCTGAACACAATCCTAATCATGCAGTCCCCAGCTTTCCTTACCTATGTCAAAGGCAGGTATTTTCAGTCTGGTTTAAATTTTTGCCAATTTAGCAATATGAAGCATTTCTGCACAAGTCCAGTGAATGCCAAAAGCAAAACAGGAGAAGGGAGAGCAGGGGATCATGTGAGCGTGGCAAGCTTATCTCTTCTCAGTTATGAGATGCCTTTACATCAGCTAAAGTCACATCACCCTACACACCTTGATCCTATCATCCACGTGATGCAGAGCTGATAAAACATCTTGGTGCTATAGAGAGAATATTAGCAACCTTACTTTCCCCATCTTAGCACTAAAGCCTGCAACTTCTAGCTTGCTTCCTTCACTTCACTGAAAAAAATCTAACTCATTAAAATCAGAGAAGAAAAAGCAACTTTTGTTTCTTTGTGGTTGAGTAGTTTTCTGTGATTTTAGTGACTGAAGCAGGCTTACCAAGGGCCAAGGAAAGCAGAAAGAAAGAGAAAGGGAAAAGGACAGGGAAAGGGAAAGAAAAAAGGAAAGGAAAAAGAAAGGAAGGTGGTTGGCAGCCAAAGCTTCTCTGTAAACTGTCCCTCACAGACACCTAAAACCACCTAATTTTGGTGCATGGTAGTTTTCTTCTGGGTTAGTGGTTGGACTGGGTGATCCTATAGATCTTTTCCAACAGGGACAGTTCTGTAATTCTATGATTCTATAAGCTGGTAAAGCCTTCTGAAGAAGCAATTTCACCTTCACTCTATCTTGATCTTGCTCTTCCCTTTCACTGGTGTGTTTGTGTCTCTGCACCATGAACAACTGATTAAGCAATTTTTTCTCCCTTGGTTTTTGGTTTTACTTTTTTTTTGTCCCCTGGAAAAGGCTTTTTTTAAACTGTATTTTTCTGTATTTTAAGGCAGAACTTATTTTTCTCAGAAAACTTTTTTCCATATGACTCTCATCCTCTTCAGTAAGTTCAGTGAAGGGGAATAATGTTCACATTTTCCCTCCCATAGGAACATTAAGAGTTTTGTGAATGTCTCTTCTTGTTGTATTATGCCTTTTCAAAACTCTCAGAGGTTTGGAAGTTTAAAACAATTTTTTTATATTGTCTTTTAATTTTATAACTGACACTTTTCCAAACTTTAAAAGTTTGAGAAAGTCACAGTAACAGCAAAAAATTACAAGTGTTAAAATTAAATATACTGTGTGGGATTTATAAGTTAATCCATTCTGCTAGGTTTAGCATAGAAGTCAATAACAGGATGAGGAAAAATTAGTTTTAAAAATAAAATATCAATTGCATATATTAACACGATAATCTCATCCTTAAATTTTATCTTAAAAATATAAATTCACAAAAAAACCTGAAAAAACCCCCAACCAAAACTACGTGTGCAGGAGAAGGTCAAACATCTTTTATTTCCTGTAGATGATTTCAAGAATGCATTAATTTTGGAAAAGCCCATTTTGAAGAAGGAATTAACTTCACCAAGCTCTGTGATCTGTTGAGTGTGTACAGTTGATATAAATATGTAAGAGAGAGATAGACAACTTGAACTATCATTGATTGTGCTCTACCTGTTTGGTAGGCAACCTGTCCTGTGTACTGTTTTTACCTTCCGGTGCTCTAGTCTTAGCTCTAGGTTGACCTAAAAGTGAAAAAGAGTACTTTAAGGAATCTAGTCCTAGATGTCTGTGGAGAGAACAGAAACTACAGTAACACTCTAATTTTAAATATATGATTATATCAGCCTGTTCTATTGTTATTTTTCAGCTATGTGTTTATAGATCTATTTCAATAAAGGCTGACTTTTAGTATTGCTGCTATAAATAACACTATTGTGTAATATAAAGCTGATAAATGAAGTATGAAAAGTGTAAAAAAAAATGTTTGCATCTGATGTATAATAAGATATTTACTTATTTATTTAGGAACATGTGCTAGGTAGAATCATAGAATCGCTAGGGTTGGAAGGCACCTTAAAGTTCACCTAGTTCCAACCACCTTGCATGGGCAGGGACAATTCCCTCTAGACCAGGTTGCTCAAGGCCCCATCCAACCTGGCCTTCAACACTTCAGAGAGAGGAGGCAGACAGATTATCCTTGGGCAACCTGCTCCGCTGTCTCACCACCCTCAAATTAAAGAATTTCTTCCTAATGTCTAAAGTAAATCTCCCTTCTTCAAGTTTTAAAACATTTCCCCTTGTCCTCTCACTACACACCCTTGTAAAAAGCCCTACCCCAGCTTTGTTGTAGGCCTTTTCTAAAATACAGAAAGGATATGGGGTTTTTTTGTTTTTTTTTTTTTTTATGACATTAAAAAAATGTAGGCAAAAAAAAGAGACTGATTTAATTAAGTTGGCTTCTGGTTTCTGAAAGGGTTTTTGTTTTATCTCAAAAGTCAGTACAGCTTTTTGAAATATAGGAGCTGTAGTTTTTGAGCAATAACACTACATATGGTTGACACCAGGCAGTGCCTATGTAAGGCTGGAAGCTGCAAGATGAGATGTGAAAGTAAAGTGGGAAGAAAACGAGTTAGATGTCAGCTACATGCTCAGTAGCTTTTCAAGCATTATGTTTGAATGAAAATAACAGTGCTGCCATACATGCAGTTATTATTCATTATATGATACCAAGGCAAGGATTCATGCAATAGTTTTTACAATCTGTCCTTTGTGAAACACTTTTGGAAGAGGAATAATCACTGATATGTGGCAATACATTTGAAGGACTTCAATTTAATTTGTTAGGCACTATTACGTACCCAGAGTGTATGACTGCATATTGTTGACCGGTACCAATAGCATTGCCAATGCTTACTCTGCAGCTGTGCTTTTGAACACCCTCCCTTTTGCTGAACTTGCTGGGATCAATGCCAATTATTAGATTTTAATAAGATTCATTTCACCATCAAGATGCTGTCAGATATGCTAATAGCTTTGATCATTTCAGGTCTCACTCAAAGCTGTATTCTCAGTACTACTACAGTGTAATCAAACAGATCTAAACACTATAAACTAAATAATTAAAAATGTTTTTACCCATCTAATTATGGGTTAGAACATTCTCATTTTAATTATCTAGTAATACAAGACTTAATTATGTACCACGTAATACCATAATACCCACATATGCAATATCTTAGTCATCCATGTGATCAATTTTTACACATAAGCAACCAGTTAAAGTGGCAAAACAAAGCACTGAAGAGGCAGGAAATTACAGATGTTGAAGGTTTTTTGCATGTGGTCTAGGAATCACACATGAGTTACATGATCACTCATAAAGATCACAGTGTCCTGTAAAGATACAGAATCAAGGAATGAGAGCACTGTTTCATCTCGTATCAGACAGCAGAGTACTGTATCAAGTTTTAGTTTCTGCACTCCTGGTTAGGAAGGATTCAGAGACTTGCCAGATATTTTGAAGTTAAGATAACATGTCTTCAGGGAATAATTTTGAAATCTCCAATATAAAGATGTGACAAAAAAAAATGTAAAGGTCAGTATTAACTTGTAAATTTTTGCATACAGGAACTGAAGAAAAGTTGTGATATGCTTCTATGGCATTTGTTCAAAAGTCAGTATCAGACACTCAGCAACGTATGTTATTAATTATTTAGAACTGGGTTTGAATGTTCCTCCGTGGGACATGTCATCAGATCAAAAAAAAAAAAAAAAATTACATAAATTGGTTGCAGGGATTATTGGATCTTGTTCATTACAGAAGGTCAGAATAGGCAATGTCATCTGGGCTTCAGTTCTTTGAGTTTATGGAATTTTCATGTTAGTTGAAAAGGGAATTTGGACTGTGTTATTACATTTCATGCAGGGAGTGTTAATTAGATACATCAGCTGCTTAGAATGTATTTATCTTGATTGCAAATATGTGCAATCTAATATTTAGTATGCTGTATCCCATGAAAACTGATCAAAAGCAGCAAGTGTGCTATGGAACAAATTTCAGTTGCAGTGAAATCTTGCTTCTTTTATTGCCTGCATATACTTTCAGTTATTCAAATCCTGTAGAATAGCTAGCTGAATGCTAGGTGCATAAGGTCAAGATGGATGATACAAGTTTACACAGCCAGCTCCAACTTTATTCCAGACTGAAAAAATTATGTTCTTTTTTTTTTGTAGCCTTTTTGGTGATAGTTTTGTTACTTTTATGTCTTAGGTGGAGTTTTAAAAGTAGAAATAAATAGTGAAGATTTATATGAGAGAGAAGGAAGAAATTTTTCACAGTGAGGGTGGTGAAACTCTGCAACAGATTTCCTGGGGAAGTTGTAGATTCCCTGACTCTGGAAACATTCAAGGTCATGTTGCAAGGGGGCTCTGAGCAACCTGATCTGGTTAAAGATGTCCCTGCTCATTGCAGGGTAGTTGGAATAGATGACCTTTAAAGGGTCCTTTCAACCCAAACTATTTTATGGTTCTCTGTTCTTTTGTATAAAGTTACTACTGAACAGCAGGAAAAATCTTAGTACCTCATACAATCTACAGTCAGTGAGGTGGGATCTCATTCTCCCTGTCACATGCACTGTGTTCTGCAGATGAAGGTGTTTGTAGTTAATTATCAACTGAGCAATCCATTTTTATGCATAAAAATAATAATCCATGTCATGCTCTACAGGGGAAAATTCTGCTTTGTTTCTATGATAATGTATGTTCATTAGTACTGCAGGAGAATTGGTTTGAAAATTTACAATCATGTCTGCATATAAAAGGTATGAATTCTTCTACCTTTTTAACTTAATCAAGTCAAATAAAATTTAAACTGGAAGGCCAAACTAAATAGTTTGAACTGGTGAAATAACACAGTTTCTATATGTAGGAGTCTATTGTTAGCTGCATTTGATACTATTCTAAAAAGTGCTGAAGACCCTACCAGACAGTGTTGCAAAAGGGAGTCATACAGTTGAACAAGACAGGTTCACAAAACGTGGAGAAAAAGGGAGGTTCTCTTTTTCTGTGCTCAACATTTTCTGTACCAGAAAAGAGAAAGTAAAAGCTCCCATCACCAAGTTCTTCTTGTGTTAATTGTTGAGCTTATACATATATATATATAAAGAACAGATACGTAATAGCTATGACTTCAGTTCATTAATTAGCTCCTTTTTTAATATGTGCTTATCACAGACTTATGTTTTTTCCATACCTCTAAAATTATGCTTATTATTATCAAAAATTGCTTTTAGATTCTAGAAAAAATAATCTTCTTGTAGGCTTTCAGTGAGTTGCATGCTGGATTGTTTCAGTGAGTTCAATAGGTCATATGAACCTATCTGACACAATTTGCAATTCTTGTATTTAAGATCAGAATTCCAGTGTGGTTTGAAACGCATTCACTGTAATGATCACAAAACTATTTTTAATATTTATGGAATGGTACTCCAGTTCCCACTGTGAATTCAGAGCATATGTTTACCAGTGACAAAAAACAGAGGAATGCACTAAATTTTATGAACTGTTAATGAGTCAATAAATTGAAATGTTTTGCAGACAGAACTGTTACTACTGGCATTGTCCAGGATTCCAACTGGGATTTCTTATGGAGAAAGAAATTCTATTCCAAATTTTTCATTTCTTTCCTTATTTTTCTCCATATTTGGGTCTTGCGTCTTAAGAAGAAATAAGCTCTTCAATGAGAATTACAAATTATGTGTCTCACTGGTGTCAGGGAAGGAAGTTATCAGCGTATAAGTCTCTTCAGCATCACTGATTTATCAGTGAAATCACATCACATAAGCTGTATTTTAAATGTAGTTGGACTGAAAGACATTCCCTGTGCTCTAACGTTTAGAGATGTTCCAAATTTATTCCCAGCCATATTTTTATCCATGTATTCAGCCAACGTTTAAAGAGCTTAAACAGCTCTTTACTCTTTTGAAGTTTCATCCCTTAAGGTATCTACAGATAAAGATCATAATTCCTCTCAGCCTGTGCATTGGTAGTCTGAACAAGCCCTGCATAGAATCATAGAATCATAGAATGGTTTGGGTTGGAAGGGACCTGAAAGATCATCTAGTACCAATCCCTCTGCATGAGCACAAACACCTCCCACTAGCCCCATCCAACCTGCCCTTGAACAAACACATCCAGGGAGGTGGAATCCATGACGTCCCTGGACAACCTATTCCAGTGTCTTATCATCCCCACCCTGAAGAATTTCTTCCTAATGTCTGATCTTAATCCACCCTCTTCCAGTTTACAGCCACGTTTCCTCATCCTATGCTACATGCCCCTGTAAAAAGTACATCACCAGTTTTCTTGTAGGCTTCCTTCAGGTACTGGAATGCTGCTATAAGGTCTCTCTGGAGCCTTTTTTTCACCATGCTGAACAACCCCGACTCCCTCAGCCTGTCTTTGTAGCAGAGGTACTCCAACCCTCTGATCATCTTTGTGGCCCCCCTCTGCACTCTCTCCAACAGCTCCATCTCCTTCCTGTGCTCGGGGGTCCAGAATACTCCAGTTAGGGTCTCACAGGAGCAAAGGAGAAGGGAAGAATTGTCAGATCATGTTGATCTTCTCATCAACCAACACTTCCAAGACCTTTTCTTCAGGACTGCTTACAATCCATTTTCCTGTATTTGTGCTTGGGATTGCCTCAACCCAGGCGCAGGAACTTGCATTTGGCCTTACCTAACTTCATGAGGTTAGCGTGGGACCACCTCTTAAGCCTTTTGAGGCCCTCTTGATGGCATCCCTTCCCTCCAGTGTGCTGACCACACAGCACACCTTATCTTGTTCCAGGCAGACAGTAACTCTTGCCTTTTGTATTACTTAATTAAGTATAAATTCTGTTATGTCCAGATCTTCCTATAAGGTGTCTATCCTGTAGTAATAATACTGTCTAGCCATTGGCATATTTTGTTGAAATGGTGCCCAACACTAAAAATGTTGGACATGAATAATAAAGCTCCCATAATTAGTTTCTTGGTATTTCTCACTGCTGTTTGTTGTTCACCTAGTTCCTTATTCATTCACACGTTTGTTTGTTTTTTTTTTTCTACTAGCTCTGACCTTCTCCATTGTAAATAATACTTCTCCTTGTATTAGAGTATTTTACCATGGTCTACCTAAGGTCTGAAATATTTGTCTGTCCTTTGTATTTTACATAGATTACCTGTACTACCATGTTCAGAATTTTGCATACTGTTGCAGTTAGATTGCTAGGTCTACAGGTATATACTATTTCCATTCTTTTCCTTAAATATAAAAAGTACCCAGTTATTTCTCATGTGATACAGTGAAATCTTAATAGATGTATTTGTGGAAAGCACTTGCAATGTGACCCTCAGCTCAGGTTTGTAATAATTCTGAAATGAAGACTCTCCTGGTCACTAGGTAAAGAGCAATCAGTACTTCTAAATTGGTTTCCATTTCAACTATAGAAATTTCTAATGCCATCATACTCCACTCTACTGTGACTCCCAGGGTCAAAGTCATTTTCTTGTTTAAAAACTGAAGGAAGGTAGTTATTTAGTTCTGAAGTGTAGTGAATCACCACGCGATTGTTTCAAAGTCTCCTTTTACGTATGTAACTGAAGTAATTTTTGTGCTTGTTTTTACATCCTTTACAAAACTCAGCTCAGCTTGATTTAGCAATTTCCTCCATCATTGAACCCTGAATTTTTTTGCTTACCTGTCCTTTCCCCCCATCCTCTGTAGTGTTAGCATTTTTGATGTGACTGAAGGGTATATTGCCCTCCTTCTCCTTGTTTGATACACAGATTCATGATAATTTAAAGCACTGAAGTTTATGGACACCATCACAACCAAATTTCTATCTCCTCATCTGAAGGTATGATCCTTTTAAGTATCAGTGAGATAAGCACAGCTAGTGGCCCATGAAAACCTGGAAATAAAGATACCTGAAAATAGACCAAGTTTTATGACAGAACTGTGAGAGGAAACATGAAATGGCAAAACCAAACTACTGATATAGTGTTTGGTTTTGTAATGCTGTCCTATTTTTGCTATAAACAGAACAGTAGACTTTAATTCTGTTTCTAAAATTCAACCAGTTAAAGGCTATCTGAACTCTGCTATTAGTAGGGCTCCCTATTTCTCTCACAGCACATGTAAAGTCAAATGTAGAAACTAATATACCACTTCATTTTTACTTGCATTTCCTTGTGCTCTGTTTCCATCAGACCTCACTTTCCTGCAACTCAACCAATGCATTTTTTAAATGCATATAAATCATTATTCTAGCACTACCGACTTGAATAAGCATGCTGGTCAGAGTATTTAATATTGTCCCTTTGCAACATTTGTCATTAAAATAAGATGCTTGACCAACAAGCTAATTTTTTCATTGTCATTTAAATCCACTAGTAGCAAAGATATTTCCAATATGTTTCTGACTAACTGGATCATATACTTTTATGTTTGCTACACACTAAAGGCATGTTAGCCAGCATATTCTTTATTGTCCAGGTGTGTGACTTACAGTTAAGCAAATGCATTTTTTATGTTACTAAATATAGAGGTATGGATTATAGTGTAGCTGGGTTAAATCAAGAATATGTAGAATATGCATGGTACAAACACACAGGAAAATATGGCCTTTTTTCCATCTAAAAAGAATGTTCTACTCCAAGTGAGAAAGCACTTATGTGGGTGGTAAGCATACAACTATATTTTTTCTGGAAAAGGGAAGATTTTAGTTCATAGTACAAAACATGAAGGCTTATCTGTCTTCACTAAGAAACCTAATTACTGCACCTTTGCTATGGTAATAAGATATTACTAATATTTTTTCTTCTGATTTATAGTACAACTCCCTGCTTCTAGAGAAATAGACATTTTCAAACGTGCCTAAATGTATTGGGTGGAGAATGTTGCAAAATTATTTTGACCTGACATTCTAGGTAAACACAGAGGCCCCGATTAAGTAAAATAAACATAGTTTCAGTATGAAGCAGGAAGTTTAGACATTTTATTGGCTTTGGGTCAGATAGATAGAAAAGAATTATACAAACCAAAAAACTGTGAAGACACCAAAACTTAGAGAAACATATCAAATTAAGTGGTGAAACAGTATGTGGCCTTCTGGGACAGAAGTTAACTGTTGAAACAGCCTGCAGCTGATAATCAAGCACCACCTCACAAAATAATCATGCCAGTAGTTCAATTTTTTTCTGCTGATATTTGCTTTTATATAAACTGAACAATTGAATGGCTACAGCTGGGGATGTTATGATTCAATGAAAAATTATTTTGATCACTTTTGCTATCATATGCCAGGTCCATCTGCATATCCAGGCTTTCTACAAAACGGCTTGAATTAAAGTTACAACTTTTATCATTAAATCTACTGGAGAACTTATTGTCTTAATTGGTAGAGATTGTCCTGGTTTAGGCCAGGATAAAGGTGATTTTCTGGTTTGTACTTTTGCTTTCAGCTAAGTCTCTTGTAAGTAGTTGCACTTGCTGAAATTAACAGCAAGTTTCTCAGACAGTTTCTGCTTCTAGGACTGATAACACTCCATGTTTATAGTTACAGCCAGAGACTGGCATGCAAGCCAAGGACACTGCTCAGCTCTCAGGAACATTTTGCCTTCCAGAAGGAGCAACGAGGTCCCACCTGAACCCCTCCTCTGGGGAGGACCAGACAAGATAGATGCCAGAACTGACCAAACAGAGTATTCCATCCCATACACGTCATACTCGGTATAAATTTGAGGGACCACAAGGGTCAAACCCCTCTACTCCTTCCTGCTTCCTCCCTGCTTCCTTCGGCATCCTGAGAGGATTCCAGCCATTCCTCTGCCTGTGGTCCTGATCCATGCCAGCCTGAATCTGTGTGTTCCTGCCTCCAGCTCCCGACTGCTGCCGACTCCAGGATTCCAGCCTGGACTTTCCCAGAGCTGCCCCGCAGCCTCGGTGGTGATCTGAGAGTTATTGGGGAAAGGGGGGAGGAACGTGGGATCAATTTTCCTGTATATTTGTATATATTCAATAATTTTTCCCATTTATCATTACTGTTTCATTAAAGTTCTGTAGTTTAGTTTCCAACCCATAAGTCTCTCTCCCTTATTCTCTCTCTCTCTTTCCTTTATCAGAGGAGAGAGAGATTAATATATAAATCTGTTACTCGGTTTAAATCTGTTGTTTTGCCGGGCCAGGGTTAAACCTTGACAGAGATAAAGTTTTCTCTTCACCTCCAAGATCTTTGGTAAAATTTAGAGACTATTGATGATGAATCTACAGGCTAAAACTAGAGGAGTAGTGGATACTGCTAATATTTTATTTATCTATTATTTCATACAGTTTTTTAAAATTCTTATTCTGTTCAGAGAAGGGCATCTGTACACTTACTTTACATGTTACATTAACCAACATCTCCATATCAAGTACAAGTCAACATAAACTACCTGACCTAGTGAAAGATATCCCTGTCCATGGCAGAGGCACTAGAGCAAATGATCTCTGAAGAAGCATTCCAACCCAAACCATTCTATGATTCTACTACACTTGAAAAGTTCAGTCTTTAATACTTTTGCTGAGCAGAACAGTATTTCTCCAGGCTTAAGAGATTTACTTTACAAGAAAAGAAAAACTGCAGATGGACAGAACATATTTCACACATTTGTATTAAATTTAAGAGAGTGTTTTGCTAACAGTGGCTTGCAGCTTAAAGAAGTTAAATAGGTAGATTTTCAAGTCTGTAGACACTGCAGTTCTACTCCTTTTTGAAAACTCCACTAGGACCCTGAGAGCAACAGTTGTTGACTTAGCATTGCTAGAGTTTCAGTATCTCTCATTCTAGAGAGAAAAGCCTTATTTCACACAGCAGAAAATTACCATGCACTAGCTACTATTTGGATCTACCAAGAGTTAAACTTCTAAATTCCTGCCTCTTAAGATGTGAAACTAAAGCTACATTTGCACTTCAAACCAGCAGATTGTTGCTTGTAAGTCTAATACTTCTAAATAAAAAAAATTAAAATAAATAAATAAACACTAGATAAAAAGTACATCTATTTTGTGGTCATGCCTATTTTGTTTTTCTTGAATAGGTGATAAACTTTCTTGGAATTCCAGTAATTGTCATATCTTATTGTGTATCTTATTTTATAAAAATGCTCAGTGTCTCACAAAACCTGTCCACCGAATTAAATTAATCTTGTACTAAAGAGAAGACAAAGATAACAGGCTTTATAATTCCTCTCCTAAATTCTATTTATTTGCAGGAAGAGTTAGCAGAAAAAAGTAGTACTAGCTTGGGGAGCCTATAGCATATAACAAGTATTGAAAAGGTGTCCTTTGAGGACACTAGCAAATACATTTCTCCTGAGGGTTAAAATTGGCATCCATGGTGGAAAACACCAGGCTGAAATCCTCTTCCCACTGACATTAAATGAAACTTTTCTTTTAATTTCAGTGGAACCAGAATTTGTTCTCAAAGGTCTTGTAGCCATGGCAGGAGAGTAGTTCCTACTGAGCTAGTAAGACAATAATTTCAGCAGTAAAATTAATTTGCGCCCATTGTATTTATCTCCTCCTCAATGCTTTTAGTTCACTGAAAAGGCTTAAGCCAACACTTTACCCTGCTAAACTTGAAAAAAATATTGTGAATTATGGAAATGGAAAAGTAATTTATTTTCACGTTTCTATTGAAATGATAGCTTGATAAAAATTCCACAAATACCATTCTATATGCATCCTGTCCATCTCTTCTTAACATAGAAATGAAAAGATTATGTAAGAGCTTCTGTTTAATCTCCTCCACTGTCTGTTAAACATTCCAGAAAAAGAAGCCATATTTCTTGAAACAAGGAGGTTATTGACCCACATGGCATAAACTTCACATCTACAATGTTAACAGAAAAAATTACTGCTGAAGGCTTAAAAGTACTATTTGTCAATGTAAATTCAAAGGCATGGGCCCTTTTTATCTTTATGTTTTTCATATTCAGTGCTATGTGAAAGTCCGATTAAAAGCTTTTCAAAATAACCTGAGTGTGTAATTAGGGGGCACATGACTCCCATCCCAAGGTTAATATCCTCACAAACATGCAAAGTACAAATCTAACAGAAAACCAATCTGTTTCTTAATTCAGTTCCAATGTCTCTCTCCTGCACTTAAAGGCTAGCAGTGTTTTGCAGAATGATACATTCATTGTTGGTTTATCAACTTAGAGAATGAGTAGTTGTTGAGATATTCATGTTATACATACTAATAGGTTCGTATTAATATTAATAAGTTGCCCTGTTCATTTTTATCTGGATTTGAAGACTAATGTTTCAGTGAAAAGTCAAGTGACTTTCTTTCTTCCTTGCTTTCAATTACTGTATTGAAAAAATGCATTGGAAAAAATAAAGTATTTTTGTGCCATGATGTAAATGTATGGTTTTATACAGTGTACTTTAATAACTCATAAAGCAAATGATAGTTCTCAAGAAACTAAGAGATGTTGATTTGAAATTATGTGTTTTAATTCCGTAGAAGCAGTTTGAGGGAAAAAGACACTACTGTAAGTGAAACAGAATACCAAACTGGAACTTAGTAGCCTATGCACTTGTGTGCTATATTCAGAATAAGCCAGTAGTCTAGACAGGATTCTTTAATCACTGTTTTACTGAAAAATAAACAGGGAAATCTCTATCAGAATAAGTCTGAAGTCATGAAATGGCAGTATTAAATAAACATAAGTTCTGGTTGAAAGGAATAGGTATATAGCTTTGATTGCTATATTTACATCCATAAGATGTAGGAACTTAAAACTCTCCTCAAGATGTAGTCATGAATACTCATTTTACAAATCCAGACAAAGGCTAGTGAAAAAAATAAAATTAATCCAATGTCCTATACTGAACCATAAAACATGAGACCGTGTCTTCAGATCACTAAACTGCCATCTAGCTGCCTGTGCATTTTTCTGCATTTCCTTTTCCATTAGCCTGATTACCACAGTATTTGTGTATGTATAGAAGGTGCCTTCAGTTTAATTTACTCTCATTATCTCTCACAATTCATTCTCTGCTTAGGACATCAAAGCTTTAGAAAGACAGTGAACTTCTGTGCACAATAAAACCAGACTAGAACATATCTACTGAGGGCAATGTAACAATAGGCAAAGATCAAACTGTACAGTAATATTTTTTAAGTCACCTAATAAGTCTAGATCTAATATTAAATTAAAAAATAGAAAGGTAAAAAGGAAGGGGTAATGCTCCATGGAAGCAAGAAGGAAGAGTGTCTTCATACTGGTATTTTCTATACTGTTATTTCTCCCCAGTACCATGATACTTTAAGTAGTTTGTGTTATGGCTGGGTTTTTTTGTGTTTTTTTTTTTTGTGGTGGGGGTGGGTGGGAGGTGTGATTGGGGATTGAGAGGAGTGTTTCTTTAAGTCCTTGTCATTTATTTTAACTTCTATAAGTGATTGACATTTATTTATAAGAAAGGGAAAGAAATTACAGTAGGTGATATACATCTTGAGCTAAAAGGTGGTGAGTTCAGTTAGCGAGAATAAATAATAGGCCACTTCAGTAAGAAGACAGAGCAAACCAGACAGAGAATTCTGCCAGAGATCAAAACCCCTCCAAAATGCTTATTTTCCTTTGTCTTTCCTAAACAGATATATCAAGTTTTATATTACTCTGATATAGCAGGAGAGATTCTCTTAGAAGTGGGTTTTCCAAGAATGCATCCAGTACTTGAAAATGAATCAGTGGAGCAGAGTGCTCCCTGGACTGTGTAGAAATGGAGCTGCTGGAATTGACAATAGGGTTCCTGCCTTATCAGCCAGAGTCTGGAGTGGAGCAAGAGCTTAGTGGTGAAGCCAGTGCTTTATTAAAAGCTGTGTCTCAAAAAAAAAAAAAAAAACCCACAACAAAAAAAAAAAAGGGAGTAATCAAGAAAATGTACATTTGATGATGGGATTCGGGACCAGCCTTGGGGTCTGTTCTGCAAGAGAAGGGTGTAAAAGCTGCTCCTCTCTGCCTTCACTAGTACCAAATATTCTTGCCAACAGCTTAAAGGGGTGATAAGATATTGATAGGGAAGTGTCATTGCAGTCCCACGAATGAAGACTTTGTTGTGCCGTTGAATGATAAGGAGAAAAATGACAAGGAGAAAGTAAAGATCTGCCTGAAGGCAAGAAAGCCATATCACAAAGAATGAAAGATTTCGATCAAGAGAAAAAGACAGACAAAACATGGCTCCTTTCCTGTCCTTTGTCCTGTTGCTCTGGGTACAGGAGCAATGTTTATCAAAATGAATAGTATAAATAATTCTATGAACACATGTTCTTCATAAGAGGCAAAGATCTCTAGAGGACAGTGCATTAAATTGTGGATATTATCTATCCAAACCAAAAATCAGAAAAGCATGAAATTAGTAATTGACTCAATTTACCTAATTTATTAGCAGCCTAGACCTCTGTTTGAATTAATATTGCCCAATGGAATTTCAAGTGGTAGTGACATGGCGTAGCATGACACAAATTAACGCCTGTTCCCTTTACTGTATTGCAAACCACCCATATCTCCAATTAGTTTTGTTCTAATCTAATATGCACGCTTTTACGACTTCTATTGACAATAAAATATGACTGTTTCCCCCCTTCCTTCTTTGATGCCAGACTTGTTTTACCAAGTAGCTGATTTTCTTAATAGCATTCTGGCATTTGCATATTGGATACTGATTGCATTCTCTTTCTGCCTGTCTTATACTTTATTGCTGTACTGGAGATCACATGCAGTCACAATTAAATATGTCATTGTGCACACAAGGTACAGTAATGGTCTGAAAAGACATTTGAATATGATATATTGCCTATCATTTTACAATATTAATGATACAATTTAACGCTTCTTACTTATCTACCATTTTCCCAGCAAATATTGGGGTCTGCCACTTTTCTTCCTACCTAAGTTAAAACTGAAGTTTTTTGTTTCTTTAGTATGAATTAACCTTGACAATGTACTAGATATTAAAAAGGCATTTTGGTTGCTGCTTGTAAACAGGTAGGTAGGGTCTGATCTGCAGACAATCACAAAAAAAATAGATTTTCTGTTGATGTCAAAGAGTTTTGTGTTAGGTCCCTAGAAATGTCTAAATAGTAATGTCCTTTAATTCACTTTACATACAGTATTTTAAAATAAATTATTGAAAAGGATCACATAAGATAAAGCAAGGGGTTTTTTTTGGTTTTGGTTTTTTTTTCCTTTTGAAAAAAAAGTTGCAACAGCAATCTTGGCATTGGGAATTTCCTAGAGATTTAATAACCAGCCAGAGGGTAGTGGCCCTTGGCTTTGCCTCAGGCCATCAGCTCTCCCAGCTGTTTATTAATCTCTAGAAAATACCCTATATATCAATTATTAATTTCTAAATTCAGTGTTGGCAAATTCTTGTCTTAGTGAACAATTTTGAGGAAACAGAAGTATATATTCAAAATAATGTAAAATACCATATTAAAAACTAGTGGCAATTTATATTTTTATATTGCTAAATAAATTCACAGTATTTTATGTTTGAATTGAACTAGCTCATGGTAGCTCTGTTTATTCCAGTCAACTTTTTGATCAGGCACAATAAATAGTTTCTGACTATAGGTTTTAATATGTCATTATTGAAATTCTTTCACATGGATTTTCAGCAACGGCAAAAGAGCTTATCAGTATATGCACTTCCTTCAGATTTCAATTCTTGTTCTTTTATTCCCCAGCACTGAATTTTGATAACATGCTTATCCTCAGTATGAAAAAACCCAGCAACAAGACTATCCTATCTATGGCTACATAAATCTTTTAATTTTTTCTTTAAATGAATTACTGTGAATCTCAGTTTTGCGCATGTCATAGAAAGTATAGAAGGAAATAGAGGTGAATTTAATGTATCTGTTCTGAATCAGATTTAAGTTTTGCTATAAGGAAAAAAATCTTTGAGAAAGACTGAGAGTTATTGAAGTCCTTTATGTTAATATGAAAAGCTTAGTAACAGGAAAAAAGTAGGAAAAAGTGAGAATAGGTATATTTTTTTGTGATATCGTGATCTTTCCATCTTGTGTAACTCCAAAATAAGGAGATCTGTGTTTGCAATTTCTTATTTGCTTATTTTGTTACAGAATTGAGGGTGATATTGTGGCAGAAAATGGAGTCATACCTTAGACTTTATTTTATAATTTAGTACTCAAGGGTTTTTTATTATCAGTTCCTTGAGTCTTCATTCCCTATCTAGAGAATATTTAGTGTGTACATTTTAAAATTAGGCAATGAGATGAGACAAGCAATACACTTATATGAGATTATAACATGCCTATGGCGGTGCTATAAGGGGCAAGGTCATATCTAGAACTACATTAATCACACAAGTATAATAATTGCATGGAAATATACTCCCTGTAGTGTCTTATTGCTAACAGAATTATAGCTGAGTCACACAGTGCAAGAGATAGTCAAACTAGGATAAGTAATTCCCTTAGAGGCCCTTTTCTTTCAGCTGCCGGTAACTTTCAAACATTGGTCTTTCAGGTTTACCTATGACTGTTAGGAGTTCTGCATTGCTGAAGTGTGAAAAACTACCTTCTAGAATGCATTTTTAGTGATAACCACACCCATTAAGTTGAAAACAAAGACTGAACTTAATTAATTAGTACAGTGGAGGAATGCTTGTGAAGGCTTAATTGAAAAACAAAAAGCAAAACAGTAAATCTGACCAACCAGATCACAAATATAAGGGCAATTCATGGGCATCACAAAGACATATCCAAACTCCCATTTCTAATGTCTACAGACTGTGTTCCTCTACTGTGTAGATCTAGTCACAAGCGTATTTTTTTGCTGCAGGCAGGACAACTTTGACCAAGTGTAACAGACTCAGTTATTATAAAGGAAAGAGCCAAGCAGAAAGCACTGGAGGTATAAAGGCACTGGCACTGTGAAAACTTTGCTGATGTTTCTGAAAAAAGTAGCATCAAGAATTTAAGAATTATTAAGAATAAACAGCATCCTCTAGGGATTATATGAACAATGAATAGCGGTTTCTTTGGGGTTTTTTGCTTTTAAAAACAAGAGCTCTTCACAACAAAACCTCCTGTTTATAACTTCATTCTCTTTGACTTCCTTTTGAAGAATATGAGGTGAGAAAGAGACCAGTATTGTATTTTATTGTTAAGCTCATTTTCCTGTCATAATCTTATTGCTGCAGCTATTCTTGTCACGAGGAATTATTATTTCTCCTATTTACATCAAAGGGGTATTTCTGGTTTATTCCTGTAATGAAGGGAATGCAGTCACATATTTTTTGAAACTCAAAAATCTATTATATTTTCTGTTCTCTCAGGTAACAATTAGATTCAAGCACACTAGTCTGCTTGAATACAGATAACCTGCATTTCTGTAGCCTTTTATATGTGAGAACACTTCCAGAGATGTTTAGGTCATTTGAGTTCTTGTGCCTATATTCAATATGCTGTGAGCCAGGAACTACTATTATCCCCATTTTGCAGGTAGAGATATAGGACAGTTTATGATTTGATCAACAGAAAGTAATAAAAATTAGGCCTTCAGAACAGCTATTATTCTTCTCACTCATTAAGCTTCATTTAAAATAATTTAGAAGTGTGCCAGGAAGATATAAATATGGAGAATGGAAGAGAGATATTACATTTATTTTTAACAGTTTAAATTAATCTGTAAACTTTTTCGAATCAGAGAGACAGATCATGAAATCAGAGAAAAAAATGTAACAATTATCATGAATCTGGAAGATATGTTATGACTGAAAAGGTGTGAGACTGTTTACTGTTGAAAAAAGAGGAATAACAGCTGTTACAGTAATAGTGTATAAAATAATGACACAAAGTTTCTCACATGATAGCACTAAAATAAAATTTTAAAAATAAGCAAATAGAACATTCTCCTTAAAGACAAATTATCTGACCAAAGAACTGTCTGCTGCATGCATCAAAAACATTCAGACATCTATGTAGAAAATAATATTTGGTTTTGATAAATAATAATAAAAAAGCATGGGAATGAATTACAATTCTTGGTTTAAAATAACCTTTAAGCATAAGCAGTCAGTGTCAGATTATCCTACACAAGCCATCTGTTAGGTTATTATAATGTTTCTGAAAAGTGTTTTACAAAGGGTATTGCAAGAAGAGAAGAAACTTGAGTCTGAGACAGTATTACTAGTCCTATATTCTTGTACAGAACTACATGAGGAAGTAAAGTCATCACATCTTAACACACACCCTGAGAGAACACAACCACACATTTTTGGGAGAGTTGGGATTCCTGGGAAGAATTTGCATTCCTAAAGTAATTACAGAATGCAGGAGCCCCATTTGCAGAAGTAAATAAATCTATCCTTAAGGATAGATCTATAAGAATTTCACTAGGAAAGGTCATAATTTCAATTGTGCAAACTTCTTTTAATGATAATTGATAAATAGAAGACATTTGATCTGTCATACCTGGCAATAAAACTTCATCCATTCCAGGTTTTCTCTTCTTACATTTCAGCACAGTATAGAAATACCCTTGTTTATGCTAGCCAAAGATTGAGAAATATATAAAAATTTCCACAGAAACTTCCAAATAATTAAACACATTAAAGTTTGCTTTGCAAGTATACCAGTCCTGGCCAGCAAGCATCACTGTTTCTCATAGTTTTAAAATTACATAATTTAGCAAATAAAAACGAGAAAGAAGCAAAGGAGAGAAGTGTAAGCCTGAGGCACTAGAAAAAAATTGGTTGTTAATATTTCTGATACAAGGAAAAAGATAGTGTTTAAATATCACTACCACTGTACTTCAGCATACATCAACATATGTTTTCTAACACAGACTCAAATATTTATAACCAGGTTCAGGTGTAATCACATGCCTTTGTGGGGTAACAAAGGGATGATCATAAACCAAAATAATCCCTGGGAGCAACATAACATAAACAGCAATCCTGAGTGACTGTATGATGTACAGCTATTTTAAGATCATTCATTACAGGCTCGACTCTCTGTTTTTCTAGGTGGCAGTGTCTTTTATGCCATGTTTTCAAGCTGAAAAAAAAAGCTTAGAATCCATTCTTTAAAGCCCCTATTCCCATGATAAGTAACTCCTCAGAACTACACTCCTCTCAAACAAGGAGAAGAAAATGCGGTGTGCTAATCAGCTTGGCAAGTGGTAATTTAACATGACTGCCTTAGAAAAAATTGTTCATGTCTAATAGCAATCACCTTCTCCTTGTGGTTATCTGTCTCACTCGTGTCATTCCATATGCTTCACTCCTTTCCACTCATGTGCCATGAGAAAATACCTAGCTGAAAGATGCCAAAGTATGCAGATGATACAAAATTATCCACCATGGTCAAAGTATGCAAAACTGAAGAAGAGTTGAAAAAGATCAAGTGGATTGAGCCAGTGATAGCTGACATAGCAATTACAATTCACTATCAATAAATATGAATTCAGGCTAATAAGAAAACCCCATATATACACAATGCTGGATTTGATACAGCTCTTGATATAGCTGTTATTGGGAAAGAAATCTGGGTATAGGTATAAATTAAACTGCTTGTGGATCTTTGTTGTGCCAACACTGTAATTGATGTTTGCAGGTCTGTTTATGCTGCCTGAAAAAATTATATGGTACAAGAAACAAAGGCAAAGAAGGCTGGCAAGTGTGAGCAGGGGGTGCAGAATAAGTTCTGCAAAGAAAAGATGTTAGATAGTCTCCAATTAGCAGAGAAGCAACTAGAAGGGTACTTGAAATTAAGAAAAAGGAAATTATAAATGGTCTGAAGCAGATCCATCAAGAACCATTAGACATAATACAATTATTAAGAGGCCAAGTTTAAAAATGAGATAACTTTTAAAAGTGAATAAAAACAGCAACGTGAAAATGATGTCCATACAATGTTCAAAATGCAAAACCCCCACAACACACTGCAATAATTTCATAAAACATAGATAAACTGATGGCAGTTAGATATGACCATCCAGAGCATGGTCCGGTGTAAGAAATTTTGATACCACTGACTGTTGGAAGGGTATTCTTGCAAAGATCTAAGTACTTCTTTTAAACTGGTTTTGGAAGTACCTTGATCAGTTGCCATCAGAGACAATTCAGTGGGTTAAATTAGCCTGCTGACTCACTTCTATTTTCTTAATATTCAACATATGACCACAGTTGAAATAAGTATTCTCATAATGTTTTAATTATTATTTACCTTATCGCCCTCATGCATTGTTACAAAAAATATTAGTTTCACCTGTTTGCAAGCAGGCTGGATATAATTCAGATAGCATCCAGAACCTTCTTCTATGTACCCGAACTTGAGGTAGGGACATTTATTCATAGACTAAAATTATTCTGTCATCTGAAGTCTTTATACCACATTATTTGAGCGACAAAGCATTCTAAGTTTGGATATCTTTTTTGGCTTCTAACTTGGCTTTTATTCAGCCTTGTTGAATAAAATCTAGGTTTGTTCCCCGCTCTTCTTCCTAGAAGCTTTCAGAGAATTGTTTCCAGTGAGAATCTTTCCCCTGCCATAGGACTTGCTGTCCCACACTGTTGTTATATTTAGCATGCATAAGGTTGTCAGGGTAATGGAGTTTGAACTGACATGCCTAGCGTTGGCAGATATATTTCAGGCATCCCTATACTGTTCTGCCACTTAATTTAAACTGTGTTCAAAGCAGGCATAACCCTTGTAGCATAATCAAAGTGTGTTATATTCCATGGTAATTTAGTTCCCTGTCTAAGCAGAACATTACCAAATCCAGCCAGTGAGTTATATGTACAGCACTGGTTGACCAAACTTCAGAAAATTGTGTTGATATCCTTGGACATATGTCTTTTCCTTTTTATAGTCAGTGTTTAATTATAATTAACTGTGATTGGAGAGGAAGAGGCACAAAGAGACACACACATATCAAGGCTTGCTCCCATGGGATTTTTGAAAAGGAAGGAGGCAAAAACTTCAGAGACAGCATATTGAGAGTTAGTTTGAAAAATTAACACCATTAAAATATTTTGAGCTGGGGAATAGAAATTATCAATTATTTCTTAACAACTGTTTGCAAGATATTGCTTGGAAAACAGGAAAATTCAATTGACACTGAAAACACAAAGCCATTTGATACAAGAGAAATCAAGCCCATAGAACACGAACTGCCAGAAAATAATGTTATTCTGTCAGAAATGCCTCATAGAAACTGGTCAGTTTGGAAGTTAGAAGGAAGTTACAGTGGACTGAGAATACATGTAACTGCATAATTATGAACTCCACTGAAAATTATTTGGTGGAAAACTAATTAACAGCCTTGTCTATACATCTCTTCCAAAAGCCTGGTAGTAGAAATGTCTCTTTTTGTATTGATTTCCATTGACTCTCATATACTTGCCTGCCATGTAAGCTATTTAAGTAAACGATTTTTTCCCAGAATCTACTTTTGACAATATCAAAGTGTTAAAACATAGCAGCATTGTCTATTAGACCAAAATACCCCATTAATAATATTGAGTACTACACCTCCACATAAAACAACAAAAAATGTGTGTGTTTTCATGTGATGCCACACACATTATTCTTCCTAAGAGTAGATGAACAGCTCTCTGCCATCCACCTGGGAAATAATATTGTACGCTAATTACAACTAAGAAGAAAATTTTCAGCTATGAGCATGCCTATATATTCAAATACAGCAAGGAGAAGAAATAACCCTGCTTGTTTAATTAAGGCATTTATAAAAACGAAAAGCAAGACTGAAGAAACTGACATTTAAATGAGAAAATTATACAGAGAAAACTGTATTTTCTTTCCAATAATTTAGTTTCTGAAGAAGATGAGCTGAACTTTTACCCTGTAGAGCTTATCTATAAGGTATCCAGTTATTAACTCTTTTTATCCCCTGTCTTTAAACAGTCAACATCTCTTTGTTATCCTTCAAATTACCCACTGGCCACATTTGAAGCTGATTTTCAGTCCCACCATCTCTTTAATTATAACCTTAGTAAGGTAGTTGCAACTATTAGCAACCATAAGAATGGAAGGGGTGGTTTCTGGGTGATGCCTGCTGATGCAGCATTGTAAGCGTTGCTGTTCCTGAAACAAAGGGGAACATTGCCAGGCAAGTGCCACACCGCCTCCCTGCAATGCCGAGCTGCTGCTTCGAGACCTATCGCAGGAACTGGACAGTAGAGTACAAAACCACAATGGTCAGTGACCCATGTAAACAGAATTAGATATCGAACACATGGTCTTTAAAGGGAAGCAGGGAAACATTTATTTTTTGCTAAGAGAGAAGGCTTTTCCAAAGAGCTCTTTTATCTTTCTTTGTTTTCTTACCAAGAGCAACTGCTAAAGCGAAGGCGAGCTTTGAAGAATATTGCATGTATTGTAGAGATTATAATATCATGAAGGGAAAGAATTTTAAAGTTGGTGAAGAGAGATGACAGAATTTTTATCCATATTGCCCCAAATATTTTCTGTTTAAATTTTTAGCTCACTTTTGGCATGCACTTAGAAGAGAAATCTGTGGGCGTGTTGCCAGAGCTTTTATGTGCAGAATCAAGGTCTCTTGGATTTTCAAAAGAGGACAAAAAAGCTATACTGTTTCTGTTAGCTGCAAAATACATGCAGTGTGCCAAGCTGACAAGTGCTTTCACTTCAGCTGGGTTTGCAGTGACAACATTTAGAGAAAACAGCAAAACAGTCTTATTCCACATCTATTGAGCTAATCAGAGTCACCCTTTTGAGACAGAAAATCCTAAAATGCCTTACAAGAGAAGAAGAAAAGCTCTCTGAATATCAGTTTCCTAACATAATAAAGAATGTACAGTAGTGAGCTAACCCAAATAAAAAGGGCACAGGCAAAAAGAACCTGAGTACATTAGAGCTGTCAGTGCTTGGCTAAATTATGTAATCTCCAATAACAGTACCAATTCAGCATGGCAAGAGAACATTAGCATGGGAAGCAACTTGTGAACATTACTGCTGCTGACTGTCTTCTTAGGTAGGTGCAGTCATATCACACCTACTACAAAATGAAACTTTTCATACAAAAGGAGAGAAAGGAAGAGAAAATAAAATCCTTCAGGCAAAACCAACCCAGCTGTTTGGTAATTATTTTGTCTATGCTTCCTCCTGCTTCTCCACCTGCTTTTAGAACTAACAGAGCAACTTTTTACTGATAATTCAGAATTTTCCTAGTGCTCTCAACTAATTAATTATTTTCTAACACAGACAAATTTGTCCTCTTTCACAAGGAATGTCTGCTAGAAAAGTGTCACTCTACCAAATGGTAAATAACAGAAAAACGTGAGAGGGTTAGATATCCTGAGCTTTTACTTTTCTGAGTCAATATTCAGTCTGCACTAAACAAAGGAGGCACTGTTCATTAAATGACTTTAGAAACTTTGCTTATATACATTGGTTCATTCATTTCAGTAATTTTCAGACTGGATTGATTTCAGAAGTGAAAATGCAGATGTTTGTCTAGCCAAATGTTTGTGTGCACCTAATACGATATCGCATCACATTACATAGAAACCCTCACCCTAATTAAACTGAGGTATGACCAGTGTCTGGATAAACTTGAAGTAAGGGGTAGAAGGTTAGTTTACACAAGTGCTGAGCAATGCATTTTATGGGGAACAAGATATTCCATTCTGCTACAAAAGTTCTGAGTGGAACTGCTACAGTATTCTTGGATTCTGCATTCCTCAGTCTCTGTTGCCTTTTCTTTGTTGCTTCTAAGCAGTGGAGGAGGATCATATAAAGCCCTGGAGAAATTAAGTGAGTAGACACTCCCTAAAACAACATAGGAAAAAAATAAGATTGACTTTACAAAGTGAGAGGAATCCTAGTGGACTAGATTTGAATGAAATCACAAAAGCTTGCTGATCATTATTCTTAATGGTATTTGTAAAAATAGTGTAAGTCTGTTGAACACTTTAAATGTATAGCTTATTCATATACTCATTCCAGAAGCTACCACAAGAGGATTTTTGAAGTCAGAAAGCTACACTTTTCTGAACTGACAAGTTTTCATATTGATACAAAAAGCTTTAACTTTTAATGCTGATAAAAAACTGTCAAAAATATTCAGATGAACTTAGAGTGGAATACAGGAATAAACCTTCTTAGCAAAGAAACAATAAAATAAATAAGTGTACGGTTGTCATTTTTGTAAAGGGAAAATTTAAGAATCATATTTATTGCATTAGCTACACATCTGCTGCACATGGACCAAATATAATCTTACTTCCTAGAAGGAGAAGTGACTGCCAGTTTTCATTTAGTTCTCCTAGTCTGATCAAGTGGATTTAAGTGAGCTGAAATGGAAACTGAACTATCCCACACAGCTTAACGCTTATCATATTTTGAAAAAGAATAGGAAAGAGACAGTTGTAGCTACACTTTTCCTGAAATTTGCATCTAGCAAATGTTACCATCTAGCTTTCATTTCTTTGTAGCGTATCAATAAACCTTTTAATGTGAATTTCCTGCATTTCTTAAGATTGATGTCAAATGAACAAGCACGGGGGCAGGGCAATGAGTGCTATGATTTCTTCCAGCATCATATATCACCAGTGCAAGTCATGAGGAGTTTTTTTGTTTACTCTAGTGCACCTAGTGATGACAGAGAATATGGCAAATTCCCAAGACTGCCAAACCCAAAGTTTGAAAAATATATTTTAAAAATATATTATGTAAATGCTACCTACCAATTCAAAAGGAAAATGCCATCAAATCTAGAATGTTTTTCTAAGAATCTCTATTTTCACAGGGAAACAAAGTGATATGCCCAAAGAAAGGTAACAAAGATAGTCTACAGCACAGTTCTTACAGGGAGATTCTGAGGGAACTGGAGTTGCTGAATCTGGAGAAGAAGCAGCTTGGGGGGCCTTATCACTCACTACAACTATGTGAAAGGAGGCTGTAGCAAGGTTGGGGTCAATGCCTTCTCCCAAGTAACAAGGAATAGAACAGGAGGAAATGTCCTCAAGTTGTGACAGGGGAGTTTTAGATTTGATATCATGAAAAATTTCTTCACTGGAAAGGTTGTCTGTCACTGGAACAGACTGCCCATGAAAGTGGTGGAGTCACCATCCCTGGAGGTATTTAAACGATGTGTAGGTGTGGTGCTTAGGGACATGGTTTACATCTGCTAATAACATGGTAACATTCATTACTGTTCTTTGAACAACCTCCAGCACTTCAATGTCCTTCTTGCAGTGAGGGGCCCAAAACTGAACACAATATTAGAGGTATGGCCTCACCAGAACCAAGTGTGGGGCGACAGTCACTTCCCTAGTCACTTCCCTAGGTCACACTATTTCTGATATTGTATTATTGGACTATTTCTAGATATGGGTAGAATGCTTTTAATTGTTTGCCAAGCAATGCTTGTCATACCAACATAAAGTATGTATTTTCAAAGAGCAAACATTGAGCTACAGTAAAATCACTTAAAAGTACTCATTAAGTAAATTTTGTGACTTTTCAGTTCTAAGAAAAGGAAGCAATAAAGTATTCAAACTCTGGCAACAATATTCAACTTAGGCTTTAGTAGTTTTGGGGGAGAGCAATTGATTTTATGATTACATTTAATAAAATTAAAAATTTTAATTATACCCTGTGTGATAGTAGGGATAGATTCTCTGTAGAAATGTTAAGTAATGCTTCTGTGCTAAGTAATCTGCCACATCATCTGTGTGAGTTCTGTATGATTGAAGACACGTCAGACTATTAACAGATGCCAAAATATTAAGATCTGAGATAGCAGTATTGAACTAGAAGAAGAAGATGAAGTGCGAAGAAAAGTTAGACCAACTTCTTTCCAGATGCTAAGAAAAAGACTAATTTTCATAGAATCATAGAATCATAGAATCCTAGGGGTTGGAAGGGACCTCGAAAGATCATCTAGGCCAACCCCCCGTGCCAGAGCAGGGCCACCTAGAGTACATCTCCCAGGAACGTGTCCAGGCGGGTTTTGAATGTCTCCAGTGAAGGAGACTCCACAACCCCCCTGGGCAGCCTGTTCCAGGGCTCTGTCACCCTTACAGTAAAAAATTTTTTCTAATATTCAACTTGAACCTCCTATGCTTCAATTTACACCCATTATCCCTTGTCCTATCACTGGTCACCACTGAGAAAAGCCTAACTCCATCTCCCTGGCACTCACCCCTTACATATTTGAAAACATTGATGAGGTCACCCCTCAGTCTCCTTTTCTCCAAACTAAAGAGACCCAGCTCCCTCAGCCTTTCCTCATAAGGGAGATGTTCCACTCCCTTAATCATCTTAGTAGCTCTGCGCTGGACTCTTTCAAGCACTTCCCTGTCCTTCTGGAACTGAGGGGCCCAGAACTGGACACAATACTCCAGGTGTGGCCTCACCAATGCAGAATAGAGGGGGAGGAGAACCTCTCTTGACCTACTGACCACACCCTTTCTAATGCACCCAGGATGCCATTGGCCTTCTTGGCCACAAGGGCACATTGCTGGCTCATGGTCATCTTCTTGTCTACCAGGACCCCCAGGTCTCTTTCACCTACACTGCTCTCCAGCAGGTCAGCCCCCAACCTATACTGGGACATCGTGTTGTTCTTCCCCAAATGCAAAACTCTACACTTCCCCTTGTTGAATTTCATCTTGTTTCTCCCTGCCCAACTCTCCAGCCTGTCCAAGTCTCTCTGGATGGCAGCACAGCCTTCTGGTGTGTCAGCCACTCCTCCCAGCTTAGTGTCATCAGCAAACTTGCTGAGGGTACATTCTATACCCTCATCCAAGTCGTTGATGAAGATATTGAACAACACCGGTCCCAGTACCGACCCCTGAGGGACTAATTTTCCATCTAGCTTAAACGGTGGCAGTTTCCCATCCATAAATACATATATATATGTATACACGCATATATAATATATACTACATACACGTGTATGTTCATATATACATATGATACATATGTATGTGCATACACATATAACTGTGTAGCTTTTTTTTTTTTTTTTTTTTTAAACCCAAAGGAAAGCTAGGACTCAAACACTGCAGGTACTGACAGTTTGCCTTCCCTAAAACTAACAGAACTAGTGTGTTGGCAGAGCTCTCTGGAAGCTGGAAGCTCCCTGTGTGGGAGACCTCTCTTTCTGATACTCTCCATTGGCATTTTTTTCTTTTTTTCTGACATGCTGTAGTGACAGCCACTGCTACTTGTACAAATAGTACAAAACAATATAGTATTCCACTTTTTAACAAGCCCTAGACAAAAGGTTTCTTTTGTGGAAGCCTGGCCTCCCTCAAAACACAGATGTATAAATTGTTCAGTAGAGTATTGTGGTAGAAGAGACAAGGTATAAAAAAAGCTACAAAGCTCTACACAATTTTTGAACTCTTAGAGATAAACCTGAAATATTCACAGTTGAATAAAATGTTTAGATGAGAACTGGTTTGTATTTCACAGGTATCTGAAACATGTCACAATCTAAAATGTTAAAAGCTAAGCAAGACAATATTATTCAACTCTTTTTTTCCCTGTAGGAACCTGAAAGGTCTATCATATTGAGAATCTTAATGGAAAATTTGTTACAATTTTTGTCATGTTTGAACCATCCTGTAACAAGCTGTTATTTTCTAGAATACGATCTTAGGCTAAAAAATGCAACTTTAGAAGTCTCAGTAACACACAGCAGTAAGCCCCTTCCAGATTTTCATAGTTTAGTTTTTTCAAGCAGAAATCGTCTGTTCTTTGACGTTTGGCTATGACAACAGGATACATTGTGAGGCATATAAACATTTCAGTGAGCTGTGTCTTGAGGCTGATTTGGTTTTAATGCTGAATTCCTTGTGCATGCCAATGCTCCAGAACACTAAAAATAAGGAATAAAATTTCCAGGAAAAGGAAAACTGAGATGTGAAACTTTGGTAATGCAAGAGGAAGCAAGCAGGCAGATGCCTCCACCTATCCTTTGCCTTCTTGTGTGGACTCTTACGAGTCCAGAGACTATTTAAACCCAGGAAACAGATCTTTATTGTTGCTGGCATATTAGTGATATAAAATCAGGTACTATATTTATTTTCATATTGATATGCTCATTTTTTTTCCCTTTGAAGAGTCATCAGACTTGCCAGTTGCTTCAGGTGCCCTTTCAAAGTGTGCTGGTGATAAGAGAGCAAGATTCGAATTGCACTGATTGTCACCATTTACCATGAGAGGCATCTATAATATATATTCTCTTAGCTTACTATGTATTTCTTTGGCTAAAAAGGAAGATATATTTTACGATCAGGCCTAGCTGGCCTTCTAACAACCTCATATCTGTATCAGATAATAAAGCTGTAGTACCTTTTCTGTTAAAGCTCATCTTACATTTTCAGTTGTAATATAAAAATACTGAAATTAAATGTAGATGAATAGCAAAGATGTTATTTAAGAATTTACAGGAAAATGTATTAAGTATCTTACATGAAGACTATTCTTGCTATGAGTTCTGAAATATTACTTAGTACCTTCAGTATTACAAGTATAGTTTTATATCTGTGTTGATGGCAAAACAAGAGGAGAGATAATTTATACGATAAAGTCAGAAATTGCAGGGTATAGGGAACAACCAAGCAGTGCATTTGCAGGGCAGTGAACTGCCAAACATCACACCAGGAGTCATGATATGCTCAATGGGGTAAAAAATATTTTGTGATAATCTCTCTATAAAGGATATAATCCACATTATGTATTATTCTTTATTGTCTTATGGACAGCAGTAAGATACTCAAGGCCACTGGAAGAACATTTGGCTGAGAGCTAGGAAATAAAAATTTAAAAGAAAACTGGCACATAAAAGCTAGCAGTCAGATTAATAAGAAATACATTCTCCTCAAAAGTGATTCTTTCAGCCTAAAATAAAACCTCAGCTCCAGAGATTTATTCTTCTCTTTATTTCTTCTTCCTTTGTCAGACTAAATCAAAAGGTGTTAAGATGACATTTTAGACCACAACACGTCAGGGATGGCCATAATTCCACATTTAGTTATTTAGTGAAAAACATTAATTCAAAACTCCTTCTTGCTTCTACTTCTTCCATCAAAGAAGTTGATTTCCTTATTTTTAGTGCTCCAGTCTTGATATTCAATTATGCCTCATTTCTTTGGGCCAAAAATCACCAATGACAGATGCGAGAGCATTTCCCATAATTTACAGAATAAAGATGAATCTGCAAGTGGCCATAGTGAATTTATCTAACTTAGGAAAAATGAAGACTAACCTTTCTTTCACTTAAGGTTCAGTCCAAATCTAGTCTGTTGTAGGTTTTTAGCTCAAGCTTATAATCTTAAATATCTTCTAGTTTTTGCTTTTTGTGTTAGGACTTGTTTCATGGTTTGGTTTCTTTGCTTTGTTTGTTTTTTGCTTTTTGTTTCTTTTTTAATTCCTTCATTCTTCATACCTTTAGAGGCTCGGATTTGTAAAAGATAACACCACAGAATTTTATCAAAGACCCACAGTCTCTAAAACTAAAGGGAAGAGAACATTCTGGTAAACTAAAAAGATCTCAAAGAGAAACATTTTCCATGTATATTTAATGATTTAGCCATCATTTACATACAGCTTATAGTCCATATGCTTGCTTATGCCAGTATCAAAAGGTCCATTTCACATTCAAAGAACACTTAAGTTAAAGTCTAAAGTGCAAAGTTTCCAAGCTGTTAGCTCCTATGGCATAAGCATCTGCAAGAAAAAAAAAAAAAAAAAAAAAATGGATAAAGTATTCTTAATGCATCCGGGGTCAAAAGGAAGTACTTACTCACATAGCACATAATTAAATTGTGAGACTCATGGCCACAGGATGCTGCGAAGGCCAAAAGGATAAATGAGTTAAAAAAATAATTAGGCAAATTATTAGGAAAAAAAAAATCCATTAAGGACCATTTAGCACAAAGATGTCCATGCAGCCTCTGGCTCAGGAAATCTTGATGTCACAGATTGTCTGAAAATGAGAGAATATACTAAGAAAATGCACCATAGTCAGCCTTTTATGAAACTCTTTTCCAAAGAACTTTTACTGATTTCTCTCCAAGGAGGCCAGTGACTATATAACTGAACTTGTGCAGCTGTTCTTATATCATTATGCACTAGCTTGATATGTGTACAGTCTAAAAAACTCAAGTGGCTCCTACCTGCTAATATTTTAGTACTTTAATGATATTGATTTTACTATTTTGCAGATAAGAGAGACTTGTAACTTCTTTTCAAGGCTATGACCTTGCAATGTACATATAAGAATATTTTTAAAATATTCATTTTTACACACAAGGAAGAAGTTATTTGGACAATGATACAGCTGTTACAAAATTAGATATTCTACACTCAGTATTATTTTTAATTTCTATCTGAATGACATTAAGTTATTGTAATACATTTCTGCTACATATATTCATATATTTGGGTAAGTGTGTGTACAGATGAATGCACATACAGTGACAGAGGGATTTATATGTATATAAATACATAAGTCTTGACAATAACATACTAAAATTTCTACAACTACTACTACTATGACTGTTTGGAAAGATATTTTTTAGCACTGTATCATCACAGGAATCATACTGCATATTAATTGAAGTATGGAAATGTTAGTGGCCAGATTGTTGAGGTATAGATACATAGATTGCAATTAATTCCAGATCATCCAATTCTACTCAAAAAACCTGAATCCGTATCTTTTTGTGTGCTCTTTCTGGTTTGACCCAAGGAGGTAAGCACAAGGAAAGAATCCTGGATACTTATTCATTATTAAGCCTTCTTCCCAACATCTTTTATTGTCTACTTTCAAAGACAAAGTACTGACTGTATAATCTAACCTGATATTACTGTCGTTATTTTATCCATTCAGTGAAGATTTACATATCTTGTTGCCCACCACATATCTGCATAAATGAAACTATTCCTCCTTGCTCGTGGTCCTCAAGACTGCAGAGGTTCCCATTTGCTCATCTATTATTACAAATTTAGTCTGTGGTTGGGTGGTTATTCAGGTTGGAGTCCAATCTTGCACTGTAAAATCATGGCTGCTCCCTGAGAGCAATTGCATTTGACAAAATGTGACAGATGGATCAGACAGGCATATGGGATGCAAAACTGGTAGTGAGAAAGGCTAATGGAGTGTCTGCAGTTGTTAAATGAACCAAATACTGTGCTTTGAACTTCAATGGCAGTGTACAATCAAAGCTGAATATTTTAAATAGGAGGAGTATAGTCATGTGCTGCATGATATCAAGCTGCTTACCACTATTTGGATTTCTTTATTTCAGTATTTCCTGGGATTGACTTAAACTGGCTTGCACATTTTAAGACTTTTTACTGGAAGAAAATCTACATTAAATAAAAAAAAATAGTGCTACACCAAAAATGTAACAGTGTTTCTACCCTGATCACCTATAAAACTTCAAAACAATCATGCTTAGATCAAATCTAAAAAAAACCCAGATCCTTCTGGACTGAAAAGCCACATCACAAATTTAAAATACAAACCTTCTATTTGTGGTTACTGCTATTTCCAGTCCTGCTGAGGGATAACTTGTTCATTGCTGAACATCTTTAAATGGAATCCAAAAACAGTCTGTTTGCATCCCACAAATGGCACATTAATTTCTATTATATGTTAAATTTGTAGCAATTTGGTTACCCTTATTAGCAACTATTGACTTAGAATAAAAACAGAACAAAACAAAAGAAAACAAAACCCAAACATTAACCATTCAAATAACTCAAAATCATAGGGACTTGTTTTTCTAACTTAGATTTTATGTCTGTAATTTTGCTTGCTAATGTATAGTGAATGTACTCAGTGTGGGAATGGAGATGTCATGTTTTCTTTTACTTTCCTATAAATAATTACATTGAGTTTACTCTGATTTGTGGAACCAAGGAGAGATGGAAATTGTTAAACCTTTTCCCTTCCCTTCCCTTCTGTTTTTCCTTTTCCCTTTCCCTCCCCTTTTCCCTTTTCTCTTTACCCTTTTCTCTTTTCCCTTTTCCCTTTTCCTTCTTTCTTTCTTAAGCTCTCTAACACAAGTGCTGTGGCTGCAGTCACAGCCAGTGGCTTCTTCAGTAATTGAACTCAGAGGGAGAATGCAAATGGAATAACTGTATTTACTTCTTTCAAGATCATGTTAATGTGGGGATGCTCAGGACCTCTCAGCAGATTACTTTTAGTTGTGTTACTCTTGGTTATGAGGCAGGTATGAATTTAGTAGGACAAACATTACTGGAATTCTGTATGTACTCATATAATAAGAACTCTGCTATCCCAAAATGTATTTGCATCAGCTGTCAGCAGTATGGCAACTCCTGTTGTGCACACTATGGAGGATTCTTTTTTCTTGATCAGGTAGGAACAGAGATGGGCTAAAGTCCAGGGAGATTCTGGTATGCAGTGCTCTGGTTTTGCTTTGGAAATCTCCACTTATTCAACAGATTTAAGATAGGTTCCTCATGCTTCAAAAATACAGCTCAGATTCTCATCTTGAGTAAAGAGAGAAAGTCCATTTATTTCATATTATGGTAACATCTAAGGAGCTGAAGTACAGATCTACCTTTAAGTTTCTGGTTAGCTGGAATTATTCAAGAAAAAAAAAGTTGTGAAAAATGACAATAGGATTCCAGTTGAGCCACACCATCACAAAAGTCCTTTGACTAATTGTCTATGGAAGCAAGACCTGCTGTACTTCTTTTTCATTATCTTACTCAGTATGAAGAAATAATTCCCAAACAAGTAAGCTCCAGCCTCGAAAGCATTCAACCTGAACAAAATATTTTGCAAATATATTATACATGCATGGTATAGAAAAAGAAGCTGTTAAAAAGAAGCAAAATATTTTGAAAAATACTCCAGGTTCAAAAATCTTAAACACCTGAGATGGGAATCTCTTATACCAGGTCTTTTTTATCCAGAAGGTTGGCATATGATATAACTAAAATAGTAAACAAGCTTTCGACTATGAAAACATAAAGCCCTATATAATTATCATGTTTTTTGTAAGACGGAAAATTAATTTAAAGATACTAAAACATTTTTCAGTTGGCATAAAACCACACAAAATTGCTAAAAAGGTCTTTCAAGAAAACTGGTTCCAAAAATAATCAGAACTAAATACTAATCTAAAGCTTACTCTATTTCAGTGTACAGTTGAAATACTACCTTGATACTAGTGAAAGCATTCACTCTAGATCTGAAAGCAGAAAAATTGCAGGCAGACAGAAGATGCACAAATAAAAATGTAGTACAGTTTTAATTTCATTATTTCCCTTGAGGATAGAGCATTTCAATGACCTAGATAGGCTCAGAAATAGGGTCTAAAATATTTTATTGATTTACTTATATTTATAGATCAACTGTGTACAAAGTTCTTTTTCCACTGACTGCTTCACTGAAACAAGTTAATGTTTCCGGGTTTTTTTGTGTCCATCTTAACATTAAATTGATTCATATGTTATAAAATAGTTTTTTGTTTTTGTTTTTGGTTTTTTCTTTTTAGATGCAGTTGCATTTAAAAAATGCAGCAGACCTACAGAGAAACTTAGCAGAAGTTGCTTATGCATAAGTAGTCACTAGGGAGATCTACTAAAAGCATATACTTAAATGAAAGAAAAAGTTCTATACTGACTGTCTTTTTACAGGTTTCTGTTGAAAATAAAATAATAGCCCCAATTCCGCAGTATTATGTCAGAGCATAATTTAAAAAAATATATATATATATATATATGCTCCCTTATTACCTCATTTTCACCATAACAGGTGAAAAAAAATTAAATTGAGGCTTTATTAAGTACATCCTAATAAGTTGCAGAAGTAAGAGTGAGAAGGCTTTTCTAACACACTGGCTTCATTCAAGAGCTGTGGAAAACAAGTAGCATATTTCAACTCATGTAAGTCTACAGTCTCATTATTTCTTCTCTAAGATTCTGTTTCCATAATAGTTAGGATGGGTACTGTTTGAATACTTTAGCTCTTACTGAATTTTATGGAAATCTTAAGCACACATGAATGTAGGGTCAAACTTTCAACTTAAAATGAACCTTGTAGTAAAACTTAGCAACTTTTAATTTGCATCAATACAAATGAAAAAAGTTTGTTCTGGAGATCTGTGTGTGTGAAATAATGCTGAAATAATGAACACAGTCACAGACCACCAACTACTCATCAAGGCTCCAGCTTTTCTGTACATCAAAAATAAACCACACCATTAAAGCCTCAAAACTCAAGAAAAGCCAAGGACCTGGATTGTGGTTTGCTTATAAATCAGACATAAAGTCCAAGTTCATAAAACTTAATGGAAATTTGGGCCAACTTTTGTGATAACTTTGGAAAATTATAGTTTTTAATGAAAGCTCTGTGAAGATAATGGTTTTGACACTCCCATTTTTGGACATTTTAAAAACGATAACCTTGAAATAAAATTCAATGAGATCATAATAAAAGAAAAGAATTATTGAGCACCTTAAAATGATTTTTGAATTTACATTTATGTGCACACACACTTGGTAGATACTCTGCTGTTTTGAAAGCAAAAAGTTGCGACGATTCTTTTTTTTTCTCAGGTACAAAGACTGAGAATACTGTTCTAGAAACAAACAAGCAAACAAAAAAACATTTTTATCCTTTTTTTTTCATAAAGAATGAAGTTATTGCAGAAGAGAGAAAGCAGACTATTATTTTAAAATATTTTAGACACTTTCAATATTTTAAATATACTTCTATGGATTATGACTTTTCCTAAAGAGACTGGGAAATGTATTCTTGCAGCCAAACCTATATGGGAATATCTTTTCTCAGCAAAATAATGAGGTTTAAAAGTGTTTTTAAGTCTACCTAGAGAAATTTAGAAACATGCAACCTAGAGTCCATGTAATTCCATTCAGGTAGAGAAACAGCTTAGGCACTGGCCTTTCATTTCCAAGAAAATGTTGGGTTATTGACGGTATCATCTGTCTAAAGTTTCACAGGGAAAATTTCCTAGTTAAAATTTCTTGCATCTGATAAGTTCCCATTACAACCAAAAGAGTGGCACTATAATTACTGAAATAATTTAATGTAGCTTGATAGAGCCAGGTAGTGGATAGCAGCAGCACATTGTTAGTCAATAAAACATAAATCCCAACATCAAATACTTACTTGAAAATCTCTCTGATTTCATTTAATACATTTCCAACTTAAAACCTCAGGATTGGTCTATCTTAAAAAAAAAAAAAGCTCATTTCCTACCAGAAAAGGAAAAAAAAAATCCACCAAAAAACCCCCAAGAAACCCCCAAACCAAAACAAAGCAAATATAGGATAAACAAAGCCCAAAGCACTTCAGATTAAGTAACAGTAATGTTTTCCAGTAATAGTGCAGATACACTTGCTCTTTCAGATAAACTTTCCACAGTAGATAGAATTTATATGTGATCCTTAACTTGGGAAGAGTCTTGGATTTTTTTAGGTCATCTTTCTCATAAAGTGCTATTTTTTGCCAGTGTGCATTTATACTTGTCTTGTATCTCCTTACATTAGATGACTATATATGTGTGTGGGACTGAATACCTTGTTTGTTTTCACTTCTATGCAGCTCACACAAAGAGTGGCACTGTTGATACTCAATGAACCAGCCACTAAATTTGTCCTCCACAATGAGCCTGAGATCAATAACTAATTTTGAAAACTGATTAGTTTGCAGCAGGGAAGTAGACACAGTCCGAATCTTGCCAGAGGATATAATCAGCCAGTAAATAGCAATATTAGTGCTGTAGGTAATAGTCTGGGAACAGCAGAGGAATGGAGTATGGCCCAGCTCTCTAAAATAAAGGCCTTGACACAAAGGCCAAATCAAATGCTCTCTTTTGCCTTTTAAGCCAGACGACTTATAAACTCAATTTTATATTTAAATCTTTTGTGTTGGGGTAGAGCTTATTTTTATCACATTCTGTGCTTGGTGACTAAGGAGTGTTTGTAAATGCATCCTAATAAAGCTTGCAAGTGCAGCCTTGGGTGATTATTAAAGAGCTGCAGACATTTTTACAGATCTTTGCTGGTTGTGAACTCCAGATGTTTCCAACATGAAAAATGTTATGTTCTAACAGTTAATGTTGTATCACCAGACATTCAGAAGATGTATCTTCTTATTATAGCTGGAATGTTGCTATGGTGATAATTGTAAAACTGTGACCTAGAAGGAAGAAAACAAATGTATTTGGCACAAAAGAGTGTGGGTAGTGTATCAATTAAGTCAGTGAACAGGAAGATAACAAAAAGGTAATAGGAAATTAAAAAATTATATAGGAATCTTGGATACCACATGATATACTGTAATTAGCATTTCATTTTATTTTTATGTGGAATGCATTCTCAGCTTTGTGGACAACTAACATCCTGCCTACATGCAGGTAGATGTCAGTACTGTCCAATACTAGAATACTTTTCCACAGAGCACATACATAAAAAGCATCCCAACCCAAGTATTTGTATTCCTATGTGTTTTTGTGGTTAACATTTTTTTTTTTTTAATTTTGTGTTTGAATGAAGACTGAGGTTGACCATGAAAGCATATAAAAATGACTGTAGGCTTTTGAACTGTCAAGCCCTAACACACTTTGTGGACTGGAACAGAAATAGACTGTCATGCAAGTCTAGCCCTGGATTATTGAAGGAACAGTCTATTCTTGGGATCACCACAATTCTAAATTTCTGGCAAGTGTAGCAGCTGTAAAGCGGCTCAGACTTTTCAAGTGGGGAGTCCCAGGGCCTTTAGGGCTTGAACCATGGAAGGGCCTGAGTCCTCTGCCACCTCTGCTGGCAGTCTGCTCATCACCTTGAGCTAGTTTTTCTCTCTGTCTGCTCATCCATTTCATCATTTGTTCGATGGGAATAACAGCCCTGACCCTTTTTACAAAGAGCTTTTTCAGATCAATGGATGGAGCTTGCTGTTATTTTCTAAGCTTGTAAGCAGCCAAATATGTGAAAAAACAGTGACTCCCATTATGAGGGCAATGATCAAATATCCCATCTTAAGTCAACTACTATTGCCACTGAAAACTCCAAATGTTTTCCAGCTGACAAGCAAAAAAAATTTCTGGTATGTGCTAAAGACATCATTATTGTTCATACCAATCAGCTTGATTAGACTAGAAACAAACAATGGGAAATCATCTATCTGTATGCACATCAGCCCTGTTTCAGGAGTCCTTGTCACTGAAAAACAGAGTTAAGGCCTGTCACTTATCCTTACTTGTATATTGTCTATAGCTGTCTCCTATAAATCAGGAAAGGAAGGAAACAGCGTAGATTACATTTCTTATTAAATTTATGTGCTACAACACTGTGCAATGTGTTCAGAAACAAATCAAACAACATAGGACAAAATTACAGAAAGAACTGGCACACTGTAAATTTCTTGTTTTCAGATAGAAACTTGTCTTTCTGAAAGTTATGCATTAATCAAAACACATTGTGATAAAGGCTTTCAAGTGATATTTTTAAGCTGCATTAGTTGTCCTGTAGCTCTGCACTTCACTCTTGACTGGAAAGTAGCCAACAAGCATGGCTTGAAATCTGTTAGCTTATGTCTTGAGGGATTTTTTCCAGCTGTATTAAAGAATTAAGACTCAGCTCCCCAGCTCTCACTTCACTGCCTGCATGCTGATCTGGGGCAGGAAAGGAAACAGAGGCATGGTGAGTTAAAGGGATTAATCCAAGGTCAGATTGAAAGTTAAATGTAGGATTTAGGCATAGATGCTTGTGGCTTGATTATGTTGAAGTCAGAGAAAACAGTGAAGTCCTTTTATTCTGACTTCAAAGAAATACAACTGGTTTGCACGTGGAAGTACAACAGTATGCTATTGTGGAACACTTTGCATCAAGGCAAACCACAACTATGACTCAGACCAAAAAAATCTCACATTAAACATGTCCTAAACTTTGTTTCTACACACATGCATACCTGGCTAAAGAGACTTAGACTAAAGAATAAAAGAATCTTGGAAAGAAATGGAAAACACCAGCTGAAGAGGTAAAAATAAACAGAATGAAAGCAAGCATAGCCGGAACAAATATGTCCAGAGGTTTACATTGCCTAACAATTTGAATCAGATTGTGGTTTTTCCTTTTCATCATTTTATTCTCCTTCTTACTAGCTGAGCCAGTGCTAGTGACAGGCATGAAGAGAAACTGTATGAGGGAGACAAAGGTCAAGATAATGGTATTACTGTGCCAGTGCAAAGAATGCTTGACTAGACAGCAAAACCTAAAGGTCATTTAATAAATGTGTTTTTCATTTTCTCAATGGGAAAGCTAGAGAAATGTAAAGAATCTGCTGGAAATATAAGCCAATACTATTTGATTTTACCATCATAATGAATAAGAAGTACCCAAGAATATTCTGTTTTGACTATTAGTTAAAAACATTCTAGCATTTAAAAGAAGAACAAAACAAAACAAAACCAACATCATGGAATATTTATATTCAAGGAGTCCCTGTTAGAATAAAGGCAAACCCACTCAATAGATGTTCAAAACCAGTTGCCTTGCTCCTCTTGATCTCTCATTCTGATCCCCCTCCTCTTCACCTCTCCCAGCTCTTGGTAAAGATACCTTGTACAATCTTTACACCTGCACCAAATACTTATCCCTTCCTTTCTGTGTCTGAGTTCTAAGAATGTAGAGGTGAGACAACCCATATGAGTGCACCTGGCAAGAGACTAAAACTCACAGAATACACAGTTCAACAGATTAATTGCAAGAAATTAAAGTTATAGCAACCTACCAGTATAGTCCCACCAGACAGATTTATTTGTGAGGGTGAGAATATGCCAGCATGCAATGGGTGTTTCCTTTAGGTATTGTTCTTTGGTTGAAAATGCAATAGAAAGAAGCATACCACCCTTTTCAAATTTCATTCTATGGCAAACTCTCCTTAGTATTTCTTTTGACATCCTTCAGTTCCCATTCAGGACATTGCCCAAAACAGTGCATGACCATGACAGTACAATAAAGCTCTGGGGCTTATGGAAGGCAGTGATAGTGAGGATCTGCTGTAAGCCAATACCCTAAACCTATCTGGTTTTGTCCTGTCCAAGGACAGCAGTCAGTTCTGAGTAGAAACAAGTGTTTTGACAGATAAAAGATTAAAGAATAAAATGAAAGATAGTAGATAGCTAAAAAAACCAATAATGAGCTGTTTCAAAATTACCACCTTCACTACCCTGTATAAATTCTTGTTCTTTGCTGTATTGTGGAAGATGCAAATGTATGACCATGGTGCTTTAGCCAAATGTGCTGGGATGTCTATGCATAACTGTGCATTGCTTGCACTGAGGAAGTATGTTCACTGTCATACAACGAAGCTTTACTACCTTAAAGTAATTTTTACAAGTAATGCTATAAGCATTCAGATTGAATGAGTCTGTTACTGTAACATTTTGTCCCTTTGGCACAGGGCCCTTCTTAGGTAACTAAACCCCCAGCCTCCCAAGCCTACTCCTCACTTGTCTGCTCTAGCCACTCTTTTTCTTCCTCTTTTCCTTCCAGTGTCTCTGGGAATTTAATGTCTGTGACAACATGACACTTCATTCAATATTTGGGTCAAAGATCTGCTTCTCAGGCCCCTTCAGCTCAGTGGCTATGACTCAGCAATGGCTCTGTTTTGGTAAAGGACAGTTCCTTGGGAGACTCCAGACAAGAATCATAGGCAAAACGGAGCTGGCAGCTGTCCCTTTTGTAACCCTAAACTGGGTTACAAAAATCCATCTGAGGGTGGGCTTGACTTCAGCAGACCCTGGAGCATTTGCACTCAGAAGGCAGAAATATTTGAGAATAAGAAGCATGTACCCACGCATATTACAGAGACTGATGCTCCACAGAGTCTGTACACAGCAAGCAGCAAAAATGTGCCTCACTATATCAAATACCCAGTAGAGGCTCTAGGAGAAAAATGATTGATGTCATGAGCGTGGTGAAATAGAGCAGGAAGACAGAAAAGCAGAATAAAACAGGCAAGAAAGGGAAAGTAAAGGCACAGAGAAAAAATAAGAAGAATGTGATTAAAAAAAGAACTGTCAGGCACACAAACCATCTAAACGTAAGAGGAAGAATGAGAAAATCTTCTTGTGTTGGTTGAGACACAATATAAAAGGGAAATGTGTTGAGGTAAATATGCAGTACTTTCCTTTTATCCAGTATGTAGGAAACGGTCTACCAATTAAAGTACAAAAGTAGCCTCTGAAATATTTTACCTATTTTACACTTGAGAAAGCAGATACAATGGGCATATATAACTTATCCAGGTCACATATTAAGTCAGCAATGAGCCAGACATGTCTCTCTGACTGCCCTACCTGCATGCAATAGTTCTTCTCTGGGGGAAGTAAAAGACATGTTTTCACTCCAACTTTTTCACTATATGCAGCACTTAGGGCCCCACGGGGAGCCATAAATCTTGACAGTTCCTCATGTATATTTTGCATGCAAGCAGATTTAAAGAGCTTGAAAATAAAGCATCTTTCTCAGTTTCACGGTCGGGAAGATTCCACCATGTAGCACTTTTTCTAAGGTTTGGTATTCAGCGAGCATCTTTGACATTATAAAACCAGTGCAAGGGGTAAAGTTAACATATTTCCTAGTGTTACCTTTGAAACAAGCTATGAGCAGCACAAAACTGATTATAAGAGGCCAGCGTAGTATCAAATTCCCAATAAACACACAAATTAGCTTCCTCTCAAGGTTCATCCACTCATTCTTTCATTTTTATCAGTCAATTAAATGGCTTGTCAGAAGAATGTAACATAGTCGATCCACATGTGTGCTATGTGTTGAATACTGTCAGAAATTACTGATGCACAGCCTTGGCAGGAATGACAGTTATTATTAAACATCAGCTGGCAGAGGCAAATTGCACCAATTTTAGTCAACTAGTAATGACCTGTAAAATTCGTAAAAACTGTGGGAGGAAAACAATCTGCCACCACACAAATTAAAATAGCGAGTGACAACCCAGTAGAATACTGAATTGTATTTGTTGAAAAACTCAGCAGAGAAACAAAACCTGTTTTGTACAGAAAAAACATCAGTACACGAGATGTATGATACATGGTACATGATGTATGATACATAACACAAGTAGCTGGAAAGTGAGGGCAAAGTTTGCAAGCATGACTTGGATATGAGCTGAATGTCAGCACAAATGAGTTCTTTAAGATGTCACATTACATACTTTATACAGAACAAAATGACCACAACAAAGCAGCTATCCCATATTTGACCTTTTGGCCCCCTGATGTCAATTCCTTACAGAAAACTTATATCCCATCTGACAGAACTGGGTGACCTTGACCCAGAGGAATAAGAGATATTGGATTAGCCAGGCATATGAGCACAGACTTTCTAATTTCTTTGAGAGCTTACAAATGACCAAAGGAGAAAATAAGTAGCTTTCTGAAGCTGCACAACCAGGTTCTCTGCCTTTTTAAGGCTTCTTTGCAGTTATGTGAGTGAGTAGCTCACCTTGTGCAAAAAGATTCCGTGGTTTCCTTAAGTTTTCTGTAATGGCTTTTCCTGACAATGAAATCAGATCCTGCCCTGTTTGAACTTGAATGAATTATTTGACCATGATTTGTGTGGAACTTAAACATAGACCAAGAACTACACATCAGATTGAAAATGTGGATGACCCAGAAATTTAGCTGGTGAATTAAACTTACATGATATTTTAGCATGTAAAAGGAATGTACATGAGCTGTTGATGGGCATTGCAAAAGTATGAATAAATTTGACTTGTAAAGGTGTATATTGTAATTGTATAAGTGTGTCCCAATCCCCAGTCAAATGCTAGGCCAAATATCTCAAAACTACTAGCATAGTTTATTACAATATCCTACCTAAGATTCTCTGAAACAATGAGGAACTTAAACAAGAACAAACAAACAAACAACAAACCAAAACAATAAACAAACAAACCCCACAAAATCACAGCTTGGTAAATTCCTTTTATGAACTTTTTTTTTTTTTTTTAATTAGAAAAAACGTACCTTCTGCACTGTTACAGGCTGTTCCTTGCTCTTTTTTTTTTTTTTCAGAGTATATAAGTTTTTTGCTAAAGCCAGGAAGCATGCTGTTCACTGACAGGCAAGGCAATGAGTAATAGGGAGAAACTAAGATAAAATTATTGACAAATCTAACTAAACACAGATTTTTTTTTTTCCCAACTAGAGAGTGGTGTTTCTTGCTGGAGATGCTGATAAAACTTCTGCCTCAGATAGTAAGGAGTGGTGTGCAATGTCAACTTAAGATAAGGTTACAACACAGTGCAAAGGGATCCCCTGAACATGGATCCCATCACACCAAAGCAGCACTTAACAGTACAGACCTTGCTGGATTCCTGGAGAACTTCTGACCAAATAGCTGGGAATATCATTACTAAGTTATTGACAGAATGTGAGGAAAAAAAATACAAGCAAGACTAAACCTAGGCTTACTGCTTACATTTTAATTTCTGCCTCTTTTGGAGAATGTTTGGATAAAAGGTTTGCTCTCTAGTGTAGAGTAGAAGCGGAAAAAGCTGCTTATTATTCTGGTCTTCTGATATTTGTCCAGTAAGGTTAAAAAAAAAAAAAAAGTAGTTTTTTCCATATCCGTAGTCTTATCAAAACACTATAACGAACTTCATCTATGGAAGAAATTGCTATTTTCCATCCTTTTTGTGCACCAGTCAATACATTCTTGGGATACAACTACTCTGGTTCCTTTTGTGCATTAGTATAACCACAGCTATTGAAAGCTACTGTTGGCAACAAAATGAAGCTGGCTACAGGCTGCAGAACTCCCCTAAGGAACAAGAACATGAACTTCAGTAGTGACTCAGCTGCCACGTGTTCTGACCTGTTGAATTTTGTTTAATGAACACTGTAAAGACTCAGTTCACCCACAAGTCTTCAAACTCATTTTTGCTCTCCTTTCATCCTGTTTGTGGCTTTTATTTTGATGGTGCACATTTTATTCCTACTCCATAACCTGATATGGCAAAACCAAGTCACCATCTCTTCCTGTAATTAAAAGGCACAGTAATAGGGGGGAGGAAGGCACAACCTCTGCTAGGGCCCTATGCTAAAAGGACCCCTTAGATGTGACCCCTTGCAAGGATCAGCTCACATCTGGAGCCTCCCTCCTTCATATGCTCCAGTGAATTATCATGAGAGCCTCCATGGATGAGCAGAACCTGCACGTGATCAAGGACCAAGGGATCTAAGACTGGCCACGGCCACCACTGTAGAATCTACTTTGCAGAGTGTTCAACATGTGCACAGTATGGGTCACACCATCAATATTACTTCTTAAAGTACCTGATTGTAGCTGTATAACAAATTTGGGATAGCAAATTGCTCCCTAGATTGAAGGAATTATGTGGCTGAAGGCGAATAATAACTTCCTACAGAAAGAAACATTAAGTATGATGTGGGTAAAGACCTTAGTAAGTGGCATAGGCTGCAAAAATGTCCCGAAAAATAAATACTGTATAGTGTTAAAGTTGCAATCTTATCATGGTTCTTTATCATGTAAATTGCCATCTCCCCTTTTAGACAAAATGTTCATATTTTTGAGGATAATTTCTAAAATATACACATAAAGATACAGACTATACACTAGACTTACACAAGTGGACTGTGCAATTATATAAAAAAGTTTTAAATCAGTCTTCATTCAGGATCACTCATGGTTTCATTCTAAATGTTTTCCTTACAATAAAAAAATCCTTTTTTACTAAAAAAACAAAGCAAAGGAACCCAAAAAAACAATCAAAACCAACAAACCCCCTCCCCAAACAAAACAGCAAACCCCTCTGAACTTCCACTGGTTATAGGCATCAATTTATCTAAATTATAGAGCTTCTAATCTTGCACCTATTAATTCATTAATAGTATGCCCTTGTTCATAATGGTTTGAGTAATAATATACCCTGGTATAAGCAGAAATTTTTATAAGATCTGTCTGAAAATTTGTAGGACCAGAAAAAACATGATTTCATCCCCTTGTTCTTTTGTTTGCCTCATCACCTGAATTTGAATTGAATAATTTTCAACCTGGGTAGTTTTTTCTTGTTATCAGCCTCTTTGGAATATTTATGTGATTCATTACTGTGTAATGTTTGATGGTCAGTATGAATAAACAAATTTAGGAGCCAGATTTTCAGAAGAGTTTGCAGGCCTATTGTTCATTGCAGTCAAACAGCAGGTACAGACTAACTTCCTAGGCAATTTTTTCTTTCAAAATTTAGCATTTGGCGCATATATACATAAAATACCTGCTCCTTGTCAATTTAACCTCAAAATTATGTTCTCCTTGCTTCTAGTTCTACATTTTGCATTCCATATGTGGTCTAAACAATATGCAGCAGCTGAAAAAAAAAAATCAGATATAAACCTCACTATACAGAAGAAACTTCTACAGTGAAATTTCATACTATTTTGATGACACACATGAATGTCAAGGGTTGGCTCACTGAAAAAAACCACCAAATTAACTTACTTCTTTCTTTTGAAAAAATTTCAGTTCTTATCTCTTAATAAACGATCAAGTGTGAATGATTGGTGAGGGATGGAGGAGGGAGATTTCTTCTTTTCTGAGAATCTGATGATGAGTCAAGTTTTATCATAGCAGACAAGAGCTAGGAACTGTTTAACTTTCTGAGCCTTCTTTCTATTCCTTGCTTGCATGCATGAATATTTCTGTGCCTGTCAGTATTTAACATTAAGAATAAAGGGATGCAGTAGAATGGAGAAAGTTTGAGACTGCATCACTTGTGCAGCCTTTCTTCCAGCTCAGGCTAAGGCAGCAAAAGGCAAAGACAGAATTGGTGTTAGCATTCTGCCTTTTAGGTTCAGTGTTTCTCACCATGTTGCCTCAAGGCAGCTCACCAAGTATGCTGGAAGTGTCCAAAGCCAGTTTGGATGGAGCTTTGAGTAAATTCATCTGACGGAAGGTGCCCACTGAAGGTAATTTAGAAGATCCTCAAGTCCTTTCCAACTCAAACCATTCTATGATTCTATGATTTGGAGATAATAAGGGGTTTTCTGGCTGCTTACAGTAAGTTTCATTTTTAAAGTGCTCAGGGACTGAAATAACAGTAAGCAGAAGGCACACTTCTGCAGATCTGAAGACAAACCAGACCACATTTCTGTAAGCACCCTTGGTGCTTCTGAGGGCAGGTACCTACATTTGAGTGGCATAGGGCTTAAATATTGGGTAGCTCAGTGATTCTTACATCTGACTCTTAACTCTTTGATGTATTTATTTTCACAACAGCCCCATGAGGCAGGTCAGTGCCCTAACAGCTGGACAGCCTTACCACTTCCTCACTGAGCTAATGGCATTTCTATTACTTTCCAAAGGCCTCATAACATAAATACCAGACCTTAGTAATAACAGGGAAATTTAACCATCAGTACCCACACCATGGCTGCTTCTGCATATGAATTTGTGCATAGAATTTGGTCAGTGTGTCAGTAAGAGAGTAAGTATGATTTGGATGAAGGATATATATTTTCCTTTTGCAGTGTCTGGGCATATGTAGGAAATTATATTTCAATAGAACTCTTTTTATAAAGAAGAAATATTACTTTTCAAACACCAGTTCTCTTTATTTTATATGTGTGTGTATATATATATATGTATGTGTACATATGTATACATATATATATGTATATATGTAAATATTCTGGTTACTCCTATTTCCAGACTGTTGCCTTGACACTCTGGGGCACCATCATGTGCACATGCCTTTTTTACCTAGTGAAGGTAAAAAGCAAAGTTCTTGTGAGTGACGAAATTCTCACTAATGAAACTGCAAATGGAAGGATTAAGAGTAGTAAAAAATCCCATAAAGGAGGCATATCTTTCTTTCACAGTGTTTGCAACAGGAAAAAGGTCACATCTAATCAATGTTCCTTTCCAATTATTTTTTTCTGTGTAAATTTTGGGAGATATCCAAGTCATAAAAGTTAAGGATTTTAAACTCAAAGTATATCCATGGATATTAGGATTTATTGGTCTGGTTCAAACTCTCTTTTAAACATAAGTGTAGCCTGAAGTGGGTGTAGATATTACAATATTTTACAGATTATTTTAATAGATATGACCAAATAACTTCTTTTCAAAGTTGGCTTCAAGCAAATGAGCTCTTTTCATTCTCATACTTGTCTGAAGGGCAGACTTTTCACAGATCGACAGTTTCATTTTGACTTCCACTGACTTAAAACAATGCTTTCTTTGTGTATTGGAAACAAAATGTTCCAGAACAAAAATCTACCACCCTGTATTCCTCTCCTTTTCACTCAGGGATCTTTTTTGTCATGGTGTTCCTTGAGTATGTTTCTAAGGTTGTTAAAAACCTGTAAAAATAAATATTTTCAGTATAAGTAGCATTCTAATCTCAATGATAGTGGAACAATTGAAACTGCTGTAATGCAATAATATTTTTTTGTGATAAAACTAGCTTGTAGATCTATGTAACTGACAATGATTTCTGATGTCTGGAAGGCATTATGGTGTGGTTGTAATAATCTCTATAATTGTAACAGTTCATGCTAGCTAGACTGCACATCTATTCTTCATCTGTCCTTAGAGTAATTTGTTCTACGTATGAATATATCACACTCATCAATTTAAAGTGCCATCCTTTGGCTATGCAGGTCATTAAGGAGCATACATTATGTATGAATAAAATACACCAAACTTACACAAATGCTTTTCAGCAATGTGCAAAATAGCTGCTTTCTGCTAGAGTTTTTAAGTTATTATTCTAATAGAAACTCAAGTCACAGCCACAGCTAACCAGCTATCAATTACTTTGCTCCATACATAATGCCTTGGATGATGAGGGCTATGTTGTGGCTCTGTGATGAATTCTAAAAATATCAGTGCACACTTTAAAAAAAAACCAAAACTTTGAAAATCGGGGGATAAGTTTTCTCACTTGTTGCTGCTCATAAAGTTTTCATTGCAATGAGTGCAATGCTGAACTCTTAAAATTCTTGCTTTTCTGGAGAGGAAATTACATTCAATTGTGTAGCTAAATATGCAGACAGCATCTATTACAGTGAGATCCCATTGCAGAATATATGCCTCTGGACATAGTTCTGATAAAGATATTAAGTAACTATAAGGTAATGATTTATTTCAGGACACGAATCTTGTGTGAAGTCTCAAGTCTGTACTTGGCAAAAAGTTTCCATAAAGAAACTGAGGAGAAGACCATGTAACACTGTACAGAGGGCTTAGTGTTAATCTGTACCAAGAGGGTGGCTCAGACAGCAACCACATTTGATCGCTATCTAATGAAATCTTGTAGCTGACAGGAAATCAAATGCCTGCCCCAGTTATATTCCCATCAGATGGATGGTTAACATGAAAGTAACACAGAAACAACACAGAAATGTCAGTCCTCTAGGGAGACTCAGAGTCTAATGGGAATACAGAATTTTTTATTTTCAGACTTTGCTCAGGCACCCTTGAACAAATTATATGCAGTTTTGCCTAAGCTAAGTTCTTGGTCAGATTTCTGTTCACTTCCAGATTGAATGTGTAGATGAGCAATCAGAACTATCTATTCAACACTTAACACATTAGATAGAGAAACAGAACTCAAGTCCTGTGTCCAGTTCTGGGCCCCTCAGTTCAGGAAGGAGATTGAGGTCCTGGAGCAGGTCCAAAGGAGGGCAACCAGGCTGGTGAAGGGACTCCAGCACAAGTCCTGTGAGGAGAGGCTGAGGGAGCTGGGGGTGTTCAGCCTGGAGAAGAGGAGGCTCAGGGGAGACCTCATCGCTCTCTACAACTCCCTGAAAGGAGGCTGGAGCCAGGGGGGGGTTGGGCTCTTTTCCCAAGCAACTTTCAACAAGACAAGAGGGCATGGACTTAAGGTGTGCCAGGGGAAGTTTAGGTTGGATATTAGAAAGAATTTCTTTACGGAGAGGATGATCAGACATTGGAATGGGCTGCCCAGGGAAGTAGTGAATTCTCCGTCCCTGGAGATATTTAAAAAGAGACTGAATGTGGCACTCAGTGCCATGGCCTGGTAACTGCAGCGGTAGTGGTCAAGGGTTGGACCTGATGATCTCTGAGGTCCCTTCCAACCCAGCCGATTCTATGATTCTATGAACTCTGCTTTCCTCACCAAATCTCTGAGCTGTGCACGAGCTGTGCAAGTTACTGAAGAGGGGGACGCAGACAGAAGAAAAGAAACCATTTCCTGTTAGTACAAGAGGAGTGTCTCTTTGGGGACTACATCTTCAGGAATGACTAAGTGCCAATCACTTCACTCTGGCAGGTACCAAGAGAAACCCATCCCTACATAAATTGAAAAGGTTTACACCACAAAATTCTTTTTGCATGGAGAAGCTGCTAAAAGAGAGGAGAGGGGAGGCTGTTCATGTGATGGGGCACAAACACCCCTTATTCTTTTAGGCAGATAGTATATGTTTTATTTTTTCAGTGTTTGACAACCACACTAGATGAAGACTTGAGTAAAGCTGGTGTCAATGCTCTACCGCTGTGAATGTTTGGGTTTTTTTGAACCCCAGACATTACTGTGAATTCCCTTTAAAAACTGTGTCAAAAGTCTGTTGCCAAAATATATATCCTTTGTGTTTTTCTCAGTAAAACTATGCTTGGCTATTGTATATACCTCTCGGTAGGATATTAAGGCAATGAGTCATATAGATAGCATATATACTTGCCTTCATATATTAGCATGTATATAGTCTTCATGTCTTTGAGTGCTACCTTAATACTTGCCATTGTTTTCAGAACAGGGAAGAACAGAAAGAAACTGAAAAACAAGGAATTGAAAATATTATACCTAATGGATTACTAACTACTGATCATACTCTTTTCACCCAATTTATCACATCATAATTTATCACTGGAAAGTTAGTCTTTGAGTCTCTACTCAGTGGGATGATCACTACACTTCCCCATTAAGCACATGTGCAGAGATATGGAGCCAGGGGTCTGAAAGAACAAGTTGGAAATATTTTCTTTTTTTTTTTTTTTTTTTTTTTTTGCATAGATACCAGGTTATCCTAGAGAATAAGAAACAGATAGGTTGTTAGTATTCGTCTTCCTAATAATGAAGTTATCTGAAGTTAAGAAGACCATTTTCTCCCTAGAAAAAACAGTAATTTAAAAGTGGAAAATACTCAGGTATTAGTTAATGGCATTGCTTCATATAAACTCTGATAGTTAATAACAACTACCAAGCTTTCACAAGTATTTCTGTTAGATAAAAGAAGGACGTGAGTTTTTGATTATAAGCTCTGTTGGAAGTGGAAGATAAATTTGGGTATTTGCAGGAACCATGTTCTTTCTGAGCAGACGCCTGATGTTTTTCTTAGAAAAAAATTTGGATTAGGTTCCTTGGCACAGAACTGTTGGGATTAATTTTGCTTTTACAAACATGGTATCAGCTCTGATTTAATACAGCATAAGAGAATATGCTAAAGCTACATTCAGATAATTTCCTTAAATCTTTCTCATCCCAACCAATTTCACATTCATTTGCTAGTGTCGAAACTGAGGCCGTACATCAGAGGAAGCTGGAGGCAATAATGAAGGCTGCAGATGTTTGCTGTTTTAGTAGTTACTGTTTTGATTTCTGAAGTAGAGGGAAACTGTCACTATTAACAAATATTGGAAGCAATTATAGGAATAAAGGGATAAAAAACAGATAAACAGAGCAAGGTTCATTCTTTGAAAGGTAGATACCTGTGTACATGTTGAACAGAAAACACTCCCCAATATGAAGCATGCTGCAAATCTGATGGCAGAATCAAATGCTCAACTGCACTGCTTGGGAGGTGATGTTTGCTACTGGGTATTTCTGATGCACTCAAATCGTATAAAGTTCAATACTTTTTGTCTGTAACAATTGTCCAATTAAGCGAATGAGACACGTTTTGAAATACAGGAAGGCCAAACCATCCCTTTAGTTTTTAATCTTGTGCTACACAGTGATAAAAAATGTCAGCAAGTGTTAGGAAACATACTTCAGAATGCATATTTTTTTCATCATTATCTGATTAAATTACCCAATAAATGCCACCAATAGAAAAATAAAATAATAAAAAAATAAACAAAACAAACAAACCACAAAAACACTCCAACCCAAACCAAAACATGTTTTTTTAAGCTAAGGGGGTATCATAAAGCTTAAATAAAATCTCAGATATTTCCAAACCTTTAAATGTCCTCACAGGTCTGAGCAAAGACAGCTTTGAGCAAACACTTTAAGACTGAAAATGGCATCTATTAGTTCATATGGAACAGCCAGCTATTACAGGTTTTTAGTGTATTCAGGGATGTAGCTGGTTTGGGAAAAGGTGCCTCATGCCAAAAGTTATGTTTCCTGATGTCATGATACTGTTAATGTGCCATAAAAATGATTTAGAAGTTGTGATCAATGTAATGCATTCTAGCCATAAAACAAAAAAAGACCCAATGGTATCCCATTATGTTTCTATTGAGAAAGTGGGAAAAAAACTTCATGTATAAACTATTTGGACTCTATAGATTAAAAAAAAAAAAGAAAAGGAAAAAAAAAGATATCTCAACAGGCTATTACATTTTATCAGGCTAGAAAAGATCAGTATGGTGCCACAATCCTCATGGGTTTGAGCTGTCTAGACAATAGCACAGTGTTCTCACAGTGCATATGAGTACTGTATGAGAATATATGAGGTCTGATTATCTGGGTGCCACAAAAGATTTTTCGATTTTTTACCTGCAGAAACATTCAATAACTAAAGGCAATAGAAAAGTGCACACACACAAGTGTTACCTACTAAGAAAAATGGATAACTTCAGAATACCAGAGAGTAAAATTAGCAGTTCTAATAGTGTGGTTTCATAAGAAATAATTAAAAACATCCAGTAGAGTCTTAGCATAATATATCAGCGTTGATGCCTGATAGTATTCATAAGAATTTTTTAGATTTGTTTTAATAACAGAAATGCTTAATGACTTCCCATTCAGTAACAGCCCTTCTCTGCCCACCCGTGTAATTTATTTTCAAGACTTGAGTATTATGTTTTCCAGAAGCTCACTTCTCCTCTCCAAAGAAATAAGGAGCTTATTTAAAATTCTAGAGTACATTAAGATATCAGATATTTTCTCAGGTTTCCAGAAAGTCATTGCTACAAACTCAGACGAAGCTGGGATGTAACGCTTCTACTTTGACTTTTCTGTCATTCTAACTCCTTTTTGACCAGATAAGCAAAATAAAATTGAGCTGAGAATTTAGTCATACATATGTGGGTGCTAACTACTAGCATTCCTGGTCAGCTTACTCTTCTTTATTACATACAGGTTACAGAAAATTACCAGAGAAAGTTAAATGAGGCAATTCTGGGTTTGTCTAACTTAGTTTGAGATATATACACTTAGCCAATGTAGAACAATTTGTATTCTCTCATCCCAAATGAGAAATGTTCTCCAGAAATCTCATTTTCACAAGAGAAGTACCTGTTAACCTAAGCAATTGGTGTTTCCTAAGAAACTGGTAATTACAGATGCATCCAGTACCTCAACAAAAGTAACATGAAAGGATGAAAAATCACTATTAACTTTTTTTTATAAACTATTTACACACAGAAAACTAAAGGACAGAAAGTTAAAAAAGAAATAAAATACACTGGAACATCCTCAAGTGTGCAACAGTGGTGCCTGTTGGGATGGGACTCTAAAGTAACATCACCTGTAGGAGACACCAAGACTGAAGCCCTGATTGATTTTGGGAGCAATTAGCATTACACGGGGAACATGACAGATGAGCAGAACAAACCAGGTACCCGCTTTGTGATGCTTATGACCACTTGAAGAGGGGCCTGGGCAGTGCACTCACATCTTTTTAATGCTCACATGAACATGGAGGGGAGGGAAAATAAAGCAGCTCTGTTGGCAACTGTCAAAAATATATCCATTATCAATTATTATAGTTGATCCAGGTAGTCCAAGGAAACCTGTGTGCTATACTCCTCTGGTTTTCTCTGACAGCTTGCTGTACTAAAGACTTTTACAGTCTCCTTCAGCTCAACACAGAGTGAATATTTACTGCCTATGAGGAGTCACCAGCGTTCCCCAGATCCTTTTTTAAAACAAAAAATCAAAAACTATTGAAAATTTAATCAAATTTAAGAAACGTAGATGCTTCAGAAGCTTCCATTAGTTTCTTCAAATTGCTCCCCCATTACAACAGTGCAGAACGGAAACATGGAAAAGTCATTGCTGTTGCACTCTTAAGGGCTCCTATTTCCTTGGCTCCCACAAGATTACTTATAGAAAGAATATACCAGAACTGTAATACAATAAGCTATAATGTGAAACAACTGTAAGCACTTGAAGATTTTTAATACAGATGACACACTGGTCTTTTAAAGAATTAAACTATAATTTATAGAAGAAACTGTCAGATACAGAGGACCTAAATGGCATTGGAGCACACAACTTGCTTGCTTACTTGTAGGGATATCAATCAATTTATTAAGAATTAATCTGCACCCCACTGTTCTCCTAAAACTGCCTAATGTTTTGGCAAGCTACTTGAAAGGGTTCAGTAAGAATTTATAAGGGCAGCTTGGAAATGGCTTGGGTTTTGGGTTTTTTTTTGGCTCAACAAAGGGGATAGTGTTTCCCCTCTGAACGTATCTCTGTTATAGTTTAACACAGTAACGGATAGGTTTGCCAAAAATCACAGCTTTTAATGGCCTTCAGCGAAACAGTAGATTTGTCTTTCCCTTCATACTGTGTCCTGCATTTATACTGTTAGAATTGCTCTTAATCTGCCTGGAAGTATCAAATGCTCTTGGCCTCGAGAACACAAACTTGTGCACACACTAAAAAGTGCAGTTCGTAGAATAACCACATTTTTCCATGCATGCAGAAGAGTAAGCAGGACTGAAACTAAAGGATCTAATTTCAAGTATTTTCCCGCTCTTGACATAAAAATGGCAAGAAAGTCTGGGCAAATTTAAAATGTGGTATTCGTATTGCTCCATAAAATGGGCTAAAATTGCTTCAATGATGTCACTTCAGCAACACATCCAGGCTACAGATATTTTTTAACTCTGAGAACACTTAATGCTTGGCACCAACCACAGATATATAGGGTGAGCAAGGCTGCACACATAAAACCAGCTCAGAGCTATCTTAAGCTATTAGAAAACAATTCATGTCTTTGACCACTAACAGCAGAAAGTGATATTGCACACGGTATGCAAAGTTATTGGAATTTTCTTGTTTCCAAATATTTCACTTTGAGAAAAACAATCAATAAAACATCAAAGCAGTATTTGGAAAAAATGAACCCTTGCTTGTTTGGCATTAGGTTCAAGGACACATTGAACAGATAATCGTTATCAATGGCCTACGTCCCAAGACTTTTTTTTTTTTTTTTTCTCAGAGTTAGCGTGTGTGTGTGCATGCACATCCACACATCCATTTTAGAGTACTACAGGAATCATTATTAGAAACAGCTTATTTTGGACCCCATTCATGAGAAAGTTGTTTCTTATGGAACTATAATTTTGTCTTCTTTTGCCCACTTCATTGTCTTTCAGTACAGTGACAATATCCTCTAACACGTCAAATGGAAATGGAGGACTTCCATTTCTAAAAAAAAAAACCTCCTAAAAAACCTCCAAAAACAAAAACAAAAAATCCCAGAAAAAACTGCAACAGTTGGAAGTCTTTCTTTTAATCTTCTTTTAAATTAGTGGCATTCTGCCACTCATTGCACTTTGGGAATTTTAGTCTACTAAAGCAGTTTATGCATGTTTGATTGTTTTTTAATTAATTTTTAATTATTTTTAAAATTAATTTTTAATTTATTTAATTTCTTTTTTCCTTTCTCCCTCTCTTCCCTCTTAGAATCCATCACCCAAGTCACTAGTCCACTGCCTCCAGCTGGACTGTTTACAAAGTTAGGAATGTGTTCTTTGCAGCAGGCTTATTGGGGTCATGCCAAAACATCTGAAGAAGATTGTTTTATATTAATGATTACCTTAAACAACGGAACATCTTTTGCCTTATACATTTAAATGCATCCTACAGCTGTCATTTTAGCTAAGTAATTATTACATTCACCATGTCTTAATGCTAAATGAATAAAATGCACTTGACGAGTACTGATATTTATAGAAAAAATTAAATTGCTTAGTTGCATAATACTGGACAATGAAGACCTGCTGTAAAACAATCTGCCACTGTTTCTAGCTGAGGCCACAAAAACCACAAAATCATACCTAAGAACACTTTTATACTAATGCCAATAAAGTCAAAATTGTCTTTTTTTTTGACAGGGTTTCAACCAACACATTTTTGTGAACCATTTTTACAGATTCTTCTAAATTCAAGAGCAAGCAAAGGATTTTAGAGATGAAGCTGTGCCCTTGAAGAGAAGCACACACTCTCCAGTCCTTATTTCTTCCTTATTAATTCAGAACTTTGCATGAGAAGTGGCAGTAATTAGCCTTGACATGGACCAGTGCCAGGCTTTTCTATCGAGTTTCTTTCCTGTTTATGTTTGAATTACTCAGGGGCTGCCTCTGTGTGCCCTTTGGTCTCAACAAATGTGTTTTTTTCCCTTACTCTCGTGGTACAAAGAATGTAATCTTAGTTGACTGGAGTCTGCTGAATATCATATTATTTCCTTAACTCAGCTGACGATCCACAAGCTGGAGTGAAGAAATGAATATAGGCTGCAACAGCAAGAGGATTGCTATTGAGCACTTCAGAGAAGTGTTGCTTTGCCCAAAAGCATTTTGTGCTGCATTGTTCTAAAATTTTGTCTAAAAGAAACAGTACAGATAGAAGCTGAACATTAGGACTTCCACTTAGTGGTTCTTTCTCTTTGCAAATTTGGTATATAAGGGATATCAAGTCCTGGGTGAGAGCCACAGTGCATATAGTCTGCTGTCTAATTTACATCCTACCAGATAAGTACACATATATTTTAAAAAAATAGGCTATGTACAGACCATTTTATTTTGGAAGAATACTGTGTTAGTTTAGTGACTTAATAATAAAAGCATCTCTGATTTGTATCTCTGAGTGCTCAATGGCCATTTGAAGTCTTATAGGTGTCACCTGATGACCAAAATTATGATCATAATAGAAAGGAAAACACAAGGAAATGAAACTTTCTATAAATGTTATTTTAAAACATAGGAACTGAAGGTTTATTACTGTTCCTAAGCAGCTATTACAACATACTTCAAAGTAAGTAGTCAGACAACAAAGTTACATGGCACCCTTCCCTATAAAAGGGACTCATACATAGGGATCATGATGGCAATAACTGGAAACAGTTTTAGAAAAAAAGATATCTTTATAAATTTTTTTTTATTATTAATATTTCTAAATATAAGGCTGAAAGAGAATTCTGAAATCCAAGCTCTTTCTTTCTCATTTTGCACTGGATATTTTGTACATGTAAAGTAATTTGCTTTTCCAAGAACTTGGACTTACAAAACTAGCAGATTATACATCTAATGTCTAAAATTTGTTTATGTATTGTATTTATCAGATTTAATTAAGATTTTTAAAGTGTTTCTGAACTGTATAAAGATGGTTAGTTATCTTGAAATGTATTCAATGTCACAACGCCCCCCTAATCTCCTTGAAATGTCATCGAGAACTATTAATTTTTATTTTTCAGGATGTGTTTTGCTCCAGTCATGATGTCTAATTTTGGAAGCTCTTCCATATTTTTTTTTAATCAGGGTCTGGTCTAAAAATAATAATAAGAAAAGATATAAACCATAGAGAAATGGATTGGTTCAGTAACTTTTCATACTCCTTGAGTTATAAATACATCTAGACCTCAACAAAGGCTCCTAAAAATGACATCAATATGAATATATAGTTATACCTAAGTGATCTTTCTACTGCCACCGTAAGCTGTTGATATAACAGTGGTCTTATCTTTATACTGTGCCTGATACAGATGACTGAAATTTAGACATAGAGTACAGAAATCACAGGAGTTGAGACATCCTGCAACTTGTCTGGTTAGATATATTCCTAAATAAGTTTTGATTGGATGACCTAATTGAGGATTGAACTAATGTCCCCTGGCTTCTGTCTCAGAACTACTGTAGGTGACTTAATGGGTCAACAACACAGTCTGAATTGTCTCCTCCCTGAGCAGACATAATTTTTCTCTGTCTAATTCCTCTAGCCTCCAGCTATTTACATAGGATCCTATAGATTTTTGTGTGTGTGAAGTATAAAACTCTCCCTCAGCTATCATTCTGTTTGTAAGGTTCAGTGATCTGAAAGCTATTCAACATGAAGGCTACGCTGGGGAGCATTATGGGTGGAATTTTCAATGCATACAAATGCATGTAAAGCACAGCCATCTTTAGCATCAGGAAAAACATATTTGAGTTTTTGTTCAGCCATATGGGAAACCATTTTGTATTTTCGAAAACTGGTTATAGCCCGCTGAACTCTAAGAATTAATTTCAAGTTCAAATATATCAACAACAACAACAGCAATAATAATGATAATAATATCTTTCAAAGCTGAACAAAACAGAGGTTAATCTTCCTAGTATACAATTTTCAGACTTCATAAGAACAGCTTCAAGAGGGAATGAACTCGATGATTACACATTAGTTATTGTTCTCTCTTATTATTTTATACATTATATTGTATTGTGGTAATAATAGAAGATAATGTGCCTTGGGAATGGAGCATCCCTGAAACTCATTAGAAATTAAATATATAGAATGAGAATGTGAGCGATAAAATTGCTCTTCTGCCTGACAGTATAAATGGAATGGTGTTTGACAGGAATGGAATAATGGGATGTCTTCAAACCAGTAGTCTGTGTATGAGCATCTCTGCTGCCAACTTAGGAAAATAAAGTTTAACCTCATACACATGCAGAGGCTCACACTGAGAAAGGAAATGCAATACTGAGGGAGGAGAGCTGTCTAGAATTAAAATTCTCATTTGGAAAAGATGGTAAACCTCTGTACTAGTTTTTCACTTTTGGGGTCTTGGCATAAATCCAATCAGAGGTTCTAATTAAAATAACTTTGATTGTCTCAGCTTAGTTCCTAATTGATGGCAGTTCACACTACAGAACACATAAGAATTCATTACAGTCCTGCTCAGCTGGCAATTTCTGCTCAGCGGGAATAAGGGGAGGTAACTAATGTGGATTCCAGCAACTGTCTTGCATTTTAGGCAGGGTGGTCCTTCTTGGGCAGTTGAAAAAGATATCATTAATAGAGCATTATGGATTAAAAATCAAAACACTGCTCTAGAATTAACTCACATGTAGAATATTAAATATATTTACTAGCCATTTCTCTTAGAAGTAGGGTCAAGCTATGGATATGGAACTTGTGACATGCCAAGGAAAAAATCTGCTCAGTATTTCTTGGTCTTAAATTGTATATACTGTTCTCAAAATACAAACAACTTCAAACAGAATTTTCTCCTTACAGCCTTTTTAAAAATTTTTGTTTAAACTCACCAGAATTTTTTTCTTCCAAAAATGCCATTTGCTGCTTTATGTCAAGATGGTGACAATTTTCTGTATAGATAATAAATACCAAAATACTCTTGCCATACTAAATATGCTGATGAAAAAAGTATTTGCAAGTTCTAGTTCCAGTCAGTAGAAAGACCTTGTAACTAAGAGTGTATATGAAATGCAGAATTCTTGGTGAAAACAAGCCAGCCTTTACATTTAGGGTTGTCGACCTAATCAGTTCCTTTTCTAAGCTTCATGATGCAAAGTTCCCTAGAATGAAAGAGGTTCAAATAATCTGCTCTGCATTGAACCTTTGGGGTATTTGTGCAAAGTGACATGCTCCTTCTTCAAAGAATTTTTATCACTGCTAGTAACCTATATCCTCTCCTACTACTAGTGATTTTGAATAGAACAAAAAGGAATTGCCACCTATACAGGGAACATTTTGCCTTGTCTTACTTCATCAGATCCATAGAGTGCCTTTTCTTTTGAGGGAGTCTTATCTAATCTTCCCAAAGAAGCAGTGAGAATGGCCTCATTGACCTCAAAACAACAGACTTAACTCCAAGTTTCAAGGTTTTTTTCAGCTTAGATGCATATTACATACAGGTCTCAGTTTCTGTGCCTCAGATGATTTTTTTTTCCCTTACAGAAATAATGAGACTTGTGTTTAAAGGAATACATATTTCTGAGAGGGGCACCAGGGAAACAGCCCAGCACACACAACGTAACACCCTGAATTTGAGTAATTCAGACAGCATAAAGGCAAGATAAAAAGGATAAGAAGAATCTTGGGCATAACACAAGGTCTGCTACCCATGCACAATAATGACAAAGTATGGCCAATAATTTTTTTCTGAACTACTTATAGATTTGTAAAATATCGTCAACATTTTATCTCACAGCTGTAGTGGTATGACTTCACAGCATGTTTTATTTAAGATCTAGAAGGATGGGTTTTCTGAAGCATCAACCTGCCTCACCCTTGATTTCCAATCAACTGCTTCATGATGAAATAACAACAACCCAGGATATGTTTGCCCACTCACTTTGTTTGCCCAAAAGAAAACAAGCTATCACTTTGTGCCAGGTACACTTTTTTTTCTGCTTGGAGAGTGATGTTACCTGCAGGATATATCGTTTTTCCAGGAACACTGACTTCCTAGTCACTTCTGGACACAGTTCAAGCTGTTGACAAGGTCTCCACACAGCTCTGGTCGTAAGTCTTGGCAGCAGGAAAATTAAAGGGGAACATCCCTTATGCTAACATCCCTTTTAGTCAGATTAATTCTATGACTTCAAAGCTTTAAAAAGCACTCTCGCAAGACTCTTTCTGATGTAAAAACAATTGATATGAAACCATCAGCAAAATAGGATTTGGGGAGAAAACATTTCTTTTTGGGTTTTCAACTTTTTTTTTCAACTGTCCTCATTTTCATTTGATAAATATTTCTGTTTCTTTTGCTGACATTCACCTTGGAGTGTTGAATGCACATGTTATTCTTTACTTAGATAACAAAATCTTTAAATTGTTTTAAAGACAATAAATAAATATTAAATGTAAACATATGTCCCTTATTGAACAGATAAGGCACTGTATAAAAAGACAAATAAGCTTTCTTTGGTCTTTAAAGACAGCTTTGTGGGCCTCTTGATATATATATGAATTAGATCCATATTTATAAATTGCATGCATTTTGAGAGAGAAATTTTGTCCTTACAGTATGTACCATTTTAAATTGGCTTTACATTTTCAAAGCATTATTTTGTCTATCATTTGTGTTAACAAAAAATATCTCAGTGCACTTGAATTATAAACCATCTATCCATAACATCATCTAAAGTGAAATAACAATGAAACAAAAAATGAAACAATATTTTTGCATTATCCCACTGCCCTGGAGCAATGAAGAGTCTACCTCCCACATTCTCCTGGCTTTCAACTACTACAAGAGGTGTATACTAAACAAAGTATTATTATCCACTCCTTTTTTCAGATGATAGTTGACTAGTGTCTACATTCTGTTAACAGGGAGAACACCAAGCAGGGCTCATGCTATTTCACACACACCAAGCTGTACATTTCCTTTTTCCTATCTTGTGTTTTGTGTCTGTTGTGAAAGTCTTGAAATAATGTTGGACTACTTCACTGCAAAACAGGATTTTTGCTTCTTCAAATGAAGAAGAAAGGTACATGCTAAGATTAAATTACTTTGATAGAGTTGCACAATAAGATGTAGTTGGACTGGCAGAGATTCTGGGTTGTAACTCAGTGACTTACTTAAAGAATGATTCCTAAATGTAATTTCTTAAAAGGAATTGAATCATTCCACTAATTTTTAATAATTTAAAACTTAAAATTAAATTTTACTGAATTAGTAGGGTTTTGTTTGTTGTTTTTTTTTCTAACAGCCTTTTCTTTTTCACCTGAGTCCAATGAAACTCTTAACTAATAAAATTTGGAATTAAACGTGATTTTTTCTCTATTCAACTGTTTCCATTTTGACCCAAGTCAAAACTAAGCTTTGTTTTTTGCATGTTGAGCAAAAGCCTCCAGTGAAAGAACTCCTCTAAATGTAGAAATATCTAATTCTGAACTTTGAGCTGTAATCCAGTCTGCACTAGCCACATACAAAGCATGAGCTGTATAAACTTTTGCGTACAGATCTAAACACCACACAGAGTTTCTAAATCTCTCATTCAAAACTATGACTTTTTCTTCCATGTTCAAAATTAAAACAATCCCTCATCTGCAACTATCACTTGAATAAAAGCATTAATCTAAGAGGTCTGGGTATCAAAGCTAAAAAAAAAAAACCCTTGCTGGCTTTAGTCCCAATGCTATACTAGTATGTCTGTAAGGAGGTGCGGAAAGCTGAGGGGTTTTGGTTTGGGTGGTTTTTTTTTCCTTTTGGGATTAGGAAGACCATTTTGTAGCATATGTCCTACATCTGGCAGTAGCGTACTGATGAACATGTGTAGCAGCAGGAACCCAATTATCCCTGTTGCCCTTTTTAGAATTACTATGAGTTGTGTTCTTCTAGTCAGTGGAAATAACACATGAAGGCAAAAGGCGCTGTTTTAAAGTTTCCAGAGTTTCTGGCACAAATCCACAAATTACATGCAATAGCACCCTCCTGAAGAATATTTTGCTACCTAAAGTGTAGTGGGGCTGGCATCACATTCCAGTTGTATACCTTACAAACACTGTATATAATGGTCAGTGCAGTAATGTGTAAAGAAAGTAATTATTTGGGCTGTTTATAAACCACTGATACCACATTGCTGTGAGAGGCAGACGAGCCACATCAGCATAAGAAAGTCAGAGCAGGGAACAGGAAGCAGTGAAGTCTATGTCTTTCCTACTCTTGTATCCATATTTGTAGGACAATATACACAACAGCCTGTGAATATTTAAGAGATTCTGCTTCTGCGCTAGATCATTTGAAAAAATTACATCTAAAATACAGTGAAGTAAAAAATTGTTATATGTTGATTAAAACTGATACCTGAATGTAGTTCTGCATATTTTCATCTAAACCATTTTTGAAGTCTCCTCTCATTCAAAATTATTTATTTATTGAAATAAATTTCCAGAGCTATCGACAGAGTCCTGTATATTCATATTACTAAATACAATTCAAAAATAGTAAAACTCCATATTCCAAACAATTACTGCATAATTAGAAACTGGCTTTTCAGTCTAATGATTATTTTTCTCTCTGTCATTGTCCTCTGTTTTGAATTGAACCATAACAAGCCAGCAGTGTGTTGCAAACATTCCTTCCAATGAGCTTCTCATTAGAAAAACAGATAAATTATTTTTATAAAGTACGTCTATTATTTGCCTTCCTGCTCAGATGACTGAATAGCATAAAAGCTTCCCTTATAGATAAACTGATACAAATCTATACTTAACGCATTGACTCTACTGTCAGAATTTTAGCCGATTTTATTCAGTGTAAAAGGAAAACAAGGAGATGAGTCGCTTTTTACTGACTGCTTCCATGTGAACTGTAGAAAAACTAGGGAAGCTGAAAACTACTTTGAGCTTTGGAAAAGAAACATATACAGATGGTAGAATTGAATGCACCCTCAGCAAGTCTGCTGATGACCCCAAGCTGTGTGGTGTGGTTGACTCACTGGAGGGAAGGGAGACCATCCAGAGGGACCTAGACAGGCTGGAGAGGTGGGACCGTGACAACCTTAGGAAGTTCAATAAGGCCAAGTGCAAGGTCCTGCACCTGGGTCAGGGCAATCTCAACACAGACACAGGCTGTGTGGAGAATGGATTGTGAGTAGTCCTGAGAAAAAGGACTTGGGGGTATTGGTTGATGAGAAGCTCAACTTGAGCCAGAAAAAAAAAAGAAAATTAAAAATTAATCAAAAAAACTGACAGAAAGCCAGCCATATCCTGGGCTGCATCTAAAGAAGTGTGGCCAGCAAGTCCAAGGAGGTGATTCTCTCTCTCTACTCTGCTCTTGTGAGACCTCACCTGGAGCACTGTGTACAGGTCTGGAGCCCCCAACACAAGAAGGACATGGAGCTGTTGGAGGAAGTTCAGAGGAGCACCACAAAGGTGATCAGAGACCTGAACCACCTCTCCTACAGGAGTAAGTGTTCAGTCTGGAGAAGAGAATGCTCTTGGGAGACCTCTTAGAAGCCCTCCCGTGGTTGAAGGAGGACTACAGGGAAGCCAGAGAGGGACTTAGAATGGCTCTCCACATAAGGCCAGGAAGAATAGATCCAGGCTGTTTATGTATGTATTTCAAAAAGATAAAATATCTTGTTATTTGCCATGGTTAGCCTAGAGGAAACATTCATAAATGATCTATACATACATATTTTACTACCACTGCTCAGAAAATCCCAGCTGCAACCACAAGTGAAAATCATTATTCCTGGACACCAAAAGACTTGGATGTATTGGTTTTTATACTAGAGTTCTATATCTGAGTCATTTGCAAGTTTTAAATGAGATGAAAACAGTTTTATTTCAGTAAATCAGCATCAGGTATAACCACAATGCCATGGGCAGTTAGTACTAGACTTTATAGTGTTCTTCATAAAAGAAGGTATTATTACTTTTCTTTTAAAGGTGGTAAACCCAAGGGTAAGTACCTAAATAATCCATCAGATGACATTGCCAAGATTCTGCTGGAGCTGGGATCAGGATGTGAAAATGCTCTTTCCCAACTCTGCAGCACAGCTACAGGCTTCCAGCATTTGATCTGGGAGTCTAAAAACATCTTAGGATAGTGGAAATGTTCATCCACCAGAGCTTAAACTGAACGTTGGTCTCCAGGGGAATATGGCAAAACCTACCATGTCCTGTGTCGGTGGAAATGTAACACACTGTAGTTTCTCCTGTACCTCCCAACCTGTACAGTCCTTGTGACAGGCAAAAGCTGCCACTGGGCACCCTCCCCACTTGTCTGGCAGGATGTGGCAAAAAAAAAAATCTCACATTTCACAGTGACATTAGATCCTGTCAGCTAGCTGGGATGTAGCCCCAGTCTTAGGATTTTTTCCCAAGAAATCTTAATGAATGGCTTGCTGCCACTGTCTGTGATGGTGGTAGTACTTGAAGGGAGGCAAGATAGTAATTTCTCCATGAAATACCATTCTTATCTCCTTTTTGACTTGTCTTTGTTCCTTTATTTAACAGTTTAACTAGATGCAAAGAACTTGCCAAAGGAGACAGAAGTTTCTTACTTCCTTTAAATGCACTGTGCTTACTTATTCTGTATGTTCACAAAAGTTTAGACTGCCATCAGGAAGCATGAAAGCACCAGTGATATACAGCAACTATACTGGTTGGGTGCCGTTAGAGAGAAAAATAATATTTAAATGAAGTTAAACAGAGATCTCAGGTACACAGAACACAAATATTTTATTTGGAATTTCTCCAAGACACCAGGGCTAACACCTATAACTTGGCACATGGAGGATTTTTAAATGACCACAAATTTTATGAGAACCTCAGATTTCACCTCCCTTTTAAAGGATTCGTTCCCCAGTGGAAAAATATGGTAAGAAGCTGATTCCTTATTAGTTCAGGTGGGAATTTGACCTTTGGGTTTTATTTCATTAACTTAACAGAATTATAACACTCATGTAGAAATTGGTGGTAAACAAAATTTGTTCCTGAATGTTTTACTGGGAATTAATTGCAAGAAACAATCAGGCCAAGCACGTCTTACTTATGAATTCAAATGACAAAAATCTCAGAGGGGTTTATTAATTTTTTTAGGAAAGTTAAAAATAATCTGCTTTTTAAAAAATTTTTCCCCAGAACTTAAAAAATACTTAAAATCTCCAGAGGGAGTAGGGTGAAGAAATAGTTTTCGTACAGTAAGCATTTTTTGTCAAAACATTGCTTGCTAATTAGAATTTATTTATAGTAAATGTTTTTGTAGAGGGAGATGCTGTCTCCCCCCCACTATTTTTGTAGTGAGAATACCAGTTAGCAGAAGTGAGTATAAATCCATTACATGGCAAAAATTCTCTCAGATACCATGAACCTAATACTGTGGCACCTCATCTATTTAAGCATGGGAGGTTTTATACAGATAGTTTGCAAATCTTGGCTAACCAACTTGCTGCAAAGAAGGCTAAGAAAGAGACATTGTCTTGAAACCAGTAGTTCAATCTCTGTAAGAGAAATCTATGCAGTCACTAATATAAGAATTTTATATATGTTCAGTATGTTGTTTGCATAATGAAATGAGGCAAGAAGTAAAATGTACACAATTTTATACTGTATGGTCTGCAAGTGGTTTTAGGAGGAAGTTCACACTTTTCCCGTTGAAGCTGCTTGGGAATATATCTTCCAATTAATGTGATTTTTTTTTAGTATGTGAGAAGATAAACACTGGAAAAAAATCAGCTTGAAGGCTTCCAAAGGACAGCACTGGCAAGATTTTGAACATGCCACATGTGCATGTGTGAACATCTACACCAGACAATGAGCAGACAACATCTACACCAGCATCCTCCTCTATTTATGGCAGCAACTAAAACTTAAAGCCAAGTTTTTCCCAGCAACATGAGATAAAGCCATTTTTCTAGAGGGTGCTTCCAGATGGTGATTTATAAACTATAAAGAACATGATGTCATTTGGAAAACTCAACTGTAACCCAGCTAACACAACTCTTCTGGTATGGAATGATAACTGCAAGCACATGTTCTGGTTCAACATGCCACGTGACTTTACTATATGACTATGCAACTGAGATGACATAGGAAGCAATGATTTGAATCTCATTTGCATATATTCCTAATTCCCCCAGCAGCAGTATTTGTGTACCATGATGTTAGATCAAAAGAACAGATTGCTATCTTGAACAAGCACAATCCAGGCTGGCTTAGTGCCAGGTTCAGGAGGAGGAGGAGTTGCCCAAGGCAGTACCAAAAAGAGGCCAGAGATTGGGTTTGCTTACATCTATTTCCTCTTGTTCCACCTAGCTCCAAACATCTTCTGAATTATATGCCTTTTCTCTACAACTGAACTCAGGAGATGGTTTTCTTCAGAAGTAATGGAAGAGTTGTTGGGTTAAAGTAAAAATTAAGAACTCAGTATACAACCTATATATTTCAACACAACGTTTCTTTGTTCAATAATAATATGAAAAAATGAAATATTTCATTGCGACCAAAATGGGAGGTCAGATATTAGAAAATCTGCTATTAGATTTTCTAATAGCTCGGCAAAGCAGTAAGAACATTCTGTTGACTTCTTTTTTCCTCTTAAAGTTGTGACTAGTCTGGTGAACATGAATTTAAACCAGATATTATTTGAGAATGTTAAGGTTAAAAAAATGCCTCAGCAGCAAACAAATTAAAATAGCCTGATTGGAAAGGTGTTGCATATTTAATCTATTGGATGAATCCTGTACATGTACATTATCATTAGTGTATAATGAGTAGTTTCGCTGGAAGAGAAATCTGCCTAAATTATCAACAAATAAGTGAAATTCAGTGACAAAACCCACTAACTTATATGGGACAAGAATTGTATCCTGCATGTGCAGAACAGGTGGCAAAACAGGTTCAGCCTTTCCGTATACACAATATTGAGTAAGCAGATATTTTTCTCATTTCAGTGTAGCATAGCTAATTCTTAAAATGACACTTTAGCTCTTGGGAAAGTTGATGGTATATAATTTCCTCTCATTTAGACAGATTGCTTGGAGAAGCATGCTAGCAATAAAGATAAGCTTTATTTATCATAATTATAGTGACTTGTTCTTTTAATTAATTTTCCAATTCATGCTAATGTTTATATATTAAACAATTTACATTAACCTTTGGTGGAAGTAATTTTGATATTACTCTTATTTTAAAAAACCCTCCATTTATGATATAAACATACACAATTGTGCAATACAATTCAGGCAACCTGCTTTGTGTACCATTGCAGAAATTAACTCATCAAATGTGTTGTATTTGGTAGACTAAAGGCTATTAGAAACATCATGTGTCTTTTCATCAGTTTATCAAATTGTTGCCTGACTGGCATTTTCTGATTACACGCTATCTTCTATATACATTTTCTTACACTTTAGTATCCGGCTCTATCAGAAAATGATGGCATCTTTAAATTAACATCCATTCAGCTTTAAATTACTTCCATCCATAACTCCTTTGAGCCAGAGCCAAATTAAATTCCAAGGATCCTAGAAAGGGAAGGGCTTATATAGAAAGTGAGGATTAATGTTGTTTAAATGCACATTTTCTTATTATCTCAAAGTTCCCTTGCCGATCTTTGTTAGATTGTTTACTGTTCTTCTGCCAAGTTGCTGACAATTGTGACTTTTGATTTCATTGTTTCAACAGTCAGATGAATGAAAACTGCATTTAGTTACTATATAATCAGCACCACTATCAGAAATAATGGTGTCTCCTTTCCCTCAGTATATAGTGTGTACCATGCCCAATTTATATTTCCAGGCAGGCTAGAAATTTAATTCAGTCCATTCAGAAAGCAATGCAGTGTTTAGCACTGGGTGATGGGAAGGGGCCTGAAATGCTTGTAAAAATTCCATCTTTATGGAGTACTGGCATCAATGTCTTGCTCACAGAGGGGAAGAATCATGGAAAAAACTTTGAAACTGTAGGGAAGCATCCATAGGGCTTGCAGAGAGAGCTAGTCCCACAGCATCTACCCTGGCATCACTGCCTAAGACAGGGTCATGGACAGGACAGGAGTTTTCTCTTCGCTAGGCACATCAGCCTCTTTCTATGTTTGCTCCTGGTATGTTTTTTTTGTGATTGGCTCTTCATTCTCCCTCCAAAATGTGGGCTGAAAATGCACTGCTGACTGATTTATTAACACACAGAACAAATGGAGTAAAATCTTGTGACTCATGGTTCATACCTGTCTTTTGCTCTCTCTGTGGAGTGAATGCAAAGACATGAAGTTTATTTTTTCTACTGTTTCAGATATCTTCCAAATAACACCCTTCTGACTTTGTCAAATTTACTAACCATGCCAAAATTCACTTTGATATTACTTCCTCTGTTTTTAATACTCTATCTTCTCTCAATTTCTGAGTGATTAGTCTCACAATAGCTTTTACTAGCTTCATGGCTTTTGTAGTCTTGCCTGGACTCTCCTAATCCTTGGTCTTGTGAGATGTATGTATACTTTCTGGTCCACTTTCCCTCTAAGTAATATTGTTCCTTCTGAATTTTCTTTAAAAGGACGAAATCTACTTCTCAGTAAAACTGGCATCAGATTCAGTGAGGCTAAGATTTCATCAGAAAGGGGGTTTTAGCATTCAAATCTGAGTTAAGAGATACATCTTGATAACTTTTCAACTCCTGTCCTTAAATATTTTACTTGACTTACAGAGTGTGTAAACAGAAACACATATATGTCTATATTTAAGGTGTCCCATGGACATACTTCCAAACCAGGACAGCGTTATAAACTGTTTTCAGTAATGTTCAATCTAAAAAAAAGGGAAGTAGCATGGAAGGAACCTGACTGAATACAGAAAAGACATGCATGCAATCAGAAATGATATTGATTCTATTTTTACACAGATGTGTTTGACTATGTTTCTAAGTTAGTGTAGGACAGGAGCATGTGTTTGAAGGGACACACACAGAGAATTTACACTGTCATCTCCTGTTCAAGGATTCAACCATCTCAAATTCAAACATTACTCAGAAAATGGTACTTCAGGTCTAGAATTAAGACAGCTCTTCCCTCCAGGTCTGCCCTCTCCAATCAACTGCACTGCTGGTTTGGTCTCTGTTTTTCTGTTCTCTCTGAGAAAGTGCATTCTGCTCTTAATTGCACACTCAAAATTAAATTACTTCCACTGTCTCCTTAATTTCTTCTCCAACGCAAAATAGAATATTTCAGGAGTGGATGTCATTCAATTTCTTCTGGCAAAAGAGCAAAGAAATAGTGCTCCATAGTAGCTTTTCATGTTGTGTAAAGAGAGTATCATTCTTCAGCTTCAAATTTTCTCTATTTCAACAGAATATCAGGGGTCAAAAAAATATTAGAAAATGCAAAATGCAAATTTTATCACAAGACATGTCAAATAGCTAGCATGAACATGCTGCTGTTGTCCTATTCTTTCTACCTTTAAGGTATAAGTAGTCCTCCTCAGAAGTAAGGGAAAGTTTCATGTTGTGAAAAATGTATTTTCATTTCCACCTCAAACAAAAACTTTGATCTTTTTCATTTGTGGTTGTCACTTAGAGCATTTTTATAAAATGTGATAACAACCACATGCTGCTTGTAGAGTACAGAAAACACTGGAGATATTTCCAGTAGGTGAAAATAACATGTTCTGTTCAGCCACTTTGAGGCCCTTGGGGTGGCATGCATACAAAACAGTGTTCTGTGTTAATACCTGAGGGAGAAGAACGAAGTATAATGGAGTATTAGAGTAAACACTTTTTAACTAATTTTGCATGAATATGATTCTTCTTTAAATAATAACAATACCAGGATTTTATGCTATTCAGAATTTAAAAGAAGACTATGTTGTTGATTGTAGTGTGCCAGATTCGTAATCACTAATACCTTTTTATTTCAACAGTGCTCACATCTTAGGCTGTCAAAATATCATGCTCGAAAATCTTATCAAAGCTCATGCTTTTAAGGAGGGAGGACAGAGGAATAACCAGACCGATTTCCTTTGTTCCTAACCAGAACTGGTTGCTGACCAATTTTAGTCATCCTCTAAATCCGTAATTATGGTGTCGCTTTCAGTCTGCCACAGAATACCAGGTTTACACAGCACAGGGAGAGATAAACAAGTACTTTGCGCAATTGGAAAGGTTTTGACCTTTAAAAGCTGTTAATCTACACGTGAATAATAATTAATCAATTAAAAGAGATTCAGTCTAGTACCAACATAATTAGATACAGTTTTACTGTTGAGTAAGCCATGATAACCCCATACAAATGACGACAGAGTCCATTCTTTCCTTATATTTTCAAATATCCCAGCTCGGCAGTTTTAACAAAAGTATGCATATTTCCCAGATGGAATTTTTATGGCTTTGGACAGCAGAAGTGTTGGATTGCTAAACTGCGTTCCAACTTCAATTGAACAGAATAGTGTTTGAAAAACTCTTCTATCTTTAGGCTGTACACTGTCTTTAAAGATTTCCCTAGAGAAAAAAGGGAAGGAGGAAAATGTGATCCAAGACACTACAGTTAATGAAAAGAAGTGATTGCTGATGACTGTTTTCTGAAGTCTTTGAGGCCAAATTCAGGGCTAAAACAGTAAACAAAAACCACATAATGTGTGTTGTATTTAACCACACCATAGCTAATAGCCCTCAACCCAGGCCCGAAGGGAATATGCAGTGATTAGAGACACCTGCAGGTTAATAATTGGAGGAATCTAAGCACAGAGGCAATTAATATGGGAAAACTCTCCTGAGGTTGGAAAGGCAGCAATGTTTAAATATATAAATAAATGCGTATGTATGCATACATAAAAAGAAATACTTCCAATTCCTCTAAATACTCCAGCTTAATAGGGGGACCAACAAAGTCACCACTGAGGCATCCTTCAATGTCAATAGGAGTTTTGTTCTAGAAAAAGAGCTGGAATAAAGATACTGATCCATTTTCAAAAATCTAGTAGTCTGAAAATGTTAATACTTAATGTGGATACATATTTTGAGATGGTTTAAAATTTGGTCTCTGAAGGTTTGGTTATGGACCCCTGACTTGGAAGCTTGCTTCAAAATTTCATCCTTTAATTTTATACGCCATTTTGAGTAAGGCGGGTAAGTATGTTCCAGTGCAAAGCTGTAGGAGAGCAACAGAGGAGCAGGCCTGCATGGGACAGAGGAGTGCTTCAGATTCCCTGGCACTCAATGACCCTGAAGAAGAACAAAGAGCTGTAAATAACTTCAGGAATTTGCCATCCGGATGATGTTATATCCTGGTACCAGGTGCATCTGGCAGGAATGGATAGATGAGGTTTTATGTAAATGGAAAGAGCACTTAGAGGTGCACACTGTAGATCAATCAGTAGATATTGGGATACTATGTAAGTGTAACAAACCTCACAATAAACGATTCTGATTGTGCACAGCAATCGGGATTCGTGCCTTCATGTCTTCCGTCACAAAGCGTCAGTACTGACACGCTATGCACACCTGCTTTTCAGACCAATTGTCAAATAAAGATCAGAGCTGCTTCCTAAAGAAAACATCTCACTTTCACCAGGCTGTACAAACTGGTTGTTTCCAAAATTCACTAGCAAATTTTACATAGGAAAGAGAAGCAATGGTCAATCTCTCACTTTCTATCACAGCCGGTGGCTATGGAGGCACGTGTACATCTACAGGTGAGTGACCTGCGGGCATGCTGTGGCTGCCCAGAGTACAGGAACATATTTCATGTATTGCATGATGCTTTTTAAAGAAAACATTGGCCTACAGGAAAGTTGGGATAGGACTTTTCGCCAGAGAGTCAGTGGCAGGACAAGGGGTAATGGTTTTCAACTGAAAGAGGCTAGATTTAGGTTAGATATTGGTAAAAAAATCTTCACCAGGAGGTTAGTAAGATACTGGTATAGGTTGCCGAGATGCTGTTGATGACCCTTCTCTGGAAGTGTTTAAGGCCAGGTTGTATGAAACCTTGTGAAACTTAGTGTAGTGGGAGTTCTCCCTGCCCATGCAGGGGGGTTGGATCTTCATGATCTTTAGGGTCCCTTTCATCCCTAACCATTCTATGGTTCTATAAATCTATGACTTTGAAGCTTCGCTTTGGAAACTTCAAATTAATGTCAGAGGAATTTTTATGCCTTTTTAAATAGAGTAAGAAATATGTTAAAGTTCAGCCATGGGAGAGACTATTGAAGAAAAATTTTACAAGCCTTAACCCACAGAAATAAGAACAACCTGAGATGCACTGCTTACTGGAAGGCTTAAGTGCTGGTTAGCCTTTACAGACGAAGAGGAAGGAGATTGAGGGGTCCTGTTTTGTGGCCACTATAATATCCAGCTGTCCTGCTATATTCTGAAACCTATAATTCCTTTTTAACAACTTGAACACTTATTCTTGAAAGAAAGAAAGAGCTGATATTAGAATTTTTAGAAGAAGCCTGAATTTTAATTTTTTATATATAAAGTTAAAATAGTTGCCATTTTAAGAAATTACATGCCAGAATACAAGCCAGAAGAGAGAATTTTTTTTTCCTGGACATGTTCAGTCTTTCAGGTAAAATTTCTCCCTCAACAATGTATGGTACAACTAATGTTTCACTATCCATTTTCTCTTCAAGCCTGCTGTTAAAGTAGATGTTTCAAGGCTAAGTAGCAAAGGCTAATGTATTCCTCAGCAAAATGGAAAAATGATAAAGTGAAAAAATACATTAAAGGACATTAAATGATAACTCGGCCCATGTGACCAGGTCATAAAAAAACATGTTCAGAGAAAGAAATCAACAATATTATAGAAAGAGAAGGGCATGAATTATTCATAGGCATAAGGGTCCCTGGGAAATATACAAAGTGTGGCCTTAAAAATTCAGTTTAAAAACATTTCCTGTTACTTTTCCTTGACTTCTAACGAATAAATAACTTCAATCTTCCCTCATATTGCCATTCTTCACATGATTTTGACCTGAAAACAGGTATCCAATTTATCTAATGCTTCTGCAGTTTTCTGGTCAGAAGAAGGCTTTATAGAGTGCATACATATTTGGGGCTGAAAAGAGTCTGAATTAATGAGCAAAACACATTAAGACTCAAAAACCAAACAAAAAAATATCAATAAAAAAGAAGCCCCAAACAAAACAAATCACAATGCAACCACTGAATCCTATCAACCTGGGGCACTTCCCTCCACCATCTTCTTAGTGAAAAAGGGTGAGGCAATCTCCTCATCTTATCCTTGTCACATGCAGCCTTAGGGCTACCAACTCAGGCACACCAGCTATCCTGCCCACATGCTGGCCTCTACTTCAGATGCAAAATAAGTCAGAATAAAGTATTAGAGCAGATGTCTATGCAAAGAATACACTTCTCCAAAGTAGTAAGAAGCCCTGGTAGGCTCCCTCAACTGCCATACCAGAAAGAGGGAAGGAGACTTGCTTTCAGCTTTCAATTTTATCCTGTTAGCTGACAGTAAACCTATCCAATTTTCTTGCACTAAATTTCCAGATAATTTTACCTACACTTTCCAGCATGGTGACATACCCAAATGCACTCACAACGTGGCTGAAAGGTCTCTTTGAGAAGCCTGAGTCATCTTTTTCACATAACTTGCTCATTTTTGCTCTTTATATTGTCATATTAAGTGTTCCACAGTGAATTTAACAGAGAAAATAAGCTATTACATTGTGTTCCACAATCTTCAGAGAAATACCAGAGATAATTGCCTTTAATGTTAATTTAATAAGCAACATTCTTGTGTGCAATGTATCTTCATTTTGTGTTCCAGAGTGAAAGCCCAAATATAAGCAGTATAATTTATATATAAATATCCCCTAGTGTAAGCATTTTGCATTTAAAACTAAGTTATAAACAAAGAGAAAAAGGACATATGAATTCACAGAGAGACATATGAGATGTGTACAGAAATGGCTGCTAAGGTCTGTCTGTATTGACAAAATAATTTATCTCCACAAATTTCTTTACTGTGCTTGTTAGTAAACCATAGCATTCTTGTTTACAATTATGTACTATCTGAATTAAGGTAGAATAGCAGAAGAGCTTCAACACCTCCTCGTAGGTGCTGAGCAGAGAGACAAGCAATAGCAAAATAAGTAATTTATTGTTCCATAGTCTGTAAGATTTTAAGATTTTAGGATTTATAAGGGTAAATGTAATTTCCCCTAAAATGTAGATGTTACCGAGAAAGTAAAACACTATAGATATATAACTACCTAATAAAACTGGATGAATGATATGAAACAAAAGGTAGGAATAATGATTTCTTGAACCCAAAAATCTGACTTGTATTAGGGTTACGAGGTTGGAGCAAGTTAACTGAAGCCAGTGGCCTGTGTAAATGATTTCACATGCTCCCCACCTTGCTGAAGGGTTTGAAGGATAGGATATGATGTAGTGAGATTCGTGGGGGTGGGATTTGGTCTCCTACTTCCCTCAGAATGATGGATGATTACAGTCCACAGCAGAGATATTTCCAGTCATAGTTGAACTCTGTCATTTCGCTTTGTTTAAAAATACAATGTGGATACGTGGTACAAATTGCTCTGTGCATTGTGGAACTCTGCAAGTTTTCCAGAAAGCACTTTTATAAGTTTACTTTCCTGAAAACTTTAGTACCTAAGTTCTTTATTTCCGAGCCTCTTCCAATCCTAACCTCATGAGAAACTGAGTTGCAGGTGAAAGGGGGAATTACTGGTTTATCCAGGACCACACACAGGTACCACTTGAATGTGGTATTAGTCCTCAGCCCAAGGTAGCACAGAATTTCTAGGATTTTTCTTTAGATTGGGGATAAATGTAAAAAAGAAACATTTTTCAGAGAAAACCTGTAGGAAGTTTTTAATCTGAGTGATCTGATTGGAAATTGCTTATGCTCCACAAGATACCCTTCTCTGATTTGCTTGTTTTTCTGTTGCCGGTGGAATTATTGTTTCATACAGTATATAGTTTAAGAAAGGTGAAGTAACATGGGATCCAAGAGATGTAAAGATAACTGCTTTTTCAGGAATTCTGTCATTACCACGGCTATCATTTGTATTAAACAAATGTCTCTGAGGTTACTTTGCTTGTGACCTCTCATCTAGTCTGAACCATAAAGATCTCAGAGCCTCTGCCCTGCGAAAGGCAATAAAAAATCTAGGCAGTCAAACAAATAGGACATAACCCACTAGGTGAGCTTTAGAAGAGGCAATAATAGCAGTCACAATCCGGGAGAAACTATTTTGAGCGCTATACACAACTAACTAAAACATAATTAAATAGGTATTGGGAAAAGACTATACCTGTCTAACAGTAGTTCATGTACCATTTTCCTATGGCTCTACCCTAAGATTTTTGCACTAACATACTATGCATATTAACGGAGGAAACAGTAAATAAAATCTCTTTTATTCTCTACAAAGGATATACAGAAAACTACCTAAGTATGGGTTTGCTTTGCTGTCCTATATCAAACCCAACTTCAGCAAACAAAAATAAGAAATCTGGATGATCATACTATTATATTATATTGTTAAATTGCCAGCTAATAATCATAGCCTTTTTGTGCCAAGAATGTGCAATCTGTAAAAAGATTATAAATCAGATTTATAAACTTAAAAGAATACTTATTCCTAACAACAGTATATGGGGCTAGACCTTTAACAAGTTTATAGAGCCTTAGAAACTGATGTTGGCAAACAAGATAACTTGTACAAATATCTTTTTGGATAAACTATATCTTTTTCATAAGTATCCAGAGAATGTATCCAAATTATGAAGTAAAATTTATCACACATTTTCTCTTTCAACTATAGCAAGGTTTAGTAAAGTAAAAATACTTAATTGTGTCTCAAAGCTCAAGTGCATCCTTTTGGTTGAAACCTAAACATTCTGTAGCTTGGGGCAAGATTTGAGAAAAGTGAAATATTTATAAAGTGGTTTTCATTGTCCTGGGAGACACAACCTTAGACTCAGCAAAGGCTTAACAAATTATTAAGTCAATTAGCACTAATGGATATTAATTAACTTTTGTAATGCTTAATGTGAACCACAAGGTATCTTTGTTTAATACTGCACTCTTGTAAGCATTTCTAGATGCTTGGAATGCTTCTAGAGCTTACCAGGCATACACTATGAAGGAAGACAAGGACATACTAATATTAATAAGATATGGCATAATCATGTACTGTGTACATTGATGCTTCTCATGTTAATGTTTAAGGGAACACACTCCCGACATTGCAAAGATCCCAAACCCACTTATCTATCATAATTACTGTAAGATATGGAGATAGTACCCTATGATAAATAGCAAAAAAAAAAAAGGAAAAAAGAAGAAATTAGGAAAGATAAAGTTAATACATATTTTTTAAAATCTAATATTTTCTGTAACTTTCAATGGTTCATAATTTTCAATGTCATTACATTTTTGTAGCAAACAATATTATGTATGCTGAATACTGGAAGTAAAACCAGATTGAGGCCATAAAAGAATAGGCAGATTTCTGACATTAAATTACTAGTCTATTTACATGAAGTTCTCAGAGAAGAAAAGTTGGTCATTTATACACTCCATGAAAGAACTTTGCAAAAATTCTGTAAGTAACCTGTTAAGCTGCTGAAGAAAAATATTGGTTCTGTTGCTTTGTGTGATGAAGATAGGGATGCAATGCCTGTGCTAAAACTATAAAACTATTACTGTGATCTTGCTCTCTTGAATGAAAGATTGAAACTCAATTATTAAACAATTAACTTTAAAATGTATAATATATGTCTGGGTTGTGGACTAATCCTTTAGCATGTTTATCCTCACTTTTATGCAGTTTTAGCTTGTGATTATAAACATCTCTTTTTTAGATTTAATTTTCAAATACTTTTTTTTTTTTAATTTATGGAGAAAACTTTAAAAGCCAACACATATATCTTAAACGGAAAAAACCTGCATATTTAAATATTGGAATTTACCTTTCATGTACAAACATGCATCACCAAGAAGTTGAATATCAGGTCCAGCATTGTAATAAGTGCAGATCTCATCCACGGATCCATTTTTCTGCAATAATTATGACCAAGCTACGGTTACTACATTTCTTGTACCTGGCTTCCATTTTGTTGCACTAATGTCTTAATACGAAATGCTTCAAAACTATTTTCTCTCTGTTTTCAAACTCCAAGCTATTGCCATATTATACTCCTTATTTATGGAAAATCTGTAAAATCAATTTGTATTTTCTCTTTGTGTAAATTCTTTGTCAAAAGAAAATAAAATACTGTGGAGTTTTTTAATTTTTTTTTCTAATATTATATGTATCAGTCCTGGGAGTCAGTTTTTCAGAGGAGTATTTAGCACTTCAGTCAAAATACAAATGTATCTCTTGGATTTTTGTGGAAAATATGTATTTGAGATGTACTTTGACAAGTTATGATGCAAAATAACTGTCAGAGATCTTATATCACTTCTCACAAACATTTTGACTGGAAGAGATTATCACTGCTAGTATAACAAAAGCCATTCCAAGTAAAGTATACCTGACTAAACACAGTTAAGTAGACCAAGTTAAGAACCAAATGTTTACTGAAAACTGTCTATGATAAATCCATACAGATAATTATAACAACAGTATAATCCTCATATGCCAAATGGAAATCAATAAAATCAAAACCAAATGGGACTTATAAAGAGAACTAGGAAGCTGAGTAGCTCCCCTGCAATCCTGGAGGGAACAGTCTGTGACCTGCTGAGCCACTTGGATCCCCACAAGTCTATGGGACAGACGGGATCCACCTCAGGGTGATGAGGGAGCTGGCAGAAGAGCTCTCCAAGCCTCTCTCCATCATCTACCAACAGTCCTGGCTCACTGGGGACATCCCAGATAATTGGAAGTTGGCGAATGTCACGCCAATCCACAAAAAGGGATGGAAGGAGGACCTGGGAAACTCCAAGCCTGTCAGCCTGACCTCAGTGCCTGGCAGGGTTATGGAGCAGATCATCCTGGGGGCAATCACACAGCATCTGCAGGATGGACAAGGGATCAGACCCAGCCAGCATGGGTTTAGGAAGGGCAGGTCCTGTCTGACCAACCTGATCTCCTTTTATGCTCAGGTGGATGAGGGGAAGGCTGTGGATGTGGTCTGCCTGGACTTCAGCAAATCCTCTGACACCGTCTCCCACAGCATTCTCCTGACAAAGCTGTCAGCCCACAGCTGGGACAGGGGCACTCTGTGCTGGGTTAGGAACTGGCTGGAGGGCCCGGCCCAGAGAGTGGTGCTGAATGGTGCTGATCCAGTTGGCGGCCGGTCACCAGTGGTGTCCCCCAGGGATCAGTGTTGGGCCCAGTCCTGTATAATATCTTTATTGATTATCTAGATGAAGGGATTGAGTCCATCATCAGCAAATTCGCAGATGACACTAAGCTGGGGGGGAGTGTGGATCGGCTGGAAGGCAGGAGGGCTCTGCAGAGGGACCTGGACAGACTGGAGAGTTGGGCTGATTCCAACGGGATGAGGTTCAACAGGGCCAAGTGCCGGGTCCTGCACTTTGGCCACAACAACCCCATGGGGAGCTCCAGGCTGGGCACAGAGTGGCTGAGAGCAGCCAGGCAGAGAGGGACCTGGGAGTCTGGATTGACAGGAAGCTGAACAGGAGCCAGCAGTGTGCCCAGGTGGCCAAGAAGGCCAATGGCATCCTGGCCTGGATCAGGAACAGCGTGGCCAGCAGGTCCAGGGAAGGGATTCTGCCCCTGTACTCAGCCCTGGTGAGGCCACAGCTCGAGTCCTGTGTCCAGTTCTGGGCCCCTCAGTTCAGGAATATTTGTTTCCTATTTTTATCTGCCTTGTCCTGACAATTCAACATTATGATTATTAGAAAGTGTGATGTTTGATAAAACAATGTATCATATCAGCTTGTGGAACATCGCACCTGTCACAGCCCCTAACTCTAATTACAATATAAACTTTTTGGATATAAATTTATTATTAGTGTAGGCCAGAATGTCTGAAGGAGATGTTGGAATCTAAGAGTGGAAGGAGCAGCAACCTTAGTACTTGCTGACAAAGTGTCACAGTGATGGTAAGAATACTTGCTTAAATTACTACACAAATGTAGGGTCGAGTAGCATTGTGAAATGCTTTCACAATTTGTTTATAATTTCTGGTATGAAATATATTTTCTAAATCTCTGTTCCAAAATGTTTTCCAGGTCCCTAGCTTTAGCCCATTAGAGATTGTCTCATTGTGAGAATATGAACAAAAATTTACAGAAACTACCTAATCTACCCTGCTGACCTTACTAATATTTAATTTGGGCTATGAGAGTACATCTGTTTGCATTTAACATGAGACTGCAGTGTGATAAAGAGAGAGATACTACCTTTCACACTTTTTCTTGAAACCTAATATTATATATAATTTTTTTTGTGATTCTTTCAATTTTCAAACCTTTTTGTACATGGCTATTATAGTAAAGGCAGGCTACTGTAACATATACCCAGCAGACAAAACTATTTGAAAACAGGTCAAGAAAGGTGTCCTGGATACAACAAAAAAAAAAAAAAAAATCAACATTATTTTTATTTCAGTATTGATATGTTGAGTAGGGTAGAGAGGAGAAGTTTACTTAGTCTATTATTGCAAGAAAAAATTCCAGTGGCATTTTAGGTTAAGCCAGGCAGTCTGCAAAGAAGGAATACAGAAGTTCAACTCATTACATCTCAGATTTTTAACACCTTGAAGTAAGCCACTATGAGCATCTGGGAAAAAAAATTGGTCTGAAGCTCAGATGGGGACATCCATGAACTATTTATACTTTGGACAGCAACATTTGGACTTGGAGCCTTAACATCTGCTTACATACCTTATGGGAGCTGTTTATCATATATAAATGTCTAACAAATACATAACACTGTATTCAGATACGTAAACAGATCTGCGCTGTCTCAAGAGGAAGAGAGCTGAGCATACATAAAACTAGAAAAACACAGGGGAAGATTTTATCTGAATTCCATGCCTGGATAAGAGACCACCTTGTGTTTATACATTGCATGGTACCATAGCTGCATTTCAGGGAGAGATAGCTAAGATGAAGTGTGAGATAGTGAAGCACAGGTGTTTTGTTTTGTGTTTGCTTTTTGTTTATTTGTTTCGGTTTTTTGTGTTTTGTTTTAGAGAAATAATTATATTCAAATGTATTTTTAAATGATTTTGCATCATCAGTTTTTAATTCCTAGAGAATTCAGAGCATTGGACTGATGGATTAAAAGGAAGCAAAGGGAACACAGTTCACAATGACACAAGTTGTTAATGAGATGTTGCTCTAGCTACATAACTGAGGTCATTTAAGTCACCCACTCTTGTAAAACCGGTAGGAATGGCTGAGTGATTAACTCAATTGCTAAATGACTGAGCTAGATCAGACTCTTGAGAAATTCATGGGATGAAGAGTAGTCATTTAGATGTGCAGGTGCTACTATTCAGTTTCTGGAAATTATCCTCTTCTGGCAGCTATTTAATTCAATATAATTACATATGCAAAATTCTATTACTTTTCTTATACATAAATAATTTTCCAAAATATATTGTTGTAAGGGATATATTGGATGTGTGGCTGAAATACTTGTTGAATAGAAATAGATTAAATCTATAAAGGAAATTCAGCATACAGATCAAAATAATTGTGCCAAAGATGCACTTCAGCAAACACTCAAAGCAAAAAAAAAGAAAAAAAAAGTCAGAGTAGTTATTTATTTCAAATCAATTTGAATGAAAGGTTGTTGATATTTACAACATTGTATTAATATTTTTTGACCTCTCTTAAAAATCAGATACTTATTTTCCTAAAAGCTCTTGATAGTTTTTTTTAATATTATGCAGTTTAAAAGTCTAAAAAGTAATGCAAGATACAGTAACCATAAAGGCCAACCAAATGTACTCAAAGATGAACAGCAGCAGACATAATTGTGCTGGAATGAGAGGCACTAGGTCATCCAGATCCCTTTTTGGACAAAGCAGAGTTGTTTCCTGAAATTTACTCTGTTCAGTTGTTCTGGCTTGTTTAGTTTCTTAAAGGACTGAGAAAAAAAGGTATCCGAACATTAATTTTATACTAGAATCTAAAACCAGTACTACTGACAGATCTTTCCAAATCACCATAGCTTCTTTCCACTGAAAAGCCACCTCTTAAATATTTAAAAACTTCTTAGAAGGTTGTAGTAAAACAGAGGAAAGCCCATTTTCTATGTTCTTTTTTATTACATCCTCCTTCTAGGTATCTCAATGCTCCTCACTCCAAAAAGTGGTATTGGGTTAAAAAGACTTTTTCTTTCAGGTTCAGATTCAAATATGACTGTTCCTAGAATCACCACAGTTGCTAGACTTCTCCCAGTCATGCAAGCATAGTTTCTAAAGATATGCAGAGACACTAGAGGAAAGATGGTAGTCACTACTACTTTCACCACTGCTGCAAAACCATTCAGTGATAATATTCAGGTTGGACTTTTACTAGATTGAAAAATCACAGATGAGTGTCTCAGATTAACAGCATCAGGAAGAGAGCAAGTTATGAATACATCTTTCATTCACTGAGGTCCGTTTGTTCATTAGGAAAAATTTGTGCATAAACCCAGGACGTAATTAAAATCAAATATGCTTGAATCTGTATTTGTATGAATTTTGTTAAACATCTACTGAATTTAATAGTGAACTGTCTATGACAAATTTATAACCGTGCTACTTTGGGAGAAATCCTTCACTAGTAAATGGAAGAGAGTGCAGTGACTAATGGGGTTCAAAATAAATCTGTGCTGCTTGTTCTGGATGGTTGAAATCAAAAGAAAGCTTTTCACCACTTGGTGTTTGGATGTGCTTTGAAAACCCTAGACTTCCCTCTCTTTGATCCAATGAAATGAAGTGAAACATGTAGCCTCTAGGCAGTTTTTAGGTACTGAATGATCAAATAGATGCTATTAAAGTACAATTTGCTTGGTGAAGCCGAACAGAATGGATCTGCTAAAAAGTTACTGTGTATTTTGCAAACCACATAGAAGAGAAAACATTAAAAAAACTGAAATTCAAGTACATTTGTCCCATTAAATCAAACGTTTTTACTGAAAAAATACATGATCCACTGGTAAGATTCAAGAGACAAAATCTGCCTATGAAACTATTCTGGGATTAGAGCTAGCCTTGCATTGCACATAACACTACCTTGGATTAGACTCAGAATGTTTGGGTTTCTTGGCTTTTGTTTGTTTTGTTTTTAAAAGGAGGAGATCTGTATATACTGTTTTTCATAATGGAATTACAAGTTAAATCTATATGTTGCTTTTGGTTCATAAAAAGTTCTGGCTTCTATGTATGTATTCATTATGAATTAAGCATTTTCATAGCTGATATTTCTCCTCTAATTTCTTTTTTGTCTCATCTCTAATTTGATAGATTTTTGCTGCTCTACATGGATAATCATTCAATAAACGTCTAGGATTTGCAAACATTTTATTGAATGAAATGGCAGAGTTCCAAATAGCTACACAAGAGAAATACCTTAGAAATGTATTTATACAAATATTCCTCATTGTACTCTGTATTTGCTATGCTCTGATTATTTTATTACAGAAAAATGGACTTCATATATGACTAGTAGTTATTCAATCAAGTGGTAGGATCCCAACTTTCCACATAAGAATTTGACACAGGACAAAAGAGCTACACAGGAATTCACTGGAATTTGGCACTCTGTACAAGTTTGTATTGGAAATCACGGTACTTTTCCCTGCTTTCCTGTAGGTTTGGTTTTTTTTTTGCTCTGTACATGGTAATTTGAATAGTTCTAAGAAATCATGCACAGCTATATGTAGTTAGTAGTGTCTTTCTTGGCCTATGCCTCTTTAAATGTACAGCCCACTGCTAGTCTACAGTAGGAAAACTTGTGTGGTTGTTAAGAGGCAGTACACTTCAAGTGTTGCAGCTCCTGCTTTCTGACTATAGACATGACTACAAATAAACAGCAGATGAGTATGGTGTGCGGGGATAGCTGATACCAACAAAAGTATTATTTTCATGCTAAGAAGTGTATTTCATAAAGGAGAAAATGGCCTCAAATCAACTTTTACATTGTGATATAGAAAGCATAAATTTGGTCCATTGCTCCTGAAAAAAATTATGAACCAGCAAATAATCAGTAGTTTTACTTTCACAGTTAACCTGAGAGTCAATGAAAAATGTTTTAATTCTGTAGAAAATCTAACAGCTGAAAGGGTTTTCCATGAGTCCAGGAGATAACTTTTAACTGAATCTCCTAGAGAGAACAAGAACATGAAGAAAAAGATCTGAGGTTCTTGTAGGAAAAAAAGAATTAATTGCCAACACACCTTCCTTGACCCAAAACTTTTTTGGAGCAAAACAGGCACTTCTTCAGTTTGTGACTATTAAAAAAAAAATAAAAAAATCCTTCCTGTTGATTGTAGAAATCAGATTTTTAAACAAAAAGCCTGTATTTTTGCACTAAGACAACACACACTTCCCACTGCCTTCCAAATCGGTGTAGAAATAAGCAAAGATTACATCCCTCCTAAAATACTATCTTCCACCACAATCTACTCCATTCACACACCTCAGAAAAATTTGTTTGCAGAGAATAACTTCATCACAAACATACAGTGCTCAGTTGGGATCAAATTACATTTATTTGTAAATGTATCTTAGAACCCCGAAATCTCTGTTATTCAGATAAACTATTCCTAAATATCTTGACTTTTCCTATGATTCTGGGCACTTGTATATAAGTATCAGCACTAGATACCTTTCTTTTCAAAAAAGATTCATCAAATCAGATGCTGGTGCTCTTTTTCACTAACCCTGTGCTTCCAGTTCTGTGTAAGCTAAATATTCCCTATGTTTTGGATAAGCAGAACTGAAAATTTTGCAGTCACTCATAAACCTTTTTTTTGGAAAACACATCATTTTTCTTAATAATTGAAACCTGAAATAAACCGCATATACATACATGCGTTCATGGTCACTCAAAACTGAGTAAATACAGTATCAGCTGGATCAATTTGCTTTGTGGTGCTGGAAGCTTTTGAATCCCATTTTTTTGCTTCAAGAATATAGTTCTGATTTCTCAGATCTAATCTGTGATCTAATTTTCAGCAATACTTAAGTGACTCAGTAGCTCTAATCCTCTTTTAAAAACTGATTTAGCCTTCCAAACAGGTAATAAATAACATTAGTTTCATTCATTCAGCAGCTGACAGATTCTTCAAGTTGATGAGGAGCTGCCAGTGATCCAGAAAGAAAACTTTAAAAAAAACTATTTCAAACTTACTTAAATCTAAGCGTTGTTTCATATTACCCATAATGTGTAAAGCCAATAAATGATTCATAGTCTCTAAATTGCCCATGACTGGTAAATTCTGAGATTTGGCAAGTGATACTTGAATACTCAGGGTGTAAGTCATATCATTCTCTTCAACTAGGGCTAGCACATCCTGTGACTCTGATTAAAGGCTCCCTAAAAAGATACATTACTTGGATTGCATCAACTTCAGTATTTCACGGTTTTGTAGTAATAACTCACAACTGATGATCTTGATAGGCTGCCAACCATTTCTACTCTGAAAGGTCCTATTCTTATTAAAAGACTCATTTGCATCCTTTGTTTTCATCACTGATGTAAATCCTGTGGCTGAAGCTATACAGTGTTTACTCTGTGAGGAACTCAAACCACAGTCAAACACACTGAACCGCTTACAAACCTTGTCTTTCACTCATGTGGGTCAGAGCAATCATTTTGATTTTATCTCTCCATAGATTAATGGCAGTTTGCATTTTTATGGCTATTTTGCATGACTGCTTGATGAAAAACAGCACTAGAATACCTTCCTTGCCTGTCTTTACAGTAACTTTGTATTTCTTCTGAATTAAGAGAAAGTATGGAAGCTTCAGTTCCCAAAGATACCTTCTTAGAAGTTAGATGTTCGAATTTTATTGATTTCTATAGTATTTATGTATGCAAATTTTCTAATATTCTCCCTTGACTCTTTGCCTAAAGTTTGATCAGAAAAAAACAGTGGAAATGGCATTAGTGTGTAAACTAACCAGAGAGGAAAGTCTGAAAAATTAAGATTTTTTACTCCCTCTAAGTTAGCACAGTTGAAAAAATTGTTGCTGGGGAGAAAAATAAGAAAAAAAATCCACACTCCTTTCTTGTCACTGAGCTCTTAGGAGAACATTAGCTATAAAAAGCAAAACCAACATATTAGGTCAGTGGCACAACAAATTTTAAGTACAGAAGTGGTACTTTGTAAACACAGAAGCTAAAATAGTAGTTTAGAAGGAGCTACTACAAGCCCTCATTTAACTTCTGATGACTAAATGACAAAGCCAGTAGAGAATTAAAAAATCCTGGCATGGCAAATAATACAAACTGAACATCCTTTATGTTAAACAGGAAAATATTTGGATTAGTATTTTTTATTTCCTACTAAACAGAAGGAGCTTTTGGCTTTAAAAGGTCTTAGTTATTTGCCAAATACAGAAATAATGAGAGTAAAAGTTTGTATTGAACCTTTATCATGTAGTGAGGCATTTTATTTTATTTTAAACTGTCTGTTTCATGTATGCTTATATTCCAAATTAGCAGTTTGATGTCACCAATTACATTAACTTACTCAGCAGTACAATGCTGAGGTATCAATTAGAATACATTAGGAAATAAGAACCATGTCTAAGTTTGCTCTCCTGCTAAAATCAAATAAAAATGTCAAAGTGCTGCAATCAGACAGTTCAGATATGAATATTCATTGGCAACTGTTCGTGACAGATTTATGAATGCTTTCACCTGCTGGTGGAAAAACATTAAGTTGCAAAATAAAGCTATTAAAGTAAGCAAGAAGGAAAAAAAAAAGATGTACACAGATGGATGATTATCTTGGAATTATGCAATTCTTGCAAGGAAAGAATGGTTTTATTTTTCATATTATGAAAACATTTGGTTTATATATGCAGATTGTCAAGGTCTTAGCATTTAACTCTATCATCAGACACTGTTCACCAAACAGTAGTCCTGGTTTATGTGAAATGATGTGCACAGCTATTTAATCACCACCTTGTGGCAGAAACACACGCAATAGTAATTCTTCGAGAATTTTGACTGCTATGCTGACTGCTATTTTCCTAAGCTGTTTTAACAAAAGAGGAAATCTCCATTAAGAGAAGAGCATTTTTTCACCCAGGATAAAGGATTTGATTATAAATATTCTAATAATTAAAATGCATAGCACTGCTAGAGTGCTTTCAGCCTGAGGATCTGAAATTGCTTTTAATATATTAAGTCTCAGGATTTTTAAGAGGAAAGCATTAGCCCCACTTTACAGATGGGGAAAATGATGAATACAGAGGATAACTGATTAGTTCAATTTCAAAACAAAACATAGCATACAGGTTAGAGGCAAATAAAGTAATTCAATATTTTATTGATGGATTAAACAATGTCAGTGAGTTAAAGCACTATTTTAATGATTAATGCTGAAGAAGGGTCATGATCTAAAGCTTGTTAAAAGGTATGTAAGAAAAGTACTTTCCATTTGTATCATAGAAGACTTTGTTGGGATTTGTGTGGTACTATGTGATATAGCTTCATAGAGATAAAATCAGAAGTGAACACATTAAAAGAGATAATGTATCATAACAACAGTTTTTAATGAAATAACAAAGGGGAAGCTACATGTCCTGGTTTGAGAGGACTACAGAATGGGGAATAACCCAGACTTCCTGCAGTGGCAAGGTTTATCTGGCCCTGGAATAGAAATAAATGTAATTATAAAAAATTAATTAGTTTATGTAAAAAGGAAGTTTGAGTGGGCATCATAACAAGGATTGTATTTGAGAAAGAAAAAAGAAAAATAAATAAAAATAATTTACAAAGTGCTATAAAACAAGGACCAAATCCAAAGAGTGGAGCAGGTTTGAAAACATGGAAGATTCACAAAGGAAGCTTTGGTCTTTCCAGGGAAAAGTTTTTCAGATTTTTTTTTTCTTGCTTCAAACATTTATCCATATCTGTGCATGAAAGTAAAGACCACACTGCCTTGAAAAAGCTCATTTTATTAAGGCAGTCTAAACAAAGCATCACAAAAAAGCTAACAGAGACTCAAGTTAAAATATCTGGCTAACAGAGAAATTAGGGTGAAGTACACTTCCTCTTCCCCTAAATAATCTCACTGGGGGAAAACAAGACATTTGCTGGAAAAATTTACTCAGAGGGACTAAAAAGGGACCAAAATGAGTGATCTTGCATAGTGTTCATACAAGACAAATGTGGTGTGATCTTAAAGTAATCTTTGCATTTTTTTTTTTTGCAAACAGAAATTTGAGCTGTATCCTAAGGCGCTACCTTCCATGACAGATTTTTTCCTAATCTCTTTTTGATCCCATTTATGCATTCGCTGTTAACAACATCCTGAAGCAATAATTTACATAATTTAAAGAAAGAAGTAAGAAAATAATTTCCTTCTGTTTTAAACATGCTCCTCGGTAATTTTACTAGGTGTCTTCAAGATGTGATAGCAAGATTAACTTATTATTATGTACCTTTTCCCTATTGACCTTTCAATCTGTTTTCTAGGAACTGATCTTACTCCCAGGTGCATTCCCACTAAAGCCAGAGTATGATCTCATCAATCCACTAACATTCAGTAGTTCACAATATGTAAACTTTGTAAAATACAGGAAACACAGACATTCTTGAAAAACTAAGTATTTCATTCTGAGAAAGCCAAAAATAATGGCTGCAATTATAGATACCATCTACAGAATTAGAAGATACTGAAGAACTTGAATTTGCCATGTCCTAATTTTATGGAAATATTTAAAGAAAACTTATATCTGTCTTATGAGAAATTTGCTGAATTTGCAGTTGCAAGGAAAACCTGCATTCATACTGTAATTCTGCAGTAGGCAACAAGTTTCTTTTTTAACTGTATTTTGACCTTTACTGAGCACTCACTTTATGCAATCTTTATGTTTTGAGGAAAAAGCCCAGATCTTCCCACCATTTTACTCACAGTTGAAAGATTTTGGTAACTTGATCTGACCACTGAATCTCCATCATTCATATATAGTTAATTATTACATTTTTCCTTAGTAATAACTGGAACCAAATTATTTTTATCCTAATGATTTCATTCTTAGGACTCCTATGTGAGGTGGGTAAGCGCTATTATTTTGTGAAAGGCAAACAGACCATTTTTGGTCCTGTTGTAATCACTGAGAATATTTTCATTGACTTTAGGTTCTTGTTCTAATTATTCTTCCTATTATTATTCGAGACTGTCAAAGGCCAGAAATTAAACTCAGTTCTTGCATATTCCAGCCTGTCCCCAAAGCTCTCTGATAAAAATAATTAAATAAAACCCCATGTAATGGTCTGCAGAATAATTTCTCTCTCAGTATATTAAATTTATTAAGAGAGCAGGGTTTATTAAAATAGCCAATAGCTTTTAGCATGAGATGTGTTCTGGTTAAGTCCATAGCATGAAGTTTGTACATGTTTTGGCTTTTTTGTTTAATACAGCTACTTCAAAAGTTAAGTTACTTCAAAAAAATCTATGGAGACTTTTTTTTTTTTTTTTTAAGCTCTCTTCAAATTTTCTAAAATGCACCAAATGTGCACTTGACAGTTTTAAAAAACAAACAGGATACCATTCCTGGAACTTTTCTTCCAGAGCTGAAAACACTATCATGCAGAGACACATGGATAAAGTATTACTGCAGAACAACATGGTGTGTAATTGTATGTATGCTGAATATGCTCATTTTCTAATCAAGCTACATGACAACAGCTCTGACACATCTCATTAAAGATCTGTTTCCATACCATTCATAGTCTTGATGATTTTCAGATGCATTATGTTATAGATGGGTATGCAAATTTTAAAAATAGACTTGAAATGATGCTGCTATTTCAAGGCACGATAAATCACTCACCTTTCCTAAATAAGTTAGTTGTGTAGTGCTGAACAGCATTACAAACAAACAAGCAAAATTGTTTTAATTTATATTACTTAGAAATGTGCTGTTATGATGGATGTAACAACTCAGGAATTTCAAAGATAATATTCTCACCATTTTCTACAGTGGTTCCCAAAAGGAATTGTTTTGATATTTCAATAAGCCATGATCCATATAACTGCTTCTCATGACTGTTGTTCCCTCTTCAGTTTCATCATGATACATGATAAAAAGTATTCCTACTACAGGCAGTCTGACTGGTTTGACACACACACACACATAAGGGCAGGGACTGAAGTACAGAGTCCATAAACTGCATGGTCTGCACTCAAGCCCAGCATATGTAACTCAAACAGAGGCAATGGGTGGGCATGCTGCTCCTTTTTCCTAAGTGTACTTTCCCCAGAAAAAGGATGGCAACTGAACGAAAGATCAGAAAGAATGGATTGACAGGAAGCTGAACATGAACCAGCAGTGTGCCCAGGTGGCCAAGAAGGCCAATGGCATCCTGGCCTGGATCAGGAACAGCGTGGCCAGCAGGTCCAGGGAAGGGATTCTGCCCCTGTACTCAGCCCTGGTGAGGCCACAGCTCGAGTCCTGTGTCCAGTTCTGGGCCCCTCAGTTCAGGAAGGAGATTGAGGTCCTGGAGCAGGTCCAAAGGAGGGCAACCAGGCTGGTGAAGGGACTCCAGCACAAGTCCTGTGAGGAGAGGCTGAGGGAGCTGGGGGTGTTCAGCCTGGAGAAGAGGAGGCTCAGGGGAGACCTCATCGCTCTCTACAACTCCCTGAAAGGAGGCTGGAGCCAGGGGGGGGTTGGGCTCTTCTCCCAGGCAGCCATCAGCAAGACAAGAGGGCATGGTCTCAAGTTGTGCCAGGGGAGGTTTAGGTTGGATATTAGAAAGAATTTCTTTACGGAGAGGGTGATCAGACATTGGAATGGGCTGCCCAAGGAAGTAGTGGATTCTCCGTCCCTGGAGATATTTAAAAAGAGACTGGATGTGGCACTCAGTGCCATGGTCTGGTAACCGCAGCGGTAGTGGTCAAGGGTTGGACTTGATGATCTCTGAGGTCCCTTCCAACCCAGCTAATTCTTTGATTCCATGATTCTATGATTACCCAGCTTTCAATATTTTGCATTGGAGAAGCTATTGCTAAAAAGAGAGAAGGTAATGATTTTGGATGAAAGCTCACTAAATATTTCAGCAAACAAATAAAATTTTGAATTTGTCTTTGTATAGGAAAATTAATGTTGACACAAACGGTTTAAAGTGATGTGGAAAATGAATAAGATAATTTTCACTGAATCATGCCTAAAAAAGTCTTTCTCAAGCTATCTATTAGTAGTTCCACCATAAAAAATCTGGACACATTTGCCCTCATCCTTCTATTAACAGTTACAATTTTGTCTCAAATGTTATGAGTTCCTCTATGAAGCATATCCATACGGATGGAAAGATCAAAGGAAAAATTATAAATCTTTTTCTTCACCTGACCAAGGGGAATAAGCTCTAAAATGGGAAGTCAAGATTAAGGCTATTCAGATAAGGTGGCAGAGGTCCTATTTTGAGGACTGTAGTAGAAATCAAATGATGTAATTGTATTTTCACAGCCCCATTAGAGGAAAAGGTACCAATAGTTTTTCATAGTGATGTTTTGGTTAATGCCCACGTGTATAGCACAGAAACAAAACCAGGAGCCACTGGGTCAGCTCCTGCTTCATATCTTGAAACTCAGTCTTAGTTGACTTATTTGTATAAGGCCAGTCCCAGGCTCACAGAATATCAGGGAGGATTTGTAATTAAATTGAGGCTTAATGGGGAATCCCAAGTGAATCTAGAGCTGCCAAAAGGAACTTGATGGTTAACAGTGAGAACTGATGTCTTCTAGCCAGAAAACAGATGCTATATGAATAGTAACTTCCTCACACTTCTCTACTAATATGTCAACTCTAATATGGAGGAACAATTACAGGAAAGCAAAGATCCATTCTTACAGTCATTTACAGTCCTCACCTTCTAGTTTAAACTTTTGTTTCTACAATGGCTACTTGGAAACTGAAAATTTCTGCTCAGGTGAATATGAAAGCCTCTTGAGCTGAGGGTACTTTCTCTCACTGTCCCTCCTCTATGTTATGGGCCAGCTCCAGTTCACCTCAACAGGACCTGAGAATGATCCAGATTGCAGGGCTTTCTTATTCCAGTTGTAAAACTACAGCAGTAGTTTCTACCTGAACTGCCCAATCTAACAAAAAGAAGATGTAAATGACTGAGGAACTATATTCTGCTTCAAAAGACTTGACCTGAAAAGTAGCCCATGACTTCAAGGGACATTGGAATAGGTTGCTCAGAGAACCTGTGGATGCTCCCCCGATGGAAGTGTTCAAGGCCAGGTCAGACAGGGTTTTAAACAACTTGGAAGGTGTCCCTGCTCATGTCATAGGGGCTAGAAATAGATGATCTTTAAGGGCCCTTCAAACCCAAACCATTTAATGATTCTATGAAAATTGTTCTTAGGAATAAATAACCTGGGTATATAGAACCTTCTCCATCATTTTTCTAACCTCTCCAAATACAGTTATGGAGGTTTTATCCCAAAATATCCGTTTGTAAGCATTAAAAAACATAACATTGGTAAAAGCATGATAGTCAGACAATTATTTGATATCTCTAACGTTTATAAGTTGTCTCCTACCTTATGATCACCTCAGTGACTAGTCATTACAGGTAGAATAAATCTATTTAAATATGAAACAGCAAGTTATTTTGATCAGAGGATAAAAATAACATAACAAAACTCCTATTTTAATGGGTTGAAACTTCTTCCCTCTTTCCTCTCAAGTGTGGAAATTTCTATGCTTTCTTTCATCCTGACCCCACCAATCTATTGCACACTATGCTTGAGAGACAGGAGGAAATAACAGCTGGACTTTACCTCCCTAAGGAAAATTTTACTGCTGATGGGCATTTTTTTTTTTTCTATCACATCAAATATTTATATTGGTTCAGCATAGCTGGACATCCAGGAAGAATGATGTTGCCTGACTGTTTCATGTTTGCCACTTATATTGCTTTGACATATCTTGACTTTTTGGCCCAATTTCATCCATCTTACTATTCTTCATTTGTTGTCTATGTTCATCTAAAACTAAGTCTAGAACATCTTGAGGTCATTAAGGAGTATAAATCACAATTACAAATTTACATAATGTGTCAGTGTGTATCTGGCATGCCCTCATGGAAAAAGGGTTGCTAGAAAGCTCTAACACCACCCACACTTTCTACAAGTTCACTTTAAAAAGGCATAGCACATGACGTTGTTACAAGTTTCTATGGTTTTATAGCTTGCAGAAAGTTTGCAATGTATTTTCTTAGCAATAGAATAGACCTGTACATACACACTCAAATTTATATCAAGTCTACTTTAGGATATTAACATTATGAAATGTTGTCACACTAGTAAATGAAAAATGAATAAACTCATAAATTAGCTCAATAAAATAAGTGTATTAAAGAACCACTTGCTCACAGACTATATTATGGTTAAAGAAAAACAGAAAAGCAAGACAGTAACTGAATAATGAGAACAGACTACATTTATCCTACCCAGCTATAACAATTTATTCCAATTTGCTTTGTGTCTGTAACATAGATGGAAACTTGTCTCCATATTTTCTAAAAGCAAAAGAAAACTTATCCTTCTCCCTCCCCATATTTATATTTATTTGCCAAAACATTGCCTTAGTATTTTGTCTTCAAAAACTTTTACTTACTATATACATAAAACCCCAAAACTTGGTGATTTTTTTTTTTAAATCCTCATAAGCAATCTAAATTTTTAACTGAATTTTTTTAGAAAGCAGAAATTGCCTTGCAGGTTTGAATCAACTTGAATGTAATCAAGATAGGGAAAAGGAATAGTTATTTGTGCTGAATGATGACATTTCATTACAGAAAAGGAGAAAGATTAGACTCAAGGCAGAAATGCATACAGAGATATGTTTGTCATCAAGGAAAGCATTTGCAGATGGAGGTAAAGTTGGGGAATATAAAGCATAGAACAATAGGCTCCAGGGAAATTTTTCTAAAGGAACATGTTCAGTATCACTGTTATTTCTATAGCAGCTAATCAGTGAACAATAAATATTATAAGCAGCAGAGAACATTATTCTCATCCCAGGGGTAGTGAAAATGTCTGAGTATGATGCTATATATGCCTAGAAAACCCCAAGATAGCTACAGTAAAGAGGAAACTGTACTTCTGTGTCTCCTCCAGAATTCATTTGAATAAGTCTAATATAAATGTTTTTTATTTTTCACTGTGAACATATATTTATTTCTAGTCTATTTTGGGTGAATAATCAATTATATAATGGGAGGGGAATAAAATAAATACTTGCTATTAGTATTTTTTAAATTTATTTTTTAAATTTATTTTTTCCCATTTTCTTCATAGATACTTCACTGCATATGACTTTCATGTTAGAAGTAAAAGAATCGTAATTACATAGCCAAATGAAGTCCTTATACAATTTCAATATAACACTTTTCTAGACTGTAGTCGGTCCAAATATTTATCTGTTAAGTAAATGACCAATGACTTTCCTAAGTTAGAAATACCACACTACAATGTTTCACTACAATTTAATGAGCACACAAGAGAGAATGTTAATATGTGTATTGATTCAAGAAAAATGCATGATGAGTACCCAAGTAATTGTGAATACTCGCAGAGATGATTATAACAAACATACTGTTATTGAAGCAGGATAGTCTTGTAAATAAAGTACATTGTTGACACTGAAAAGTGGCAGGGCTTAGCTCTTTGATACAATCTGTTTGTGCCTTAGCACTGCCGTTCTGTGAAATGAGGAATGCTGAGAAAATCCCATATTTCAGAGTGTCCTAGCAGAGCACTGCTTACATCTGTTTGGAGTCTTAGTCCCATTACTTTTGAAATTCTAATACATTGCACTGAGACACATTTAAGATCTCTCTTGCTGTTAAACAAAAAAAGACAATCATGGACTCATAGAACTACAGAACTGTCACAGTTGAAAAAGACCTCTCAGTTCACCCTGTTCAACAGTCCACATCCCCTCCCCCAGTAACACATATATTTATCAATAGCTGTATCACCCACTGCGGCATGTCCTGAAGTGTCTCATTTATGTGATTTTTAAATACTTCCAGGGATGGCAATTCCACCACCTCCCTGGGCCTTCTGTTTCAACAATTAACTACTTTCTTGGTAAAGAAATTCTTCCTCGGATCGAGTCTAAACCTTCCCTGGTGCAACTTCAGGTCATTTCCTCTTGTCCCATCATTGCTCACTTGAGAGGAAAGAGGCCAGAACCCACCTCCCTACAGCCTCCTCTCAGGTAGTTGTAGAGGGCGATAAAGATCCTCTGAGCCTCCTCTCCTCCAAAGTAAACATTCCCAGTTCCCTCAGCCTCTCCTCACAGGGCTTGCTCTCCAGACCCTTCACCAGCTTGGTTGCCCTTCTATGAACTTGTTTCAGAAGCTCAATGCCCTTCTTCTAGCGAGGGGCCCAGAACTGAGCACGGTACTCGAGGTGTGGCCTCACCAGTGCCGAGTACAGGAGCACCATCACTTCCCCTAACACAGCAGCAATATAGTTTAAGAACACTACTTTTCCATTGCCCTTCAACTCCTAAGCTAAAATACATTTTAGCATGTTCTAAGGAGGTTACTAGCCTGTTTTTTGCATCAGCAAAGATATTCTAGTGTACTACTGTTTACAAAAAATTTAAAGTTGCTGTAATAGCATGTATTCCAAATAACTACGTGACTTTAGTGTGAAATCATTCTATGTCTTAACACATATGCATATCTTGCCCCTAGTTATGATATGAAAGAAATTAAATGCTAATAGCAATAACAAAAGATTAGAGAATGTTCATTAGAGCAAGAGAAAGAAATACTAGAGAGCTTCTCTGAAGAGCTGCAGGTTTGATGTGATTAGCTAGTCATAAAAGGTATAGATTCTGCACAGACTCTATGTTTGATAGGGATCTGGCTAGCCATAGCAGTGACATATTTGAAAAAGTCAGGGGCCACACAAATAAGCTGCTCAGTGGTAGCAATCTTGATGCACTATGGTTCTCTCAGTTGTTGCCATAGGATTGATTTTGAGGATTCAAGAGATTATCCACCTACTGATATCTGTAGTCCAAGAATAACATTAAAATACACATAAATACTTGCCGTGTAACTGAGCTTTCTGCCAAAGAGAGAATATTGCTGTAAGGGTGACAGATTTGAACTGCTGCTTTGTTATCTAAACACGGCAAATACGCAGCTTCCCATTTCTCAACAAGAAGTCATTTTTGTTTGTAAAATAGTGTTCTGCCTGTATCAGTTATTTAAATTTCTGAGATGCATTGGCTGCTTGATGTAGTGCAGATGACATACAACGTATAGGTGATTTTGCCTAACCAAGTGGATGAAGCTATCTATCAGGAAAAAGCCTGTAAATACCTACATGTGCACATCAAGTTTGCTTGAGTCTGATCCTGTCTTTAACATTTACTGCAGTAATCCTCGAGCTCGGGCACAAGTTACACAAGCAATAATTTTGAGACTGTTTCCCTCCTGAGAAATGGATCCTAACTGCTGCTACCAAGAACTGCAGAAACACAATGGAGACAGCAGGGATAAAAGTGTTACGATATAGAGGAGAGGGGCAAGGCTTTTTCTGCATTTGTTCAAAGAACTGGCTGGAGGTGGCCAGAGGTGCAGTAGGCTGGAGCTATTTACACTGTTTTTAAAAATTATTACCACTGACTATAGAAGCATATGCCCACAGTCCACTTGAAAACCTAAGGATGCCTTTTCCTAAAGAATAATTTCTCAGCAGCGTAGTCTGGCCATATATTTTGAAGGCCTCTCTAAAAGAAATCTATTTCTATACCTACCTACAGCACCTCTTGCGGGGGCCAGTAGATGGTGGTCAGGACTCTACAGTGCCATACCAAGGCAATACAAATTCAAGGAGACCATCCCTACACTGCAAATGGTTCCTTGAATTTAGATGCAGCTCTTGGCTCATCCTCACACCCTTAGGGATAACCTAAGTCATGCATAGCAGGGCCTTAGAACTTCACCAGCATCGTCACATCCAGATTAAGCATTGTTAATGTAATTTTCTTGCGAGTCATTCAAATCTCTGAATAGTGCAGGACAGGAGAGGTTCTTGGGCACTGTGTTCTGGCTCTGATCAGAAGAGGGAATGAACCTTCACAACTCCTTGTCACCATCCCTAGAGGGACACCCTGGCTGCCCCTGCCCCACAGTCATTCACCAGCACCAGCCCTGGGCCACCCAATGTACACAAAGGGCTTGTCTGCTCCTGAGAAGGATGATTGGGGAGGCCTCCTGGAATGCTCTCCTTGGGTGCATTGCAAATGGACTGCAATTGAAACTTCAGGACACCCTTTCTCAGTAGTTGCAATAGCAAATACTTCTATCATTGACTACTCCCGGTAGTGGTTAAAGTAAAAAATCAGCCGTGGAAACAATGGTTGTTTCCAGAAGACTCCCAGTAGGGTCAATCTTAACTACATAAATAAATATTCACACTAATCTCTAAAAACACATTTTTCTCTGGGTGGTAAAGACCAATATTTAGCATTGCAAAAGATAAAGTCTGTGTAAGAAATATCTTAATAGATGCCATTTTTAACTGCAACTATCATATGGGAATATCACTCTAAAGCTTGCAAAATAAAAGCAGCAGCTGTAGACACAGATTTGCATATGCCATTTAAACCTTACTGTGGATGAATCAAAATTCTTTAGGAAGCACAAATAATCCCCTAAGAACTACAGTTCCCTGCAAGAGCATTGTCCAGTACCTTCCTCTCTCCAACTCAACCTTGACTGTGTGATGGGTTGCATCAACCAGCTGTGATGAGGCTGCAGGCTGGTAGAGAAAGCCACTGTTCCTGACATTAATGCTGCAGCTAATTGCAATGTGTATGGCATATGCAGCAATTAGCTGCTCCAGCTTTGGCTGTGTTTTGATGTGCAGGTTTTGATCTTCTTACCAGTCCTCAGTCTTTTATATCAGATGTTGGAGTTGTATACCTTTGAGCTGTGCAGATATCAGTAGGCCAAAAAGACTCAATATCTTTATTTTTTTCTTCCTCCTCTGTGATATCTCCATGAATCAGCCTTGCCATATCCTTTTTATTTATGTGAAGATAGAGGCACAAAAATGTTGATTATCTTCTATAGAATATGAATTTTGTACTGTTACATTGCTACAGCTTTTTCACACCTAGTAAAAAGCACTAAATGTGTAAAAAAAAAAAAAAAGAATTATTAGAAGTGGATATTTGCTACAATTCATTGTTATCTGCTCTTTCTAAATATGCAATTTTTTGATGAAAATGCCATTTAGTAGCACTTCACTACAAATTCATTTCAGAATCTGGTCATTATATGGTCAGGGTTGCTAAACATTACACTGATGTTTTAATGATTGGAGCTGCTTTACAACAGTGACACTAATGTTAAGAGGCAAAGAGGCAGATGCAGTGAAAACTCATGGTATGGTTCTATCTCTGACTTCATGTAAGTTTTCCAGAGGAGAGAGAAAATATTGCCAATAACATTTAATGAACACTCATGGCCTCATTCTTAGTGGAGAAAAAAATTGATTTAAAACTATTCAGGACTCTGACATGTCAGTCATGCCTTTTACAGTAGTTATATTAAAAATTTTATTTCTGTTGGTACAACGGCAACATATTTTTCTGAGCTCAAGGCATTATAAAAATAAGTAACACCTGGATGAAAAGTTTTGCCTGAACACAAAGAAGGTACTCTTAGGCACTGGAAATTCAGTCTGAGTGTGGATGAAACAAAATAGTTATTTCCTGTTTTAGGTTGAAAATGCAGTTGTTCATCCTTTCCTAAATTTATTTTGTTGTATGTCAAATGTATAAATAGGCTACCATGTGCATTAATTCTGTCGCTGTTCCTTGGACAGAGATTCCAAGCATAATCTAAATTTTTCTTTGCACTTTTGTATTATCTTCTAGTTTTATGCTAATATATGAAAATCATCAGTCTTATTCTCAAGTCCAGTCATTTTCATTTCAGGTGAGTTATCAGTTTGATTAGATGACTGAAAAATTTTATAACAGTTACTAAGAAATCCAATCTGAAAACGGAACAGTGTCTTGGAGATCCAGGACAAACCGTGTTTTTCTGAATATAGTCCAAAGGATATATGCCCTACATAAGTAAAGCATTCTCCTACATACTTCTAAATCTTCTAAGAGGTAAAGGTTTAGCTTCTACAATGGAATAATAAAAAGAAATAAAAACAGTTTTATAAATTTAAAAAAGTAATACTAGAGCAAATAAAATTGTATTGCCTGTGCCATGTATGGGAAAAGCATAATTGTCTTAACAGCAGATTCAGTTATTGGCTGCTGGACAAAAGTCTTTCAGAGATTTTTGCCTTCTGACAGAGGCAAAACTAAGGGGGGGAAAAAAAAAAAAAAGATTTTTGAGCAAGGAAATTTTGGGAATTTATATTTGCACTAACATGAAAACTCAAGAAACATTTGTGGAATTTTCTAATCAACCTCACACACTTGAAAGACGCCAACTACATTTAAACTACACAAGAATTTTCAACCTAATCATTATAATCTAAACACTTCCTTTTCTCCTTTGTAGTCTTGAAACAAGTCTCTCAGTATAGAGCAGAGATATTCTTAATAAGTGGCCAACATTTGCTGGTGTATAAGCACAAGACCCTTAAAATTATTCCATGGGAAGAGATAAACGTAACAAATTGTTGCAATGTAAATGGTGTTTCCATTTTTCTCTCTTGGATGAAATCCAGATTGCTTACATTGTGTGTATCACAAATGAAACTGAGAAGTGTATTTTGGGCTCAAAATAGAATTGATTGTTCTGATAATGCTATCTGGTTTGCTCCTGTTGGACCATATTTTGAAGCAGGAGTAGTAGCTTTATACATTTCTTTCATCAATCAGCCCTGGTTTAAATGCAATGCTTCTGAAGAGAGTAGATCAAACTGGCATTGCCAGGTGTTAATCTCCGGTTGTTAATACTTCAGCTGTAATTCAGGTTTAAGTACTATTTTCCTTCAACAGGGAAGTGATCAAAAATCTTTGTTAATGTGTTTTGTTGGATTTTTTCCAAGTAACTTTGTGACTGAAAACTCTCTTACTGCTTTTTACCATGAATATAGATTTCACGTTAAAGGTACAGAGAAGAAAAATGGCTATCTGGACATAAGATAATCTCAAAAAATAAAGGAAAGATAAATCTTAAGGCCCATAATGCTGCAAATTTTTTATGTATAGGAATGTAAAATTTATGAAAGGCAGATTAACTGAACACACAGATTACCAACGTGTGCATTGTGTAACCAAAGAGAAACCAATATTTTGGGGTGGTAGGACTCCCTTTCTACCACTAACTCTTACCCTACTCTTTTACAGATACAGATAATAATTTGCAATTATCTGTGAAAAGAAGGGATAGATGTGAAAATCCTGTTACGTGAATTTTCAGAATTTAAGTATGTAAACATAAAGAGTAAATTTTACTGTGTGCATCATCCAAGGCTACACTACCACGACATGCATATTGCATATCACTACCACACTATATGGTATTGCATGACATACACTTCAATACTTAAGTATTTTGATCACCTCAAGCATGCATCTAACTATAAAAGAACCTGAAAATATTTTAAAAGGCCTGATATGTAGACTTCCATTTTCTCCACAGTGTATGTTGGCTGGCATTCCAGGCTAAAACCAAGTAAAATAGTAAGAATATATAGATCTGTGTATTCTGTAGAACAAGATTTCTTCATTCGACATCTCTATGTGTGAAACATAAACCCACCTGAAAAGAGTAAAGCTTTTTTGTTCAATTTATGTGGAAGTAATACAATTGCTACCCACAGGTTTTTATTAGTGCCAGCAAACTGATTAAATACAAACGAATTCATCATTTTTGATTAAACATATTTATTGAACTCTTCACATTCTAGAATTAATAGGATTAATTACATCTATATCCTTTTCTGAACTTCTAGATTCAGTTTCAATCACTGCAAGCCTATATCAAGGTTTTGATATAAATCAACTGATACTTTTCAAGACAGCTTTCCTTCAGACTAGACTACATCTTCTTCAATAGGGGCTTTCTTTAAGGGTATTTTAACTGATCAGTAACTGTAACCTAAATTATTTTGCTATTTGCATTAGATCTGAGGCTTAGGGAACTGATGAATCTGGGTTCCACAGTGGTAGATTAAATTTGACAAGTTACATTTTTCTCCTGAGTTCTTGAAAAGGCTGAAACAAACTTCATTATATGAAAGAATTTGTCAGTTTCACCAGAAGTCATTTTCACCTGCTTTTACAACTTGAATAAGATCTTACTGAGCAAAGAAATCTAGCTTGTGGAAAAAAAAATAAAATGTTCCTTTGTTCACAGGTCATGTGCCTATTTCACTCTGCTAGGAAATGATTTATGATATTTACCCAACTGAGAAGCTAAGGCATAGTCCTTGTCAGTGCTTCATCTGCCATAGGTTTCTCCTAGTTTCATAAGATGACTAAATCTATTCTAGTAAGAGTGCATTTCCTGTCGTTGTATCAAGTTTATTATTTTGTTAAAGACGTGTTAGCTTTAAAGTTTTTTTTAAAACCCTTGTTTGCTCCCTGGGAAACAGCTTTATATGCTTCATTATATATTGCAACCTGTTCTTTTAGTTTCTCTTCCATTTTGCATTACATATATTTACCATTTCTAGGTATGCTGTTCTCAATAAATATAAGAATAGAAATAGAGTGAGTCTTAGTGACTAGCAAAAATCATAATAAAGTTAAAAAAGAGGAAATTAAAGAGAGGGAATTAAAGTATTTAGCTTGGAATTAGCTAGGTGTATTACTAACTGATAAAAACAACTGCAGCAAGTATGTAACCAAAAAGTGAACTTTGGGACAAAATGCTCTCTCCACTGAGCTTGTGCTGGCATGCTGCTATTGGAGCTGTTTCCACAGGTGGAAAGTGATATCTTCAATAAAGTTTGTTCATGCAACAACGTTGATGTAGAGTATAGAGTACTAAAAACACTATGGTTGGGTATTTTTATTAATATTTTAAGACCAAACTATGAACGAAAGCCATCAGATGCTGATCTTAAAATGCTCCCCTCTCTGGGGGTGGCAGTTAATTCTCTGAATGTGAACATGAAAATGTTTTTAGTTAATATACATACACACAAAACCATACATACACTACACATAAAGAAAATGCATTGTGCAGTAATTTTAAGGGTAATCCCTTAAAATCTGGTATTGATAGGGATACTGAGTTAAAAACATTTCAGAATTCTCTAGAATGCAAAACTATGCATAGAATAATCTAAGAGGGGGATAGACAGCACACTTGCAATGAGTAATAATAATTTACTATTAAACAAGAAAGACGCTTAATGACTTTTATGCCTCATTATACAAGACAGACAGCAAGAGAATGAAGAATGGATGCAATTTTAAGTGTCATTTTCCTTACACAAAGTATCCAAATAAAAACCATCAATACATAGAGAACTCCTATCTCAGGCATAGCAGACAGGATGTAGTAGTAGTTTATAAACAGTCCAAAATAAAAAATAATCTAAATGTACTTTCTCTTTGGCTGCTCCCTTGACTTGCCCATTTTCTTACACAAAACACTTAATACTATCTCAGTTTCCTATTTACCAAATGGGTATAATAATTCCCAACTACCAAGAAGAGACGAGATCCATAAATAATTATCAGTTGAGTTGCTACTGTTAGCTGGGAAGAGATAATTGAACCTATGCAGGCTTTGAAAGGAACAAAACTAATGGGTTCAAGGCTACTTGCAGCTTCAGGTGCCATCAGCCTGAATCAGCAGCAGAAAGCAATAAATAGAGTAAAAAGGACTGAGATGTGGGAGGAGCAGAGTGCTCTTTACTTTGACAAAGACTCATTATGCAACTATAAGAACTATATAGATTTTTTTAAGAAATCCTGTTTATAAACAAGGCACCATCAGCAGTGGATTCAAGCCTTTGACAGTTTTTCTAGACCCTTAAAATATGTACCTCACTTGCCAAAAGAAATTGAGATTTCATAAAGCAAGGTGGAGGGAAAAAAAAAAATAAAATTGTAATTTAGCTTGGCAAACCAACTGGCAATTTCCATTGTTCTCATTATCTGAGGAAGCTCTGATGTTAGGGCACTTTCCAGAACGTGAGCATTGTTCCAAAGAGGTTGCATTTGAAGTCTGTCAAAAACTGAATAATGGGCATGGCATGTCTGAAATATTCCTCTCATAAAGGATAACTTTGACCTCTGCATGAGCCAGGATCTCTTCAAGAAAGGAAGTTTGGCAACTAAGACAAATAAAGCTGAAGAGAAACACTGGGTAGTGCAGGGGTGGGAGAGATATGAAATTGTTAGAATTGATCCACAAACACATTTACAGAGGGTAACTAAGCCCTTTCATTAGGATGATTTGCTTCCCAGGCTTCAAAGAGGCACCTGCCAGAGCTGCCACTGGTCCTGTGTGCAGTTGTAATGAGACTCAAACATCAACACAGACAAAAATAATAGTTATAAGAGGGGAAAGGGAAGGAAAAGGTTCCCTTGTGATTAAGTGAACAAAGCCTCAAAATTTAAGTTGGATAGCTGGAGAAAGGAGAAGGAAGGGAAAAGATGTTATGATAATATACAGCAACAGAAAATCCGGCTCTTTGACATTCTTAGACAAAGAATCTCAGTTATCATATAAGAAAACATTTTTAGTTTTCAAAGTGAAATTTATATGATACACATCAGATAAATACAAATGAAAATGGCATGAAGACAGAAGGGACAAGTGAGCATGACCACATAGAAGTAGGGACAGAGCCCTTCCTCACGTTACTTACATAAATATGCCATGGAGAACTAAAAACTAAGCCATAAATAAAATTTGTATTTTTAATAGCAGGCTTGACATTCTTCCAGACAGAAATTAGTTTAGAAATAAAAACAATAAAAAAGAGTCTTTTTTTTTGTCTGCTTGATTTAAAAAAAATTATATAGTTATACAACACTAGTATTATATGCCAGTGCAAAATTCTACTTTGTAAAGAGTGCACTAGGCCCCATTTTTTAAGTATTGGAAAACAGATAAAAACTTGAAAAAGCTTTGAAGACCTAATTTTAAGACTTGCTATGAGTCTACATATATTCTTCAAGTATAAACATCTACACAAAAACATAGCAGAAGAATGTGAATCCTTGTGTATTGTTTTCCTCCTGTAGCATTAAATATATGAATATCAAAGCTACTTTCACACAGCATCCAGCAGTTCCTCCTTGAAAAAAGGTCAAAATTATCTAGTGAGTAATTGCAGCTGAATTTGTGGTCAGAGAGTTCTTGAAAGAAACAATAAGTAATAAGATCTCAGTACACAGAAATCTAGCCTAAAATGAGGGGCTGAAAAACCCCAATCATAACAGCTTCACATTACATTCATTGTGTTTCAGGTCAAATATCCATGCAGTAAACCAAATATGGACTATAGCACCGTGTATAATAAAACATATACCACAGCAATGTTTGAAAAATTGTCACTGTAACTCCCCTGTGAATGTCACACCTCATAGCACTTGGTGTGACTGCTAGGACATCAGATGCACATGTGCAGAGAAGCACTGAGAAGTGAGACAGAGAGGAAGAGGAGCTGTAATAGTTTCCTTTTTGCTGGCCACCTATCTGCCTGCCTGCTGCATTTTCCTGCTGGTTTTGAAGCTGTTTACCCAGAGCTCAAGTCCCAGTTTGACATTTCCATGTACAAGAGATCAGATGAAGGACATCTACTTAGGACTAAAGTCAGAGTGGTCAAGGAACAAATTCAGACAAAATGGTATTGCCTTGGAACACTTCAGTTGAGAAATACCCCTAAAATCATATCTATCATTCACAGATGTGTAGCAGTGAGAGAGAAGTCCAGGTTGTGATAGTAACAACTGAATGGCATAAAAACTATTCTGATATGAACATTTATGATGATTATGGATGCCAATATCTCACCGTTTCCCACTATAGCATATTAAAGGCACTGGGATTAAGAATGGGAAGAGAAAATTAGGAAGAATGAAAAGGAAGATTTTAATTTTTTATGCTAACTGCTTTCATTCTTCCCTTGTGCAAATGGATTAAGATATATGGTTCATCAATAAAACTCTTGAGCTTGTTTGTATCTGGTCTGGGAACATACAATTTCACATAAAAATTTACTTCCAGCTTTAATGCATGGTAAGACCTTCCACTTGATTCCCACAATGATGCTTTCCTTTTCTGTAACTAGTGCCTAGTAAAAGTTCATGTGAAATTTCTTGTCTAGTTTCATGCTCTGCTACACCTTAAGTCTTTGTTAACTCTTCTAACTGCTATTATGTGCATTCTAGATTTTGACTTTATATACTAGAATGAGTAAAATGTGCAGGCAAAGTTGAGGAAGCAGTCGTTTAGGTTTGGTAAGAGTTCATTGACTAGGTAGGTGGCTATAATACTATTTGCTTGTAGGATAGAGAAGATTGCTGCTGGATTTTCCTGTTGCTCAGTTTTACCAATAGCAAAATAAATTATTTATTTGCCCAGGGCAAAACTGATCACGCAAAAGTGAAAAGGTTTTTTGTATAATATCAAGTATAAGACCAGTAGAACAATACTGTTGGAGGCAAGTGAAAGAGTGAAATGACTGCCCTAGTTGCACATACTAATGAAAGAGCTGGGGTGTCTTCCCCATTGTTCATGCTGAACTTCCCAAGTGTACTGTGCCACTTTTCCTTTAGTACATAAATAATATAATCGACCTCAGTTGTTTTTACTGTGTTTCTTGATTTAGATACAGAACTACATCTTATGGTTGAGGCCATAAAATTTTATTAATTTAATCTAAAACTTTACAAAGGAATTCTCCAGAAAAGGTGCTATTGCAATAAATCATGCTATCCAAGTTAAATATTCCAAACACTCCTGATTTAAAAACCCCAAATGTTTCTGCAGCTTGCTAGCTCTCGATCATGATGCTGCCTTTCCCTTTGCTGGTATCATATTCCTTTTCAAAGCTATGAGAAGGAAGGAGAGATAAAGGAGCTGTTGTCCAAACAAAGAAAGAGGCCTGAGATCCTTGCTCCCCTTCTATTTAGGGCTAGATAAGGAATATTTGTGGATGTAAGTTACATTCTTATCAAAAAAACATACACAAAACAGGAAAGGTCCTTTTATTTAAAAATGACTAAAAAAATCTCTTTCCGCCAAAAAAAGAAAAAAAAAAAAATCATACAAAGACTATCTCCCACAGAAGCCATGTGTTTGTGTTTTTTGTTCATCCTTGTTCATGGTTTGCAACCTGCCAAATTTAGATGATACTTCTAGAAATAATCAACAGAGAAAAATTAATCTGCTCCTATGAAAGTAGGCCAGAGAAACTGACCAACTCAGTCCAGAGTCATGGATTCTAGAAAGCCTTGCATAGAGGAGAAAATAAATAACTAAAGAGGGGCAAATTCCTGGTGGACTTAAATTAAACAAAGACTGTGCTTAAAACGATTCCAGGAGATGGCCAATATAAACACCCTGCTGCCTGAACTCAGAGTACCTAGGATGGAACTTTTAACTCCAAACACACAACATCTGGCTCATTTAGTGAAGAGGGCTGAATGTCAGTGTCAACTATCCTTTACAAACCACATACTGAGTTTGCCTAAAACTTTGGGAATGCAAATATGTTCTATTAGTCTTTCCTGCATCTGGACATGAAACTATCTTCGAAACAGAGATATAAAATATTAGTTATATCTAGTCACATAACATTAGAAATAAATTGGCTGTAGTAATAAAAAGATGATCTACAAATTAAGAAAATAAGTGAGCAACAGCAACAGGTATTTGTCAAGAATGAGTTTTGTCAAAGACAATCTCTTTTCCTTTTACAACACAAAAATATGATTTTCTTGGGGAAGAAGCAGTAAACACCATATGCCTTGAGTTTAGTAAAGCAGTATCTCACATGCCCCTTTCTGTAAACAAGCTACAAAACTTGGTCTACATGAAACCACAAGGAAAAGGTTGCACAGCATAGTAAATCTACAGAAAAGGATCTGCTCAAGTGAGTAATTCTCAGGATTTCACTTTAAATCAGAAAGAAACAGAATCAAGATGGACTCTGAATGCTCTTTAAATCATGATAAATTTGTGTTTGATTCAGACAAGAGGGAAAGAAGCATGACACTATATTTTATTCCATTGTTTCTGATTAGAAAAATGAATTATTTAGAAGATAATCTGCAAGAATACATGATTACTAACACAAACATATGTCATCTACTCATAACAGTGTTTTTAATTGAAATTTCTTCCGCTAATATGCCAGGAATCATTTGATTTGCAGATTGCACAAACAATAAACTTGGAATAAAGTCTCCTACACATCCTGCATTTGACTGTCAAACAATTTACTTCTCTGGCAAGATATTTATGGAGAAAAATCATATTCTCCTCACAGATATTGCATGGCATCTACTATTATCTGGAAACAGGATCATTAAAATTTTGTCAGAGAAAGTTTCTGGGTTGAAAGTTCAGTATTTGATTCACATATAATAATCAATGCATTCTTTTGTTTTATAATGTAACCATCATTCAACCCACTTATCAGTACACACATTACATTTGTTTGCATTATATTACTCCTTTTAGGAAACGTGTATTTACTTTGTCTAGCTTTGATATGAATCAACATAGGCTTAAAGCAATTCATGGAAGTCTTTAAAAATATCCCTTCCATCAAACCTTCACAGCCAAAGGAACCAGCGAACATTCAACTCCATTTAAAGTGACAGAATAAAAAAAAAAAAAATAAATGTGTTTTTCCCCAGCCTGCAAATAGACCATGGAACTCCATGATGCAGAGTATTAGAAGCAAGATGTAAACATTTTAAAAACTTACTGTTTGGATACCAAGTGTCGTATCTATTGTACTGACGCTACAAATGCAGAGCTTAAATCAAATGAGATGCTCTAGGTTTTAAGCCAGCTTCCAACAGATAGAGAAAAAGACCACGTGCATCTCATACCTTCATGCTAGGAAGGTCTCACATGTTTCTCTGACTAGTCTACTACTACTCTCTGTCAAACCCAGGATGCAGAAAAAGTGGGATGCAGAGCTGGCCTATTGTTCCTATTGCTGACACATGGCTGGGAGCCGTGCAGCCGCCGCTGGCTTGGCCATTGCTGGAGCTTCTGAGCAGAAGCACTGGTTCAAGAGCAGGCAATGTTTGTCTATGATGAATGAACCCACAACAACAAAAGCAGACGTTACTTTAGGCAAAATTCTTGGTCTTGGATGTCTAAATAAAACCACCTATATTTAATAATGAGTGTTTAAACCACTAGCCTGGTTTTGTTTGTTTGTTTGGGGTATTTTGTTGCTTTTTTTTTTTTTAATTTTTGGTTTCTTTTCTTAACCTCACTTGGCTTCAATTAAAGGTATGATATCTGTAAAAGAAAGTTAAACACACTGAATTAGCTCACAGCAGGTTTATAAAGCATGATTATGCTTCAAAAGGTTGACTGAAAACTCATAACATAACCAGGAAAATTATCTTCTTAGTGCACATTTAGTTTTTGATTACTCCCCCAGTGACAATGAGAACTGACTTCTGATGAAACATTTGCTTCCAAGTTCTGTTGCCATCTCCATCAATCTATTTGATATTTCCAAAGTGCCAGTGCATTTGGATGCAGGTTGATGTCCTATCCTTGTGGTCATTTCAACACCTTTTTCATATAGCCTTACAGAAAAAAATAAGAAAAATTCAAGAGAGTGGAACACATTTCAAAAAATAAAATAATGAACATTGTTCCTTTTTCAACATGAGTACTATAACTCAAGAGAATTGTGACAGCAGAAATCAATAATTCATCAACAGCTGAAAGTGGCACACAGTGAAAAGGGCATGTATACATAAAAGTGGAAATTTGTGTGGTTGTAAAGAGTCTGAAAGGTAGATAGTTGGACTGCAGATAAAACAACTTTAGAACAGCAACTGAAAGAGTTGCTTTTCGATATCTGTTCTATTGCAAAGACTTTATATTCTGTCCAGTTTATTGCTTTTCTTCACCCGACGATAAAACATTCAGCATTTAGATTACTATGGGTATTCAGAAAGATCCACAATGATAATTAAAGTTGATCTTGAGAGAATTAAAAATCTGCAAAACAGAGTTTGCAATCCTTTGTGTCGTTGGAAACTAAGACTTCACAGTGAACAGAAGAGGAATTATTTTTGTATTCAGGGAGACATGACTCTAGACAAATTCACACTCCTAAAAATTCAACAAGATATTTCACAATCATCCATATGGTCTTTGTGCTAATGTCACTTCACAAGCTGGCTTATGGATCTCTTATGATTATTAAAATGTGTTACTAAGCTCCTGAATTTGTGAAGACAAAAAGATCAGTTACTGAACCCAAGCACTACAAAGGCACATAATGTTAATTCCTTTCCATAACTTTCTGAGTCTTGACTTTTTCATGCAACTTAAGCAAGCAAAAGATACTGTCTTACAGTTTGCAAAAATAAGATTGTGCCACATGGGAAGAGCTTTATGTGTCCTCCTTCAATAAGAAAAGTGGTCTATTAAGCGTTCATTGAACTGGGAAGTGACAGGAATAAGAAGGACTGAATCAAAACCAAGAGAAAAAGTGATAAAAATAGGAAAGTAACAGTGCTTTCAACTGCAGAATGAAATAAAGGTTATAGCATGGCCATTCCAGTGATTTAAAACATCAGGAGGTAAACCACAAACTGGTCACAGTCCTAATGGCTTCTGTGAATTTATATTCTCTGAAACAACATCACCACTCTTCCCATCACAGGCACCGCATCTCCCAGGTGAGAGGTGAAGCGACTGGGCAGGCACGGCCCTAGAGATTAATGCAGCAACCTCCGAGGCTCAAGGTGATGGGATATGTCTCTACCACTTACCTAGCACTAGCTGCTGCAAGTCACAACAAACACCAATATATACATTTTCTATGTTGTTAAGTCTTTAGAAAGATCACAAGTTTCTATGAAATATACTGTTTATTTCATAGCTAATTAGTGTACTGAGATATTTTAGATAGTAACAGAGCAGTGTAAGGGCATGGCTTAGTTATACTTCTCCTTAACTGAACTTGGAAATGCTGCTTCTGTATAGATTAATATTTTGAGTTCCATAAGGAAATTTATTGATAACTGATAATCTATTGAGTTTGAAGAATGCTTCCATAATCCACACAGCCAGCTTTGTGATTTCGCTGGAGCAGTAGCTCAGTGATTACAATCTGGAGGAGCCTTAGGAAACTAGGAGAAAGTACTCATAGCTGGAGTAAAGTAATACTAGAGCTACATGAGATACACTTTTGTTGGAGTCACTCCTTGTTTTCTGGGATTTATGCTTATTCTCCTTGGTAGCATCACTATTGTCTGAATTATGTTTTACAGTACCACACCATATGATATTGATAGTCAGGTTTCACCACATTTACATCCTGAGTAACAGAGATGGAGGATGAGAGATGTAGCTAAATATATGGTCACACTCTTACCCACCATTTTATGGTTTTCAAAAACCTTATTGCTATTTGCTCCAAACAAAAATCAACAACAGAACAAAATCAAGGCAATTCAAGTAAGACAGAAATTTGAGAGGGATGCAACAAGGTTTCAAAGGAATTTAAGACACAAGTGTTGTACAGATGCTTAGTAAATGAAACCACAAAGTCTAATCAAACAAACATTTTCAGGCAGTTTACAGTCATGGGAAGAAATTAGAAGGAGATGGCAATTCTAGCTTTGATCATGAAGTTAGTATCAAGAAAACATAGATTACAGAAATAGTTTCAAAAGTTCCTGTATATAGCTTTGATAAGAAGGACTGTACTTTTACAAAGATTTGTTCACATGCATTTCATGTTAAGGATGAAGGTATTAGTTCCAGGTTCTACCATGCATTTATGATTTTTGTTTATTTTTAAACTGACTGATCAACATGGAATACAGGTCACTGGAAGAGTAGATTCACACCCTATCTTTCTTCTACCTTTACCTTTTTGAGCAGCCTATATATTCTGGCCCATATCCTTCTCATGCCTTATAGGATGCAGGCATCAGTCTTTGTAGGATTATTGAAAACAAGCCATGGGGGAAACCAGATGGATCTTGTGAATGAATATGTGATACTTGAATATTACTCCTCTACCAGAATTCAACATCTTAGCTAAGGTTTGCACCTTAACCAAGCAATTCCAGCACTCTCTCAGACTTTTAACAGCATCATACAGCAGAGCATGGCTCTTTCTGGTATTTTAATCACTGCTAAAAATTCTTGGAAATGGCATTTTACAAATAATTTATGTATAACTGTATACACATTGTCCAAGACCTTTTTCTTTACGGTATCATTACTGTGCTGAGGAAAGCTTCAGTGGCCAAAAGGCAAGACCATTTTATTAAGAGACTCCAAGCTTTAGCTGCAGCACTAACTTCTGTCAGGCACTGTCCCACAAGTGCTCTCTGTCTCTGCTCTTTGAGTGGTCACACTCCCTGCAGTGGAACAGAACAACCTCCCATCTCAGCCTCTGAGAGTCACATTCAAACTGTGGAGGATGCTAGGACAGTTTTCCATGGCTTCCCTGTTCATCTCTATGTCATGGGAAACTGGCAAAGATGGCAACACAGTAAGCTTGTGAATGACAGTCTCCATAATTCATCAGAAATTTCATTCTGCTCAAGAGGAATTTCTGAAACTTAAAAACAATAAAATGTTTTAAATGTCTCTTGAGCATAAGTTAAGGCTAAAGGCAGAATTACTGATTTGGAAATTATTTTACACTTTATTTTTCAGAGTGGCTTCTGAATCTCAGGCTCTAAAGGCAACATAGCTATAGAAAACATGTTGTTTTGGATCAAATTTGAAACCAGACTGCATATCAGATTTTTGAGATTAAGTAAATCTCCAAATAATACTACTTTTCTAACTGAGTGAAAACTAATATTTGTTCACAAAATTCTGGAGGTTTTGGCTTATTTGTCCACATCTCCAACCCAAAGCACCTTCTTTTAAATATCTTCCACAACAACTGATGCATACTCATGCCAGTTACTGACAGGAACTGTGAAATACAATTGACTAGACAAAATGTACGAAAAATCTTATTTAGCATCTTCTAGTTTTCAGTCATACTCATTTTCAGTCACAGGGAGCAAGATGATATGCAATCTTAAGAAGATATAAGACTGACTCATGGCCTAACACTGTATCTGTAGGGATAGTATCCCACCCAATTATTTGCACGATTGTAGGTCTAAAAAGAGCAGCATGCGTGAGTCCTTAGGGGACTGAATGTCACAGTACCATAGGGACATTAAAATAAATGTTTCTTTGCCAGCAGAAGCACTCTAGGGTGACTAGAAGTCCAACAGCCCCAGCATGACTGTAGGAAAACAAAGCTCATAACCAGAAGAGTGTTTGAGTGGTTATCAGGAGATATCCCTTTGTACCTTTCAGAATCTTTTATTTTCAAAAGCCTTATACAGAGAAAGAAATTTATACCTGCACACATGCAAAAATGTTTCCCATCCGTTTAATCAACATTTGTCAGTTTGTAAGCACTTGATCTGAATGCTTTTGAGTAGCCTTAATTGATCAAAATTAGTATTCTATGAGAAAAATTAAACATAACATGGACTATTACTTTATTTTGCATTACATGTATGACCTTTCAGTGTATGAGCTTTCAGTGCATATTTACATATCACTTCTATTGAAAAAACCCTTTTCCCTTGACTTTCTGACTTCACTTATAAGAAGGTGTTAGTTACTGTATCAAGCAAACTGAAATAACAATGTTCGAAGTTCTTGAGCTAAACATCTAAATCATCTCTAAAATACTGAGTATTGCCACTTCCATTTCCACTATTTTTTTAGGCATAAGTGATACTGTTGGTTTGAAAATACATTTTTTTTTTTTAAATCAAAAGACTGCTCACATACTCCATCTAAGAATCCACATAAATTGATGTTCAGTTGGAGCACCCAAACAGAACTGAAGATGCTTTCTATAAGAATCTTCTGGTCTTCCTCACAGAGAACCTGAGAAGGACTAAAATGCTAGGCATATCTTTCACCAATTAAAAGTGGGGTAAAAATATTAATTTTGTTAACACCATAAGCTGTTGATTATAGGGAGCTAAGCAGTATATAAATCATTTGTGCATTCAGCAGTAGTCATGCCACTATGCCTTCTGCTATTTCCAATAAATAACAGGCATTTTCAAACCATCTTCTAAAAAGGTTGTGTGAATTCCTTTTCTGCAGATGCTACCAAGTGCAAAACTGAGTTTCATTTCACTTGAGATGCAATGACATTCAATTTTTTGCTTCCTTTTTCATAATACTCAGAAAGGCAATTCTGTATATGAACAAATGATATTTAAATTGCCTTTTTTTTGTTGTTGTTGCTAAAGAATATAGACTGGAAAGTTCTACAGTTAAGTTACATGAGCTAATAAAGTAGAGCACAAGTAATGGGGAGTGATTTAAATATTTATGTTATAAGTTTTTGAAATTTTTTTCATTCAGAGCAAAACTAAATTTAATGCTGGCTTAGGAAATCATCTATGTATTTCAGTCATAACTATTCAGCTGATCAGTTAGAGGATCCCAAAAGGAAAGGTGAGTGAAAGTTCACACATCAGATTTTTGCACACTATGCAGAAATAATTTCAAAAGAATAATATCTCTGACTGAGGTTGTTTGCATCTCTTCTCTAACACTTTTCTTTTTAATGCCATACATGTGCAGACTTGATATTGGAATCAACTCTGGGACTTTAAATTGCTGCTTTAGGTGATGGGAAATACCAAAAAAAGTCAGTGATTGCTTAAGCCTGAAGGGGTATTTTAGTTTTCCTGGTCTAATCAACTTTTCTGGCTCCTTAGCAGACATAAGTTATTTTTCTACTCTGATAGATTGCAATAATATTAACAGGAGGACAGGAATGTATGGCAAAAACTTTTTGTAAGACTAGAAGAAATAAATTATTTTAACTTGCTCAGTTTGAAGAACACACGGTGGAAATGCAGCCCATATGCATGGTGATTATTTATAGGCATACAAATTATATTCAAAAAAGAGCCAGATGGCTTTAGCAACACATCTGCTGTCTTCAAGGCAGAACTTCTGAAGCAAACTTGGGGCATTACTCCTATTATAGAGCAGTCAAGAACCAGTAGGACTACACTTTGTAGTCTGTAAGAGTTGTATCTTCCTACACAGCAGTTGAATTAAATCTGTAGTCAGCATCAAAGACAGGCTGCAATATTTTGCTTTTAAACAGGGCTATGATGCTGTTACTAACAAAATGCAAGGCCAGAAAGATAGGTCACCACTAAGACAAATACCAAATGAAGCAAAACCTCATGAATGCTAAGTAATAGTTACATACATCTTTGTGTCAGCTAACATTTCTGCATATTTTGCACAAATTTTAAGCAAAATCAAAATCCCTGAAAGCCATTAAGTTTAATAAAGGTTTGAACTACATATTATTTTATTTTTTTTTCATAAGAAGCTTCTCATTTAGCAGATAATACTGAGCAGCAACTGAAAAATGTCTTTGACACAGATATCAGAGCTCTATGAATTGTTTCACAAAGTATCAATTTATATTACTGGATATGGATGGGGAGGAAGTCAGGCATCTATTAACTATATTAAAATATACATTTAAAAAATGAGACGATAAATTGGGAAAGAGCACTGGGAGAACTGTCTGTGCTGCTGCAGTTTCTAACCTCCACCTATACAGGCATAAATTTTCAAAAGTGCCTGAATTTGCTCTTCAGCTATTCCACTTATTGCCTCCTATATTATGGTATGCTACTCTGAGCAGCACTATCACTCATTTTTTTAATATATTCATGCTTTCAGAAAACTTTGTAGAAAATGCTCCCCTCCCTGTCCTCCTTGTTATAAAAAGCAGCTTTAAAACAAAAAACCAGAAGATCTAAATAAAAGAAAAAATCTGTCTTTGCCTTGTCTGTGAGGATGGATTAACTTCTCAAAGTGCAGCTTTGACAGCTTTAAAATGGTGATTTTCGATCCCCTTTATCTTTCTGATAAAGTGGATAAAAATGGAAGTTTGTTCTACTGCAACACCTAGAAGTCCCAGTGCTGGCAATTTCAAGTCTATGTTTCACTACAGAAGGAGGAGGGCCAACTTCTCTGTGCTCTGGAGATGTATTCTCAGCTGGGAGTTAGAAGGCAGATGAGCATGGTGGAGATGTGCAATTCCTGTCAGTCTGTGTTAGGTGAGATTCAGCTACAGATATATCTGCATCTCAGCCCTGGGACAGTAACTACAGCAGCACCCTGTTTTACTTCTGATCAGCACACTCTCTTGGTGCTCCCACATTGGCAGAGTAGGGCTATACAGCAGAAGAACACTGCTCCTTTGCACAGGACATGGCAAGCCTCTGGAAAACATGGTAGTTCTTCAAAGTAAACTCTTGTAATGCCATTTGTCCTGCATTTTTTACTGTTTTGAAAATATGGTCTGGAATAATCGTGGTTAAACAAAACTCAGACATCTTTAAGCATTCTGTGTTTGAAAGATAATAAGCTCCATTTTTTCAAACTCATCTCTCCTGCAAGAAACAAATGCATTGCAAATAAAATTCTAATTTGAATTAGCACCCTAAAAGTTAAAGCATACACATAGAGTTTTCCAGTTCTAAACTTGTCCAGAAATCTGGAAATTACATATATCTATGCATTTGCTTACCTCCATTGGGTAAGGTATTACTATTTATACTTGTGAATGCTTTGTTCTCCAAATTTTCAAAAGCCTCTGGAATTATTTTTAGGGAAGCTTTTTGTACTATATAAAAATAAAACATTAGCCTCCCTTTTCTTCTGCATGTCCCTCAATTTCATTGGGCTCTCTAATTCATAAAGGCTCCCAGTCATCCCAAATATATCCAAATAAGCTAATAAGAACGTGCAATGAGAGGGAGTGAATGTGACCCCTTTGAAATGCTAACTGAATTCCTTATCTGTAAAACCAATATTTGTATTTTACAGCTCAATAATGGTAAAAAAAAGTCCATAAGCCTGATGAAATGATAAAATACATTTGTTTAACTATGTCATTAAAATTAAACAGTGCTTATTCTAGGTTCTTATTTCAATTCATATGAGATAACAAAACAAAGAAAAAACCCAAATGCTAAAGATCACAGGTCCCTACAAAAATTCCACAGCAATGTCCTGTCAGCCTAAAAATGTAAACTAATATTTAGGTGTTCATCTCGTATATGTATATTATTCTCAACAGTGATATTGCCAGTATGAATTGGACTATTCCAAGTGAGTTACCCTGGTGGAACTTTGCCCTTTAAGCAGTTTTTTTTTTTAGCTTTTCCATTAAAATGCCTTATCACACACATACAAATTAAGTTGCAATTCTTCCTGCTGCTGTTGGAAAGGAGAGGGATGTGTTTGTATCAAGGATAATAGCACCTTGAAAGTTTTAGAACTGCTGAGGTTCTCATATATGATATTTCATGCCTCTTTCTCTATGGACTGGAGTAAGGCAACCACTCTGCTGATGCTAAATATCTGCTACAACCTTAGATACTCAATGGTAACTGGGGAAGAGATTAACAGTGGCTAAGCATTTGACTGCATTTTCTTAGGGACACTACAGAAACATCACAGAAATGTGATTCTTCAAAGTAACACTTATGCTAATCTCTAGACCTGCTTCCATCAACTGCATGTGCCAGGCCTCTTCAGTCCTCTGGGAAAGGAGTTTCCACAGGGCTGATGATTCTCTTTTAATGTGGAAGACTGGCTCTTAACAGTACTGGGTTCTTCCATCACCCAGAAAAGCAAAGATAAGAATACTGGGATTTATTGTCTTAAATCAATGGACGCACATTCCAGAATTGCAGCTTTAGAAATCATTAGCAGGAGTTAGCAGTGCCTATTCCATGCTTCTTAGTAAAACAAGTATTATACATCATATGTGCTCAGTCATTCCTTCACTCAAACACAGCTATATGAGGAAGAACTAAAACAGACATTAGAGTGGGATCATCCTCAATGAACACTTCTCCTTTGAAACTGTCTGCTGTGGGCAAACTTGTTGGTTAGGCTAGATCACTGTTCTGTGCAAGTTTGGTGACAATACACAAAGAAATTTCTGTATTACATGCCTATGCAAGCTCCCAATGAACTAGCTAAAAAGTAAAAGCAACACACTTATTAAGGCGTAAAAGCAATACACTTATTAAGGCAACAAGTACAGAAAAGGTTATTTCCTCAGATCATTATGAAGTGTTGTATTTGGATGATATAGCACATATTTGGGGAAGAAATGAAGATGACTTGGATACTTAATATGTTTCCTGTTCAAGAAATACCTCATAAATCATGTGAGGGATTATTTTCCTGTAAAAACATTGTATTTAATAGAAGTCAGTGGAAAATCTTGCTGTGAAAGCCATCTGTTTCACTCCTTCATGCTCACAGAAACTGTACATACATGTACAAGCATGAAGAGAAGGTATTAGATACAGATACATATTCTGACCTAGAGGATTGGCTGAGTTTAAATTAATTTTAGATGCAGTGAGATGGTGTCAGCCTGGACCAGATCTTTGCAAGTTGCACAGTGAATAACACCATGTGTGGAAGTATATAGCTGCATTTTCCTCTTGACCTTAGGCTGAGGTTAGTAAACTCCTGAACAATGATTTAAATCACTTAGAAGATATCAGACTGATGTAATTTCTCAAAGCTTGTGTATTAATTATCACTACCAAACAATTAAGTGTATGGACAAGCAAAATACATACTTCATGGTCTCCGAATTAATTGGAAAAGTAAATTATAAAAGTAATAGCAGAAGGCTGTATTTAAGACTATTATAAAACTAATAAGATCTTAAAAGGATAGAAGATATATAGAGAGAGTCACCTGTATCTATGCAAAGTGTTCTAATAGAGATCTGCAAATATACATCTGTGGCCACGATTATGAAGAGATTAAATAATGGGATTTTTAACACATAAATGCAAATTTCTACATGGCAATAAAGTCTCGAGCCACATCATATTAAAGGTTTTTTTTACAGAAACAAATGTAACTATTCCCTGGCAAAATTAGGTATAGAATAATTTAAATAATAGGGGTAAGATTAGAAGTGGGGGGGGGGAGAAGGGAAATATGCTGCTTCTTTTGTTGCTCCTATCCAATTATTATGAAATCTCAAAGAAGTAACTCTCATATTTTACTTCTTAAAATAACTTAAAATTCTGCACTGCTGACAGTCAGTCTGGGCACAGAAAAATTGATGTACAAATATATACATTAAAATTAAAATCCACAGAAAACTCCTTTTTGAATAGGGAGTCTAACCTTGCTGAGAAGGCTCATGGACAAATGGAGCCTCTTCTCATTTTCGAACAAGTGCTTGTTGAGGACTTCTGAGCTTCAGAAATTACTCCAGATCAGAAAAAAGTTCTCAGCTCAGTGTGCACAGTTAACTCAAGTCTTCAGGTGAAGTTTAGCTGTTACAAATGTACTTACATCCAAAGTACTTAAGGAATTAGCATGAACTCCTGCAAGGCAAAACCATAAATACGTAACCCCACTTGACTTCAGGTCAAGTCAATAGGGTCAACTGCAACATTTTGGTGCTGGTGCAATTTGAATAAGATAGGTTGCAGATGTGAGAGACTTGGTGGTGAAGCACAGAGAGGGTGGCTGAAACAGAAGCTCTTTAGCTCACCCAGAGATGATACCAAAAGCTCAAGGGGGTTTTCCTACCTCCTGCTGAACACCTACCAAATCTTTTCCCACCCTGCACAAATAGGAAAAATTATCTTTGTACATGTGGAAAAATGTAATTTGCATCTATTAGCTTCATAGTATTTAGCTTATAGAATAGGGTTAATTGTTCACACTCTTCTATTGCTATATGTTTCTGTTACTGCCATGAGATCTGTTGTGTGTGTCAAAGTGCTAAAGTTTATGAAATGTAGCATGCTTTGCACAGGAACAATAAAAACCCCACCAGGTTAAAACAGATATCACACAACTGTTGCCATCCTGAAATATAAGTTCTACTTTTGTTTAACCTCTACAACACTAGTCAAGTTCACAATCATATAAGATCCAATTAAATAATTCCAGAAGGGATAATATTACATGCAAAGAATCAATCTGGAGAGCAAGAATACTAATACTGAACATTGCTTGCTATCCCCAAAGACAGAGTAAAGACCAGTAGTGACTGTTCAGTGCTAATAAACCGTAGTTGAATTCATTTACAAGACAGATCTCCACTGAATGCAAGCTATCATGCATACTAAGTTTATTGTTCCTTCATAAATACATAAAGCTGTTCTAATGTTGTGACAGTTTTATACTTTTTTCAGTTCTTTTCCAAATGTATTCATTTAACAATAGGCATTAAAAAAAACAAAAAAAAACCAAAAAGCCCTGATTGTTTTTAATAAGTTTTGAAGAAAGTACAAGATGAGAGGAAGAAAAAGTGAGGTTCTGGGGAAGAAATAAAGGCATTAAATGAACCAGGTGGAAAACTGGCCTCAAGCAAAGTCAAAAGACAAAATTCAACTGACAACTGAAACTAATACTGAACTAAACAAAAAGTGTTGCAACATGTTTTCATGCTGGAAGGCTGGTGGAAAAGTTCATAGAATCATAGAATCATAGAATAGGCGGGGTTGGAAGGGACCTCAGAGATCATCGAGTCCAACCCTTGATCAATTACCACCACAGTCACTAGACCACGGCACTGAGTGCCATATCGAGTCTCTTTTTAAATATCTCCAGGGACGAAGAGTCCACCACCTCCCCAGGCAGCCCGTTCCAATGTCTGATCACCCTTTCTGTGAAAAAATTCTTTCTAATATCCAGTCTGAACTTACCCCGGCACAATTTAAGACCATGCCCTCTTGTCTTACTGAGAGTTGCCTGGGAAAAGAGACCAACCCCCGCCTGGCTCCATCCTCCTTTCAGGTAGTTGTAGAGGGCAATGAGGTCTCCCCTGAGCCTCCTCTTCTCCAGGCTGAACAGCCCCAGCTCCCTCAGCCTCTCCTCATAGGATCTGTGTTCGAGTCCCTTCACCAGCTTGGTTGCCCTCCTCTGGACCTGTTCGAGGACCTCAATATCCTTCTTGAACTGAGGGGCCCAGAACTGAACACAGTACTCGAGGTGTGGCCTCACCAGGGCTGAGTACAGGGGCAGAATCACCTCCTTGGACCTGCTGGTGACACTGTTTCTGATACAGGCCAGGATGCCATTGGCCTTCTTGGCCACCTGGGCACACTGCTGGCTCATGTTCAGCTTCCTGTCAATCCATACTCCCAGGTCCCTTTCTGCCTGGCTGCTCTCCAACCACTCTGTCCCCAGTCTGTAGCGCTGCATGGGGTTGCTGTGGCCAAAGTGCAGGACCCAGCACTTGGCCTTGTTGAAGCTCATCCCATTGGAGTCAGCCCATCTCTCCAGTCTGTCTAGTCAGAGACAGAGACAGACTCTGCAGAGTCCTCCTGCCTTCCAGCTGATCAACACTTCTCCCCAGCTTGGTGTCATCAGCAAACTTGCTGATGATAGACTCAATCCCCTCATCCAAGTCATCGATGAAGATATTGAACAGGACTGGGCCCAGCACTGATCCCTGGGGGACTCCGCTCGTGACCGGCCGCCAACCGGACGCAGCCCCATTCAGCACCACTCTCTGGGCCCGACCCTCCAGCCAATTCTTAACCCAGTGCAGAGTAGGCTTGTCCAAGCTGTGGGCAGCCAGCTTTCTCAGGAGGATGCTGTGGGAGACGGTGTCGAAAGCCTTGCTGAAGTCCAGATAGACCACATCCACAGCCTTCCCCTCATCCACCAGGCGGGTCACCTGATCATAAAAGGAGATCAGGTTGGTCAGACAGGACCTGCCCTTCCTAAACCCGTGCTGGCTGGGTCTGATCCCCTGTCCATCCTGCAGGTGCTGTGTGATTGCTCCCAGGACGATCTGTTCCATAACCCTGCCAGGCACCGAGGTCAGGCTGACAGGCCTGTAGTTTCCCGGGTCTTCCTTCCGGCCCTTCTTGTGGATTGGCGTGACATTCGCCAACTTCCAGTCATTTGGGATGTCCCCGGTGAGCCAGGACTTCTGGTAGATGATAGAGAGAGGCTTGGCGAGCTCTTCTGCCAGCTCTCTCATCACCCTTGGATGGAGTTCATCCGGTCCCATAGACTTGTGGGGATCCAAGCAGCCCAGTAGATCACTGACAGTTTCCTTCTGGATTGCAGGGGGGGTGTTTAGATTCTTGTCTCCTATAGGCTCCAGAAGCCAACTGTCCTCAGGATTGCCCGTTTTACTGTTAAAAACTGAGGCAAAGAAGGCGTTAAATACCTCAGCCTTTTCTTCATCTTTGACAATTACATTCCCGTCCATGTCCATTAAAGAATGAATGTTTTCCTTGCCCCTCCTTTTGCCACTGATGTATCTGTAGAAGGACTTCTTGTTATCCTTCACAGAGGTGGCGAGATTTAGTTCAAGTTGTGCCTTTGTGTCTCTAATTTTTTTCCTACATAACTTAACTGTATTCCTGAATTCCTCTTGAGTAGATAGCCCTTTTTTCCATAACCGGTAGGCCCTCTTCTTGATCCTAATTTCCTTCAAAGTCTCTCTGTTGAGCCAGAGTGGTCGTCTTCCCCGCCGGCTCGCCTTTCGGCACACCGGGACAGCCTGTTCCTGAGCTTTCAAAACTTGCTCTTTGAAGAATGTCCATCCCTCCTGGACTCCTTTGTTTTCAAGGGCTGTTTCCCAGGGTATGCTCTGGACTAGTCTTCTGAACAGGCCAAAATCTGCCCTCTGGAAGTCTAATGTAGAGGTTTTATTGACAGCCCTCCTTGCATCCCTGATTATTGAGAACTCTATTATTTCGTGATCACTAAGTCCCAGACGCCCACCGACCACCACATCCCTCACCAGCCCCTCTCTGTTTGTAAAGAGTAGGTCAAGTGGGGCTCCATCCCTGGTAGGCTCATTTACCAGCTGCATCAGGAAATTATCCTCAATACACTCTAGGAATCTCCTAGACTGCCTCCTCTCTGCTGTGTGAAATTCCCAGCAGATGTCCGGCAGGTTAAAGTCACCCACGAGAATAAGGGACGACGATTTTGAAACATGTGCCAGCTGCTTGTAGAAGAGTTCATCACCCTCATCCTCCTGGTTGGGTGGTCTGTAACAGACTCCCATCACAGTATCAGCCTTGTTGGCCTTTCCCCTGATTCTGACCCACAGGCACTCAACCTTATTATCACCTACTTCGATTTCTATGGAGTCAAGAGAGTCTCTAACAGTTGAACAGTTGAACAGTTGAGTCTCTAAGTTGAATGCCTCTATAAATTTATAAAGACATCCAACTATTTCAGCTATGGGTCCAGAACTTGTGGGTTTCCACAGAAAGTATTTTATCCATCCTATAACATCCCAAACTGTAAGATACAAGTACTTAGTTTGCTGTGTACTTTGTGGAGCCAAGTTTAAAGCCTCAGATCTCACTGCCTTTCGGTTTTGTAAGCTAACCATTAATACCACACTGCTGCTATTACTTCCTTCTTTTCTTTATAGTGAATCCAGGGTTAACCCTACAAGCAGTTTGATAATCTCCAGCAAGAAATCTGAAACTAATAATTTACAGTACTTTACCAAGACATTTCTGTTAAAAAGCAGACCATGAGACACATTTTTCTTCTGCAGATCTCCTCAAGAAGCTTCTAATTCAACAAAAGTCCCCTAAGGGAAAAGTCATGGAATAACCAACTCTTTAGGAACTCTTCAGGGCAGAGTCCCAGTTCAGTATATGGCAGTCTCTAAGCATTAGATGTTGCCTTCTCCTCTCTCTATATTGTCAAGGTATAATACTGTTTTTTTCTGTTGTTGCTTAAAGGTAGTTGAACTAACCTGGTGAAATATAGTACAGTTCAGCTGCGTTACTGCTGATTTCTTAGAAAATGCACTGATGTTATGAAGCATCCTTCATCCTTTAACATTTTATGATAGTCCAATCTCATCCATATCACTTTCAGAGAAGAATGTTACTCAGTTAAAAAAATAATAATAATAAAAATGGTTTTGGAGGTTCTGTATCTGCCCAGAAGGCTTTTGACTTTCCAAAACTACACATAAGCACAAACGTAACACATGGAGAAAGAGAAGCTCTCTTAGTATTGTATTTAATTGAGGCCCATCTTCCACTTTACCTAAAAGGGGAGAGAGAGGGAGCACATAGACAGAACTCAGGATTTGGCAATTGAAAACCCAAGGCCAGAAGCCCAGGTTCCTGCAGGCTGATGATATACCACACAACATCACAGCAGTGCACTTAAAAAGCAGAAATGTTTCATCTCTGCTTGTGTGATAGCAGAGGGAACAGCAGATTGTTGAGATTTTACTAAAGAGTTTTTTTTTCCCTTGCAAGCTCCCCAGGACCTTTTTTCTCAGACACAAATTCCTTGGGTTTGTGAGTTTAATTAAATGACTGTTGTGTTCCAGCATCCTGCTTTTTTCAGTTTGAGAAGGATTTTTATTCAAAGATATAAAAAATTTACTATTTTCATATACAGTGTACCTTTATTATTAAACATCAGCCCTTTGTCCATATTTCACGGTCATGAAAAGGCAATTGTCTGTCTACAGCACAAATCCATTTTGTAAAGGATAGTATATATCTATATTTGTGAAGCAGGCAGACCCTAGGGATGGGCTCAGGTAATCTTGCTTCCAGGAAAGCTCTGTGAGGGCAAAGGGAAAGCCCTGGGGCAGGCAGTGAGGAAGAAGAAAAGGGAGCAGTTTACACCAGAAAACAGCAAAGCAGCAGGGCTTACTGAAAACTGTCATAGCTGTATTTGAACAGATGTTAGCACCTTAATGGGTCTCTGTTGCTCTCAAATTATGAGACATACTGAACTGAAAATAATTTGACTTATATTAAGTGAAAATTGCCTATTTTCATCCCTGTAAGTTGGGCTGGACATCATCTCACCATTCTGGAGGATCTCGAGGAGATATTAACATCACAAAATATAACTAGATGGGAACAGAGATCTCTACCTTTATTCTAAAGTGGTAAAACCCTACATGTATACTTGCATTGAGGAAAGGGGTCTTAGCATCTGTATTATTTTTGAATCAAAGCTGACATTTTCAGAACAGTGATTGTACAGAGATCCATCAAACTGGGGGGTGTGGGGATGGTGGTAAGGGGGGGCAGACACAGAGGGGAAGTAATCATTGCCTTAGCTCAAGAAAACAAAAGAAAAAAGGAATTCTTTTTGTAGTCACAGTCACTAAGAAAACTCATTAACTTATATAATCTAATTGTACCCATCTGAAGTGGTAAATATCATGATAGATTTTTTTCTTATGGGTCATTACTTGTGTGGCTAAGTGATTACAAAAAGAGATATGAAGCCTGCGGTGGTATTTAGCTTTTAAATATTGACTTCTTTGCACTTCTAATGCAAAATGGAAAAAGCTGATGCAGATTGTTTTTTTGACTTGCAATACAACACAGTTGAAGCACCACTTGCAGATCTTTCCCAGACACAATTCTGTAACACAGGATCTAATAAATCCTCCAGGAAAACATATTTATTACCCACGGAGCATAATTTTTTTCTCTTTTGGTTTTGCTCAACAGATCATGAAATTCTTCTGCAAGAGGAGTGGTAGATTATTTTGACAGCAAAGGAGAAAATAAAATTCTGGATATGAAGGAGGAAAAGATAAAAAAAGGAGATATTATTGAAATTGGTAGATCTCTCACTCTATACATCCACTGATTTAATTGAAGGCTTATAAAAATCAAACTACAGTACTACTTAACAGTAGTTAAGGATGCACATTGCTAAAACAGGGTTATGAGAGGGAGAAAGCATAGAAATTCAAACTATTTAAAATAAAAATAAGCTATTATTTCCTCCATTCCTTATTCAACAAGCAAACTGACAGCAGAGGTGAATGAGCCTTCCCGAAAAATCTAGGAGAAAGTGCCTTTGGGTCTGAGTGTCCTTTTCCTCACGCTATCTTCAACAGCAAAACCCCCAAACCTCAATAGCTGACTCTACAGCATCTTCTTGGAGTGACTTATCATTCATAACACCAGCTTTAGTGGAGACACTGAGCACACCTGCATTCTGAGACACAACGCTGCTAAGAAGCAACGTGAGAGTGTTCCATGTACCCTGCAGCAGCTGCTACAGCTGAGGGAATGCAGTCCTGGTAATGTTGCAGTTCTCAAGACAAAATATACTGCTCTGAAAAATACATTTTCACATAGAGGTAGCAATTTCATAGTACAGAAAAAACGTTCTGGGGTTTTTTTTGTTTTTTTTTTAGTGTTAAATCAGAACCTTGAAGTGGTAACACTGAAAAATTAATAAGCCCTTCTTGAATATGGTCAGCCTTCTTTTTGAACTGTTGTTGTGTATTTGTAAAAGTTGTGAATCATTAAAAAAAAAAAAAAAAAAAAAGACAAAATCCCTACTCATCTTCTGACAGATATATGTTTATCATTCTTGTTAGTCCACCTTAAGAGTGTACTAACAATAAAGTGTACTGTACAATTTGAAAGAACTCCTCAGCACAGCAAGAACTACTGTTTACTAAAACCATAATTGCCCTCCTCATTTTTGTGGTTTTTTTGGAAGCAGCTAGGATTGATTCGTGGAACAAAGATAAAACCTTATCTTGCATAAGAAATTATACAAGAACCAGTGATTTGTTTGAGCAGGCACTTCCAACTGTTGGACAAAGTCAATTCTAATACAGTAATTTTTCTGACACAAGAGCATCTGCTAGATTTACAGCATTAACATGAGAGTCTCCTCAAAACAAGTCCTTCATGATTTGTTTTCCAGCCTCTTTTCCTGTGTGATTTGGAAGAGTCTTATGGACACTTAACAGAGACGATAAGTACTTCCTCTCACACTTGGTACACTCAGACCAGCAAAGGCTGTGCTTTCAACCTGTTTTTTTCTTAAATCATATAATTATTTGTAAGCACTCTCTTTCTCTCTTCCTTAATATGGCATTGCTTTTTCTTAGAAATTACTTTTTTATTTTCTTCTATTTTTCTGGAATCTCCTTCTTCACAGAAGTCTTTCATCAATGTACCATGCTTGTTTACTTTTGTTTTCTTTTTCCAGCTTGGTCGATATTTCTCTTTTTTTCAATAGCAGCTATTCCCATACATGGATATGTATCCTTTCTTACTTCAAAATCCTAGAACAGTTTTAATTTACTGTGGGCTTTTTAAAACAAACCCTACAGGTTGCTAATTATACCAGCTGAAACAAAAGGACTGAGTTATAGCAAACACTATTCTCTTGCTCCTGTATCACCCTCCACCATCAAGAGGATATGAAGTGTTTTACGTTCCTTGATCTTGTCAATGCTCTTGAGTTGAGATAGAAGGTCAAAGGGAGGTGACAAGGTTAAATGATTTGACTAGCACCCAAAACAAGGCTCATGATCATTATGATCCTGCTTCAGCTTTCTAATAACATCTATAATGAGGGAGAATTGGAAACTTCCCACACCAACAGCTCATGTAGAAGTGATTTGTTTCTCTTTATACCCTCTCCACAATAGACATCCATATATTTCTTTTAAGAATATTGTCATGGCCCACTAAATTACCCCTGGGCAGCACTATCAGCGGTGTTCCACTTTGCCCCTTTATTTCTTTCTGTGACATTACTCTGCACAAGGGTTACTAGAAAGACAGATGAAGTAGCAATAGATGGGTCTCTAAGGAGTGATATATAGTAGGTACATAATAGAAAAAAGTGAATATGGTATCACAACAGGAATTTTCGTTTCTTTCTCTTCATTTCCAGAAGAAATTTTAGAGATTGGAAATTTATTGTGCCATGGTTATCAGGCTTAATTTTCCTAAGGCTCCAATATCTTTTCAGAGAACTTGACTCCTAACGGGCCTATATTTTTCCCTCCTCCATTTTATTTTCTCTTTCACAAAGGCAAATCAACGTTTTCACTGGCTTAGAGAACTACCAATGAATTCTTTTTGTCATCATATCAGAAGATATTTTTATTGAAATTAAATTCAAATGATGAAGCATATGTCAAAAAATGAGCAAGAGCATACTTTTTGAATATTGCAGACTAGGAACAGGACTAGAAACTGTTCTAGCAGCTAGGATGTTGGGAGAATGCCTGACAGTTTTTAATCTAGGTGTAAAATTTGTCATGTGAAGTTGCTTTTGACCTGATGGATTTAATAGTTCCTCAGAGTCATTATGACCTATCACTTCTATGAGTATTAAGGGACCCCTAAATCCATGGGTAGATAATTTGGCTGCCACACTTGCACAGTAAATCCACATCCTTAAAGCCTTCATTAAATTTGCACAGTCCATTTCTTAAGTGCAATTAACTGTGCATTTCTTAAGAAAAGTACTTGATTTGTTTCCATCTCCCATAGAACCCATTATTTCCCATCGTCCTTGTGGAAATGAGGATACAACTCTTGAAATTTTTTTAAAAGCACACTCAGTTGTTGGGAACTTGAAAGTGTTTATAACTTTTTGCGCTCAATGTGTATGACTAGTAAGGATCAACTAAAAAAAAAATCAGTATCTGTATACTGATTTTAGATTGGCCTAACTGATACATAGCAAGCTTTATGAAATACTGACTTAAATGTTTGACACATCAGTTTGTGGGCAGACTTGTTGCAGCAATTATTAAATATTGCACTAGATTAATTTCTTCAACTATGTTTTAGCATAACCACTCCACTTTGTTCAATATTACTGCTGGGCAGTCAAAATAAATTAATTTAAAAACTTATTAAAAACTTCAGAAAGCTGTGCATTTCGATTCATCACGCAATACCATCACCAAAGGTAAGAAGACTATTAAAAAACATTATTTCTAAAAGCTGCTGAATAATCATGTGGGAAATATTACTAAATTTCTGCTTTGCTAATAAAAATTCTGAAGTAAACCTACTTTGTCAGTTAATACCCAATGATATTCTGGGGAAGGGTCTAGAGCATAAGTCTTATGAGAAATGGCTGTGAGAAGTGGGATTTCTTAGTCTGAAGATGAGAGGTTCAGGGAAGGTCTTATCCCTCAACTAGCTGAAAGATACCTGTAGTGAGGTGGGAATCAGCCTTTTCTCCCAGGTAACCAGTGATAGGACAAGAGGCACTGGCCTCATGTTGTGCCAGGGGAGGTTTAGACTGGACATTAGGAAAAAAAAATTCACTGAAAGGGTTGTCAGGTGCTGGAACAGGCTTCCCAGGGAAGTAGTAGAGTCACCATCCCTGGAGGTGTTCAAAAAAACATGTAGCCATGGCACTTTAAGACATGGTTTAGATGGCATGGTGGTGTTGAGTCGATGGATGGACTTGGTGATCTTGGAGGTCTTATACAGCCCTAATGATTCTATGATATATATTTTAAATGTAGTTAAACGAGATATTCTTTGCTTTATAAAATAAACCAATGTTTTTGAGAAAACATTTGCAGAAATACTTTTCCTTAAAATGGCATAAGCTTGCATAACTTGCAATACCTAATGAAATGAACTTAGATACTCTAAATTCTCACTGCTTGGGAAACCCTGTGCACAATCCAGAATCAAGTATTTACACAGCATGAACAACAATTTCATGTTGGTTTTGTGGGAGGAAGTTAATTTGACTGCATGAATAAAATAACTTACTTTCTTAATTAGACGTTTTAATCAGAGATCCATTAGCTAATCAGAGCTAATCAGTGTTTCAAGACTGTAAATAGGCAACTTGGGATAAGATGGTCAGGACTCACAAGCATGCATGCATAATAGGAAGCTGTGGATACTGTCTTTGAAGGTTTGTCATTGAAAAAGGCCCTAGAAGATTATAATCATCTTGATACACAGAAAAATGAAGAACAAGAGAAGTTCTTCCTTCTCACCAACATCTCATTATAATGATTTTTGAAACGGATATGTTCGAGAGAAAATTGAGATTCTTTTCATAGTAATTCTTGGCCACCTAAAAGTGAGCTTTAGGATTCAAACTAATTTAGTGTTGGGAGGTCAGTTGTCAATATTACATTGACATTTATTTTTAATCTGGCCTTTTCAAAGTTTCAGCCCTAACTGAATCTCTGCAAATGCCAACAGCATTTCACAGTATGCTCGTCAAAGTTGGGTGTCTCTAGTTCAACTTGTTCCTCAGATTTCTTATGTAGGTGATTGCTAATATTTGAGAAATTAGTAAAATCAAAATGAAAACTAGACTAATAATAAGAAAATTTCCTTATTTGCTTTATGGATTACCAAATGAATTATCTACAACTACTTAGACACCAAACTGTATCCTTATGTCTAACAATCTACATCTACACTTTTAAACATGAGACAATAGTTCCTCAAGAGTACCACCAGAAGGAAAAATTAGTACAAATACTTATAGTCAGATGGTGCTGAAATAATTCTGTGCAGAATTATTCCATACAGTAGTTTTTCTATTATTCACAAGGAATACCTTGATAACTGTGGCGTTGGGTACGATAATAACTGTGTAGCTGACTGGCAAGTACAGCCTCTGATACCTTAGGCTATCCAGGAACAGGAAAAAGAAGGATGGTATAAAAGTCAGGTGATCAACCATATGTATGAAAAGATCCACTGTGACTGCTTCATATGCAGTTTGCTTAAAATCAGGATTTCCTTATTCAACTTTTTTCTTATTTAAATTTAAAATATGAGTTAAAATTGATGCCAGTCCAAATCAAATAGAAAAATCTCATTGTGTATAAAAATTTCCAGGAAATCTGAAGTTCTTTTGAAGGGGAAAATGGAAGGGAAAGACAGATAAATCTATTCCCCAGCATGGGATAAACTGAGCAAAGCTAAGATTTATCCATTTGCCAGCCCCAATAGAGACCAAAAGGAAGCTTATAATGCAGAAGACGAACTTTTTTTTTTTTCCTCATCACCAAAGTACAGTTGCATCAGAAAAAGTGCTGGCATTTAATACTCAAGTTAGCATTTGCAAAATAAAATAAATCTAGTTACCTCAACAAGATCCCATATGGCCTGTGCATTTGTACTGTGTCATGTTAGAAGAGTTGGTTTTCTAATTATTTCAATAGATGCAAAAAAGCTAGACTGAGTCCCTCAACAACTGCATTGCTAAAATCTTTCACGGAAGTTCTGATTCACCAGACTAAATTAAGGGAAAACAAAGAAACTGATGCAGTAGTTATAAGGAAGAGGAAGTGGTTGTAGCAGAAAAAAAGTCAAATCAAGTTAGACCTCTGACACTGAAAGAAAATTGTTCTGTCTGATTCTGGCTCAAAGTTGTCAATGAACACCATAGAAAGTGTCACAAAGCAACAGGTCTTAGATTCCTCAGTACTCATCTCAGATAACTTCATTCATCTACACCATTTTGCTCACCCTTGAACTGATGAATACAGGCAACCAGTGTGACACTAATTCTCAAGCAGACAGGGGCCATTCTCTTCACCAGTTGGGATGGTGAGAGTAACACCCATTTTCTACATTACATAGTGTAGATATACTATAAAAACTGAAACAATAAAAATCCCAAACCTAAACAGATAACACAAACTGCCTATTCTTCACCTGATTCTCAATAATTTCACCTTTACAATGAGTATGATAATTTTTTTATAATCTTACAGCCTTTCAATTGTATGTATGAGGGTTATTTGTTTGTTTTCTTGTTTTTTATCAGATTTTATTTTATGGCCTTGCCTAGGCTTTACTGGCAGGTAAAACAGTACAGTACCATAAAGCATTTCAACACCACAGTTTTCTTTTGGACCGTTCAGGAAGACAGAGAGAATACCAGAAAAATGACTCAAAGAGCAATGAAGAGGCTAACAGGGAAAGTAGGTGAGAAGGAAAATTAAAATCTGAGTTTAAAAGTGCATTGAATTTCCCAAGCAGACAACATTAAATGGCTTGGTGTTTTAAGGGGTATGTTTTTTTGTTGGGTTGGGTTGGGTTGGTTCTTTTGGTGATATGAATAGGTTTTTCCTGGTAGGAACTACATAGGACAATACTTCATTTAATCTAACACAGCCCAAAAGTGCTTTAAGAGGACAACATGAATCAGATTTGAACTAATGACCTAGATAAATCTTACTAAACATTTGAGCCACCGAGTTTCAGCAGACTCTTTGAGAATCAGCTTCTTGCCCTCTTGTCTGAAATTCTTCCTGGACAGCTGGAAAGCATCAAGTTTTATCCGCAAGTTTCAAAAAACGTACAGTATGTTTGTATTTAAAGGACATCAGTGTTGCTGTTAATCAGAATTTCTAGCTTTTCTGTGAAGGAATTTCTGAAACTACTCCTAGTCTCCTATGCTGTCATATGAAATATGTTTATTTTCTTAAACATGTGGTTGGAAAATACATAATGAAATGAATGGTAAAAAAGGACCAACTTCTGTCTCTTCAGATAGACTTTGCTGATTGATGTGAAGAGTGACATGGTTTTTCATAACCAAAACATGTGAAACAAAATATTACAGAGCAGAAAAGTCAAATTAACCACCAATTTTCATGCAAAGAAATATTTTTTTTCCTCCAGCACTCCATTCTAATGGAGACAGATCAGTGATTTCATATATTGAATTCTGTTTTCCCTCCCAGGTCAGATATCAGCAGTATATCTTGGTTTAAATCTTTCAGCTTTCTTAGCAAATGGGAAAATGCATTACTTTTGATCCTAAAAAGTGATGAAATATAGACCCAGCTAAGGGGATTTTTTAAGATGGACAGCACTAAATACCTCATACCTATCATGTTTTGTTCTTCCACCTGCTATTGGCTGAGGGAATATATACTTTTTTAATGACTGTAGATCTAGTCAATCTAATACATGTACTTATCTTCTCTGTACTCAAGTACTGAATTATAACACATGAGAAGACAAAAGGAGACTTAGAAAGAGCTCTAGTTCGTTACAGCTCATTACTTAGAAGCACACAGCCTTTCTATTTCATCACCTGATGACACCATGCACTATATTGCCTCCCCAATAACCACTAAATCAATAAAGGCTCACTGAAGCTGGCCTATTCTACCTTAAAGATCATCTTTGACTAAGATTCATGCTTCCTAAGAAGCAATCACCAGAAATAAAATATCAATAAATAACCTGAGATGTAGGAACAAGATGCAGAAATTCCTTGGTAGCAGGGACTGCTGTGAGCTCTGCTGGTATTTATGGTTCCAAACCCACAAAAGCCTGGGCATAATCCAGCATCCTTACTTCAGTAGGACTCCCATGGGTTCAGGGGGAGTGTCATTATGCAATCAATTTCATGGCTGGAATCTCAATACATATAATTTAAACAAAATAAAATTAAATTGATGGGTCACCAGATGATTTGGAATGAGCGTTTTTTTGAAAATCAGTCCAGTCTGACCTTTCTTTGCTGCTATATTCTCCACCCTATAAAGCAAAGGAGTTAAAGCCATTATCTGTGTTTGTGTTTTATTATGTATGGTCCCAAGTTAACAGTGAAATCTCTTCATGGGTTATCATAATAAAATATTACAGTAGTGTCTGGTTGTGCTGCTACAGTGAAGTGACTTATCATTTTCATTCCCAGTCCCTGATTTCACAGGTTTATAAGCTAAAAAAAAATGAAATGAGGTCTAGGTTAGAAGTTAGCAAACTGAACCTGAGCCTAAGAGCAATATTTCATTTTAAGCACAGTTGGGAAAAAATTGTTTCCTGCTGTATGTCTCCAGACATTTTGTGTATATGTGTATAGGTACATTGATGTGATGGATCTTTTTTCCCCAGACCCTGTTTGCCATATTAAATTTGAAAGACTGATTTAATTTCTGAAAACAAACTGAAAGTGAGACCAGTGTGAACTATGATAGCCAGATTCCAAAGGAACTAAAAATAAACCAAGGCAGACCAAGGCGATATCAAGAATGTTTTAACAAAAGTATTCTAAATATATTCTATCCAGCACACCTATATATCTGAATCCGTGACCCTCAGACTCCATGTAAGAGCTTAGTAATTAAAGATTTTTACACCTAAGCCTTTCAAAAGCCTGATCAAAGATGAAGAAGATTATTTTAAAGAAAATTCTGCGAACATACAACATTGCCAAGTGCATTAGCATGCATCACTTAATATTCATGTCATTGTTTTCTAAATAACACTAGACATCTCCTGTTCCACAATAGCTTAATCTCACATATTCCACTATATTTTAGCAGTTGTTTATTTGAAGATTCCTTCCCTCACCTTTCAAAGATATCCTACATCAGAGGATGTGTTTCAAGGAATACATTTTAAGAAAAATATGCTGTCATTAGGCCAGACATCTCTCATACATAATGCAACTGAGGTTAGAATTTTACATAAAAGAAACCAAATAAGGATGTGTTCTTAATAGGTACATATTTTTATATATCTAGTAAGTAGAGACCAAGTGATAAACAAGTGTCATTAACTCTTTTTGACTTGATATTAGTATATGTTTCTCCTGTTGTAGAGCAGTGGTTCTAAATAATAATGACAAAGTTTAATAAAGACTTTGAAGAACAATTTAAATTCATAGTGAATTTTAATCTAAGCAGATAAGAATAAGTTTTCCTATTTCTCTAACTGCTAGAGAAAGGTCTGAACAGGCTGAAGCCCAGATTTGATGAATTTTCAAGTAAAGAGGAAGGCCTTTCATTTCTAGCTCCTTCAGATCCAAAAGCTGCCTAAGTGTGTGTTCAGCTATTGTTTTCCACAGGAGGAGAGTGCAATGATGAGGTGTATATTCTTGGCAATGTAGCCTAACATTAATACAAGTTTGAAAACCAGGAACATATAAATGCAGAAACATTCCAGACAAGTCCATGTATTTGCTTGAATCTGAACTCTGTTGTCTTACCCAGATCAATTTCATGTTTATGAATGACCAAGACTGCAATGCTGTTGCTATTGTGCCTGTGGAGCAGAGAGAAAATATTTGGCCTGAATTGAGGTATTCATAGAAAGTAATGCTAATTGAGATGTGAACACATTCTAAGCTTTCCTGAAATACTGAAGTCTAAATTAATTATATCATAAAAAAACTACAAACAAAACTGACAGCTCGTATGAGGATGTTTGCAGAAGTTTAACTGGTTAAGATCCAAGTAGAGGTCTATCTCAGCAGACTTGGACAAAATACTACACATACAACAATCAATAAAAACAACAATGAAATCAGCAGCAGCAGGAACTAAGAGAAAAATTTTAAATACACTTTAAAAATAAATTTGGTAATCTGTTTTAATTATTTAATACGAATTTAAAGTGGGAAGTTAAAATTTATGACTAGGTATTCTTATCAACGAGCAGAGCTATGCAGCCCACATGGTGGCCTATCAATAAACCAAGAGGGCTGAAATTTTTCATTAAATTGAAAGAAGAAATGTATGTATTTCAATCCAAAATACTTGTATATAGTAGGCTGATTTCAAGGGTGAACACAGTTGGGGTTGAAAACATTACATATAAGAACTAATTTTCAGCAGAAGCATGTGGTGAAAAGAGAACCAAGAGTAAAAATCAGTTTTCACAGCAGCTAAAAGGCATCTCCCCCATCTTCCCTGGAGAAATGAGCTAGATGACTTGAAAATACTGTTTTTATTGGCCCAACCACGTCACTCCCACACAAAGAAAATGTATTTTGCAATGCACTTTTACTTACTTGTATATGCTTACACATCCATCACACCGATACAAGTTCTTGCAATATCTGAATGCACATATTAATTCACAGCATATTCAGTGACCAAATGCATTTCAGAATAAATGTAAGATGCTCATTAAGTTACACGCATTGCTCCATGCAAGAATGAATGTATCTTTTTTCATTTGCATCTGGCTTTCTCATAGGGAATAATTGTATACACCATTTTACAAGTAGTAATGGTCACCTTATATGGAAAGGTTATTCGAGATTATGATATATGTTTACTTTTTTTGTAATTTCAAATTAGAAATAAGTTCAAAAGCACAATTCAAGTGTTTGGAGTCGGGGTACGTGAAACTTTAGTAAATAAAGATGCACATGCATTCAGCCTTCAGGCTTTTTACATTACATTAATAATTCTCCATTACTAAAACATGTTTTGCAGAGATGTTAAATGCTTATGGGAAACTACAAAAACCACTTTACTTTATTCTCAAGACTCAAATACATGCATCATTTATTTCTAGAAACCTCAACAAGAGAGAAATTAACAGAAAACACCTTTGAAACAAAGCTGAAAGTGCTACAAGAACAGATGCTAATGTTTTTTATTTTCTCACTGTTCTGTGTTTGGGGTTTTTTTGTTGTCATTTTCTGGGTTTTGCCCATGCAAGCTTCCAAAAACATGTGCTCATGCATACATTCAAGCTCTTTAGTACATGTATTCCTGTGAATACTGCAACAAGGTTTTCCTTTAAAAAGCTTACTGCACCAGTCTGGGACGACATCCAGCTCGAGTGTAAATCTGTGCAGCTCTGTGCTAAAATGCAGCTTGTAAGAGAAATGGAGGAGTGGCTGCCTGCAGCAAAGCTTGCAGATCCACTTAGTCCATAGATGAGAAAATGCTGATTGGCTTTTGCAGATATTGCCAAGAACACAGGAATAAAACAGGGCAGTTTCCAAAATAACACATGGATGCCTGTATTTTTGTCCCTTGCTGAAATGATAACTGCAAATTATATTAATTTTACTCTTTTTTCTTTGGGAACATATATAGAAGAGGCAAAGCTTCAGAAAAATAATTTTAAGGAATTGCTTCCCTAAATAATACAATTTAACAAAGTTGTGAGAAAAAGTGCTCAAAAAAAGAGAAAATCCTATACCACCTGCTGAAATTATTTTCCTTGCTTTTCCATAAGTGTTTATCTAAAATTAAAAACATTTTTAACAGATACATTGTCATTGGGTTAGCTGCTTTAAGTGTTTCCTTACAAGAAGCACCTCTTCCCATGTTCTGATAACCTTATTACTTACTTTGAGTGTGTGATATTTTGCAGACTTCAGAGCCAAGATATGGTTATAACAACAGAGAAGCAGCTTTACAGATGGATGTTATTATAATAATGGCTGCAGCACAAGTTCTCTATTTACATTTTTAATGTGATATGATTTGGGGGAAAAATACTTGGTTTACCTTCAGAGAAGATATAAACACCAGTAATTCTTGCACCTTTACTGTTTACTGTTATATCAGAGCATCAGCCAAAATTTGTTCTAATTTTCTGGCAGAAAAATTCTCTATCACTCTGTGTATGTGAGAAAACGATAATGAATTTGGAGTCAATAACTTCTACCTACCTTCTTTGAATGCTACTGTTTACAAAGAGCATCTGTTCAGCGTATCTTTGAAAATCTTTCATAAGCATGCCAGCAAATTGCATATCATCCCTTCCCTAACAGAGAATCAAACTATACCAAAGGTATGCAAGTTCAACAAACCACTCATCCTTATTGAGTAGTCCTTCATGACCTCCCATTTTTACACTAGTGGAAGAGATTAAATCCCTAAATCCAGACTCATTCTTTCCCTGTTATCACTGGTGGGTAGAGAGAATAAAGTCATCCTGATAGCACAAAGGTTTTCAAACTAAGTTACAAAGTTAGCAGAGATCCAACAGCTGCAAGCTGAAAAATTAGATAAATTCAGTTTCTAAAACAGTTAAAATCACAGTAAACAATTTTCTGGGAGCATGACAGAAACTGAAACCCCCAGAGTCATTATCTTCTTGTAGATATACTTGGACTACACAGGAAGTTATTGGCCTGATGAAAAAATTCCACTGTGAAATTATATAGCCTCTGCATTGCAGGAAGTTGTCAACATTATCAAATTGCTCACTCTGACATGAATAATAAATCTATGATTCTGCAAAACCAGTTCAGCTGAATTGCGTATGTTTTTATGAATTTTATGAGGAACAGATTTTCTCTTACTTTGTACTGTGGTGTAAAATACTTCATTTAAAAGTTCTGCTATAACAAAAACAAGACTTTGCATTGCCATGTTGAAAGTTGTACTATAAGTAAGGAAATAAGCCAACAGACAGATTGCACAATCTATTTCCTAAGAAAAGAGAATGTTATCCCTGTTATTGACATCATTTTGGGATAAGGACTCTACATAAGCATCATGGTCTATCCAAGGTGGGGCCAGCCACAACTCTTCCCTTACCCTAACCCATGACAAAGAAATTCATGGGCATCCACTATTCCATCTAATTAAAGCAAAAGTCATAATGAGTCTTGGGAGCTCCAGTAAAAATGATAATTTTGTTTTAGTAAATTATTCCCATAAGAAACTCTTCTATAAAATTTGTTGAGAAAGGAAACAGACTGCAAACATGAAAATTAAATCTACCAAATTTCTGAAGGGTAGAAAGAGTGAGAAAACTGATTCCATAGTGCTACTACTTCCTTTTTTGAAAAACGTAAAGTTAACCATACAGATTTGTAAAATATTTGTGGTAAGAGTTATCCTGCATTTGGAAGCTCCACCAGTTGAGAGAAAAAAGTGAGAAGAAATTAGGCAATGAGAATGATTTACTTTGCATTTCTACTTGCAACAATTTTTTCTTTTTTTTTTTCAATCCCTCTTCAGGACATTATTTTGTATACGTATATGTGACCTCTGAAAATACAGGATTTAAATACCATTAAATAAGAAGGTTTTCTGAGATGAAAGGAGGATGAACAGCTTTTAATTTTTTTCTGAAAATGGAAATGGGTCTAAAAAACACACTGACAAGGAATCAGACATTTCCCATGAACCAAGAATCTTCACTCCTACATATTAAAATAAATCACACAGGTAAGGCTGCAGGAAGGTGGTGGTCACACATCAGTACTACTTCTATGCTTGGGGTGTGGGAGGGCTTAACGAAGTGCCTTTGCCTGTCCTCTGTGCACTTAAACTCAGGCTATATCCAAACTTAAATTTGTGGTGTTTTTCTAATTATTATTTCTACAACCTTTATTTAATTCCCCTAAAACTACTGCCAGCTTCTGCCTCTCTTCCAAAATACAAATTACTTCAGAATGTGACAGTCTCATTCAGAAAGTGATGTTTCATTTCAACAGCTCCACATGTGTGCGAGTCCACATAAGCTTAGTGGATCCAGCTTCAAATTCATTTTTCAAAGTGAACACAAAAGAAGCACATATGGTTCATACTAAAAGTGGCTGAAAGGTTTTAGGGCATTAACTTTTCAAAAATTTGCTAAGAGAAGTAACATTTTCCAGAGACTGCTGCAAGATTCTCAGAACTGTATGATACATTACCCCCCTTACCCTCCTATTAATCATGACTAGTATTCATTCCTATTTGTGGAGTTACTTTGAAATACAGGTTGCCCCCAGACCACGTTCTCTTCTCAACCCTAAATTCTCTCTGAAGTTTCCTGAATTAGAGAAAACAGCAAATGAGCTCTCACATCAATCTGGTTTTATCAGACCCATAGTGAACTAATTACAGTATCTGTATTACATACATAAAAGAAACAGAACAGAAAAAAAGCAAGCAGTGTCTATATACATCCTGTATATAAGCAGGTCTTTCTGTATTAGACTGTTCTGCTGTATATAGAGCATGTTACCACTTACTAATATCCAAGCAGAGCTCCTAAGGTTGGAACTGCCATTCACTGCTTGTGCTAGATATAACGGAATTCATTTATTTATTTTACATTTTGTACATTAACAATCACTTGGTTCAAGCTTGTGAAAGGCATCGACTTACTAATTACTAAGTAATTGACTTACTTACTCTTAGTAATGAAGAGCTTTTATTTAGGTTAAGCATATAGTTTTAGCTAAGCTGGACCTCCTTTCTTACTTCTGAAGGGTAATTTGGAGTGTCATTCAGATGCAAAGGGATGATATTGAATATTTGTCCCTTTTAAAAGATACACATTCATAACCAAAATAAGTGATACATATTTAAATTGCTTAACATCATAAATTGTCTCTGGAAATTACTGGATAAAGTATTTTGCTACTCTTTGAGGCAAATTGCCCTCCTATGCCTTAAAACTCCCCATCAAAAAAAGGCAAACATACTGTGGAGAAATTTATTAGACAAAAACCTCAGAGAAATACAGGGGTAGGGCTGGGAGAGGAAAGTACCATAGAAGCTTTTCTGTTTTGATATTCTTTCCATAAGCTATGATACTGTAATTTCTTTCCTATCTGTAAACAGATACCGAAGGTCAGGTGAAACTAAGATAAGCAACTTCATTTTCTATACAGAGTTTGGTTAATCTTTAATTAGCAGCCTATTTTATTTGCAAGTCCCCCTCCTTAATCAAAAAACTATCATATAGGTAGTCGTTAATACACCTGTATATGATATGTCATCAATTTGCTGACTGACAAAATAGTAAAGCTGCTCTGAAAGCTTCTGTCATATCACCAGTGTTAACTAAGGGTATAAGTCAGAAGAGATATTCAGGAATAGGAGAGAGAAAAAAGAAGGATCATATAAAACAGTGCAAATAACTGATTTCCAGTAGTCGCATGAAAAGAAACTATATTCTGCTCAAAGCAATTTATTGTTTGTTTGTTGTAAAAAATAATAGAAAGCCTTGAAAGAAGGAGTTAATTTGATTTTGAACACATACCACAATACTAGCCTGAAAACACGCTTTAATTGGGCTCTTCTTGGTGAGGAACTAATTTTTATTCCCCAAACAAGCTTTCAACAAAGAGTCACCAAATTCTACCACTGCCCTATTTTTTGTTTCTTAAAAAAGAACAATCTATGTTCATCACAGTTACAAGTTGGATTCAGGAACTGTGAGATGGCCTCTTTGAATCCTCTGCATTATTTGTTTTGAAGCCAAGAATAAATCATTCATCTAACCAGGGGCAGCTAATAGACAGCAATAACATTACTAGATATCCATCATGCTTTAGCACTGCTTTTAGTACCTTAGACACTGACACTTGTTGGCTGATCTTCAATATTTTAATCTCAACGTGAACATACTTGAAAATTAAAGAAACCAAAATGAGCTATTTTATTATGAAATTGTCACTGAGAACTGATTAAAAGTTGGTCTTCTTAGGTGAAAGGCAGTTTTGTCACAGTCCTATGAAGCCAGCTCCAGGTTTCTTTTTCAGGAGTATAACCAGGTGATGTTATATATGCAAGATGTCTTATATAATTTTTGTGTTTTGAGGAACTAAGAACAGAACACCCTAATTTTAACACTGAAGTCATTATGATAAAAAACTAGTTTATTTGATAAAAAACCTGTCATAAAACTCCAGTTAGTCCTCAAAAATTTAAGCACATTTACATTTCTCAAGTAAGCCACTTCTTTATCTCAGAATCTACTGTACGAAAGGGAAATTGGATCAAGCGTTTCTGCCTCGATGTCGTCCCTTAATATCTGAAGTAAGTACAGAGAGGTTTTGCAAGACACAACTGTCAACATGGAAAATTAGAGGCTCTTCCTAGGACTAATCCAGCCTAGCTTGCTTGAATAGATGTTAGCTATTTGGCATATCTATTGAGACATTCTTGATGTGAAAGAAGTTATGGTGACAGATTTCAACTCTGGTTTGTTTTTTTTTTTAACAGTAACATGTTACATATGATACACACCCTCACCCAAATGTGTTTGAAATTTAGATAATGGCTTTGTCCCAGGTGTACTGAAAAGTATGTGAAGCCATGTTCAGGTTCATTTTCAGCTTCAAAACTAGAAATGTTATTTCTGATAACTTAATCAAAATGTACCTATATGCAGACAAGTATTTTAAAATTAATGCTGCTCACACAGGGATTAAGGGTTAGAGTTATTACTTATCTCAAAAATATACCTAATAGCATTGGTTAGCAATTGTTGCACTCCATAAGATCCCCTAAATCAGTAGTCTTTTGATATGAGATGGTGAATTGGAACATTTTTCCATTCCTGTATATGAATATTATGTCCTTTGTTATTTCATCCTCATTGAAAGTAACATCCTACAGTTAAACACACATTAGAATTCTTTTCACATTGCTCAGTCAACATAGTTTTGTTATGCTAAAACTGCCATCAATTTCCATTAAAAGTCACAATGCCATACTAACTTACTTCATATTTACTTCAAAAAAGAATACAGTTACAATACAACTTTCCAGTTAAAGAATTTTTTGTAGGGCTAGAAAATGCTTTATTACAACAAAAAAACCTGAGGGCCTGATGCAACTTGAACAAGGCAAGCAAATTTCAAATTAAACATTTCTGTAATCTCTAGCAACTGATGGTTGATTATCAGTCATGAACATACCATCTATCTAAAATCATCCACAGCTTTAAGAAAGGATTTGCTTGGTTAGAAAATAGAGATGACCTCTAATTTTATCATGCTACAAACCTAACATTCTGACATTGAAGTACCTAGAGAAATATTTAGTATATTTTTTCCTTCTCTTTCAAACATGTACTTATCTACATTTAGGCAGGAACCCATGTAAGACTTTTGACTTCAAATTAAAAAAAAAAAAAAAAAAAAAAAAAAAAAGGAAAAAATAGCACATGTCAATGCCTATAGAAACAAGTATTTAGAAGCTGTATTTATACTGTATAGCTACTCTTCTCAAATAACTCCTAGATCTCATACAGACTTTAGGTGGAAGTCTTAGCCTGTAATTTATCATTTATTCGCAGGGCTCCCTAAAACTGCAACATCTGAAAAAGGAAAGCATGCATAATATGAAAAGCATTTCTAAGTTTAACAGATTAGTAGGATGTGATAGGAATTTCCAAACTATGTGAACGTTAATATCCAGCCTTAAAAACTTCCTTACAGTATTAATGTATTAAATGCATGCAATTATAAATATCCTTAAGATATTTGACCAAAATCAGAAAATACAAAGAAAAATTTTAGTAAGATGTCTAGGATCCTTAAGGCATGAATAACATGTAAATTTGCCACAGCATGGACACCGTGATTTCTGTGTTAGTTACCTAACAATATCATTATATCCCTTTGGGGCACTGTGCAATGTTGTATACCTCTCTAAAAGTGGGATTTTACTTTTGTTGTGCTAGTGTTTACATAAAATTATGTATTCAGGAAACATTTAAAATACGGACACACACAAATGCAGCTCTCCTGCTTCCAACTCATTAACAGCAAGGAGGCCAGAATTTTATTAAGTAGGAGGAGAAAGGAGTTCTGCAATCCAAAAGGAACTACTGAAGGGCAGGAAAGAGATCAGCTCTGGGGTTGCCCTTCCTTTGTATCTGGCACCCAAAGCCCAAGGGGCAGGTGGGGAGGCAGCTAAGAGGAAGGTGCTTCTCTTTCCCCAGGCCCCTCAGGCTGGGCAGCACCAGGGAGGACAGGCTGTGTCATCTTGTTCACCTTTCCTCCTCTTCCTCCTGCTGAAACAGTTTACCATTGCTGCTCCTCTTTCCTGACACTGCAGAGCAGGAAATTATTTTACACTGACAAAGACAGAAAGAGAAGATGCAGGAGAACCATGCTTCCTGTGCTGCCGTGATGCCATTTCTAAAAGCCCAAGAAGAGAGAAGGGTTTGTACAAAGGTAAAAATCTTAGCTACCAAAATAGCTCCCAATGTGGAGCTGGGCTAACTTTATAATTTTGTGCCCTCTACAGCAAAATCAATGTAGAAAACAGGTACGATGTCTGAGGAGGACAGCAGACTGCTTACTGAACCCTGGTCTTTAAAAATGCATTCCTGGATGTGGATTTCATTTTCCAATGTCTCAATCAACAATTACTTGGATTTGGCTGTGTTGACCCTATAGACTGTATCAAACAATCATTGTGGCTAATGTAGGATCATACAATTGTAAGGCTTCAGCACAATAGATACAATGGCTTCTCCCAGAGGCATCATTTAGTTCCATCAATATTAGTCCCGCAAAATGTTAACGATATGAATGACATTAGGCCAAATTGATGAAACAAAAATAAGAACCTTATATTAATATATGGACTATATTCAGTCTGTGCTGTTGCTATAGTAAAGAGAAAAAGTCAATTCAAGCATTGCCAAATAATAAGCTTCTAACAATCAAAGAAGGAAAGATAAATACATATGTGTAAGATGTCCTCTATCAATGGTTTGCTTTGTTGAAATACCATGCAGAAATATCATATCTATATTTTAATAAATTTAAGAAGCATGTAGAAGTATGTAGTTCATAGAAAAATTAAAGGAAGATAAAGTTTTAGGAACCCAACACAGTAACAACAGTTATAAGGTTTTCCCTGTTCTGCTCTAGAATTTCTATGTATTATTTCACCCACATTAGTTTCAGGGTCTACCTGTTGTGATATTATAACAGTTAAAGTTATTGAAAGATATTGTCTTACTCTATTTTCCTAAAATCAAAATATAAGGTATTCTAGAGGCATGGTAAGATTTCAGAATTTATTTTTTTTTTTTCCAGTAGGCTCATTCACTTTTCAGTGCTTCCTGGTTGCCTGCTATTGCATGTCACCAAGACTTCAAGAAAGCTTACAGATAGTTTAAGAGGAGTGTGATATGCAGATTTGTGTCTCTTGCACACCCCAAAAGCTGAGCTAGGATGTTCACAAAGATCCACAGTAAAACTGTATTGAGACTAAAAGCAGGAGTCAAGAGAACTTAGTGCTAATTTTATCAGAAACACACATTAAGTTACAATGATGTCTCTCAATTAATCTCTCCATTAAATTATGAAGGTAAACTGACAGACTATCTCCTTACTATTCAAAATTAACTTCAGAATTTTTGCACAAAAGGCTCCATATGGATGACAAATCATTATCTACAAAAAGACTTATAAAAAGAATTATTTTATAGAAAATATTTTTTTCTTCTGTAATGCAAGATCTCAATGAAAAATAAAGATCTCATTTTATTATTCTAAACTAAACGTAATAACAAAATAAATGATGACTAGCATGCAATAGTACATGATTTATTTACAGTTATTTACACTGGGGCCATTGTTAGATTACTCAGGAGTCTAAACAAGCACTCCCTACACACATGACACATTGTAATCCAGATCCAATTTTGTATGTAAAAATATCAATTTATGAGGGGAGGGCAAAAGGAAAATGATATCTGAATGCATAAATATTCCCTGAAAATGCTGTGCTTTCATTTACTACATCTGTTTTCCAACTCTAGAATTGTGACATTACATGTCCAATATTTCAGCTGCAGAAGAAAAGTTGCAAAAACACTACCTTAGCATAACCAATCTCAAGTTAACAAAACCCACCCAAACAAAATAAAACCCCTCCACCCCCCAAATTATTTAAAAAACAAAAAAGGAAAATGGAAACAAATCAAACCACAGGAAAATAATAAAAAGGAGAAGATATATTACTGTAGTATGAATAATGTCACATTCCATTATTGATTAAAATGATTTTACTGTGACATTTCATTCATCAGATTCCATTTCTCATTACACACAAACCCTGAATATTTATCAAGCTTACGTGAGGCTTTTCTTCTCATCAAGCAATTCATTCCCACTCTCTCTTTTAAAGCTAGGTTATATTATGTTGAAGGGTGGACGCTGTCTTTGAACTCTCTCCTCACACTTGACCTTACAGACATCACTTTTATCTCATTATAATGGATGCTATTAAGTATTTATATCTAACAAGGCAATTTCAATGGTTCATCCTTTTAAACAATCTTGTGATCATTTTCAGTTCGTAGGAAATAAAGGCATTTATTAAATCAAGAACTATCTGCTACCATTCAGAATTAATATTCTTCATAGTCAGGACATTTAGGACATCCACAATACATTTCTGATGGTTTGGTTTTGAATGCTCCAATCCTTCAACATCTAGTATTCACATTATTTTCAAAGAGTGATTAGATTTTTACAGATTTTTTCTTCATTAAAGAAACAGGTTAAACATGGAATGTATCATAGATGACCAAGGAAAGACAAAGGAAGCTGTAGGTATGTAAGAATTCTGATCTAGATTAAATATGTCTTTGCAGCCACCTTTTGAAAATGTATTACATTGAGATATACTTCATATACATGTTCTGGAAAAATATGCAAAACTCATTTAAAAAAAACCAAAAAAACAAAAACATGGAAAAAGTAGGGGCATGTAAAAACTGATTCTGCATTCTGTATGAGTAAGTCTTCCCCAAAGCTTCACATAGTGAAAGTATGCACACTAAAAACATGCTAAACCTCATCTCTGATATATTGTAGGTCATGAAAAAGCATCTGTTTATTTCATTAGTGCTCTGATCAAATTTCATCTGATTAACAACAATTCTATTTCACCTTACAGAGGTTAGGTAGAAGAAAAAGTACCACCTGCTCTTAGTACTAAACAGAATGCAGCTTTATGACCACGTTATACATATCACTTGACTTTATCACTACAAACCAGTTGTTTTTACACAGGTCCTTCACTTTCTGTTTTTCTTAGATATACTGGTACGGTTATGAGCCTCTCAATTTTAATACTTAAAATGATTCATGGCTCAGAAATACTCCATTCAAACACAATATACAAATCAGAAAAAAAAACCAACCTTGACCAAATTAAAACAAGAAAGCAAAAAAACCAACCAAAGTTTGATCTGTATTATTTTAATGGTTAATCAATGGAGCTTCCCAAAACACCTATTTTTCTGTTTCAGAATTTAAAAATGCCAAATGGCAAAGGATTTTTTTCCTAATATTTTCCCAGCTTTGCTGAGAAATAATACAGTATTCAAATGTTTTTTTTAAAAAAACTGATTTAAAAAAAAAATGCGTACCTATCTATTTTGCTGTGTCTGAACTTGAGAAACAAGTTAACATTTGGCCAATTTCAGAAACTCTCATCAGAATACTTGGTTTCAGAATTTGCCCTTAGAAACACAAGACAGTTTATATGTCTTGATCACTTCCCAAGCCCGAAACCTTAGTGCAGTTAGCCGCTTTCTAATAACAAACTGAAAAAAAAAACAAACAACATAGCTGGAGTATGATGAAGTGTAATACAAAATACAGAAACCACGTGACATGCTAGCATGTGTAAAAAGATATTGCACGGGAATTTGACACTAACAGCTACATTACTTCTACTCCCAAGAACTAAAACCATCAGTTGTAGGAAACTGGCCACAGTAAAGCAGTGATCAATAAAAGCAATCATACCACCTAAATTGTAGCTGAAGTCAGTGGCACAATTATTTTTATTTTTAAAGCAGTGACATACCAGTGAAAACATTTCACTGAAGATGAAGCATCAGGGATATGTCTATAAAGAAGATCCATCTGGAAGAGCAGCTGAAATAGTGAACAGAATGAATTTCCCACATTTAGGTGTCTTGCATAATTTCGTAACCCACGCCCTTAGATTTCAACAGATCTCTTCAGTCCACGGCTTTCACAATTTAACTAGCAGCCCTAGACAAATACCTTGAAAAGAAGGGCCTCAGTTTGAGCCTCCTCAGCATTAGACTTAGAGAAATGAAACTGGGCCACTTATCCCCTCATACAGTATATCTGTTCTGCTTAATCTTTACCTTTCTTTTTGGCTGTCTTTTGGTTATCTCATCTGTTGATATTGCACTTTCTGTCTCCAAAATAAAAATTATTTGTCTGTTGGTGCATATTTATGAGGAACAGCAACGTGTAAGAACTCGTGCTGTGAGGAAGTCTTTACCCTGAGATCCCTGTGGTCCCTCAAAACTCTCCTCAGCTGTTGCAAACCCACAGGAGACCTATTTGTTTATGGAAGTGTGCCAGGTGTTTCTCTTTCATAAATATTTAATTAATCAATCTTGTGAGGAAAAAAAGCAGCCTGCACAACACTCACGGTAATGAATGTGTGTTAGCTGTCTCGATTTTTTCCTCTCAGAATCTGATTAGTTATGTCATTTGTAAAAGAAAGCAGATCTTTTGTATTTCTAACAGGGAAACAGTGGTTTCTAACAGTGGTTTGGGGGGAGAAGGTTCTGTGTCAAGTAAGATACAGCAAAAAAGGGACCACTCAAAACCATAGTTGTTCTGTTAGCAGAAAGAGGATGCTACAGGCCCATGAATTTGAAAATAAATATATTTTTTTTTTTATCATGAAGCATCAGTTAACAGGATGCACATGCATAAAATCTGCTTGCCTGGGTATCAAGACACCTCACAGAGTCCTGCTATTATGGCCAGCCAACCTGAAACCTTTTCCCTCCTTTTACCCATGAGTACTTACAGATCACATCTCAGTAGGTGTAAACCTGAATTCACTCAATTAAAGAAAATAACAAAAAAATACCTGAAGGAACACTGGACATACTGATCTTGCAATTACACCTAAGTACATTAGATATTTAAAGATTTTAAATTACTTTACATTTGCTAGAAATGCAGTTCCAAGCATGTGGCTAGGAATACAATATCTTGGTGTAGGGAGTGGGAAGACAAAGCTACCATCAGAGCACAACTCTGAGGACCTAAACTTTATTCCTAACTCCACATGGTAAAAATCTACTTAAGTGGCAACAAAGAGCTTGCTCTGTCACAGATCTAACATGCTTATGGTTTGCCTGGGGTTGTGGAGAATTAAATTGCAAAGCTGAGCAAATGTACTCATTCAGGATTAAAAACTGGAAAAAATTAAAGAAACTTTAACATCTGGCCAATATTAAACAATATATTAAAGAAAAAGTTCAACCTAAAACTATGCAGTGATTATCACAAAGAAAAAGAAACCTAAAATGGTCATTGACTTTTTGGTTTACACTCATCTGCAGGCCTACTTTCCTCCTGAGTGAAAAACCAATGGCTTTTGCTGTTAGATATGGTTAATATATGCCAAAAGTCCCATCCAACCCCCCCCCCCCCCAAAAAAAAATGAAAAAGCAACTGGAATTTTTCTTTAAGGAAGACTGTAGCAGAGCTATACCAATATTACATTTTGCCTATATGCAAGGTTATTTTCAAGAGTGTTATCTACATTTCTTCCCTATTTAAGTAACCAAAACAGGCATCTTATTCCTGTGAAAAATTCAGTCCTCATGCTGTCTTTGCACAGAAATACAGTCACATTTAAGTGATTGTAAACCTCCCAGTACATGTCAATGCAACATCAAAATCATATCTTGCCTGGCTGTAATAATATGGGAATGCTCTTCTCTTGCAACCTTTTGTGGATTCTTTGTTTTCCTATACATTGCTCTTTTCCCCTGCTTTTTTTTTTTTTTTTTTTTTTTTTTTTTTTTGTTTCTTCTCACTTTCTCTCCATAAAAGCTCATAAGAAGCAAACATAAGCCGAAGGTTCCAACTTGAAAAATCAAAATAATTCATCTAAAATACACCTCATTTTTAACAATGAAGTATAAAAAGAAATACGCTATTTAGTAATTCCTTTCTGTATTATAAAAAGTCAGTCAGTGTATGGTACCTTGTATAACACAGCTACTTATCAAAAAGATATCCTTGGCATTTTAAAGCACACTCTGCATTAGCTGATTTCAGTGTTTCTTTAAGTGATTTTTAAAGGACCATCAAATAAAAAATGATGGTGGTAGGATAGTATGAAGTAGGAAGCTTACATTACATCAACTGGAGATATCATTAACTTGAAACACCTGCCTGTACTAAATACATTACTTTTCGCATAAATGTTTCTTGCATCTACAAAACACAAATATAAATGTAAAATAAAAACCACAAAAAATAACTTAGGAACTACTTTTACAATTACCTTTTTCACCCTAGAGTCTGTGCTTCCCATTCACATTTATACCTACATTGTTTGTGCAAAATAAAAACGAATTAAATTAATGGAGACAAACTGTATATACAAAAAATTAAAGAAGAACTCATCACTGAAATATCATCTTTTAAAACAACAACAAAACCCAAACCAAAACAACAATATGTACAGTTATTTAGCATTCTTATCTTATAAACTGAAATATTCTCTTTAGATTATTATGTTTTTAAGGTTTTGTGAGAGAGGAAGGTTGAGACATTTGCCAATAATTGCCTCAGAAACCTGAAACTTCCTTCTTGTGTATGTATCCATGCTGGAAATCAACATCCTTCACTCTCTTCTTCCCCCCTCCACCACATCCCGAATATGTTTGGAATACAGCTTAAGCTAAACAAAAAGGCTGCCAGGGTTTTTCAATATCAGCCAAAGCAATATTTAGTACTTACAGAGTTCACAGACAAAAAGGGTACCTGCAGTGTTACAAACCTTACTGTAAATTGTCAGTCTTACTAGAAATGCATGGGCATTTTTATGTCCACATCTGAACGTGTAAATTTAAAGAGTTACATAAGAATAGAAAAGGTTATATGGTGACATGCAGGATTTAGCTTCCTTAATTGTTATTCGCTTTTTGACTTTCTGCTTCTTGACCTTTTTCAGCTATCCCAAGAGGAAACCAACGTGATCTCAAAGAAATATTCAGGCATCGTTACATTGCTATTCCATAGCTCAAATACACAAGGATTCAGTTTCCACATTTATACAGTTTAGTTTTCTTAAGGGAACTTTTGTTGCTGAATACATCTTCTGCAGAAATTTGTGTAAACTTATTTTGTTAATTGAAATATAGCCTGGGAATACTTTATTAAAATATTGATTCCTTCTGGGAAAGGCCAATAATATCAAGCTACTTAACATAAATGTTCACGGGTAAATATCTGTCTAACATTACTTCAGTAATAATTACAATCTCAAAGGTTGCAGTTGTATTATCTAGCTCCCCAGTGGATAAGTGACAAGACCAGTCTTAGTAAGAAAATGTATCTGCAATTGAAAAAAACCCACAGACCTAGTTTTGATGCAGTGTAACCCAGAATTCTTATGTAATTGAGGTTTTCTTTCCATTTTTATCAAATAAAATTAAGAATTGAAAAGAAAAATGACAGATAAGAAAAACTACCAGCAATGACACACAAGAGAAAAATACATGGAAAAAATAGGACAGCTTTAGAGGATGGAGATTATGACTAATAGTGACACATACAGGAACAGATCCTGAATTCTGCTTAGGCTTGCATATCCTACACTAATAAAGTAAAAACAAAAGGGTTTGCCTTTGTATTATAATAGGTATATAATGAAGTACAATGCACACCAGCTTCAGGAAGTCACGTAGCACCATTCACAAAAGCATCAGCAAATTTGCCTTTCATTAGCAGCAGTAAACAAGCAACCCTTGTATTCAGTGAGTCAGTCCTAGTGATTCACTCCTTAGGGTGCTACAAAACATAACCTGAGGGGTGGTCCTTTCACCCTTTTTTTGTCCTACCATTATTTCCTCCTATGTCCTGGTGGAGCTCCCTGGGATCTCTCAGATCCTTTATGCCTCTAGCCATTACTTTTATAGAAAGGAAGAGAAAACAATGAATGACAAGGTTGGAACTGGAAGTTTTATGACTACAGAAGATTGGTTCTGTGGTATTCACAGTTCATGAGGAGATTCTCCAGTGCATAAAGAGCAAGTAACCCAAGGAAAGAGTCTCCTATCCCAAGCAGGGTACATTTCATCCTTTTTTTCCCCAGGTGAACAACAAACAAGTGCTCCCATTGTTGTCCATCTTCACTGGGGTCTGTCCTTTGCTCAGATGCTTTCTTTCACAAGTTCATTTCTTTATTTAGATATGGTTTTAACCACACTGATATGTGTGAACACACTGAATTTCAAAACACATATTTCTGGAAGATCTTTCTCCCTATCAAATTTGACTGAAATTTCAAACTTCACAAAAAACAAAAATATGAACTTGGCTGGCAGAGCTGAGGAACTTGCACGCCTTCTTTATAAACCACACAATCTCTTGCTGCTCAGAACAAGGGTTTATGCCTAAATAGAGTTTTCATTCACAGAAGACTAGCTTCACTAAGTCTTGAAACAATCAAAGGTGGAGAAATATGATAGATCCGAGAGTCTAATTTTCTGATAGCTGTTACCTATGCTCTGTATTTGAAATGGTAAACATTAAGGAAAAGGATACTTCCTATTTGGTTCCTAGCCTTAAACATGACAGTCGAAAAAAATACACAAATCCAATCAGTGTGCTCATGAACTTGATTCTGCATGAAAGCAGCAAACTTTTAGAGTATATTCTGCTGGAGAACATATTTTTTTCAGAGAAAATAAAATCATAATATAACCACATACATCATTATAACCATATAAATTATAAAGAAGATCTATACTTTTTGTACAACATTAAAGAAGTACTCAAGAGGTTTTCTTCAGTTGTGCAGTTCTTATGAAGTATTAACTGTTTCAGTTATTCTAGTTCTTATTTGGCACCAATGACAGAATTATTTGTTCCTCTATGCTAAAAGGCAGTGTAAAAAAAGTAATGCAAACTATGGTAAAGAGTATGTCCTTTTGAAGTTACCATTGACCAGAGTCAGAATGAGGATAGAACTCGGGCTACCCTATTCTTCCTCGGAGCATGACAAAGTCCCATTATGAATAATTTGGTATAAAATTATTATCTAAATTATCTAATTATCTAAATCCCGAAGTCTATATTGTCATAACTCTTCAAAACTATCAATACCAATACTATTGTTGGGTCACTTCTGCCTGTTCTCAACTCACATTTTCTTTGTAACTGGGGCATTTAGAACTTTACATTTTTATTAGGAAAAGTTGATTCTTTTTTTCCAGAAGTTGATAGAATAAACAGTGGTTCACTTTCCCAGCATTACAGCAGCATAAAAACAAGGTTAGAGCAAGAAAACTAAAAGAATGTAACTACAGAAAGGATATTGTTTTCAATCATTGCAAAAGATTGATAATAGTTATAAAAAGCAAAGCTTACTGATCTGTTATATGACAGGCAGGAACAAATAAAAAAAGCAGATTCAGGACTATTAACATGCATAATTATATTCATTCATTCCTTTTAAAATTGCTTAAAGCTCAGCTGGATTTAATATTTCCTTCAATCAACAACATGCAAGATGTGCTGAAGAATAAATTATGATTAAAATAAAGACAATATGAAGCAAAGAGATGTAGACCATTAATTTAATTCATGACATTTTCAACACCAGTTTTATGAAAGTTGTGGATTTTATTCAAATGGACTTTATAGAGCTTTTGAAGTAAGCAGTCTTTGAAGTTCCTTCTTTATTTATTGTTACACTTATCATGAAATGTCAAAGAAAAATGGTTTATTACTATCAGAGGTGCTTTATTACTCATTTTAGGGGGATTATCAAAATGAGAATCTCCATCCAAGGACAGATTTATCAGGTCATAAATTTTGCACATTATTTTGATAATAAAAATTGGCACTGTAATTATCCATTTTCCCCAGATACCTCCTATGGAGGAATAAAAGCTGACAAAAACTCCACCTTTTTATGAAACCTTGTTTCAGCCTACAGTTATTTTTCCTGCTGAATAAGGCCTATAAATTCTTTTTTTAAAAAAAAAAAGTTTGAGATTCACATGTTTATTGCCTATGAACTAGTCTCTCTTATTACAGGGGCTTGAAAAAATTTACAGAAACATTTTTAATTTAAAACAATAAGGGATTTCCATGCTTACTACCACAATTCCTAGGGTTCTGAATTGTTTTCATAGTATGATAGTTAAATGAGTCAATGGTGGATCATTAGCAATAAAACACAAAATCTAGGTAATTATCTGTTTAGGCAAAAATTACCCATTTCGGCAGCTGTTTAGTAGGGGAAATACTGGAAGGAAAGAAGATACCACTACACTTGAAAGAATACTTAATATCTCACTCATCTTTCAGTGCCAAATGACAGAAAGGTAGAATTCTATCATTTTTTCCATCCAAGGCTGATATATCATTATTAGGAGAGAAAAATTAGGAAGATGGACATTAATTTGCATAGCATTCTCATGTGGGCTTAGCAACTGAATTCTGAATCAAATTTTACTAGCTTCCCTATAGGAAGGCTATAATAGCAATGTAAACATCACCAAAGTTTGGGTTTGGCTTTGGACCCATACATACGGTGTATATACATGCCCAAGCAAAGACAATACATGTGTACTCATATAAAATTATACAGCTAATACTACCAGTCCAATAAAGTCTCACATCAAAAAAGGGTTGAAGGAGGAGGGGGTGACACCTTTAATATCTTACAGATACACACCTTTTGGGCGAAATGCTTCCTCTACAAAAAACAATGGTAGTTAATTAAGAATTCTGAACTTTATTTAGCCTGGCCACAAAGATATTCTGCTGAAAGGTTCTATCATTAAATAAAGTATTTTATAACATCAGAAGTACCCATGTACCCATGTCACAGGTTGGTTAACAGCACAATTACCCCCCTCTTACGAAATGTTTTTTTTTGTCTTTGCCTTCTTTAGGCAAAGAATTGTGTAGCTGTGGAATGTGCACTTTATGCGTGTTTCTATTCTGTCTATTTTTAAAAATTTCTTACATGCAAGAAGAAAAAATGAAATTATCTCCCTGTTCAGTTTCTTTCTAACAACCGATGAGCATCATGGTCAGAAGGCAATGTCTGAAGGAATATACTGAATAGGATCTAATGCATTTAATTATTTAAGAATAAGAGGATTGTATGTTTCCTTTAAGTAGAAGAACTATGAAGTGTAGAAGTACCTTCTATATGTTGATGTCCCAGACTTGTAATGGATTACCTCTCACATCATAAGAGAAAATGATGCTACAAGTTGTGCAAAATCTTTCCATGACTCCTTACAAAGCCAAAAGATGCTTTCAAGATGTAACTCTGCCTCCCAGTCTCTTTTCAAAATCAAGCATGCTGGGGATGGCCTCAGAGAGCCCTGCAGTCTCTTGGCCATTCTTGGCTGTCAGAAGTGAGAGCACAACTTCAAATTTCTTGAAGAAGTAAAGATTCAAAACATTTAGAAACCCTGACAAAACTTAGGAAACACTGTCATTTCTTAGGAAAAACTGTGGGCAACAAGAAAAAAGAAATAATTGTGGCCTCCCCATTCTTTATAATTCAAGATTTTTGGAAAATATTTGAATGTAAATGTGGACTTCCAAATTAGACATGGAATATGTATGTCTGCACATTTCCTAAACATTGTTTGGTGACTTACACTGAGAACAGAAGGAGAATGTGATTGTGATGAGCAAAGAAACACTTCAGAATATGTCTCTGTGACACTGCCTCAGAGGTGCCTGAACTCATCATGTGTGCTAGTTTCCATCTGAGGACGGAGTTCCTCAGATACCATCTTTCCGAAAACTTAGCAAAAGTCTATGTTCTTACTAAGTGCTTATGGATGAGTTTATTTTACTTTTTTTTTTTTTTTTTTTTAATTTTTATTAATAATAAAAAAAGAAAAAAAAAGGAGCAGGACTTATCAGGCTTGATTCTCACACAAGGACTATCGAAGCCTGGTTTGGACCCAAGGCCTCCGGTGGTGAAAGCATCTGCAGTGCAGCAGGAATACATGGTCCCCTCTTCAGTTAAAGGGTTCTCAGTTCCAGCTCTTGCTGAAAATCTGTCGTAGTGTAATGCTTATATCAGTGAGATACTTTATAAATATTTACCACTGATTTCAGTCATTAAAATAAATAGTGCATCGCATAAAACAGATTCAGAAAGATATTCCATTTTCCTATGCCAAATGGATGTCAGTCATTACGAACAATAGATCAACAGCCTCTTTTGGCTCTGAATAAAAGAAATGTCCTGGAGTTGTTTCTAATCAGAACACCATAAGTTTAATGTACTGTTGACAGGCAGTCTTGCAGATTTACAGGGCCTTCCATGCTGAGAGTTATGATGAAGGTGCAGAAAAGTCTCTGTTACAGTAAAGATAGTAACTAGAGCTTTTTAAATGGCAAGAAATAAGGCTCTTTTTAAGAAAAATATTTTCTATCCATTCACTTCCTAATGAAATCAACAGAAATATTTGTGCTGCAGAGCTTTGCACAGGAAGAAAAAAAACCCAACAAAACAAAACATAAAACAAATTAAACAACAGGTTTCCTTAATTAGACCTATGAAAAACAAGCACATGGCTGTGGTGAGCAAGTGTTTATGCACTTTGTGTTGTAAAACTCAGATCTTAATTTGAAAGTTTTTGATCTCTGAAATTTCAGATGGATCACTATAAAGTCATAGCCAAATCTGAGCAGAGATTCTCCAAACAAGAAAGGATATGGAATTTGGTCCCAAATCTACACTGCCCATATATTCAGTGCTGACTTTCAGACAAACAATTCTGTACCATTTCACCACTGTCTGAAATTTCATTGGGGACAGAGAGTATTAAGGAAACCAAATGCCCCAAATGTAAAGTCACAAAGCACTGAAAAGAATTCCACTTGAAACATTAGCAAACATGCTATTTGTAAATATTTGCTTGTGGCAATATGCAAAGAAATATTAGATTTTGGTATACGATTCTGAAACGAAAAATTGGTTTGAAATGTAAATGGAATTTTAGATCATGTTTATTATCCACTGAATAATTCAATCTTCCGTTTTATACATGCAGCCTTTAATTAACTTACTGACTCAGAGGCATGATACTACTAATCCATCCATTTCCCCAAGCCCACAGAAAAGTATAAAACATGTGTGGGCACAAACGAAAGATGGGAGATTATTAAGAAGGAATTTTTAATCAGAAAACCTCAGACAGCTGGATCCTCTTCTCCCAGCTATGAAGACCAGATTGAAGAGTGATTGGTAACACCTGTTAAGTACTGGCTTTTTCCTGAAGCTGTTGAGTCATAAGCCTGTACAACTGTTTTTTTCTGTAATACTAGACACAACAGGATAAAACAGATAATAACTCAGTAACAAATTTTCTTTTACTCAACTGTATGTACCAAACACTCCATCTTCGGCTTGACTGGAAAATATGTTTAGTAAGACAGCCTTTAATATGCGAATTACAACTTGCATGATTTGTTCTAAAATATGTATATATGTGTGTGCACATACATCTGAAGACTGTGCATGCATTTTACAGATCTTTTGTGTCTTCCACATCTGCAAAAAGAGCCAACCTCTTTTCTTAGACCAACCGCATCTGCTTACTTCTTTATTTATGTTTTTGCTTTACAGATGTCTTTGTCTTTCCCCTCATGAAAGGATAGCTTTTTTCATCAGTCAACTACAATACAAAGGGGAAACTGCAATTCAGATTTCCAAAAGCATCAAATGATATAACAGCGCATAAAAATTACGCAGTAACTGCAATATTGGGGAATAAAAAAGGAACTAATACAATGCCATTCCAATAGCTAATAATTTATCTTTTCTTTCTCTTGGGTAGCCCATTTTGCTTAGAGATCTCTTTTGACCATTTTAAGTAGACCTTGAATTTCACTGATGTCTATATTGCCTTCTTTCATCAAAGCAAGGCTTTTAATAAAAAAATTATCAATAACTTTTCTGTGGACATACCCTATAGGAGTCAGAGACAGATGTAATTCCTCCATTTTCTCCCTTGATCCTAGTCTACATAATTAAGTATCAGACTAGACAATCCCTTAGGTCTGCTCATTATTCCAGTCTATTTAATAGCAGCATATCACTCTGGGATAGGTTACTGTGCTCTTATAGGCCTTAAAATGTATAGGTTAAAAGATTTACAAGGTAACTGAAGTTTCGACCTCCTTCTTAGGTGAAGGGAAGGGGCATGAAAGAAAAGATAATTCAGAGAAATGTGGCTTAAGTACAGCACAGAGCTGTAACCCCTGAAGTTATTTAAGTCTTTGTCTTTTACCAGCTTCTAAATAAGTCCCTGCTGGGTGAAATCTCCAGTTGTCCTAAAAGACTTAATCACCTCTGGCTGGATGAGTATTAGCAGTTCATTTGCATAAGTACTTGTCATCATCATTAAGTGTGTTTGCTTTCAGATATATTTAAGTCCACGTTAACTCGTTCTTGCCTGACATTAAGATCTCTCATACTGGCAGTGGCTGTATTGTATTTCCTCTGAAGCAGTCTCTTAGTTAAGACATATCTAGGACAGCTGTATTCTTTAAATACTCATCAAAGAGACGCGAATCCATCTACTGTATGAAAAATTTAAGACGTACCTTCTGTAGAAAGTCAAGATGTAGTCACACAGAAATGGAAATACAGCCTCTAAAGAATAACACAGTCACAGTAAATGGGGTAACCTACTTCTTAGAATACCTCCCTAGGTCTCAGAAGGCTGGAGTTGTAGCTCTGTATAGTATTAAATGCTGCTCTTCAGTAAATCAAGATTTAGGTAGCTGCAACAAGCAAAATTTTAAGTGCCTGCAACTCAATATAAAGTCAAATCTTAGAATTAGACACCCAGACACTGTGTACAGGGCACAGGTTCACAAGGAAAACGTGGGAGGCTGTGGAAACCCTGTACATTTGATTCATGGCATGGGCATATATTCCCCTGTCCTACAGCTTGTAACTGCTGTGTAGTTCCACTTCTCTCCATTGTGACTGGCTTCCTCCATCCCACCATGGACACTGTGGGGAGGTGACACCTCAGGGGGAAGAATCAAAGAACTAGCAGAAGAATTGGAGTGCTACTGTCTAGGACTGGCAATCTCAACCTTCCCAAAAGTTTCAGCAACTCTGATTTGTGATAATTCTCTCTCCCTCCTTTTTTTCCCTGAACATAAATATTTTTGACTTTCTAAAGCAAAGGCAAACTTCCCTTTGGAGGTTAGGGCAATGAAGGAGGCCAGGGAATGGAAGATGCTCTGCAAGACACGGGGAGACATTATTTACCTGCTGGTTACAGTAATATAAACAAGAGGAGACACTTGCCTTTAAGGCATACTTTCTATACGTTTTAAACTGATGAAAATGGAAGAAATCTCAAGACCCAAAACTGAAATACATAACCTATCATGAACATGAAATATCTGGTAAGCTAAAGAATCACTTCCTTTTCACCTGATTTCCTTCAGGGCATGTGACTCCAGAGAGCCCTTTTTTCTACCTTATTTTGGAGAGCATCCTGCTTAAAAACCTATTACGCTGGCTCGAGCACATTTGCAGAAGCTGTAGAAATGTTTTAACTGAAAGAAAAATTCAGCCTCTGTGTTCCACTTCCTAGTAAGGCAGCCAAACAAGCTACTGACACATAACTTAAGGACTATTAACACTGGTTTTACTTGAAAAACATTTAAACATAATTTTAAAACAAAGTACCATCAGTTTATCTAACAAAAGTATTTTATAGGCATTTTCTAAGGAGACATTTTTATCTGACATGTTACAGAAAAGTTCAGAGCTTACATATCTGATGAGTATTTAGGTACAAATATGTGCCGTTTCTAACAGTTTTGTAGAAAGAGACTGGGTCATTTTTAAGCCTGACACAAAATATTTATTAACTGAAAAGGACTTTAAAAAAACTTAAAAGAGAGATTCTTAATAAGATTAAGCAACTCTAAACATTTAATTGGAACATCTGAACAGGGTTTTTGACCATATTTTTCACTTCAGATGTCATATCCCCAGCTCATGTTTCCTATTTAACTGTTTACATTTCCTTGCTCTCCTCTCACCATGAACAGTATAGTGCAGAGACTGTTCCTCTATTGTACACAAAGTAATATTTTAGAATATTTCATCACACCTCCTTAAGTTGATGGTGAAATAGTTCCTCCTGATTCCTGAAAACCTGGGTTCCAAAAGCCAGCTATGACTTACTCAGGGAGTTAGGTTTCCTTTTTTCTGCAGTAACAAACCATGTGGTAATGACAGCCTCAGTCTTCCCCAGGTAAAAGTTAAGAAACAAGCATCTCGAAAACCTTTCTTGCATCTACATAGCATGAGACTTCAGGCAAAAATACTAATGTAATCTGTCTTTGTATCAAACAAATATATTATATATTCAGGTCACATTAATAATTAATATCCTACATATAGTATAAAATACACTTTTTTACCTCTATTGTTTTTCTTGAGCATAACATATGTGAACTGTATTTTGCACACAGCTTTATTTAGATTTTTTGTAAACTACATACCAACATCATGTATATGCACTGGGAATGGTTGTTTTAAATAAAAATTAGTCACATGCGGGATTCTTAACTCATTGGTTTTTACAGTCTCAGTCTTAGAAGTCTCTTGGAACAAGAAGAAACATGCCCCTAAATAATGTATCTTTTTTCTAATCCCTTCTTCCCTCCTGCAATAGTAATCACATAAACCGATGTTGGAGGGCAAAGGAAGACAGACTTGTTTAGAAATTTTAAATGGGTAAAGTAAACAAAGTGAGTATTATTTGGTAGAAAGCTATGAAGCAGAATTATAATCTTTGTAGGAGTTTTATCGGTGTCTGAGTTGAGTATAATATTGATTGGCAAGTTTTCTCATACTCATATCCAAAATGGAAAAGAAAAGTCCATACCTCTTGCAATAATTTCCTACAAGCAGAAAGTCTGAATATATCTTCCTGCTTACATTAATGGGAACTAGGTCATGCATGCTTTCAACAGTTCTTATTAAATTCAAGTTATCTCTGCATGTACTTGTGATAAGCTTGTAAACCTGTAAACAACATTCATCAGCATATTCACAGCTGAAATTCATTTTGCACCTTTTCCGCTAACCCTTTCACAGGGCTTGGAAAAATAATTTCCTGATAAAGTAGAAATGTCAGTCATATTTCCCAAATTTGAATGCCACGCAGAGGTGAAATCCTGAAATCCATTGCTTTTCTGAAAATATCGCAAAATAAATTTTTAAAGCAAGCAGAATTTAGCATTTATAACTCTGAAATTAATGTAGTGAAAAATAACGTAGAGCCAGATTAACTGCAAGCATTAACCCACTTTCGTAACTGAGGCAGCATGAATATTTCTACTTAGATTCTTGTTCACAACACAGGTAGACCCCTGAACTGAAGCCTGGGCAATACTGAAAGAAGAGCCTCCCAAAGTATTTCCTATGTAGCGACTGAGAACTATTTTCTAGTTAAACTTTTGTTACTCAAGCTTTTATCTAATGATGAACAAGGTATAGTAGCATATCATGTCTGCCACTCTCAATATAATTTAAAATAGTCAAATACATCGGATAAAACTATGAATGTATGATTTTGTGAACATTTGGGGTTGGACTAGATGACCTTTAAATGTCCTTTCCAACCCATTCCAACACATTCTAGGATTCTATGATTATTAAAATACTTCCTATTAAAATAGCTCATCAAATTGATACTTTTTTTCTGCCGTAAATATGAAGAGAATGGTTGCTGAATACAAGTGCATCTGAAGGACAGTGGTGTATTTGAAGCCATGACTTCTAGAAAAGAAGGAGGGTAATTTTTTAATCTTCTATTTTTATTTTTGCTTTGCAGGTAAGAGTCCTGCCCCCATCCGTCATTCAGGAAGCCCATTTGAAAGCCAGAAACTTTGTTTCCTGGACAAAACTCATTCTATTTCCTGCAAATGAGACTGAAAAAAGGCACTGCTAACATTAAAAAAATATACATTGCCACACGTTTATATGTGCCTCGAATACCATGTCACCTCATCTCACTACATGCAGTACAGGTAAACAATTTAAAACACAAAATAGAAGACTGGAAAATTATGATAAGATTTTTGCCTGATCTCTATAGTCATTAGGCTAAGTATCTTGGAAAGGAAAATTCTAAGCTATGAAGTGTATTAATTACCAATGGGTTTCTCCAAAGAATGCTTATACACTCCAGTCTCCATGCATGTTAAGCACTTCAGGATAATAATTTAAAAAGCTATTTTCTAGACAACAATACTAAAATAAAAATACAAACAAAGCACCATTAAGTAAATGGGTTCTTGCCTCATGGCAGATAACTGTAGTCATTAGGTAAACTATAGTAATGCACATTACTCCTTATGTCAATAATTTAATATTCCCCAAAATAATGCACACAAACACAGATAAGGATTTAAGAAAATAGAAGGGGGAATTAATCTAATGCCCCCTGAGTCAATAAAAGAGTCCTGTGAACGCATTTCCAGTTGTTACTTACAAACACGAAAGAATGGCTACAGTATTTGTGCATGAATTTCCAGAGGGAGAAGGGAGTTTTAGGTCTCCATAATTGGCATCACCAAGTGCAACAAATCATAGTGACAACTGCCAAGTTTATGAATTAGGAGCTGGAATTAAATCCCCCAAATTTGAGTCTTGCTGCCATTAAGTATCAAATTTAGACTGCAAAGAATGATGATATGTGCCATTAAATATCAAGTTTAGATTCATAAATGATAACGACATAAGTGGAATAATTAATACCAGTGAAAGACCAGGTCTGTAGTCAGTGAACAGACCTTTACCATGCTGTCTACATAAATTACCCGAATGAATGAAAATTAATGCTATGTTCTCCATTTTCTGATGCATGGTGTGGTATGATGTTGGCTTTTATTTTATCTTGAAAAAGTGACAGCTGAAGGTGGAGTGATCCCATAGTTGTAAATTATCATACTGCCTCAGTAAGTTAAAGTGATAACTATATTGCAATGTATTTTAGAAACTATGATATATTTATTAAGAGAACACTTAAGAGAGAGATCACAACTGCAGTTAGTGCAGAACTGCATAATCTCTAAGGGAAGAGATATGTCTCACACTTCCTGCAAGTTTTCTTTATTCTCTTTGATATCACTCAGATTGCTCAAGCTTAAACTGAAACTTTGGAAGTTTTTGTTAATGGCCTTGTGAGAAAAAGTTATGCACTGATCAGTAATCTCAGTTTGCAAGTTCTGACCCTCTCATTCTGATTCATGCCAAAATGCTGCAAACAACCACATTAGGAAAATACTACTGCAAAACTATACTGTGTCACTCTTCTTGAAGACTTTTGCAACGGTGTGCAATTCTTTCACTTACTTTAATTAAAAGGCTCTATAAATCATACTAACACTATAAACCTCAGTTGCTAGACTCTAGAGTTTTAACAATTAGGTTTAATTAATTTTCAACAATGTCCCCTTCAGTATGTATTAGTTACACAGAAATTTTCTTATGCAGCAGGAACTTTTCCGTTGCAATGGCATTTTTAAAAAAAAATTATTCTTTTAAGGTCATTTACTAGTCTGTGCAAATATAAGGCAACTTCTGCTCCATTTATTTGATGTCTCTGCATTATTTATTAGTATACAGTTGAGAATTAGTGTATCATGGCCCATGCATGACCTAAAAGTCTGTTTACTCTTACTCTTTCTTTAAAACGACAACTTTCAGTTCTTTTTCTTCTATCCTTAAAGAAATCTCAAGCAATGCATGTCTTAGTAACTTCTCAGGGCTTCCATACAGTAATTGAATTTTTGGTTTTTAAAGTAACCAAACAGCCTGTGCTTGGAGTTGACAATGCAACAGCTTTTAGCAGAAAAGGGAACAGCACCATATTGATCAAAAAAGGTGGTTGTTCTACCCCATTTTTATGGGAGGAAAACCAACACATTATGCTCTATTCTAACCTACTTTTGACTTTTCCTTTGTAACTTATAATTGGAAGAAGACTTAATTTATCTGATGCAAAACAGATACTGTGATGTTTGTGATTTGGAGGGACTGGAAGAATACATACAGGTGTGTATTAAAATTCAGAGGAACATCCTTGTCTGGGAATCTACATCTTCTACTTTCCTAGCGCTGCATCTTGCATTCAGATCTGAATGTCAGATTTTCCACAACACAGTGACACTTCAAAGTGTCACTTGTCCCTGCTCAAGTAATGTGATAGCAGAATTAAAGGGATGATCCACAATCTGGTGTAAAATGGAGCTCATTAAAAATAAGAACATTCTCCATAATTTTAAGGTGAAAAGATATCTTTTATCAGGCTTTAAAATTTGCATTAGTTTTACAGAAAGGCAGCATCTGAGCTGTTAAGTAAGATGGTAGCTGTCTGGACATACATGATAGCATTCTCTGACCCTGCTTCTACTGACACATGTGGGACCATGTGTACAACTGTGCCTCAGCCTCATGGCAATATCGAGAAAATTCACCCCACAGAAACTGGTGATTGTCAAAACCAAGGAAACAATGAATGCATAGTAAGTGGCAAGTTAGATTTAAACTACTGGGAAGAACAAAAAGGTTTTGAGAAACAATTTGCTAAGCTCATAAAATATGTCAATAAACCCACCCATGTTCTCATATGTTAGAAACAGGAATCAGGCAACGACCTGTGAGGTTGAGAGAAGTTAACCTCTTTGTGGTCATGACCACAGAAAAACAGACAGATTTGCCCAATTGCAACTTCCTTTATATAGAAAGTGAAGAAATGCCTTCAAACTGAGCTGTCAATACAGAAGCTGCTTTAGATGAAATGAACAAAGCTTCTAGTTAGTACAGATTCAGTGCTTGTCATTTCAGAGGGAACTTTAAAATAGGATTTTAATACTTTCATGGGCTGGATTTAATCTATTTTTAAATCACATAATCACACAGATGAATGAGGAAGTCCCCCCTGGAGATTATCTAGTCCATCTCCCTGCTCAGAGCAAGGTCAGCCAGAGCAGCTTGCTCAGAGACATGTCTAGTTGGTTTTTGATTATTTCCAGAATAGAGACTCCATGATTGCCTTGAGCAACCAGTTCCAATGTTCAACCACCCACACAGTACAGAAGTGTTTCCTTATGTTTAAATGGAATTTCCTCTATTTCAGGTTGTACCCATTGCCTCTTGTCCTGTGGAGAAGATCCTGGTTACGTCTATTTTACTCCCCCCATGAGCTGTTTGTGCACATGAATCAGATAACCCTGAGCCTCCTCCTGCTCCACACTGAATGATCCCAGTTCTCTCAACCTCACAGCCCTTTAATCATGTCTGTGGCCTTTGCCTGGAATTACTCCAGTATGTTCTCATTCTCTTGTACTGGGGACCTTAGCCCTGGTCCCAGCACTCCAGATGTGTCTTACCACCGTGGAGCAGAAGGGAAAGATCACCTCCCTTGGCCTGATGGCAATGCTCTTCCAAATGCAACACAGGATGCTGTTGGGCATCTTTGCTACCAGAGAATATTGTTGGCTCATGTTCAGCTCAGTGTCAATAAGGACATTTCCTTCTCTGCAGAGCTTATTTCCAGCTGGTAGGGACCCAGCCTGTACAGGTGTTGGGGGTTATTTCTCTTCATGTGCAGTAGTTTGCACTTTCCTTGGTTGAACTTCATTAAGTCCCCTAACCTCTTAATGTTCCTCTGAAGCACAGCACAACCTTGGGGTCTATCACCAGCTCCCCCTAGTAATTTCAAATGTGAAATTACTGAGAGTGAAGTTAGAGAGTATTGGCTCTAGATCAATCCCCTGGGTGTACCAGTGGTACCAGTGTCCACAAAGACTTTGTGCTGCTGATCCCAATCCTTTGAGCATGACAGTTCAGACAGTTTTCAGTCCACCTCACTGGCTATTTATTTAGGCCATCAGTTTGTGTATGAGGATGTTACCAGAGACTGTGTCAAAAGCTATAGTAAAGTCAAGATAAACAACATTGATTTTTCTACCACTCTCATCCACTAAGTCAGTTACCTTGCTGTAGAAAGGTATAAGGTTGGTGAGGCACGATTTCCTCTCCATGAGTCCATGTCAGTGGTTCCTAGTCCTTGAGCCTTAAAGAGGGTCCTAAGGTCCCTAAAGCCAAACCCCTGCTGTCAGGATCAGATGCCCATTAGGTGGTGCCCTAGGCACAAATCCTGCCTGCTCCCTCTTGGGTAGAGCCAGGAACTGAGGCTTCTGAGAACCTTCTATCTCTTGATCTCAGAGAAGACTCAGTCTGTCTCATTACCATCTTCAGCACTGTGCCTCTCTGCTTAGCCTCTGTGCTAGAGTGAAGAAGAATGGGGATCCGACAGCAGATCTTGAGGAGGGATTCAGCAACATTTGTGGAAGTACATGTCCTACTTCTGTACCAGGCAAATCAATAAAAAGCATTATAAAACATTAGACTTATTGGACGAAAAGATAAATTTAATATATTAGGAAAGCAATAACCACCAGCTTTTATGGAAAGAAATAAATCTTTAAAAACCTACTAGAATTCTTTGGGGGAAGTAACTATGGATAGATGAGTATGGTGAGGGCTATATAGAGCACACAGATTTCCACATCACCTTTGACAAATTCCCTCACTAAAAATTCCGCTAGAAAATAAGCTAACAGAAGAGACAAGAGTAATGGCCAGGTCATGAATTAATAGAGGTTTAAGCACAAGAAACTAAATAGCCAATATTTACTGCAAAAAGAAGTTTGCTATTGGAAGAGCCCTTCAGGGCTCTTTTGTAAAGGCATCTTAATGTTCAGCATGTTCATAAACAATCTGGAAGGGAGAGTGGATAAGGAGATGCCTGACTAATTTGGTGGCCTTTTATAGTGGGGTCACAGCCTCAGTAGACAAAGGCAGAACAACAGAAGTCATCTACCTGGACCTGTGCAAAGCATTCGATGCTGTCCCACATGACATTCTGATCTCTAAACTGGAACAATATAGATTTGATGGATGGACCACTCCTTGGATAAGAAACTGGCTGGCTGGTTTTCAGAAACTTAACATGTTCAAAAGCAGTTAAAGGAATTCAGAGAAAGGTTTGTGAATAGTATAAGGCACAAATATGGATATCTCCACTTTAAATGTGAACTTTCACTTCACAAAGACTGTAAATACGAAAACCAGAAGATTATACATCAGGAGATGTTATGGTTTTATACTTTCCCCGTAACCATCTGCTAGTGGCCACACATAAAACAGGCCAGTCTAACTGGAGCTTCAGGTGGAGCCAGTAGCACTGTTCTCATATTCTTTAAAATTAGAAATGAACCATTTCCATAAAGTTCAAAATCCTATAACATACCAATTCCAAAGTTCTCATTAAGATGGTACATTTTGAATTAGCTTGAAGACTGCAGAGAATAAAGAATAATAGCAATTCAGTGGTAACAAGCACACTTTATTTATTTCTAAAGAAATCAAAACCTTCAATTAGTAGCAGCAGGGGATGTAAGATGTAAATTGCAGTCTTTTTTTTTTTTTTTTTTTTCCCTGAAGAACCAGTGGGAATTTAAAAAGCCAAACAATTGAGTAATATTGATCTATACATCTATTTGAAAACTATGAAACTCTTCTGGCGGCTTTCCATCCATCATTGCATTCTTAATTATCAAGATGAACACGTTAAATTTGCTTTATCTACTCTTTACCTTTAAAGCAGCATTTTCTCACTGGATTTCAGCTAAACACAGCTGGAAACTCTAGATAAACACAGACATTTCTGATGGAGACCAAAGTGTTTCTCAGATGTTCCCTCAAATGTGTTAAAAAAGCTACAAACTGAGTCACTTCCACAGTAATGGGATTAGAAATAGCCTGCAGGGAAGCATGCGCCAAATGGTACCAACTAGCAAGGATTATAACAAAAAACTGTGACATTATAAAAATACCTCAGAGTGAGGCTCTGGGTGGTGGAATTGCAACTTGCCAGCTCAGAAGAATGTGCCTCATTAAACGGACGGGAGTATAGGAGTATGCTGAAACCCTGATTTGTGCAAAAACATGATCCTTCTGACAGCTGAGCAGCTAATCTTTTTCAAAAACCTTGTCAGCTGACTATCAAATTCACAAATTCTAATTAGGCATGAAAGGGAAAAAAATGGTAATGAGAGGCCATGGTGGGGAAGAGAAGGAGGGAAGGAAAAGTTGGGGAGTCATCAAATTTTAAAAGTAGGGCTTTTTAGAACTTCTGCCATAGTTAAAAAAAAATGCATTGCAATATATGGCAAACATTAAGAACAAGAAGCTTTTTTAACCCTGTAATCTAGTGCAGAAAACATTTGGAGACAATATGTTCAATTTTGCTCTCAGGTTTCCAGGGAATTTCAAAGGGTCTGAAAGTCCCTGTCTGATGGGGCTGAAATAAGCATTGTATGTTCTCAGCATTTCTGAATTGCTTGTTTTGCACATAAAGCTGGAGAACACTGCTCAGGGCACTGATGTCCTAAGCTGCCTAACCTACAAACTAGATCAATGTATGAGTCTGACTCCCTCTTCAGAGAGGTTTGTATTCTGTAAAATTCCATTATTCCTACAGCTCAAACCAAATGAGACTTAAACCTGAAAGCTGTACTCTGGCAACAGTTACTCTCTGGAAAAGTAGTTGACACAATCCTCAATTGTAGAAAGGGAAAGTTAATCATCAGCTATAGTAATATGGCCTTTGGATGAGCAACTCACTCTCTTTCCACATGGAAGAAGGCAGATAGGGTACAAATAGGAAGAGACCACCCCTTACCAAACACATACATACATAGAGGCACTCAGTTCTGAAATACCCGAGTCCTCTCCTCCGGCTTCAGAAAACTCTCTCTATAGAAAAAAAAAACCCCAAGAACACCCCCCCCCCCCCCCAAACCCCCCCCCCCCAAAAAACACTGAAGAAAAAAAAGGCAAACTGAAGAAAACCCAGTCAGAATCCTTAACTCATGTTGATGTGCTAGATGATATTCATATTGTTTCTATGACACTAGCTGTGGAAGCTTCTAGTAGCTTCTCACAGAAGCCACCTCTGTAGCTCCCCCTGCTACCAAAACCTTGCCACACAAACTAAATACACACCCTCATAGTAAGAAAATATTTCTTGATGTTCAGAGAGACCCTCCTGTGCTTCATTTTGTGCTCATTGCCTCTGGTCCTGTCACTGGGCATCACTGAAAAGAGCTGGACCTGTTCTCTTCGCACAAAAACTTCAGGTATTTTTATAAATTAATAAGTTTCTCCTTCCTGAGCTTTCTGCAGGCTGAACAGTCACAGCTCTTTCAGCTTTTGGTAATATGACAGATGCTCCAGGCTCTTAATCACCTTTGTGTCCCTTCCCTGGACTGGCACCAGGATGTTGATATCCATCTTGTAGTTGCCAGCCCAGCACTGGTCCCAACACTCCAGGTGTGTCTCACCACTGCTGAGCACAAGGGAAGGATCACCTCCCTTGACTTTCTGGTAACACTTTGCCTAATGCAGCCCAGCATACCATTAACCTCCTTTGCAGCAAGAGCACATTACTCACTCACATTCAACTTGGTGTCCACCAAAACCCTCAGTGCCTTCTCTGCAAAACTGCTTTCCATCTGGGTGCTCCAAGATACGTTGCTTTGTGGGGCTGTCCCTCCCCAGGTGTGACCTGGACCTTTTCTGAACTTCATAGGGTTCCTGCCAGCCCGTATCTCCAGCTTCTTGAGGTTCCTCTGGTGATGGCAGAGGATGGCAGCAAAATGCTCTGGTATATCACCCACTCCTCCTACTTTTGTTTCTTAGCAAACTCACTGAAGGAACACCCTATCTCTTCATCCAGGTCATTAATGATGATGTGAAACAGTACTGGACCCAGTACTGACCTCTGGGGTGCACCAGTAGTTACTGATCTTCAACTATACCTTGTGACCACTGATCACCATCCTCTGGCCTGAGCCATTCCACTACTTTTCAGTCCACCTCACTATCTGCTCATCCAGCCCATGTTTCAGCAGCTTGTCTATGATGATCTTCTGAGAGGCAGTGTCAAAGGCCTCACTGAAGTCCAAGTAGACAATATCCACTGCTTTCCCTTGAGCTCTCAGGCTATCAGGCTAATTTTATCATAAAAGTGTATCTACTCGGTCAAGCACGAAATTTTAATGTAAAGAAAAATACATGCACACAGACAAAAAAAAAAAAAAGGCTAATTAAAAATCATCATTTAATACAGTTATGTCCTGAGTTAAAAATGAAGATACATTTTCATCAAGACCTCTCTTCTATACCAGGAAAACACACTGGCATAACACTATTCAAACCAGAGGTGAATAAGAGCCTTTGGATTTTCCATGACAGTTGGAATTATAAATAAAGATAATTTAAGGTTTCAAAATATTTCAAGAAGAGTTATTTGGATTTAAAATATATTCCTATAATTTTACACTTTCTCTGTCAAACATTTTGGAAATAAGTGATAATTCTTTCTTGTATGACTACTATCTTTATCTGAGTATCAGAAATCTACTGAATTATTTAAGTCTCTCTCTTCATTTAGAGTAACAAAATCTCAGTTTTAATAAGGATAAACCAAATCAAAACCTAAGTTTTGAAGAAATTCAGTGCAGTCTGATTTGAGATAGAAATATTGAGATCCTCTGAGTACTTAAACCACTTAAACCTAATAAAATTTCAAAGGTAAAGAACAAGCAGCCAAGTTAAAATTTAAAAAAGGGAAAAAACTAAAAATCCCTACATAATGTATGGATGGTATCTTGCACATCTGCATCAGAAGATAAAACAACAAAGGTGACTATGGACAGGACTTCAGTCCTGCACCTGAAGCAGTCAACAGAACTAAATTCTGCTTGTTAATCATAGAATACTACTGCAAGAAAAAATACTACTGCAGTATTAGATTTTTGGACATTTAAAATACATGCTGTACTCTCACATCTTTCTTTGGGTCATGACATTGTTTTTCCTCTCATTTCTCTTCCAATCAGGGTCTGACTGAATCTGTAAAGAGCTGGTGTTTTCCTCAGTCTAACTTATTAAGTAGTTTTTGTTTTATCTTTTAACCTTGTTAAACACATTTACTGGCATTCTCCATATGCATGCTGGCATTCCCCGTTTCTACTTTGCTTGTTTGTTTGTTTATAAACGTGTCTGTTCCTATTAGCAACAATGTTAGACAGCTCTGATTACTACAATCCTGCATGTCCTGGATTCAAATCAAACTCAAAAGTGAAAAAATCCAAAAGAGAACCAAAATGTAAACCAAGTCTATGTTTAAGTTAAGCAATCTACAGTGTAAAACTCCAGCTAAGGTCAGCAAGCAGATAAGTATAAAGTAATATAATTAACTTACCATTCTTATGATATATTTAGGATCTCACACCACCTTTTGTTTTTTAATCTTTAAATTCTGGTTTTGTTTTAAAATCTTTAATTTCTTTTTAATGTATGTTGTAGCATTAGCTAATTGGGTTTTCTCTGAGCTTCTGGGTTTTGTTTTTTTTTCCTTTAGTTAATCTTTCTAGAAAAGTTAAGCTCAATTACCAGCTCTGGGAATTCAGGTGAAATAATGAGATGCATTAATTTGTCAAAATCCTATACAAGATGACTGGCTATTCTGTAGGCTTGCATTTTTTTAAAGCTAAATAAGATTCACTTTTTTGCAAAAGCTGTTAAGCATTTTTCTGCTTATTTACTTGAAAGTTTCAACTCAGTATATACAACATGGAATACTGTGTATTTCATTGCCAGCATTTAAATGCCTTGACATTAAAATTAGATCCTGTTCCTTTGTCTGCAGAAACTTATGTGACATTCTATATGTAACAGAACTCCACTGCACTGCAGTTTCTTCTTAGAATATCCTCAGTGAGCATACTGTGTTAAAGGCAGTCAACTGCATTACTGCACTGGTCCACTTCATTTCAAAGTCATCTGTTCCTTAATGTACTTTGTCTAAATATTTTATGAAATAGATGTCAGGCATCTTAACTGGGTTTTGTTCTCCCTGTTGTTCTATGATTAAATAATTCCTTAGTAAACTCCAGGGGGAAGTAATCTTTTAAATATGTATTTCAGGTAAAGAAATCAACTTTGAATGTGAGTCACTTGTCACTCTTCCATTCAGGTGCTTCAAGGCATAGCCTGTGCATCATTAAGTAGCAAATTCAGGGCACAGACTGACTTCAGCAGAGCTATGGCAACATATATCAGCCTCCCAGGAAGGATGACAACTTGCTTCACAAGAACCTTCACAAGCATCTTCCATTTTGCAATATTAATGATCAGTTAAGGCTATCTAGACTTCTTTCTTACAAGGTAAGGCATCTAAAATGGGCTGAGAAATAGTGTATCTTATTTTATATAAACAACATAGAGAAGTAGTTTTGTACTAAAATTTTCCTCATCAGAATATTAGTACCCTAAAATTATTCCTTACTTACATCTAAGTCCTATTCTTTCTGACTTTTGAATGACCAAATCAGTTATACTATGGTGGATCCTTTCCAAGTTCAGGAATAAACTAGAGGAAAAGCGTTTGGAGTTCAGATGTGTCCTGTAATCGTATATTTAATATCCTCAATTCAATGTCCTAAATCTCTTGCAGTCAGCACAGTAATTACTAAACTTTGACATGTAATCAACATTTTGAAAATAAATCACACTGACATTTTGATAAACATATCTGAAACCCTTGATGTGGTAGACAGCACTAACAAAATTAAAATACTGAGCTCTTCTGAAAGATTTGTACATCTTACAAGCAAGAGTGTTTCAACTGAGTGTGCAAGGAGGTATTGCTCTGCTGAAAAAAACCCAGCAACTTTTCTGTGTTTTGGGTCAAGTCCCAGTGAAAACCAATAACAGGGTTTAAGTTTTACCATTTCCAATTCTTTTTAGGTCCATGGGAATGGATTAATGTGGTACTGTACCCTGTATCTGTTATGGCTACGAGTTCAATGTAAACTCACAAGCTTTAAATCCAGAAGTGCCTATGAAATACACAAGACAATGTCCTGTATGCTGTATTCTTTGAACACACTGTGGGCCCAGGGTCTGGTCCCATTTTTCTGCTATCAGGCAGGCTGCTGAGCTCCTGAAAGAAGATAAGTGCTCAGGAAATTATATTACCAGAGTGCTATAAAGGTCAAGGCAATACTATATTCTATTCTTCTCTTCTCCATGCTGAATGGTGGATTAAAAACTTCATTCTCTTTATAACTTACAGGAAAAGAAAGACTGTATTCTGGGCCAGACACTCCCCGATTCAAAAATAGCACAGCTTCAGTTGCCTGAAGTGAAGGTAGAGCACTATTTCAGATGATGAGACAGTCAGGCATATCTTTTATTATGAAATAAGAAAATAGTTGTACAACAACTCAAATGCTGCTCCTTAGACATGGAAAACCTTTTCTTTGATGTATTATCCCAATTCAGTTTATAAATGTTGTTTATATATATCCTATATATAAAATATAAATAGTTGTTTTAATTAGGACTGAATAAAATCTTGAATTCTGCCCATTTATCAGGTAAATCATTGAACTGCTATTCCTCGGCAAAATTCAGAATCCCACTCATATCGAGAAATTTGGTACATGCAAGTCTATAAAGACACATAAAGCAAGGATGGAGTGGGCTGTAACTGTGAAATATTACTTCTTGTTTCTGCCTCACAGATTTTAGATTAGCCTTTATTGTCTAGAAGCACTACTGAATAATATGCCACTATGAAGTACTAAGGACTGAATTCTTATTCTACAAATTTGTCCTATATGGTAAATAATACATTATCTCATCTCTGCTCTCCTTCTCTCTTTAATTTTTCAGATATTACTTTATCTCTGCTTGCATATGAACACACAAAAAATATATATCCAGTTTCATAAACTAATTGAAAATGCAATCAGTATAACATGGAGGGAAGAAAAATTTCTCTATGACTTTCAGGACCTATGAACACAAGAGTTCCTCTGGCACAGCTAATTTTTACGGGTACGGAAGAAAAAAAAAAAAGAAAAGAAAAGAAAAAAGAAGAAACCCTCTGTTTTTATGATTGATTGGCCACTAACTTTCCTAGACACAGCCCAAGCCCTGAGGTTTAGGAAAACTGGAACCTCAGCTGGGTTTTGCAAATTAACGTTCTATGAATATAGGACACACATCCAGATCCTATAAAATAACACCAGCTTCTTAAACACCCTTCCACCATACATCTCAACTCCAATTTGAAGGACACCCCCTCTTGCTCTCCCCAGCTAACCCTGTGGTGGTGACAATATAATCAGAGTTAGGCATTAGCATCACTTTGGGTACAAGTTCTCCCCAGAGCCCTAAGGGCCCTTTCTCTGCTGTCTCACCTTTTAGACAGGGAGTCAGGCCAGAGATCAGTGAATATCCTTGGGAAAAATCAGCATGTATCATCTTATCCCCAGTAAAGTGAGAAGGTTATTCAACTGTTATTGTAGTCCTGAATCTGCTAAACAGCTCTTGGCATATGAAAGCACATTAAGTTCAATTAAATTCAATCCAGAAGATTACACCGATAATAGAGAGAACAACTTAATTTTGAAAAAAAGGAAACTAAGAAATGAACATATCTAAATACCAGCCACTGGGTACTAACATACTGATTTTTTCTCCCTCACAGACCAGGGACTTTGTACTTTAAAAAAAACCAAACTAAATTTATAACAACCTCAGAGTAAAAATATTTTCATGTCTAGCTTAAACTGTTTATCAGAACTGTAAAAGGTTCTGTCATGAGTACCCAGACCAAGTATAAATCTGTTGACTCCTCCACTGTAGTTTTATATTTTTTTTTTATATAGAACGCTAAGGAAAAATATAAAAGAATTTTTTCTAGATTTCAGTTTCATTTCAAATTTACTGTAGCCTATTAGCAAGCAGAATTCCAGTATAATGAGAGAATCACAACTTAGAATCATAACTTTAAATTAATATAATCATAACAGTCTAACAAAAAAGTGGGTGCTTATGCCTCTTGGGTATATTCATCTGTGTCCCATAACCTACTGAACTGCTTCGACTTTGTGTCCCCGCAACAACCCAAATGCTGTGCTTCTCTTCAGAAAAGGGTAAGGCTTCTCTGAGAAAAGGGAGAAGGAGGAGAATTTGAAAATGGATCCATATCCTGCCATTCAGTTGTGTCTCAACAAAACAGAGCTGATTCCTCCCTCTGCCTGTGTCACTGTCCCTTTGGGGCTTCAGGAGTGCTAAGGGGGCAAGGAGACAGAAGGTGTACTCCAACTCTTGTGTACCTTTTGCTCCTGTCCTGAGGGCAAAGTTTCACACCCTGGATGAGGGGACCATGGCAGAGATGTGGGGTCTTGGAGACAATGTCATTCACAACTCCTTCACTGACACCTTACAAACTTGTCCACAAAGTTTAGTATTAAAACACATTTTTGTATCCTGTTAGGAATGTTTCAACCATTTAACCATCGGTTAAATGGTCTTTAACCATTTCCTTCATGGTCCTGACAAGGTAAATAAACTAGATATCAGAACCCTTAAAATGGTCCTGTTGAAGTTTTTTTTTTTTTTTTGCATATTATGTCTATGCGAATTGAAGCTTTACATAATAATTATTGTAATCTATAAATTGGAACAGATGCATCTGGTTTTGGGAAGTCATATTCTTTTTACTTTCAGGATGTAATCACACAAGAGTCTTTGAAATGTAAAGTTCTTTTTTTCTTTCCAGTAATTGATTAAAAAAACCCCACCTTATCATTTCAAAGATTTGTGTAGTGGGGTTTTAAAATGGTGCAAGGGAAATCTCTCAGGTTTTGCAGAAAACAGACCAGTTAAGCATATATTCTTGCAGGTCAGAAGAAAACATTTTTTATCTAGTCATTGCTATTGATTAATACTGTGACAGTCATAAAGCATTTCAGGAAACAAAGTAAAAAAGAAATGTAATTTGTACACCTTGTCAATTATATTCACTCTTCCCCCCTCAAAAAAAAAAACCAAACAACAACCCAACCAACAAAAAACAAACAACAAAAAAAAAACTCAAATAAAAAAACAACCAGTCAAAACCCCCCTATGTACATACTTAGTGCAAAACATATTGACGAAAACAAAAATCCAGCAGCAAATTTTCCTGTGTGAAAATGTGTAGTCCTGACAATGTCAGATATTGTATAATCATACAAAATCTATGCTGAGAGACTGGAGTTTCTCTTTTTCGTTCACATATCTATATAATATAACCTGGTTTAACATCACAGTCTAAATTTCAGCCTGGTTAAGCCTGGATTATGCAAAAGTAAAAAAATGGATTCCTAGATGTGAGAAGGTCACTATGTTTGTTTCCCTTAAAATTAGTGTTATAAGTCTTCTTGCTAACGAAAGCACTTTTTAAAGGAAAAAAACCCAAAATGTATTAATTTTTTAGAGAAGACACAATTTTATCATGTTTTTAAAAAACACACAACACCAAAAGAACTAAATGTTTTGTTTTTTTTTTTTCCTATTTTCATCAAGCTCTATCATATACAAGCAATGCAAAACTACATACCTCCTGGTAATTTTACTTATCCTTTTACTATCCTTACTTGTTTGTCTGTGGGTAATTAGGCAATGTGTGCATCCATTTCTGCTTCAATAAACTAAAACCAAATTTATAACATGTGAAGATTATGAAATTTCTGATATTATATTCAGCAATGCAGCTGTTGAATTGCAGCAAAAGTCTTGTCAAAAAGTCATCAAACACACTGCTCATGCACTACAAGTAATGCTAAAGAAGTCCTGGTCTCATTTCAGCACAAACATGTACTTCTAACCTCTCAAATTGTCACTTGACAACTAATCATATTCTGACCCGAGGACTGTATTTAATTAGAGGACAGCAACACAAGAGCATTTGAATATATGCATCTAGGCATTGTGTCAGTAGCCATTTTTTCCTATGTTACAATGTTCACAACCCTGACAACATCACTTCGCTAATTAGAGCGGGGTGACTAAGAAAAAATACTTGTCTAGTCTTGTGTACAAAATAATTTATGAGTCTCATGAAATAGTCAATATATTTTTAAAAAAAGCCAAACTACTATAATGAAGCAGCGTGAATAGCCAAAAATATTGGAAAATATATCAATTTAAAATATAAACAGTGTGAAAAATGATCCAGATGGATAGTCTGATTTTATGGTTCCTTCATTCTGCACATTTCTTCTTTTTGAAATTCATTTTGAAAGAAGAAATTGTAGAGTATCCAAGAGAGCTAGAAAACTGAATGTTTCTGCTCTGTTTTTTCATTATTTGGGTCAATATGATGTGGAACCAAAAGATCTGCTTACATCAGCTGAGAATGTTCCATAAGATAAAAATTTGTATTTAGGAGTTTATCTGGCATAACAAATATTACAACACCTGTTCAGCATTTGTACCTTTCTAAATGGAGATGTGAACATATATGTATGAATAGAGTCAGCAGAGCAGCTCAGAGTTTCTGAAACATTATGGAATACCAGATTTTAATTCATATCTGTCACATGGATTCAATGACTATTTAATTCTAATGCATTTCAATGTATCCCCATGCTAAGCATCAGCTGTGTTACAGATAATCCAAAGTCACTGGAAGTCTGCAATAATGATTACCCAACTTCAGGGATCTTTCTGAAGAGTCCCAGTGGTTTATAATTTAAATTCTACTGTGATAAGCTCACTGACTCAAACAGGAAAAGTTAAAACTTAACTTGGTACTAGATCATGGAATCCTATTATTTTTTAGGGATCTGAATTTTAGGATATAAATATGAGTGAGGGAAGAAGAACAAAATGTTTCAGCAAAAGGGCAGCATGGTCACTGCCCTTAAGAGGCAAGCTACAGTTATTTTATGTTTCCAAGACAGCTACTGAAGTTATAAGATGACTGCCCTGGCTTTCATCCATCTGTTAGTAGATCCTATTTTATTTTCTCAATCCCATGCAGGCTCCTTTGGGGGATGCTGCTGTGTATCTCTTCCAGTGTGGCTTCTCACTGGGCAGCAGTGTCAGGGAAAGGTGCAGCAGCTGCTGCCTGGCTTGCCCCTACTTTGCTGGCCATACCAGGGGTGGTCTCCCAAACCAGGGCTTCTAAACCAGAGCCTGTCCTTACAGTCTTGTTCAAAATGTCTGTCAGACAGTAAGCCTCACTAGAGAAAGGCTTTGCTTAGCTTACTTCATAATCCTTTGTTTTTATTTCTGATTAAATTTTAATTTTTGGTAGGTTTTATTAGTCTTAATATGCCCAATTTACCTCCAGTGTAAAAAGCCATAGCTTCCTTGAATAGTAATTTCAGTATTTTACTTCAGCCAGCAGAAGTCCAAGAAATAATACCATCCTCTTGTTATTGGTTGCATAAATACGGAGGCATTGATACCTGGATCAAATTTCTGCATAAACTAAAAACTGCTGTTTCTAGGCACTGTTTGATGAAGACGTAACTCTTCTGCTTACCTTTTTTTTTTTTTTTTTAAAAAAAAAAGCAAAACAGTACGGCACATTTTTTGCATAAAGCACCTCCAAAATGCCTGTTACAAATAAATATCCTTAGAAAGTTAAAAGATCTTACTGAGTTTCTGCAAGATGGAAATTAATATCAGCACCCATGTTTTATTCTTCGTACCATCAATCATGTTCTTAAATGCAGGCAGAGTAAAGGGAAACCCAGTCTAATGAAAAAAGCCAAACAGTTGTGCATGATAAACTTTAGCTAAAGTCTTTGAAAACAAGATTTCCTCTTTGAAATTAACACTCATAACTTACAGTAGGATAGTCAAAGTACCCTCAGAGATTTGCTTCAAAAAAGAAAAGGCAGAAGACAGCAAAACAGCAAGTACTATGCTAATCAAATTAAAAGGATATTTAACATTAAATAATGGACATAAAATAATGGAAAAGGGATTTAAGCAGCTGTAGGAAGAATGAGCATTTAAAAGATTAATAGGCAGCAAAACCAACTCAATCAATGCACATGAATATGTTATTTTGATTACATTCTTGAGCTGCTATCACACAGTTCTGTGTATCATAAAATAGATTTTTATCTTTTTTATCTAGACCAAGGAAATCAAGATTTACCTGCATGCACAATTTAAGATTAATGATGAGCAGTAAGATGAAAGACAACTTGAAAGGCATTTGATGAGTTTTTTGTTCTTTCTAGGTACTTTAAGGAATATTAGGAATGAGAAAGTGCTGAAAAAGGGTCAAAGGACGAAAATTATGAGGAAGTATCTTGTGGAATTTAGAGAAAACTTTCTTTTGACAAAACATTTCAGTCATTAGGGGAATGCCATGTCAAAAATTAAGACATGAACCGGGATCCTATACTGAGAAAACATACAATTAATTCTGAAAATTAAACTTCAGTGCTGTGGTGCAAATGCACGTACTCCTTGATCTGGATCTCAAACAAGACTCAACAGTGGAAAGTAATGCACACCTTGAAAATAGAAAATAAGCCCCTAGTTTTAAAAACCACAGAATCTGTGGACTTATGTGGTCACAAAAAATTCTACTGCAATCAAAATACTTCCTGCAGATGCAAGAAGACAGTCACACACTACAGAGCTGGAAGTGTCAACCTCATAATTTTGTTTATATTGGTATACCCTATCTTCATTCCTGCATTCATACATACATCGAAACAAAGACACACATAGCTATTATTTTACAATCAAGTACTGTAACTTCTTGTCATTGGATATGATGGATGCCCTGAGCATAAATAAATATATATATATGTATACAGAAAATACATAAGATTTAGGCTACCTCATACTTTGGGCCAAAATCCCCAGGGGTACAAAAAAAAAATTTAAAAGCTGAATTTTTAAATTTCAAAAAGTAACTGGGGTCACAGTGGTGGGGTTTTTTTTGGTGTGTGTGATGACTAGGATGTAACATCAAAATTTTAAGAAGAAAGCTACTGCTGGCAGTTTTCCCTCAGTACTCTATTTCTGCAGAAGTGAATGCATGAGGAAGGAAGAGAATGAGTGAAGAAAGAAGTTTTTAGCAGCCAGCTTGAGCATTTTTTCCATCAAAAATTTTGTCCAGAAAAGAGATCCGTTTCCTGACTTCTCTGATTGTTAGACTCCTTTTATAGCCCCACAGAAGATTGTCCAAGGGCCAGAGAAATACACCCAGGTATTCACCATGTTCGGATGTGAACTCTGAGTTCTACCACAGGGTTTCTGATGAAAAATAAAGGGACATAGAATATTTGTAGTGTGTGGGGATAAAGCCTTTAACTTTGCTAAAGGAGGTTTGGGCATCAGTTTTCATAAAGGAAAAAGATCAGACAGGGTCTCCTGCTGTGGTTTCATCCCCTCAGGATGAAGAGAAGATACAACTTTAAAAATGACCTAGAAAAACCTGTAAGAAATACAGAGCATAACCAAAACTTTTTCAGAAGGCATTTCAAATAAAAATTGGATTGACAAAACTGAGATAATAATTATAAGAAACAAGGCTGAAGACATGATGTGGAATGATGTTTACCTCATGAGAGCATTTCTTATTGTGACATAATGACAAATTACACAGAAACAGTGAAAACTACAAGAACAGTCATCTTAACGATGCAGAAGGAATAAGGTCATCTCTCTCAGCCTGTGGCTTCCTACTCCTCCAGATTTTCTGAATGCAGGTATGGAAGGGACAGAAGAAATATTCTCCCAGCTCTGGTTTATTTGGGCATCTGCCAACTCAGTCTGCAGCACCAGTTTCAAAGAGTGCTCTTCATAACCTGCCCAAATGATCCAGAGCACACTCAACAGAAAAGACACTTGTATTAAATACAAGTACCTTTATAGCACATCTGTTAAACTTTAGTTCTCAATGAGTTTCTGTTGAGCATATCCAAATCAACAGTTTTCAAGCTTTAACTTGTCAAAGGCAGTTGTTATTTTCCCCATGGCACAATGCAGGATAACACAACAGTGATATATTTGCAATCAGAGCCAACCCTTAGCCAGACTTCAGCCACTTGTTTCACAGCATGTATCACAGTTGTGTAATTGCATAACATTTGTGAAATTTTAGTTTTCTAATTATCTAAGTAAGGTTGCTTGAATTCCACTAAACAAATTGCCTGAGGCAGATACTTTAGGAAAGCTTAGTCTGGGCATTTAAGCCTTACATATGCAAACTCAATTAAAAAGAAAAAAGAAACAGACGAAGAGAATGTCTCTATTAGTGGTGTTCCACATCATGAACACAAAGAAGTAAACTTGATCCCCCCCCACCCCAGCTGATAATCACTATCATATTCCAGTAAATGTCAAATTTGTTCATACTGTAACACACTGATTTTAAAACCACTGTCTCATACAGAATGGCTTGGGCAGAAGACACCTTTGGGTATCACCTACAGCAGGTTGCTCAGGGCCATCTCCAGTTGGACTTGAGATATCCTTAAGGATGGAGACTCCATAGCCTCTGAGGACTACATATTTCAGTATTAAGTCATACAGTAAGAAAAGTATTTTGTTAAATTTTAATGGAACTTCTTGTATTTCAGTTTGCATTCACTGCCTCTTTTCCTGTCATGGGGCACTTCTGTGTAGAGTCCGACTCTGTCTTCTCCCTGTCATCAGGCAGCTACCCACATGGAGCCACCATGCATGGTGACAGGGTCAGAGGCAGTGGACTAATGTTGAATCAAGCAAATTTTTAATGAGATATTATAGAAAATAATACTAATAATAATGGTAGAAGACACCGGGACTACTGTCCAGAGCATCTGCAGAGTCTCCATTCACTCATTAAATCACTAGACAAGGCTTTGAGCAAACTGGCCTTCAGTGGGGTTTGCACCAGAAGACCTCCCACAAGTCCTCTCTATTCTCATTTGTTATGTGATTCTCAAACTATTTTAAGCATGGAAAATATAAGTTTAGAACACATTCTTGAAATACACCAAGTGGACAAGAACAAAGCGACATTTATTTTCCAAACTTTGATTTAAACACCCGAGTTGGCATATTCTGCTGTTTCTGGATCATCAAATTAAATTTGGATTACACTGTTTTGCAAGGGTTCTACCTGGCAGTATTTTTTTTTCCTTCTAGATATGGAGAGTACCTTAAAACCACATGAAATACTTTTTTAGTATATCTAAACATAGTTTAGATAATGTTGTCTTCTTAGTCTTATGGGGCTTTTGTGTTTTGCTTTTTTTTTTGTTTGGTTTTTCTTTGTCTCTTTTTTTTCTTTTCTTTTTTTTTTTTTTTTTTTTTTTTAATTTTTTTCTTTTTTCTTTTTGTTTTAGGTTTTTTCTGTTTTATTTTTAAAGTAATGACACCAGTGCTTTTGATGATATGCTCCTGAATGTACATTGATTCCCCAGGTGGTCATTTCAGACATACAAAGAATTTTAACTAGACTAATTTATCACAGGACAATAGTTTCTCATGGGATGTTCCTCACTTTGTGTGACTGGGCTTTCTTTTAAAATTGTTTATCAGTTGCAAAATAGATAATTGTTTCAGTGAATCAGAACTGTCTGAATTTTGATGCTTTGACAAGCTATCTTAAGATACAAGATCTTTTCAAAGCAGCATGGATATTTATTATTTGAATCTTATGTTCCACTGTCAACTCACTGTGGCATGTATATTTCTGCTACTCACATGGATATTTCTATGGGGGCAGGGCAAACAGGGAAACTTTTGGTGTAAACAAACTATTTTTTTTCCTATTTATCATTCCTGTTTCATATATTGTCACAATGATAAAATAGTTTCTTTTAGAGTTTAAGGAAAATTTGCAAGAATATCTCATTGACTAAAATGTGACATCAAAGAAAGCTAGTCATCAAATCTGAATACAAAAAAAATAATTTCTATGCCCTTGAGGAGAAAAAAAAATAAATACCATTCAGAAAACCAGAACTCCATAACAGGTACAGACACAAATCAACACAGACCATTTACTGCATCTGAATTACACCAATTTGTGGTAGTTAATCTATCAATTCATAGTTAAGAGGTAAGGCAGTGAGCTCTATAAATCCAGGAAGAAATAGATTGCTGTGTGAGGAACTCTTATTCCTGACACCTCTACAGGAAGTCTGTAAATTCCCGTTTTGTATCAAGCTATAACTAGGACAAGCCTTTACTTTAGAAGAGCCTGCTAGCCTGACTCTGCATGTGTTACAGAAATGATACAGGAATGTCCCTGTGGTTATTTCCATTTCCTCTTGTTGCCAACAGAAACAGGCCTTGGAGCAGCTATCATGGCTAGTTACTCAAAAAATTACAGTAAATAATGAGTTAGTGATCCACTGAACACCTTCATCCTGGTCAGGCTAAGTAAAGCAAACCATCACTGAACTTTTATTCCTCAGTGTGCATTTTGCCTGGTGTTCTAAGTGAACAAGACACATTTATTTTCACTGCATCTCAAAATTACCTCTCTGTCTGAATCTTAGCCAAATTAAATTGAGAGAAGAATAGGAATTTCAAGAGACATATTAAAATTAGGAGCTGGTTAGATGTTCTATCAAAGAAAGGCAAGGAGACCTCAGGCCTCACGTATTCCCTTTGTTTTTAAAAAATGCATTTCATATTAAAGAAACAATAACTATGGCTGCTACGGGAGTCTGATCTTACTGATTTGAAATTGTCTCAACAGAACAATTTTAAAGAGAAGAGTCCTGGCTAGGGTGGAGGACCTGAACTGGCCAGAGTTGAGCAGGGGGTGACATCAGAAAGAGATAAGAACTAAGAACTAATGTCTGGGTGGAGACTACTCCCCTTTTCTGAGGGCCTTCAATGTTGGGACATCCCTCCAGGCAGCATTACCCTGGCCAGGGTGGAGGAAGCCACCTTGATTGCACTGATGCTGATGTACCTGGCTGAGGGGGCTGGAACGGAGCGGGGAGTGGAGCCTGGAAAGAGATAAGAGCTGTGTGCTGGAACCCCCCCTCCAGAGAGCCTGTCTGCAATGGCTCTGATGCCAATGGACCTGGCCTGGCTGAAACAGAACAGGGGTGACACCTGGAAGGAGATAAGAACCAATGAGTGGGTGGGGGACTGCAGACAGGCAGCCTGTCTGCAATGGCTCTGATGCCAATGCCCCTGGCTTCTGTGGCAGCTGACTGACAGCTGCCCCTTGGGAACAAAAGGAACTCAGGGGTATATATGGGGCTGTCCATGCTGTGGCTGTTTGGTCATCCCTTGAGCCACCCCCATCTCACATCGGACCCTGGCCAGGATCAGCGACATCTTGGAGAAATGCCATGGGCACTTGCACCCCAGCTGGTGACTCTCTGTCCCTCTTTCTCATTCTTTCTTCCCACTTTCTTACCCTTTTTTCTCCCATTTCTCTCACTTCTCTCTCTCTCTCTTCTTTTCCTCTCTCCCTCTTTTGCCTGGCTCTATCATTTTGCCTGTGTCAATTGTCAAATAAAGTCTGCTTGCACACGACCTTCTATGGTTGGACTTTGATTTGCGGATCCAAAACAAAATAAATTTTAATGTTACCTTTGACTGTAACAGTCATAAACAAGAAGGAAGTATTCATAATTCAAATAAGATGTGAATGCTGAATAATATTAGTAACCTCTCATATTCACAACTCATGCTAAGCAACCTAAGGCTAAGAATGTTATCTTAATTTTATGAGTCAATTCTATGTACCTTTTGGAAAGATTTTCTGGTGTAGATCTGATTTTGACTAATGTGAACAAGGGATAGAGAAGAAGATTAATATCTAAGGAGAACTCCATGTTTAGAACAGAACATTCTCAACCTTATTCTCTTATTCAGATTCTTCAGAATTTGCCTATTAATGGGATACAAGTGATGATAATACTGAGTCTGAGCTATATAAATTAGTAAATAAGTAATTCTGATCCAATTGAAAATCAATAGGCTTCTGTGGGATTTGCCAAAATGGGAATTTGTACTAGAAGTAACTAAAGAGACAAGGATGTGGGTAAGCCCCCAGGTAGACACTGAGCATGATGGCAGAAAACCCTGGTAGAATGAATTCCAAAACAGCCAAATAATTTTGAGACAAACTGGATGAAGTGCATTAGGAACATATGTGTACCTGCCAGAGATGGTGGGGAAGTGGCGGTGAATGAAATCAGAATGCTTAAAAAAAATGATGTTCTGAAAAAAGCCAAGATGACTTAAGTTTCTCAGCACTGTGTACGTGTGTACATGAATCAGACTAGTGGTTATTATGAAGACATGTCCTGAAAATTAATGCAAATGTCTAAAAAGTGGTCTGTGTCTGTAAGACTGAGCTTGCGACTTCAATGTTGAAGCATCATTATCGATTTGTAACTTCATTATGAACAGAAGAAATAGAGAAAATTTGATTTAGCTTTTAAAAATCCAAGGAATTATGTCTCATACATTCTGAGACACTCTTTAGTTACCTCATTTATTCATTCTTGCTAGTTCACATCCCTCTTTCTGCTTGATTATCTAGGGACTTGTTCAGATATCACATTGAAGGATCAGTTCACACCACAATGAAATACCATTGCCCCTTTGGGGGAGGATGACATCTGTTAAATAGCACCCAACAACACTACACAAGAGTTTATAGCATCAAATGCAGAACAATTATGAATTTAATTAGAATCAGAGTGGGATTTTAATGAGAAAAGATGCAATTATGCATGATGGAAATTTCAGGCTAGATTCCTTTTTACTCATTCTGAGTTCTCTTACTACATATGTATTTCCAAGATTTTACTACCAGCAAGGGTTATAAGCTGCCCCTGAACACTTAAGGACTCAGCCTCTCATTTACCATTATAAACCTGTATCCTCAGCCTCTTTGCATCTTTGTGCTACCAGCATGGATTAGAGAGAATTCATTAGCAAGCTGCAAACTCAAACACTCTCAGCTGAACCAATCTTTTGTATTTATTTTCATCTGATTCTGAAAATACCTATTTATCAAGTTTAGTTCAATAGACTAGATCTTATCAAGAAAATGGCACATGGATTTGGCTACAAATTGATATATGACTTTAGCCTGGAATCTAACTAATATTCAAAAATTACACAGACAAGGTCTCTAAGAGCCTTTGTCACCGGTCTACAGGACAGAGAAGCTTACAGAACCACAGAGCTGTCACTGTTGGAAAAGACCTCTAAGATTACCAAATCCAACCATTAACCTAGAAAAAACCACCATTCCCACTAGAGCCTGTCCTGAAGTGCCACATCTACATGGTTTTTAAATCCTCCAGGGATGATGACTCCTCCACTTCCCTGAACCAAACCATAAGATGGATTTTTGGTGTGTGATTGAGACGCTTTTGTATTGGGCACATTATCTACAAGCACATAAAAGAGATAGAGTCTAATATTTCATGGCATTTTTTTCAGAGCTCTCTACTAGATGCTAAGTCTTGAGGAACCTGAGTTACTTCAATGTCTAGAATCTACTTGTTGAAATATACCTCCCAGTGCAAGGAGTAGTAGTAGGAAATACTGTAAACTGCACTTGGATAACCTCTGTTAAATCAACTAATATTTTTTTAAATATTAAGGCCAAAGCTAAGTAACAGAACTGGAATAATTCCAATGCACAGCAGCCATTATCCCTCTTTCATGTCTTTCAAGGCACAAACTTAGAATAACTGCTATGTTTTCATGTAAAAAAAAAAGGCTGTCAAGCTGGGGAACCATGTATTGGCATACATTTCCCAGAAGCTGAGAGGCAACAGCTAAACCATTCCCTCCAGCTACAGGACTGCTTCCCAATTACAAAATAGAAATGACTGTTACTTGTCTTCCTCGTCCTCGGAGAAAGGATAGACCGGCCAAAGGGCAAGAACAGAAATATTTTTGAGAGCTGTGTAACACTCTCCCCACACACCCGTGATTTAATCTGTAGTACTCAAACACTCCTATGTAGCCCTATAATATCATTTTATGGCAGTGGAAATGGCTGAATGCACTTTAATGCACGCTTGCTCAGAGTTGTTATGGATTCTCTGTTAAAATTCATACTGAGTATTTGGAAATAAAATATTAACTATAAAAAACTGAACACAGGAAACTGTTCATTGTTGTAAAACAAACCTTTCTTGGAGAATGACTCCCTGAAGCCAAACCAGTGCTCTGGCAGAAGCTGATGCCTTCAGGGTCAGTCAGTCTGGGTCGGTGCTGGTGCTCCCAACCCCACCAACCTCTCCCCTGGCCTGCTCTGCAAGTGAGCTGAGCTTGTGCTGGAGGCCAGGCCTTTTATTGGCCTCCTGATCCTGCCCCTGCGCAGTTGGGCCCAGCCCTAACCAGGCACAGGGGGGCTGAATGCAGGCTCACGCCCACTGCCTCCTGAGTAGCAGCACCTGGCTGCTGCCTCATCTCACTACAGTTCATCACTGTAGTACTTGCTTGTCACTGAGAAAAAGTGAAATTTGCGTGATATCTACAGTTTTCTCTATGTTAAACTTTTCAGTTTTTCATTCTCGGGCTATAGGAAGCTTTGCCTGGAATGAGATATTCCTTGCTTTTTCTTAAATTCATTCTGGTTAAGAACAAGGGACAAATTCACTATTACCACCATCTCATGTGCACTTGTCTTGATAGCTCATGTAAAAAATGTTAAATAATAAATAAGACAATAAGGAATGTCTAGTGGTTGTTTTAATCCTTATTGTGATAACAAAGATATTTCAACCAATGATTGCAGCTTTATTCCATCATGTTTAAGGAATCTGATCGTGCTTGCCTGAGTCCTTTGGAGTTAAGTCAAATTATCTACTTAGTATAATATAAAAATAGATTTTTGTGGATGCAGTCTGATGATAGAGTAATGCACAAGGCAGTCTCTTTTAGCTCTTAGGTAAAGCTGTACTATACAGTATGATTTTTGTTGCTTTGCTGGTATACTTGCCAACCTAAATTTTCTTTCCATCTGATGCTTCCCAAAATAATCTCTCTTACAGCACATTGATCCAGCTTCCTCTCCTCTAACTAAGAGATATAGAATACTCCTGCTACCTTACAGAAGAGCTAGCAATGCTATGACCCGAGCCAGGGTGGGCAGAAGTGTATCCATTTCTGATGTTGAGCAATATAGACTTTATGTAGTTGCTGTGTCGTTTGGTTTTGTGGTTTTTTTGTTTGTTTGTTTTTGTTTTTCCCTTTTTCCTTTTTTTAAACAACATTGATATAGGGACTTACACATTCTTACTGACTTAATAATACTTTTTGTAGAATGTAACATGGCAAAAAAGAAACCCAAAAACCTACATGCTCTTTTTTTTTTTTTTCCATGAAAAGAAAAAACCACTTCAGTTACTAAAGAATATAGCACTAAGTAAGTTCCAGTAAAACATGAACTAATGTTAGACCAGTTTTGCACACTGCAGACACTAATTGGCTGTGTTAGTTTATTCACATGGCTTCAATTTTTATCCTGTCTACATGTAAGATAGGATGGATAAAATAACATCATTCACCTCATTCAAATAATTTCTCACTTCATTCACATGGGAAAGAAAAAGATTATAGCTTTTAGTGAGACTCAGTCTCACATCTCCTGGCCCTACAGTTTTCATTCAAACTTCAGGGTAGTCATCAGGGTTTGGACAACACAGTGCAGGATCTCTTCTTCATTCCCAAAAGGGGCTAGGAGAAGCACCTCTGGAATGCTCATACTTAAATGTCACTTCCTGAGATTTCCAGGACAATTTTATAGAATCAGTAAATTCAGAAAATAGTGCTGACTGATGACTTCAGGTATTTACAAGCTTTCAGGCTTTCAAGGTTCATTCATCACTGGTCTCAAGGGTTCCTTGCCTGGAGAAAGAGCAGGCAGGGTAGTCAACAATAACTAAGGGAGAGCAAAGGAGAATTATCTGCAATACTGAAGAAATGCTCTTTGGAATGTGCTAGGAAAGCAACCAATAGATTATAACAGTGAGCTGAAGGTAATGAAAAGGAGGGATAAAATGTCTTTAGAGTAGAAAATAATTACAGTGATTCTAAACACGTAAAATGCTTCTGCTATTAAGGAATAAATACTACTGTAAGTTGGCAAGCTCACTAAAGTCACGAGCTTCTGAACAGTCACTATGCTTATTCCTTACACCAGATAGCACTCATCTAAAAATAAAGACTAAGAAAAAAAAAAAAAAAAAAAAGGAAAGAATTTTGGCACTAAGACACTCTCCAAGTGTGAAAATTGCAGCTAATAAAATGGAGCACTTGGATTACGTTTTTTTCATTAAGACCTATGTCATTGCTTTTGAATGTGAAGTGAAATCAAAGCCAGAAGATTTGTTATGGGTCAGCAAGAAGGAAGGAAAAGAGGTGGAAGCAGGGCTAATTACCAAGAACATCTTTAAAAGCATGATCCTCTTTCTAAGAACACAGGTTATTAACAGAAGAAAAAGAAAAGCATGCCTTAAACAACATCACATTCTTAGAGGAAATCCTACAAACACAGATAATTATATATTTGATTTAGTTCTCCAAGCTGCAGTTTTAGTAGTTTTATTATTCAAAAGCACAATACATCATCAGATACTTTCCACATTATAGTCATTTAATGCCTCCAAATTATAGTCTGCGAGCCAGAATCAGGAATTTGGTCTAAGTAAGAGACTGGTAACTGCAGGAAATGTTGTGATGGATGTCAAATGCTCCAAGGTTCACTTTACTGAGCTAGACAGAACAAAGAAAGATGTTGTTACAGCTCTAAAACCTTAATCTGTCCACCTCCTGCTGTTTGCACATGAACAATTCTTTGAATTTTATGATAATAATAGGATCAACTTTTTCTTTTATTTTACTTTACTCCCTTCCTCTCCCCCTCTCTTTTTCTCGTTTGACTATAACAAAGCTTAGGTACCAGCTGGATGGCTGGCTCCTTTCTTAAAAATGAAGAGGAGATGGCCAAAGATTCAAGAAAATCCCGATGGGCTGATTTAAGAGGCTGATCTTGCTTTTCCTTTTAGACTCCTTACGTTAGACTGATCTTTTAGACTCCTTAGGTTCCTTTGGCTAGATGACTGTATGTGTAAGGAAAGGAAGTGCTCTGCATGCTGTCAATGAAGCCATGGCAAGTGCCTAGGTCTTGGTATGCAAGCAAATTATATTGAATTTATATAATAAATACTAGGCCCAGAAATTATAGAAGGACAAGTAAAGCTCGATAAAAACCAAATCCTTTTTAACACAGGAGATAATGCTTCTAATTGTTAGTGTAGCTCAATATCTTTCATTAGGAATTTCTTAGCATGTCACACTAGTCTGAAAGTTAGTATTTGGCTGCAGGATGAATCAAGCCTCAAAGTTTCCTTAAATAATGCACAGACCACGTATTTCCAATCCTAAAATATAACCGTGTCTATAAGAGGAGGAGAGGAGACGTATTATTACTTGACAGAGAACAAGTTGCCTTTAATGAGGCCCAAAGCATAGAGATGTGAGCTACTGCACACTCACCTGGGCTGCTACAAGAACTTGGGGTAAAAGTGAATGAACTAGCATGACTTCTCCCACACTAGAGAAATATCTTAGAAACAATATACGAGCACAAATACAGAAGAAAAAGTTGCTCCAAAAACATACCATGGCTTCTGATGACAAAAACATCCTGACCATAAACAGGGAGTTGCAATTGCTGATCAGACAGTTTCTACAAATCCACAAAGATTTAGGTGTTGTGCTTCAGTTCCCCCTCTTTCATAAAACCTGAGCATAAATGTAAAAGGATTCTAATACAAATGCAGAAACAGACTTCCACATCTCTCTCAGCACTTACCCCTACCCTCCTCTCCTATAAATTTTTGAATCCAGCAGAGTAGCAGTTAAATAAAAAAGATGTTGAATGAGAAGTCTCAAAAGGAAGTATGGAGAAAACTGTTCTGGAAATAGAAAAAAAAATCCCAGTTCTTACATCCTCAGTAGACAAAACCAGCTTGAGTCCCTTCTGCTCACTGCAGTGGGAATGTCACACCAGGCACTAATGACTGCTTTGTAGTACAAGAGAATGTCTCTGGGATCTAGCATTTCAAGTGTAGACTACAGCACTACAGACATTTGGGCTTTTCCTTCAACATATAAAATTACTAGTAAAAGAACTAGGTTTGAAATGTTCCCTGTGAAGCAAAACCAAAGGTAAATATTTCTATCCATGACTTTTCACCAATTAAAATTCCATCATGTAATTTGCTTTCTCAACATTGGTCTGAAAATGTATGAATAACTTCAATATGTTATCAGTGGAAGGTTCAACATAAGATCAGAGATAGGTCCTGAGTCTCATGGGCACATAAGACAATGAAGACTGAGGAATATAAAATTCAGTAGCAGCTTCTCAGAAGGGGAAAATATGGTACCAGTACTATTCAATATACTTGTTGATGATCTGCATGAAGGAATAGAGTATACTATCAGCAAGTTTGCTGATGACACAAAACTGGGCAGAGTGGCTGACACCCCAGGAGGCCTTGATGACATTCAGAGGGACCTAGACAGGATGGAGAGTTGGGCAGGGAGAAATTTAATGTGTTACAACAAGGGCAAGTGTAAAGTCTTACATCTGGGAAAGAATAACCCCAGGTAATGGCAATGGTTATAAACTGGAGCATAGGCATTTGCATAGTTCTGTATAAATATAAGGAAGAATTTTTCTACTGTGAGGGTGACAGAGCACTGGAACAGCTGCCCAGGAAGGCTGTGGAGTCTCCTTCCCTGGAAACATTCAAAGCCCACCTGGATACGTTCCTGTGTGACCTCCTGTAGGTGACTCTGCTCTGGCAGGGGGGTTGGACTAGATGATCTTTCGAGGTCCCTTCCAACCCCTAACTTCCTATGATTCTATGGGGTATACCTGCCAAGCTTTTGGCAGCAGGGAGGCTGCAGGGGTGACCTCTATGGAAAGAGGCGAGGGACTGTCCCGTGCCAGACACAGCTGATTCCAGTCAGCTTCACAACAGACCCACAGGACACATCTGACACCATTGGCAATGCTGGTGGCAGCTCCAAGAAAAAGTATTTAAGGAAGGGCAGAGAGAGTAGAGAGGGGAACAGAGGGGCTAGCAAGTGAAATGAGGGAATAATGAGGTGGAGGGAGCTCATCAAGATGCCATAATGAAGCAGGTACTTCCCTGCAGGGACTGTGGCTGGTGGATGGGACCATGCTGGAGCAGGTACAGTCCACAGTGACTGCAGCCTGTGGAGACCCATACCAGCTCTCATGAAAAGAGTAAGAAATGAGAAGCAGTAAACAGAAAACACCATACACTGACCCAGACCTGTTGGGACTGCTTGTATGCTCAATGAAGGGAGAGGTGATGGGACTTAGGTGGAGGCTAGAATGGAAGAAGAAAGGAAACTAGACAGAAGCTGAGTCTGTGAAAGTGGGAGGAAGGTCTCTATATGTTTGTCTTCTTTATTTTCCAGTACCCAAATCAGTAATTAAATGCTGATGCTAATCAACGACAACAACAAAAATTGAAATTCCCCAAGTCAAGTCTGTTTTGCCTGCTGCAGCACTTCATTGGTGATTGCCCAGTCTTTATTTCATACTATGAGTTTTCTGGCTCTCATTCCTCCTATTTTGTCCCATGTCCCAGTGGGAGTGACTGCTTTTGTGGGTACTTAGCAACTATCTGGAGAAAACCACCGCGGGAATCAGCAGTGTAGCACTGTTACAACCCAAAATATCAGGTGGCTGACCCAACTGTTAGTTTAGTTAAATTGCACTTGTAACAAGGAACCTGAACTGCTTTAACAGCTTAGCCTTATGGGAGGAGAAAGCAGAAATGTAAGAGAGTTTTGCAAAGTTACAAGAAGTCTTTTCTGTAACCTATTAATTCAGCATCATTAATTTCAAAAATCCTCTTATACTACTCCAAATGGAAATCTCAGCTAGCTTGCTTTATCCTTTTGCTGTCACTGCGAGAGGTTGTGTCTTTGTGTCTGAATAATATGGCTTTTTCATTACAGTCAAGCATTTAATTTCGTTTTGTCCTGCATAAGAGCTAAACTTTTGTGTTTCTGACAGCTATCTGACCAGTAAAATGACTGCTGCAGATTCAGCACTTCAAAACTGTAAAGTGGAATTCAAGCAGAGACAAACAGGAAGACAAGAAGCAAGCCCTGTTTAAACCATAGCCACCTGCAAAAGCTAGTAAATATGGGGAAAAAACCCAACATGTCTGTAACTTCAAACCTAGCCTGAAAGTCTGTAAGTTTTAGAATAGAGTATGTAAGAAGGAAAGATTCATGGGTGTGAGATGAACAAAGCAACCAAAGTAATAATAGCTGATTTTAGATTAGTCAGTAGGTATCATGGATGGGTTTTTCAGATTCTTTGCCAGAGTCTACAAATTCTCAAGGCAGGAAGTATCCTGGCAAAAAGCTTCAAATCTTCTTCTTGTATTGTCAAGTGGAAACCCTGCCATCCATTCCCAACCCAAACCCCATACATTTCTTAAAAGTAGTGCTTCGTTCAATGAAAACAAGAGGGGTTACAAAAGCCACTTTGAGAATATCTTATTCATTCAGACAGATCAAACAATACAGAAAAACATTATGATCTACTTAAATGTTTTCTTGAATTTCTGACCTCGTTGCAGACAACAAACCAAAAATGGCTGCAACCAAGAGAAAAGTCAATAGTGGCCTGACATGTGATCAAATACCCTTTTGTAAATTGACATTTTGAGGTCTAATGTCCCAACAGAACTACATACTGCAACCTAATCCTTTAATTTGCCTTGTTCTTTCATTAGAGAAAGAAGTACAAACACCTAGCTCTTAACACTCAGCTTGCTATGGGCCACATAGCAGAATCAAATTAAATTTTCAAGAATGAAAGAAAGAGAAAAAGTAAAGGGCTGGCTTGGACCAGCTACACCTGTCAGCTGGAGGAGAATTCCTAAACTTTCAGAGTACTGTATGGGGAGGTGCTTTTAAAACCAGTTCAAGAATGCCCAAGTTCATGAGAAGTAAATTAATTTCTTTTACAGCTTTGGGGAAATTAAGTGCTTGTTACAACATATTTGGGCGAGATCTGAATTGTCCAATCTAAAAGTGAAAAGACATGCATTGCATAGGCTATGCAGCCTAAGAGCTCAATCTTTTTAATACAGCAGTGAAAATAATCATCAAACCAGTTCAGATTACAGTCTATAAAGTTTTCCAAACCAAGAAACTGTGTTTGTCCTGCATTACTAACCACATCTACTTCTATTAATCCTGAAATCCTGTAGGCACTGGAGGCAGTGGTATATGAACTTTTAAAACCTGCTCAAATAATCTGAATCTTATCTGGTAAAGCAACACTCAAAAATTCAAGTGATTTAACTTTAAAAATGCAACAATAATTTTACTCTAACTGAACACAGCTGAGATATCAGTCCTTCATTTTCTATGAAAAATGATGTTACTACGTTCCCTGTTTCTCATTTTCAAGGAGAACAGTACTAGAAAAATGTATGAATTTAGATTACAAAAATATATGAACTTAGAACCAAAATCATGTTTTGAGAAGAGTTTTCATTATTTTATTGGAAAACTGAAAGGAATTTCAACAGGGATTCTACAGATATCTGTCCTAAATGCAGCTCTATTCTATATTTTCCCCTGCAATTGAGATATCTGTGGATATCCCTAGGTCACAAGCATTCTGGAAAACCAAAATCAATAAAGTGGAATTCAGTAATAGCAAATGAATCAAGTATTACTCTTTAGAAAAGACCGAGTTAAATGCACAAATACAAAAGGAGTAGAATGGGAGTAGGGAGCACTGTTGCAGAAAAAAATCTGAAGAAATGGCAGATCCATTAGGAACCCACAATGTAATGTTTTGGGGAAGACAAAAAAAAACAACAAAAAAACACCAAACAAGTTAGATTTTACATTAGAACCTCTCGACAAAAGTGGTTTTCTGAAGAGGCAGAGGCAGTGATTCCACTGGTGAGTCCTCAACAGGAGAACAGTGTTTAGCTTCCAGCATTACCCAAGGCAAACTGGAGATAGTCCAGAGAACAGCAATAAAAATGATAAAATGTTTAGAAAACATGACACACAAGAAGGCTGAAAGATGGGCTTGTTTAGTCTAGGAAACAGTATATTTAGAGAGAAAACATAGCAGTCCTGAAACAACTAAAATTATTTTCCATATTCACAAGGAGGAAGACATGAAACAATTGGCTGGATCTACACTAAAAGCAAGAATATTCCTTTGCTGTAAAAGTACTATTCCAGGAAAGGGATGCCAAAGAAAGGTGTAAGAATCTTTGAAGAGTTCAGGAGCAAAGGTCAGTGTCATATCAATGTCATATGAGAGGAGATATGAGCACAGCTCCTGACTGGCCTCACAGAGCATTGCATTGCTGATTGCTGAATATCTACTATTTATTTTCTTTGATTCTCTAATGGGTAGCTGTATTTATTTGCACCAGTCTCAGGTTTTTTGCTGAAGGGTTGGAAAGGACAACTTGAAGAAGATGAATCAGTATCTCTGAATGAGGATGGGGCTGCTTCTTCAGCATCCCACCTTTTGTTAGCCAGCACAGATACCAAGCTATTCCACTGCACTGCATACAGCTGCAGGCAAGACCAAAATTCAGCCCTCATAATGTGAAGTAATTGGCTGTGAACTTGGATGAGGAAGTGGCTTGTTCACAGGGGTCTGATTCTGGCAAAACCACCTTCCTGCTTCTCCATATTTTTCTTTTTCTGGGGGATATTCGTTAAAACAGCTGAAATATTTAAAGGCCTCCTGGAAACAGTTAACTAAAAATAATAAAGCCCAGAATAGAAGGAAAAAACCCAGAAAAATATGAAGCATGTGCTGGGATTCAGGTGTGATTTTCTTTCTTTAGAAACATAAAAATGTTGTTGGCACATGTATGTACTAATCATAAGTAAAATGCTGTTAATAATTAAATGGTCTGCAAACGTACAACGGTTCCAGTGAATGTCAGAAAACATCTGCTTTATTTAAAAATTAACCATATCATTAAATTTATATTACTCGTTAATTTCTGAAGATGCTTAATTATTAGAGAGCTATCTTTCCAACTTCCAGGGAAGAATTAAAAATATTGCACTTCTGTGTTTAAATCTTCCTCTGCAAAGCACTTTAAAGTTTTAGGAGACATATATTTTAAATTATTTGGGCGATATAAACAGAATAGCTTTGATTATTATGCTATAAAATCAATGAACCTTGTGTCATGGCAGATTTTACACAATCTTGTGAAGTGTCTTGAAACACACTCTTTCCCACTTCCCCCATTTTCGAAGGGAGATGAGACTAAGGGAAATCTGCCACTTGTGACAGCAGCAAATCTGGCCCAGAGTGTTTCTTGAGGTTTCATCCTCCTCCACATCATGTGTTTCTCTAGCTCTGGCACTGGCTAAGTGTAACAAGCAACTTTTAAGTTAGAAATTATTAACACAATCAGCCTAACCTGACTTGAGCCTTAGCACCTGTTCTTAAATGTTTGCAGACCTATGTTACGTGAGGTTTCAGTTTGTTAGAGCTGCCTGTAGTTGAATTTAAGCAATTCCCAATCTAAAAGGACCAAAGCCAGAAACATTAGAGGCAAGCGCTTAAGAGGGTTTCTAGGAGCTTTGCTTTATGATTTCCCATAAACATTCCTTTAATAGTTCACCAATCCACAACAAGTTTGTTTTTTTTTTTTTTTTCCAAGAGCTTTCCATATCAGCAGATGCAGGATGATAATTATGTAGAGGTAGAGAAACTTTAATCCAAGTAAATCAAGCCCTTTTAGAGTCAGCCAGGTATTATAATAAAATTTTACTTGGCTATCTGTACAAATGCATTCAAATAGTTAATTGCATAATTTAATGTATATAGTAAACAGACATTATTTGCAACTGATGGCACCAGGTGGACTGAACATTTCTCATTCAAACCAGACATAGAGAATGAAACCGAAATGCAGAATTAAATGTAAAAGAAGAGATAGCGTAGAGAAAAAAATGTTTCTTAATTATGCAGTGTCCACTTTCTGTAACAGATTGTCCTCCTAATTCACCCGAGCTCAATCAACCTGCCAGCCTGCTTTGGAAACAAACCAGCAGCTGCTCACCCAGAGCACTGCTTATCTGGAGTACAGGTGTCCTTGTTTGCATATTTTAGTTATTTTAGTTTGCATATTTAGTTCACACTGGTGTCAGAGGGGGCGTATTGAAGGAATATAAAAAAATCCTCATTGCACAGAAAAAAAAAAAAAAAAAAATCTGTCTGTTGTCAAGCATGACTGCAGCTTCTTGTCTGACCAAAGTGGCTGGAGTATTGCATTTGGCCTTCTTTTCAGAAGGTGATCAGGTTCTATGGCTGTGTTTTGAGGAGAAGGTGACAGCATTTTCCAAGCATCACCAAAATGTATAGGGAGACTGAGACACACATGCTATGATATGGATGATCACTAAAGCAGTAGCCAGAAGAAAAGCACGGATAAGATAACAAATGTAATTCCTCACTAAGCAGAAGAGTAGTAATTATTTGCCATAAATGTTATAGAAACAAATGCTATAGAAGGGATCTGAATTTTCATGTAATTGAAGATACATTATTGAAAAACTCAGCTGAACACAAGGGACAGTAGTCCAACCCACAGAAACACCTGAGCAAGTGTTTACATTCAAAGACAATAGTCACACTACAAACTTTAGATCTCCTATATCAGAGAAAAAAGCAAAGGATTGATTAATTTAAGATTGTAATCCTAGATTTAAATGATCTCACCTAGAAACTAGCATTATGACTTCAAGATTGGTGACTTAAATAAGCCCACTTCTGAGATACCACTGGAAAACAAATTTTCATCTTGTCTTGTTATAGTCACTAATGTGTATTGCCAGAGTTCTTATGAAGATGGTGTTTTTTGGCACATATTAGATGTGGTTTAATTAAATCTATTCTCCTTTATTTGTCCTAATTATGTTTTGAAAGAGATGGATACCTTTCTTTTCAGTCCAATAAAGTTATAAGTACTTGAAGAACAAAAAAGGAATAAATTAAAATAATTACCATGAAACAACAAGTTATAATTAAAATAAATTATCAAATATTTCTTGAAGTCTTATATTCAGTTAAGCTCATGGATTTCTAAAGTATAACACTAAAGGTTCATAATCTGATAGTCTTTCACACATTTTCCAGAAATTTCTGATTGAATTGAAATAAACATCAGCTTAGAAGAAAGCTTCTTGCATTTTCAAGTTCATAATAAATTCAACTTCTAACAAAAGGTACTCTGATACTTAGGTTGACATTTTCAGAACGTAATTGAGCACTCTGCTGGAGCAAATGCAATTTACATTGGTCAAACTGGCTGTTCAAACCACAGCCTCATGAACTGCTAGTTAACATGCCACCAGCCTCCCATACTCTTTGCTGCACATCCAGCCAGCTTCAGGAATAGCTCAGCAGGGGCAGAGGTTGGAGCTGCTTTGCTCCTTGCCAGCCATGCCCTTGCCATGAGCAGCAGAAGCTGCCTACCCCAGGAGAGTGCTGAGATCCACAGGCACTTCCTGGACAACCTTGAATAGGAACCACAGATGACAAAGGGAGGACAAGTGTTTTGTGTTTAATCTAAACGTTTTTCATCCTGTGTTGAAGAAGGGCATTGCCATTCAAAACAGGAAAATGTGAGAAGCTGAATTTAAGGGGTTTGAATCATAAGGATTACTTTTTTTAATGCTTCTGCTTGAATGAAGAGTTCAAGTAGGAGTAAGACTCTCATTAGAACCTCTCTACATTTCTACAATACAAATAAAATAGTAACATGGACACTTGGAAAACAATGTAAATCAATAACTCAACTTCTTAAACTATTCAGGTGGCTCAGATGGTTGCCCTTACTCCTGAATTCAGGGAGACAATGTTTTGCCCAGAAATTCTCTAATTGCCTGTTGGCTGTAGACATCCTGTAGTCCCAAGACTGGGAGTTGTCTCCTGCTGTATCATGCTGCTCAAATAAGCACAGAGTTACTGTCCTACTTGAGAGCTGTCTGTAGCTCCCTGGGGTCTGAATTAAAAACCTTTACTAAAGACATACTTAGATGACATAGGTTAGCAACAGAAATGGATGATGTAGAAATTTGTGTAGCAAAGAATATGGCTGGGAGAACAATGTCCCTTCAAGAAGCAACATTTCTAAATCTACAAGGAGAAGCAGAAGTGAATGGCAATAGGTAATGGAATGGAAAGCAAAGGGAAAGAAGAAGGGCAGGACAACGTTTAAGAGCTTTTTAAACTATTTTGTAGAACAATAGAGAAAAATACCAAAACATCTTGAGTTGTACAGAGTTGATGTCCTGGAAACTTGTAATACTTCATCTAAGGACTTCTGCTATTAAGTCAGAATATTTAAAGTTTGAAAAGCATAGTAGAGAATGAGGTCAGCTTGGCATGCTCAGTAGCAATCTGTCTCGTAGGCAGAGACTGCAGTTTGGAGAAAAGCTGCTCTGAACCTACTTTAGTTTAAGACTCAGCTTTAATACACTTGTCTCTGAGAGGCCCAAACTGCCTTATTTAGTTTGTAATCCAAACCACAAAGCTCTTCAGCCAGTATAAAGGAAGAAGTCTAATTTATATTCAGGTTTTCCTGCATACCTGCCAATATGGTTATAAAATATTGACATGCGCATACACACAAGTACAGAAATCTACTGTTTATACACAGACATATGGTATCTGTGTCTGTGCAGCTGTGCACACATATACACCTCTCTCAGGGATATTGTATGGGTCTAACAATGGCTATGCAGCTTGGTTTTTTCATTTTTTAGTTACATTGAAAGCTACTTATTTAAAATTGTACTTAGGATATAGGTCTGCTATAAAAAGCAAAGTATTATTAAGTGATATTTGGGGATTTTTTTATTCTGTCTTCATGACATTTTTTCTTTTACTATTTGAGCAAATTGCAATTCTATTTAACTTGAAATTAAGTACTTGCCTAAAACAGAGAAAAAATTCTTATTTTATAATTTAAATTCATCTTACATACATCTTGTACACTTTCTTCACAAGAACAGTGACTTGCTGAAAACCACCAGCTTAAAAGAGATCCCATTTAAGGCCAAAACTAGAGTGGAGTTTGATATCTACTATGGTTGATAGTTTCGGCTTGCATTCTTGAGGCTAAATATTTCTTAGCAGTGTCTTTGTTAAAGGGAAGGTTCCAAAAGGAGAAGAAAACTGTTCCCTCCTATTTTTTCAGTTATACAGTATTGCATTTTGAGACTGGAAACAACAGAGAAAAAGTGTTTTTACTGCATTTGTGGTTTAATTGTAGGCAATATAAAGGAAATCCAGCAAACTACATTGATTTTTATTACTTTCTTTCCGTTGTTGTTTTTGTTTTTTTTTTTTTTTGGGGGGAGGGGGGATGGCGGGGGGGAGGTTGCAAATTGGGCAAAATGGTATTTCTATAGAATCAATATGCTGAAGATGGCTTCCACCCTTTCAGAATGCGTAACCAAACCCACAGGTCTTATCCTCTCACATGCTGGGATAAACTTAGGAGAAAATGTAAGTACCTTTCTAGTTAAAACCAATCTCTCTTCTGTAAATATAGATTTGTTTTAACAAAGGCTTCTTTCAATAATATAAATAATGATAAAAATAATGGAGTCACTAATGTCGACTTGGTTCAATATCTGGGACAAGTATCCCCTCAGGTAAAGCTGATAAGCCTTCTGAAGTCAGCTATTATATTATTAATCTCATCACTCTTAAAATGCTTTATGCCCTTTATCACCTATGCCAGCATGTAGTCTACCTTTACACCTCAAACTGGTGATCTAGCATCAAGTGTTTGCTAATAGTGCTTCAGTGAAAGGGATTTACTTTGCTTTACTTAGTCTGTTGGAGTGTTCTGTGTGATTTCCCATCCTCAGCTGTGTACATGGATTGAAAATCCTTCCATATGGCTTGGAGAAAAACTGTTATCTTTGTACTTCCCAATATGCCACTTGCGAATATGTTGTTTTAAACTTGTAGTTTCTAGAGAAGTTTGGCTCTTTTTGTTTTCTGGTTTTTTAAACCTGACTTATGTAAAGGATCTCATTTTCTGGGGCAACATCCTTCCTTGCTGTGCTGAGGATAGCATCAAAATGATACTGAACACAGTCTAAGAAAGGAAGATTTGTTTCTAAAAATCCTATCTAGTTAACTTTTTCTGATACAAACCTAAAGACATTTATTTTCTAAACCTGTAGGTACATGTTTTGCTCTGAGCATGAGTTTGACTAGGGCTCTGTGAATCTTTCTCATTAGTAGCTAACGTAAACAAATGCATTTATTAGGGGAAGATTTAGTAGGTGAGCTAACCAATGGAGCCTTTGCTCCCAGTCTCCTGGAAGAAAAAATGTTGCTTGATACTGCTTCATGAAGCTCTCTTCCTGGGAGACAGGGCAAGAGCATCAGACAAGCAAGATTACTGGTAATTTCCTTCCTTGTGTTAACATTGATGAATCACCAGACCACAGTTTTGGTAGGGTTTATTCAGTTTTTATGACAGGGAATCACTGGCAGCAGAAGTGGCCACAAGTACATCCGCTCTCTTCCTTTGTTCTGCTTGACTCCAGGCTCACCACATGACATATTTTAAAAACATTTCTTCAATGGGAAACACAAATGGGTGGCAACTGACAGTAATTGTTTTGTGGTACTCATCAAATTCTTAGCCATAAAGGAAGTGGTAATACATAGAGATGGTTTCAAAGGAAGTATGTGGATGCACAGCCCTGCAAAACATGCGGAAAGAAACGTGCAGCCAAAAAAGAGTGAGTCTGGTGGAGTAAACTGCTATATGATTTGCAGGCAAAGCTTTTTCTCCCTGAATCTGCAAGAACAGAAGTTCTACAGACAGTATCTTGCTCCAGCAAATGAAAAGTTTAAGTAAATGCCAGCAGGGAATGCGCTTATCTTGTTTTGTTTTTTTCTTTTTTTCTTTTGAGAAACTTAGCATCCCTAATATGCATACTGTGCATGTTTGAAACATAGAATACACTTATTTAAAATGAGATTTTCTCAAATCTCTGACAGTGTCAAAGACAACGAAATTAAAATGGGTTTGCCTGTATTTTACTCAACACTCAAAGCAGAATATTTTAGTACAATTCAATTATGTTTCAAGGCATAAAAGAGTGTCAAGATATGCTAATTGAGATTTTCTGAATGACAAAAGTTTCAGCTGTGAAATCTCCTCTTTCTCTGACAGCTACCAAGAATAAAGCAATATTTGGTTTCTCCAGTTGTGGGTTTAGATAGTTAATACCAAATACTAAATTAAATGTCAATAATCCTTAAAAAGACTATCTAAGTCACATTTTTTAAATTAAGGTTTTGAATGTGATCTTAAGGTTCATTTATTTTCAGAATATAATGAGAATTGTACAAATCTCATGCAAAGTTCATTACGAGGCCTTAATTTATTGCTTACTTAAGCTACATTTTAAATGTTTCTTATGAAAATTTTGATTCCAAGAAAGTGTGTAGAAGAAATAAGGGACTGTAGAAGCTACAGGATTTTCAGCTGTAGCTTTCAGAAAAAGAAGAAAACAGAACTCCATCAAACCCTGCCTTGCCCTCTAGCTAAAAAGCAATCAACAGTAAATTTTTCAAAATATTTCTAAGAAAGATAGCAGAAAGGTAAAAGTGGGTTTTACTGTGTAAAATGTGAATCGGTTCATGATCAATGTTTTAAGCAGAATATCGCTATTGGATGATGATTTGTTAATGCTATCTCACAAAAGGAGTTTATTGATAATTTGGGACTGCACATCCACTATCCTAATCATTATTGTCAGAAAATCTATCAAAGATCATAGGTCATGGATCTAAAATTAAGTATGCCATAAAAAAACTTTAAAAAAAAATTGATCAAGAGACAAAGACAGAAATCCTTATTGATTAAGAATCTCACCAACATGAACTATATCAATTAATTGTGCTAAGACACTATTTGAGAAAATAAAGCTACAATCTTATACAATCTGAAACATATCTCGTTTAAAAGGAACTGGAGGTGGAAGTGTGGATATTAAAACCTCCACAGCTCTGTCTGTTTTTTGCCTTGCTGTATATGAAACTGCCTTCAAAAGGTATTTCTCCTACAGATCATGCTGGAGTACTCAACAAGGCAATAAATTACACAATTATTTTTTTTCTCTTTTGGTCTTGAAGCACTTTAGGTTTTGGAAAACTCAACTCACTTTTCTCAATAAAGTTGAGAACTACATAGCTAAATGGTATTTCAAAGTCATCGCCATGAAAAGAGATGCTGTTGTCAGTGCTAGGGAAGGGTTTGTATGCCATGTTCCATGCGTGAAGGAGAGCTGCACCATAAGGACCATCTAGCTGTACCAGATTTTAGCTTGGCTGCTACAAGCACAAGCCATATCAGACTGTCACTTCATGCAGTAACCTTAGCCTGGGTCAGCGGACTCTCAGCAGGAATGCAACACTCCCAGAAGCATCTTGGCAGGAACTACCTCAAAAAACCTACTGATACTGGGCAGATGTAACTTATGCATGCTGTTCTTTTAACTTTCAAAACTGGACTATACAACTCAGCAGAAGTATGCCATTTTCTTAAGGATATTCTGAAGAAAGGTATCAGGATGTTGGGCATCATTCAAATGCTCACCTAAATCCCCTTCTAAGGCTCACCATGCCCACACACCTTGCTTACTCCAAAAACACTTTATGCTTAGCATAAACTAGATTGAAGGCATAACCAAAAATAAGTTATTATCATTTTCTTAAAAAAAAAAGCAAAACAGAAACTATCCAATCACAATGTCTTTTGGTGCCTTTCCAGACAGAGATGACAAAAGGAAGAAAACCATGTTTTATTCCATCTCAAACCCCAGAATGTCACCCTGCTTTCATCTTTATATTCCAGCCATTGATCTATATCAGTTATTTAATCCACTTAGTATGGGACTCATCCTCACAGCATATCCTTTCCACAAGCCGAACTCACAGAAGGCAACATTTTCTACAAGTGCTGTTATGGCAGCTTTTTTACACCCTTCCTTCTTGGGATTCCCCACGGCTTCCTCTCAGGTCAAAATCTCCTGGCATCGCTGTTCTACTATTCCTGTATTTCCTGATCTGTCTCCTTTAACATTCAGGAAGACTTCTGATCAGTTTTGTCATCTCACTAGTGGATAGCTCTTTTGGAAAAGCATGGACGACCACCAGCCCAGGAAGAAGGAACTGGATGCTCAACTGGGCTTGGCCAGGCTAGAATGAATTTGTCCCTCCTGAGGCTAAGGGACCAGCTAAAGAGGCAATGCAGCACCAACATTTCCAAACCAGGCTTTTTCACATCACAGCTATGATCTTGTACATAAGCATATACAAATTACAGATGTTACACAGTCACATGGCTGGCAGATGTGGTCTGAGTGCAGGCGAGGGGGTGAACAAGTCACTTGGTGCATTAATGTGCTTGAGCATAAACTAATTCAGTCTTTGAAGGGTATTGTGACAAAGTTCAACCAGAGAAGAGGCTTAACCACAAAAATTCAAATAAGACCTTGTACATTTCATCATACAGTGCTGCCAAAGCTGTGTTACAGCATCCTGGTTTTCTAAAGGATAATGGATGGGGTCAGCTAGAGACAGGGCAATTGGTACTAACAGAAAAATTAATACGGCAATTTATAAAAACAGAACAATATCATCAGGTCTGGTGGCAACTTGTAAATTTTACCTATAATTCACAAAGTGAACAAATCGAAGCCTACATGCTCACTATCAGTGCCACCAAGGAGAGAGTTATATTTCTTGACTTGACCTTAGGAACGGTGCACTGGAATGTTATAATTCGACCCATAGGCCATAATGTTTGGACAAGTTTTGATCACTCTAAAAGTAAGTGGCAATCAGCCAGTACAAAGACTTGTATTCCTAAAGAACAATTAGGGTATATTTGTGAAAATGCAGTCATAGAAAACAAAGATCTGTGCTTAGATACTGAAGATAGTGTATGTACCTTTGAAATGCTTCCTCACAATATGAACCAATCACAAGTTTACTATGTAGGGAATGGATGTGGATGTATTAGAACGCTTTGTGTTAGTATTTATATTGACTATTGTTGTGAAATGACTGAATTGACTACTGCTGTGAAATTTCTGTGTGTGTAACTTTACTAGAATTGTAGGTTGTGATTTTGATTATACTGTTCCTGTAACTACTAAGCAATTGATTAAAGCTGAATATACTCTGTAACACGATATACCTAAATTACAGATAGGCATGGACAACATCCCATATTAGTCATGGTAGCAGTTGTACTCCTATAGTCTTTCTCAAATGTATGGCTGTGCTATAAGCTAAATACCATAATTAAGAGGACCCAAGCCATGTAGGCAACGATACACACTTGTTGAAACTTTTCCTTGGAACCTGACGAAAGAGTTCGTAAGTTCTAAGGAAAGGGGGGAATGAAACCGGACAGCAGGACCCTGACAGGGTTAACTTTTATAAAGCAAGGCCTTAACCAGGCTAACTCCTCTCTGGAGATAATTAAGAGGCCCTGAGTCCTGTTCCCAAGACAAAGGCTAACTCCTCTCTGGAGATAATTAAGAGTGAGAGTCCTATTCCCAAGACAGAAAAACATCATCAAGGTTAGCTAGGCACCAGAGAAGTATAAACACCTACGTGAAAAGGGCATAAACCTGACACAAATAACGGATAAGAGGAAGAGTTATGACTAGGGTCTGGCAGCTCCTTACAACAACATAGTGAGGTCAGGAAAACAAGGAAGGTGATAAGCTCAACACCTCCCCGAAGGAGGTTTCACCTTGACTCCACCTCGACCCCGCCTTGACTCCGCCTTAACTCCGCCCAACTCCGCCTATCATTAATATTGTAATGACATGATGTAATTTTATGAATATGTATGTACAGGTGTTACTACCCCCCTCTGGAACTGTATAAATTACCTGACTTTTCGTAAATACTTTGGAACTCTTTTGTTCAGCACGAGCTGGGGGTTCCCCAACATTACTATAAATAACTTTGCTGTTTAAAGGCTAAAATTCTGTCTCTAAACAGTTTCTTTTGGCCTTGTTGGGCATCAGGTGACAGGAGCAAAGGCTGACTCCCACAGATGCTGTGGATCTGGGGGGTTGTTAAAAGCCCACAGAGCATCATGGTCAGCTGAGGCTGGACCTTGATATTTAAATCATGCAATGTTAAAAAGTTGTTGTTCGTTTTTCTACAAATGTGTTTTAGAAGCACTTTGGAAACTAGGCTGTGGTCCCTGCTACTGTTTTCTCCCGCGTCAGTGTCACAAAGGTTATTGTTCTTCAACATGATGTCTGCCTCCAGTGCTAGACCTGGAAATGCCAGCTGTAATTAACAATTTGGAAAAAACAATGCCTTCAATGGTTTATTTAGGGTGACAAGTGTTGTCTTACCTTGGGAATGTCTATGAGTCTAATAGGTGTAAGCTTTCTGTTCCACTTTCCCTTGCTGCATTATTTGATAGTAGCTTTCTTTGGCAGGTCTTTGAGACTAGTGTTTAAGATACGCACTTGGTAATCTTGTGTTGAAATAATAATAATATGTCACACTAAATTATTCTCTGGAAGTATTTTTCTAGCTTCTTGTAGTAATTCCCCTCAAAGCTAATTTAGATGCTTGTTGTCTGTGCACTCTGCATATGTCTGTATTAATAACTGTGCAAGTGTCTGAACAGATTAAGACATTTTACAGCATTTAACCATCCCAAAGATCTTACATTTTCCGTGAAAGTGGAGAGGTTGTACTATAATTTATGGATATTTTCCCATTAATCTCTGAACTGTTTTGGCAGCTAATGCCTAAAAGCAGAAGCTACCTGGCAAGGACAGAGTATCTGTCAGACCATGAGGGGGGTCTGCATTCTCTGGAGAGATAAATAGGAACACTGAAATAGAGTTAAGCCCAGAGAAGGAAGCTCATCCTCAGATAGACTTGCCAAGCCTGTTTCATTATAGCTTATAACTTTCATTGTAGTTTAGTGAATGCTGTTAAGTCTCCTGTCAAAATAAACTTACTTTTCCAGACAAGTAGCACCGCAACACCCTATGGTTCCACTGCTCATACTTGAACTTGTTTATTATTTTACATGTAAAAAATACAGGTATTATATTAAAAAATCCAAGTTTTCTTAGAATGTATTTTCTAATCCAAAACATCAAGGAGCATTTTTAATCTGTATCTTTTCTGTCCAGCCATAATTAAAAGACAGATTATTTCTTAAGATGTGTCATTTATTCAGCAACACCTTTTTCATATGTTTTGAGGGCAGAAAATTATGGGTCTTAGAAGTTCCTAAGGTTCTCGTAATGTTACTTCATAGAATGTTAATTCATACTCATTACTGTGGACATATATCCTGGAAGGTCCTCCTGCATGCAAAATGATTACTTCTTGAATTTATTATTACTTCTTGAATAAATAATTATAGTGTCTTAACTTCTTTGATAAGAAAAATCAAAATGAAAATCAAAAATAGAAGACTTTTTAGAAGATATAATGTAATTTTTTTTATCTATTTATTAAAAATATATTATTTTAGGTTCTTATCTATTTGCTTAATATGTATTCTATTAGTCAACTAACTCTTTTTCAAGCCAAAATACCAAATCAAGTTTATAACAAAATTAGAAAAAAAAAGTAATTGGTTGAAGTAAAGAAGGTAAAAGTTTATAAGAATGTTTATCAAATACTTTATAATAGAGAAAGAAGAAATATGAAAACAGAAACCCTGACAAGCTTTTAAACTGTGTTTTAAAATTAACTTTTTTTCTTTTAACATATTATCAAAATTTGACATTAAAAAAGAAAGCCTTTAATCTCTGCCGGTTACATTTGTTATGAGAACTGTCCTAAAAATTTTCAGTTCTGATTCTACAGAAGACAACATAACACCTCAAAAGCTTCAAGATGTCTTTATGAAAGATTTTGTGTCATGCTGGACAGATCTATTTTGGCTTAACTTTATTCAGGACAGTTGGAAGTAAGGAAGCATGTTTTCTGCTTTTACTCAAGTTTTCTCTGATTGTATTATAATGATGAGGATAAATAAGACCACAGGTTCTGCTCACATAAATCTCTGTGCATGCCAGTGTGCACATTTGCAATCATATTTTCCTAATCATAGTTAACTGGACTTTAGATGTAATATGAGAGAACTGAGAACAGCTGCCTTAAGAGATTCCCTTTCTTATACTCATGCATTTACAATCCATATGCTTAACTGGATTTCACTTAACAAGTGTATTAAGGGACTTAGTTGCTAAATATTTTTCAGTCAGGTAACTGCCATTTCACAATATGCTAAACAAAGCTTAATTGCAAACCTCAGATCTTTGATCCAAGATAAACTCTTCCAGCTCCACAGAGGTGTTATGCACCTTATTTTTTCTTAGGATCACAGTACATACCTAGCAGTCATTTGCCTTTAATTATTCACCTTCTTCACTTCCAAGGGACTTTAGATGCTTTTTTTGTTTTGCTCATTGAAAAATTTATTGCTCATTTCACATTCACCAGCAAAATCAACCTATAGGCAAGTCCAGTATTGCTTTTTCCCTAATACAGATTTGCAACAGTAAAGTGGCTTTTCGAACTGATGACCAGACATAATATAATTACTGCCAGAGAATGAATTAGTTGACCTGTGAGATCTTTTTCATCTCTAATTTCAAATACAAAAAATACAAAAGTACATTAACCTCATCTACAATGTTCTCTGTCAAATAATGATCCTGTTATAAGATCATTACAGAAAATATTGAGATATAATGCAAAACTGCTTGCAAAATTATGCAATAAGGTCTTTGCTTTTCTGAGTTACATTGAACAATGTACTTATGGAAGTATTTGTATTCAAACAGTTCACTCAAAAAGGCTCTATGAACATACTAAGTGCTTTGAAAGCCATTCTGAAAATCTCTCTCATTATATACCATGTAGTAATTTCAGACCTAATAAAGCCAAGCATAGGCCTTTTACCAAAGTGATTGTAAACATGTGTTGAATACTACTGTTAATATTTTGGGGATTAAAAAAAAAAAGAACTCTATACTGATCAAACTATGGTCCTTAACAGAAAAATTAAAAAAAAAAAAAAAAAAAAAGCAACCATTGAATAGCATTGTGTGAGAGGAAATTGCGCCCAAATTGGTCTGGATAGCCAAATTTATTATTATATGCAGTGAATATACAATGAAATGTGATTAGAGCAAGTGTGCCATCAGTCCCTTTTGCAAGATCAAGCGCAGAGCAGCACAGCCTTGATGAAAGGAATCGATAGCATTGAAAGCAAAATTGGAGGGCTGTCAAGTCACCTTAATTGCCATTTTCTGAATGAGTGGAGTGGGATCGCTTCATGCACATGCTAATAACCAAATTAGTGTGCTTTTGACTCTGTAGAGTCAGCCTTCTACAGAACTTAAATAATATTGCTAAAAAGAAGAAAAAAGCCTCAACCCACACAATGCAGAGAGAGTGCAAAACACGTATGTTTCACTTTGAATTGTTAATTGACTGAGCTGCATTTATCTTAATTTTGTAGACATTAGGCTTTACAAACTACAGCTTCATATCTTTTAGCAGACATGTTGATTGGCAATCCTTTCTCTCCCATAACTGGAAAGATAATCTGCTCAACAGACACACATTCATATGCACACGACATATATAGCACTAACCAAACTGTGAGACTCTGAAATCTATCTCTCAGAAGAGAATAATAAAGATGTCCTTTGAGATATACCTCAGAAAATTTCCTCAGAGAAGGTTGAGGGTAGTTTCAAGATCAGCTTTAGCCATCCTAAAACTTTCCCTCAAGTCCTGCCTCCTGGTCTGCCCCTCACATTTCCTTTCAACCTCCCTTGTGCACAGCAACTCAGCTGTTGGCATGGACAGAAAGTGTGGAGACAAAGTGACAAGGGGGTAAAGGTTATGTGGCTATTTATCAACAAACACACCTAGAGAAAAATTCAAGACAGACTGATAAATCCCAAGATTCTTCTGCAGTGATTTGAGTTCTGTTTGATTATATTTGTGTTGCTTTTAGTAGCTTTTTTATGCCTCCCCTAGCAGATGGTCGGCTTTATACAGCGTGAGCATAGGAACATCCTGGAGATCAGCATCAAGAACCTTAGAGGAAAAGGGTGTCTCAAAGGAATATTTGAAATAATATAGATCCTCTTCCAGCTTCACCTAGACGCTGGTGCTACTTTTCACAAGTACAAGCTTTGAGAAGTGTATTCTTTAAGCATAAAAGATTAGCTTGACTCTAGCACAGGAAAATGGCACAGACAAACCAAACGAAGAACATCTCGGCAGCCTCCCTGTTTGACTCAGAACATGAACACCAGAACTCCCACCCAATACAGATACTGCATTGCCCCTCACCCTTAAACAAGCAAACAAACAAACATATAACGTGGTTACAGGGCACAGAAGTAAAGGGTGGTTTGTAGGTATTTCATATAATCAGTAAAAAGGCAGAAAATAAACTAGTGGTTCAGGACAATTAAGTAACACTTAAGTTTAATCTAGCACTTTTATAACAGCTGGATCTAGGAATATAATGAATTCAGCAATGTCATGCTCTATTTTCAATCCATATGTTGACTGTGAGGACAAAACATTACTATGCTACCAGGGCTTTTTAATCTAGAAAGAAAAACTCATATTGCCCTTAGTAAGCAGGTTCAAAATAGGAAGCATCTTTTAATAGTCCACAAGACAGGAAAAGGACCTTATATGTACAGTTGCAGAAGAAAATATGGACTTGTTTCTCTTTTTTGAAAAATCACAGGTTTTGTTTTCTCCTTACAGGTGTGTCACATTCAGAGCTAAGCTCTTCATTAACTGCATGTGTTTTATATTTTTGCTATTTCTTTCACTGCTTGTTATTTAAACTTGTGGGTAACATACTGATGAACTTACGCACAGACATTTTTTCTTCATCAGAAAATTGACTTTTGAAGAATTTTTAAAAATTTCCTAAATGCTATTTCTACCCATATGATAAAGGAAGTAAGGTGTCAGCTCACTAAGCATGATAACAGTCCAGAACAAGTGGACAAGACTGTCAGTGCTGAGTTTATCTCATGCTGCATCCAGTAAATGGACAGTCTGTATTGCAGTTTATGGGACAATGTTGCTGGACTGCAAACCTGGGAAGCTGTAAAGAAATATGGAGCACCCTAAGATTTAATGTTCAGTCTTGGCCACTACCAAGATGTCCTTGATGTTTACTGTGAGCCAGGCACTTTTTTAAAATTTGTGTTTCTTCTGTAATAATAGTTTGCTGAGTACAGTTAATGATAGATGACATAAGCCTAAAAGTCTGACATTAGCTGACTGAACACAGTGTTTGGGTTTTTAGTCTGTCAGGAAGCCAAGCGAATTATTTATTTACTTTTTAAAAAGACACAGAAGCAAGCAGCCTCACATTTGTCACATTTAAAGTACAGCAGTGCACTTGTGACCTGTTCAGCTACCTCCATGTGAATTTCTAGTGACATTATCAACTTGTCAACTATTACGCTTTCAGGGTGCAGTTTGTACTCATTTTCATATATAAAAGAAAATTATCCAGTATAGCATTAGGTATTTTAATTTCCACTAGACCAAGTCCTTCCATAATAGTGTTATCAAATGGTGGTGAAACATACATAAAGCTGCACCAGAAAGTACTCCTTTATGCTTGCACTTTGTATAGAAGCAAATATTTCTTCTCTTACTTTCAGTAACTGTGCTGATGCCAACATTGTGCAAATTGGTTCTCCAAAGACTTGGGGTGTTAGGACTCCAAACATGAGCTATCAGTAACTGCCACTGGCAATACAGGGTCCGTGAGTGTATGAGAAAGCTCTAACCAGCTCCCAAACTTCCAGCATCTGGGGGCTCAGTCTCCTCATGGATGAAGAAATTCAATCCAGAAGTTACAAAGATTGTACTTAGCTAGGAAAATATTATTTGCACCATGATGAGAAAAAAATCCTGCATAATTTGAACAACTCCTTGTGAAAGATCTTTGGTAACTGAATTAACCTGGTGGATCAGATCTTAAACATGCTATAAAGCTCATATAATGAGAGAATAACTTATTTCCTGCTTTCTACTGGCAATATCAAATGTATCTGGTGAGCTATCTAAAACAGAGCATCACTATTTGGATAACCTCTGGTTACTGAAGAACTATGGACCCCGTTCTTCCAGAACACTAGGTAAGAATGATTCCCTATATCAAAACTTCTAGTGTAAGAGCTTATAATTATCATTAACTTGGGCTTCTGTGTCCTTTATTATTATAACTTTTAATTTAATATGTCTGTTATCAGTAGAAAAAGTTTTTTTAACGTAGACTCCTACAAATATTTAGACACTTGAGCAGATAATTTGTAAATGCCATGATGTTCTTTTGCTCTGTTAAGTTCAGCTGAAAAATACTGTCATCAGTAATGTCACTATTTGCATTAGAGCCATGAAATCATTCAGCATCTTCCCTAATTTAATTATGAAGCACTTCTGTAAACTTGAGTTTTAAATCATTTCACAATGAAAGTGAGTGGAGTAATTTCTGTTGTACAAAATAAAATTTAAGCTTTATGGTCAAATCTTTTTATTGAATCATGGACTCCCTTGATTGCAATCCTTGCAAAAATCAAAATGAAGGGTTGCCTTTTAGTAACCACTCATGGCACTGAAGTAGTGCACCCTTTAAGTGTATGAATGCTTATTGCAGCAGACTGATACTGATGCCTGTAGACAGAGTGAAATTCACAATACAGATCTCAACACATATGCATAATAATCATATTTGTGCTTGCATATAGGCAATGGCAAATACAAATGTTTCCTCTAACTAGCTCACCAGACATAACTTGGGCTCAGCAAAAAAAAAAAAAACAACAAAAAACAAACCTCCAAAAGATTTAAAATAACAGATACAGGTAATATAGAGGTATGTTGGTATAACAGTACTTGGCTGTTCTGCTGGTGTATCAGAAACAGAAATAGAATACATTTTTGCAAGCTGACTGCATTCTTATCCACAGGCAAAATGAGCTGCTCTGTGAAAGTAACTTGTGGTTCTAGCTGTTTTCACAGAACGTTGCTAGAGCCCTGGGGAAAGGGTTCATTTTCCTGTTAGCTTGCTTGCAAAATCTCAGTGAAGTCTGCAGTTATTTGCATCATGTCTGATGGCAGAGTTTCAGTCTGACCTCCTGGCCTTATATTTGCAATATTAAAATTTTTCTGTGGTTGTGGTCCAACCCATGTTTGTGCTTACTGGCTTCAGCAATGCCCACAATACTCGGATTTACCTTTTTTTTCCAGTGTTGCTGACTCAGTGCAGTCTGACTTGCTGTGCTGATAACATTCTGTATTATTATACCTGACTGAAGCAGTAAAACCTCTCCAAGGATGGGATAATTTTTTCCATCTGAGTTGTGATATCCAATAATTTCTTCTACTGAATTTTCAAACTTACATATGACAACTGATTCTTTTAGAGCACCTACTTATTATTTTGCTAAATGACAAGTTTTGTATTTAGTTCATCAGGTATGTCATACAGGTGAAACTAGTGACATTCAGTTACAACATTTTTCTTCCGCCTCCAAAAGTTGTTCTGAGCTGGGAATAAGGCACCATATTGCATACCATCATAGAGAATGATATTAAACTCATAATAGTGTTTAGGTATAGAGATCTATAGGTCTTTCCCCTCCCCATAAAACTCATTAATTATGGGCATAGACTTTTGAAAGATATTTATTTCCAATATTAAATACGAGACCTTGGGCTCACTTGAGGTTTGGAAAATGATGCAGATAAGTTCATGCAGATAAGTTCATCCTTAGAAGAAACACTCCTAATGCTGGTCAAGTTCACAGCGAGGAAGCAAGAAATTGGAGCTCCTAAGACAGAGGAGTGGGAAGAGCAGAGCACACCAACACCTGCTGGCACAGCAAGCACAACTCCTAGATCAAAATTTGTGATTCCCTCTTTCAGAGCACCCAAAGCAGCTTTTTCAGCTATCCAGTGTCAATAACAGACCATAATGCATATTTTGCCAAGAAAAAAAAAAACAAAACAACACATAAGGCTGGCTCCACAGACGTGGACAGATTTTTCATAACCTATTATACTATTATTTTGCCTTGGCTCCTGTATATGATGGCTTACATAACTTATGGGTGATAAACACAGTCTTTTAAAGTATCATTATCCCAACTGGCATATAAAGAAAGTAATGAATGTCTTGTTATGCAAGCTGCTTCAAGTGACTTTTTCAGAAACAACTAGTGGCAGAACTGAGAATCCTACGTTCATGTCCTCATCCTCCTAGTTCTCAATTCAGTATTTTACTACTAAAATCAATATCATTAACTGAAAACGCTGCCTTCCAAATGTTTCCTATCACGATTTTTGCTCTAAATAGTCAAGAACGGGCTGCTTTGTCCCACCTGGATTCCTGCTAAGCCTCTTGACTATTCAGAGATTGATGCAAGGTATCCAAACTAATACTTTAGCTAAAATACAAGGATAATGAAAGCAATTACAAAAACCATAAACCAGAATATTGGTACCAAATGAGTCACAGTGGCTGCATTTCAGGTTTTAAGATTTCAAAAAGAGTTGGTAATCAAAACCACACATATCTGAGTATTTATGGGATAAAAAAAAAAAAAAAAAAAGAAGAAGAAAAAAAAAAAAGAGCAGGATTTTGAAATACTTAGGAGTCAGAAATTTTTTCAATTTCCTTTCTTATTATTTAGTTGTGCTTCCAATAACTTCTTTTATTTCCCTCACACAGAAAAAGCTTTAGGAAGTGCCAGTTTCTTGTTCTCACCAAAACTTTTCAGCTATCTGTACTCTGAAATAAGCATGTCTTAACAAAAACTGGCTTACCCTGGTAAAACTGTTAATCCAAAAGACCCATGGAATTCTCAACAAAAAGAGGAAAACATCTCAAATGTGCACATTTTAAATTCTTTCAGTCAATATTCCAAATGGCTTTAATTATCACACCTGTCTGATGACCCACCAAGCTTTGCTCCAATGCTGTGGTTCATTGTTACAGAGCTTTTATGTAGGCATCTGAGTGAAAATACCCAATGTTAAAATGACTACTTATATTGTTATTCTAGGAGAAAACTAATAATATAGTGTGCTGATAAAAATGGCTGTGTGTAGTTAAAAGGCCTACACCCCAAAGAAACAGAAAATACCCTGGTTTGCTTTTGTGCTCATTCTTCAACAGCATACTCCTGAAAGTATATAATTCATTAAATGAGATGGCTGGTGATGCATGCATCTGTGAATATCATTATTCTCTGAGCTTTCTTTGCTTCACTGACAGCACCAAGATCCAAGATCTGCCTGACTGCTCTTCCTTGGCAGTTTCTCGAAAGAGTTGAATTACACAAAGTACAGTGGCAGAATAAAACTAATTTGAAAAAACTGAAGGAATGGACTTGGCTTTCATAGTCAAGTAAAGATCTAAATTCATGAAATTAGAGCACTAAAAATATCATGCTGTGGTTTTCATTCTTGCAATCATTTAAGACAGTTCTTATGGAAATCTTGACAGACATTGTAATTTCATTGTCTGCAGTCTCATGTGTGTGAGACAGCCACCTTGCTATTGAGGTTAAGCTTACAAAACTAAGGAAGCAGCTGTTCACATATAATAATTTTTATTTTCTGTCTTTCCTGCCTGCCCTTAGACCCACTTGGTGAACTTGGGTTTAGAAAGCAGGGGAGTGACTGTGTTTATATCCAGTGAGTCTGGGCAATAATAGGTCCTACAGATTAATAAGGCTGTGATGTAGAACTTTTCTTTGGTTTTCTTGTATTAACCAAGTCAAGAGAAGATTAGATGTTCTTCACAAAAACAAGGGCTCCTTGTGCCCCTTAGCACCCTGACCTAAAGTAGCTGATAATTTAATGCTACTGTTAATTGGTGAACATTCTAAAATACATCAGGACAAGTTTAAATAGGAGGCATTAATTGGGATTTTTTTCCATATGGGAATTGACTTGGTCTGGCAGAAAACAGACACAAATGGAAAGGCTTCTTTTCTGTTCAAAACATGACCTCTTTGGGTTTATTTGGGCTCTTGATATAACAGGAGCTGAACTAGCTAATTAGCTTGGCACTGTTTCAGACAGCTGGATTAGTCAGTGATAAAGTGCAGCAGAAGGCACCTCTTGGCACAGGCCCCTGTAACTCATCCCTCCAGCCTGGAAAACCAGTGGAGGAGTGGTGTCCGCCAGGCTGGGGCGGGAAGCTCCTCCTGAGTCCAGAGAAACTGTGCCATTTGTCAAAGCTGCACATAACTCTACATGCTAATACTGCAAGCACAACATAATACATCTAACATAACAGCACCAGGTTAAGTTACTGTGTGTTACTCCCCTCTGGACAAATTCTCCGTCACTATTTGCAGAAAAGAGAAATTTTCGCAAACCAAAAGCTGTGTTACAATCCACAGACATAGTTGTAGTTCATACTATTTTAAGTAGGACTTTCACCAGCTGCACTTAATACATCTCAGAGCATGTATTTTGTATAGACTTCCTTTAAACTACCTGGGAAATACACTTGACAGTTCAGTGCTCCTGAAGTAACATGGGTAGCCAAAGTTATAGGGAAATGTTTCAAAACATCTAGTAGGTGGGTAACACACCAATGTGAAATGTCTACTTCAGATATGGGTAAATAACAGCAATGTTTAGTTAGTACTTTGGTGATTAAAGGAAATAAAATTTTCAACCATGATCTCTTTGCTGACTTCATTGATGTGTGCTACCTCACAGGGACAAAATCTGAGAGAGGATATTTTGAACAATGGTTTAAATTTTACTACAGAAAGCCCTTCAGCTAAACAGTAGTTAGCTGCAGTATCCTTGTGCATTTTACAAGATTTTTTTTCATTTGAAAAAGCTGTGAATGTTATCAGAGCAATATGATCACTGTATTAACATAGTAAGAAGGAGCTTATTTAGTTATTTCATGTGACAGTCCACTTTGACACTCTCAGATTCATATATTCTTTCTAATAAACGCTAAGTGGCTTTCTATTCCCTTTCTCTCCTTCACACCCCTGTCACTCTACTTTCTCCTTTGAAAAACAATGTTAAAATGAAAGAGTGCATTTGTAGATTTTGTGAATATAATAGCAAAAACATTGAAGAGTGTATTCCTACATTAGGGAACACGTTTTTTAACCTAACTTTGCTATCATATTGTCCCTGAATTGTATCAAAAGATATAAACCTTAATCTTGGAACACAGTTGTGGAACGCTTGCATTGCTTCCCATCCACACATTACATTCTGTATGACACAATGGGATTCATGGAGCTTTCCCTTCTACTTGCATTACGATCTTTGTCACTAAGAATGAGGTATCCAAATTTTAATGCCTCATATATTTTGTCAGCTGTAGTGGTGTGCTGTACTACTTTGACATTTTTGATTGGCTTGCCATTTCAGTTCTTCCTTTTTACAGCTTCATTAACCTGTAGGCGAGAGGTGGACCGGCTAACCAATCAACTCCTGGTGTACTGAAAAGGTCAGCAGAGTCCAGCATATTTACAGTCCCTTCAGAAACCACATGGAAGTGGAAGATGTAGAGTTCCTCATTTACGATGGCAAAGTTACAGCAGTAGGAAAAATGAAGTGACATGAACTCACTCTGAATCCCAGACATTAGGAAAATGAAAGGAAGCAGAAAAAACTCTCCAGCTTAGTTTCAGAGAGATACTCTATTTGTAAATTTGCAGTTAACAGAAAACATTTGATCTCAATTAGATGACACTATGCAGATAAACGAAATCTAAAATTATTACTATTTGAATTAATCTTGAAGTCAACTCTAAAAACAATTTCATTGCCTGTTTAATATAATCCTAGGAAGAGGGAATGAAAACTGAATGAGCTCTTTTGCACAGAGCTTCTTAAACAGGAAATATCTGAAATTTGCCAACATTCTTTTCTATAGACTTCATTAGACTTCATCTTTCATGTGAAAAAACATTAGTAATAGCTATGTAATTAGTGCCATTGCAAGATAAATAATTCAAAACTGGTTCATAAAACAAACTTCTCTTTAGACCACAAAGAGATAGGACAAAATTTAGACTAAACATTGAGTTTGATAGCAGAGGGCACTGTGCTACAGGAGGCTATGCCTTTCAGATAAGAAGAAATACTAAATTAATGGACAGTTATGATCACTGAGGACATTTAGGCACGTTAATTTGAGTGACCTGGCCAGATTCCAGCTTCTGTAATTACAGATCTCTCAGTGTACTTAATTTTCCCTAAACCTAATTGGTCTGAGGAGGCAGCAGGTTGGTGGGAAACATAATCTCCTTCACTAAATACCTGAGCACTCCTACATGACATGGAACAGCATTTATGCAGTGAAAAGACAAGGAAATAATTTTATGTGCAGAAGTCTGAACACTGGTTGTGAAACAACTTGGGAAAGTAAGACACAGCAGAGAAACTTTAAAAATCAAGATTTCACTGATATATATATCCATGAATGAAGAATGCCAGATCTAACTAGTATTGTATCTGTCTTTCTTACAAAACACTGCTTCTCTGTCCAGAACTGGGGAAAAAAAAAAAAAAAAAAAAAAAAGAATCAGTAAAGAAATGGATGAAAGGATGAAATAGGAAATCATTAATTCCATTGTTTAGGTGTATAAGGTATATTCTTTATGTAAATTAAAAAGCATTTAGGGAACAACTTATTTCATAGCCACATTATACATGCCTATAATGAAAGACTGTAAACTCTAAGGAGCAGAGAGAGAGACAGATACATCTATCACCAAAGCAGAATGATTGAAAGACTTCCTTAGAGCTACCCAGAATGGTTGTGGCAAAAGGCAGAAAATACCACAGGTCTCCTCCTGAATGCCCATGCAGAATGATTGAAAAAGCAGTATCAGCCATGACAGCCCTGCTAATACTTCAATTTCTAAGCAAGACAAATTTTAAGCTAAAAAAAAAAAAAAAAAAGGCACATCTTTAAAAAAAGACATCTCTAAAGAATGGCAGAGCAAGCAGTAAGTACAAATAAATTGTGAATTAAATCAACCATTTACAGCAGCATGAAAGGTTCTACACCTACTGAACTGCACTTAGTAGCTATACTTAGAGAATATATAGGTACTCATGTACCCGAAGACCTCAGTGAGAGAATTCAAATGCTTATATTTTTCTTCCCATGAAATGTGTTGAGAATATTAAGGTCCCATCCATTTTGACTGTTTACTATATTTCTAAGATGGTGACTATCTCCTTTTCTCAGAGAAACAAACCCACCCTTTAATAAGAAAGTTTCACATTTAGTGATTGTAAAAAAACATGCATGATGTGAAGAGGCAGAGCACAATAAAAATTGACTAGTCTCAGGAGAGGGAGACTATCAATCTAAAGTAGAAATAAACAAAAAATTTAGATTGCATTGGTGTATCCTTTATATACGTACATCAGGAGTTGACTAAAAATCTTGTCATTGCATGATTTCTTTTAAATATGTTTGTCACAGAAAAAAATTTTGAGAAATGTTACAATAAGTGGTCATTTTCTCTTTATTTACCACAAAATGAAACCGCAAAATTAATTAGATCCTATTGCTAGTCAGACAGATCTGCTCCAAAGAAACATTCTAACATAATGGTAACTTGGTAATGTATTAAATTTCTGTAGGGCAGTAATTTTTCTTGGCTTCCACTACATAAACATCTAATAGCAAAAAAGTAAATCAACACAGTTTTATTGAAGTCTGTGTTGATTTAAACCATCTGAAGTTCTGGCTCAGTATTGTGAAGAGATTATTTGTTATTGCAAACAAAGAACACATAAAATGTAGGATATTTTATCTTTAGAAGCTTGGCTGGAAATGTTGTTCTTGGGTGCATGAAGAAAACTGAAGATGAACATTTTATGCATGAAAAAACTTCCTGATTTTATGACCTCTGAAGAAAGAAGCTGATTGATTTATATAATCTACACCCATGGTTTTACTTGTGTTGCTGTTTAGCAAACATGCTCTCTTCCATTATAAACTAAGCAAAATCCTTGCTCAATTAATTTTGATAATATATTAGCTGATGCCTTCATAATTAAGATTTCTCTAATTCCCTTGATAATTAACTTCACTGACTCCTAGAAATATGTTGTATAGATCAGAAATTCCTGAGCCTACACTGCTGTCAGGACTCCAGATAGCAGCCAGTAATAATGGACTTACAGAAACAGCAAAGAAAAAAAAACATCAAAACAAATCAAACCAACAGGAATTCTAATTTTTAATAAAGACAAATTTTTGCCCAGCTCAGCAAAGAGGAGGACATCAGCAAAGGACATCAAGGTGCTCTTTGGTTCTTTATTCTTCCTACTGCAACCCTGAATGCTTTGACCAGCTACGTATGTGTTCAATATTTTTTTTCAGAATAAAGATTGAGTTAAAAAAGAAAAAAAAAAAAAAAAAAAAAAAAAAAAAAGAAAAAAAAAAAATAGTTCCAGGAAAATAAAGTAAATGAGTGCTGAAAAGAAGTAATTTAGGAATGCTGATCCATCCTGGTACTTTTTCCCTATTTGATACAGGAAAAGATTTTACAAAGATGAAATTCGAGTTTTCTTCTTTATTATTTTGTAGCATATATATAAGAAAGGGACCCAAACATTTTTCCCCTACAATATTATTTATTGTAAATATGTGTGTACGTAAATGTTTATATGCATATAGAAGTACATACTTCATCTGAAGTTACTCTGAAACAGTCAGAGACTCCTAACTGAAACATTCAGAATTATTTCACTTAATATTATATGTCATTACTTTTTTTTAGAAAGTTCCAGTTTACTAGACAGGACTTTTTGGTCTAAGATAGACTACAGAATAAAAAAAAATAAATACTGACACTACTGTTCCTTCTTCCCTTCCATTTTCCAGTTCCAGAACTGTTCGATAAGACTGGAAATCTATACTATGAGTAAAATAATGTAAAATACTTGCTTCATGCCGCAAATGTAGGAAACCAAAGTTTACCAGCCCCCACCTCCCATTTTATTTACAGTGTGTCTCTCTGCTACAGAGCTAGGGTCAGTAAGTTTGTTCAACTTTGATTTGAGAAAAGGCACAACACAGTCTATATAGAATGAACTGCAATGTCAACAGATCATTGTTTCTGAGGGAAGGGACATTTGTCACAATTTACAATACTTCTGAGGACACTAGGAAGCATATGAGAGCAGGAGGTATGGAGGTATCTCAGCAAAACAATGTTGTGTTATTTGTTCATTCTGATGAAACACCACTTCTACCTGAAGATAATTTCTTATATTTCTGAAGACATGTAAAAGAGTTTACACTCAGCCAATTCATTACTTAAAAGGGATAAAAAGATTTATTCCTGATCCATAATGGTGACTGTGAAGCAGTTAAAGTGAAGCTTCCTTTCTGTTTTATGAGCATCCAGAAAGCAAGGCTGGCAACAGTGTTGACTCAATGGCCCATGAATAATACAAATGAACATGAACATTCAGATCAAAATGTTGGGGACACCACAGAGAAAACATTACCACACAAATGGATTTATTATTTTTACACATATGAACATGAGATATTAATTTTTTTTAAAAGCACTATTAAAACTAGTGTAATTTTTAAATGTCTGATTTTGTAAGAAGCAGTATTTCCACCATTAAAATCAGGACAGATTTCTTTCATTTCTTTAATTGGAAAGTTCTCCATCACTAATGCATTTAAAAAAAAAAATAGAACATACACATGTACTTTTCAAAAATGCTAGGCTTCTGTTTGCAAGAGCCTATAGATAATCTCACACACCCTGCTACTTCAAATGAAATTTTTCTTGTTGAGCTGAATATAATAAGGTTTACTAAAGCAATCAATTGAAAAAAAGGACAGACAACAAAAGGAGCTTCTGAATAGAAAAAATATACTCAAGTTTAGGCAAAACCCCACTTTAGTTATGAAAAGAGCAAATATTTCCTGTAAATATGCCTACATATTGCCAGGGCAAATAGCTCTGAACATTTTGCTAAAAACACACTTATTTGATAGAAAAGCACCAGAAACTAATTGTATTTATCATTTTAGTCTCTAGCATTGCCAACTGTACTATCTCTGTTATTCTGCACTCTATATTTTGGCAGAGGCAAGAGCTTTCTATCCAAGAGCTAAACTAAGGCATATAAAGACAAGCAGGATCATCAAAGGGTGAGAGATTTATTCTTTAATACAAATAGGTAAGAACTGTCAGGGAGCAAGCTTTTCCTCAGAAATAAAAAGACATATCTGCTGCCCTTGTCCAGCTGTCCCCTTTAGGAATTGCAAACAGGCACTAAGATCCTGTATGATGCCAATGGAAAGAGAACATTGCATCCATGAACTGCAAAAGGCAATGTCTGTGCATGATGGGCCACTAATAAGCTTGTCCATATGTCCACAGACTCCTGTATCCACCTATGCACACACAGATGCATTACAAGTAGATATGGAATAACCTAACAAAAAGGATGTAAATCTAATACCTGTAAATTAGTTATAAAAAGTATACAGATCAAAGGGAGAGATTAAAAGTACAATAGACCCCAGGTGACATAAGGCATTCCTGCAACAGCAAGCAGGGTGGTCAGCAGGAAAGGATTCGTGCAACCAACAGATTTTAGCAGAGGCCCCAAAACAGACACCATAAGCATTAAGGGACATTTTACTAAGGTCCTGTGGTCCTTTTGGGACTCCTGGAAGGAGCTCAGCTCATGTGCTCCGACACGGCTTTGCAAAGCCAGATGAAAGACAGTAAGTGACAAAGTAGGGAGGTTTGTTTTTTTTTCCCAAGAGGAGTTCCCCTGCAGGGAACTAAAATATTACTGTAGGCACATTGCACTGTATTCTCGGGTGGTAGATGGATGAGAAATAGCAGATATTCATCTCTCTTCTACAGTGATGATGGAGGTTTTTTACAGGTTTTTCAAACAACCACTGCCACATTCTCGCATATTTAGTTGATGTAGCGCTAACAAAATGCAACTTACACATATCTCACTGTACAATACTAAACTATTGATTTTTCCTTTGGTGAAGGGTTGAATGTAACCTGAGCACAGTGGTTCAGTAGATGAGCTTTCAGAGACACAAAATAAAATGCCATGAGACTTTTTTCCTAAGTGAAACATTTCACCAGTTCGTTTCTTAGAAAAGGATTTTATTTGAAAGAATAAAACATAACCACAAATTAAATGTTTTTTTTCACTAGACCATGGAACAATCCCTGCAATGAGTGGGCACAACATGTTAAATAGTTGATTAAATGATAATGACAGGACTACAAGAAAAGCAATATTAACCACTTACTGCAAAAGCAGAAGTCGTGTGAGAAAAGTGGAGAGCATGCTGGATCATGTAAGGGATTCCCAAAGATGAAAAGCATTTTGCTCATACTTCATCTCCATCACAGAGAGGAAATGAGAGACCACTTAGCCTCTGTGTTTCTTTCCTCTTTCATCCTAAATTTTGTCCTTTCCTCTTACTGATTTTGTTGTTTCTTTCTTTCTCCTTTTAGATGCATCTCTTAGAAAGGGCAGATGTTATTGGGGACTTGTTAAAAAGTAGATGTTCACAGTATTAATAACAACATGCCCAACAGAGCCAACACATTGTTATAGAGTATTTTTACATCAATATATTATAAAAAGTGCACTGGGAGATCACATGATAGATACAGCTTCTCTTGTTTTTCACTTTACATTTGCATGTCCTTTTGAACCTGAAGATCAAATCAAGTTTCAGAGAAACAGAAGAAAAAATATCTGCATGTAACTGTGCAAATGCTGCACATGAAAGGTAGCATAAATTTGCATCACTTGCATTTGCAAGTAAATTTATGTGAGTTCTTTGACACAAAGAGGGCAGGACGGTGGTCACAGCACCCCAAAAAATAAGAAAAAACTATATCACAGCTTTCATATAAAAAATGCACTTCATTTCATTTTAGAACTTTTGTGGGTTTAAAAAAGCATTTTTTAATGACAATCCACAGATAAATTTGCAAACTGAGGCTATCCACAAAAAAACAGATATTTAAGATCTCCGACTCTCTAAGGAAAGAAAGTCTAATTGTGAGACATTTGCCACCACTTCCATCACAGTCAGCAAAACTTGTCTCTTAAGCAAAGATGTAAACCCAGGAGTCAGCAGCAGAACTCACTTTCATATTCATATCAATTGTATCTAGGAATAAATTCAATTGCAACATCAAAGTTCTCTCCTTTACTCCTTGATAGCTGAATAAAAACATGCTGATATGTAGCCTTCATACAAAACTTTATGAAAGGCAAAAAAAAAAAAAAAAAGATAATAATCTGAGAATTAACAGAAGTCCCCAGTGATACATTACAAAGCAAACTAATGACTAAACCACTTATTTATGTTCAGTTGGTGATCTTACAATGCAAACAAATGTGAACTTAGAGGGGAAAAAAAGATCATGACAGAGCAATAAACCGACAAGGAGATTTTTTTTCAGTGTAATCATGCTGTATATAACAGAGAGATATTATATGCCCAGATTACATAGTTATTTCTAGTGCCTCCTGCCCCACCAAGTGGACTAATAGTGTTATTTTTTATCATGAATTTGTATATTCTTTTTCTTTCATGACTAAATGAAGGATATGTTCCCATAGCAACAAAAGCTAATTCTTTCCAAATTTAGGGCTGTCTTTAGCACTGGATTCCACAGAAGCTTTGGAATGTGCTATTACACAGGCAGTTTTAATCTCAAAAACGGACGGGGGAAAAATCTGTAATCTACACATGGCACAATATGCACATCTGTAAATGTACCATAAATTTCAATTTCCTAAGCCTTTACATCCTCTGAAAAATCTGTTGAACATCTCTGCCGATGCTTTTTGCAAATTGCTTCTTCCAGAACAGAACAAGAGTTGTTAGACAGTTTACAATTTTCTAAAAGAGAACCTTGCAAAATGTGCTGTTGAGTGAGTGAGTTCCATCTTTCTACCAACAAGAACAGATATTAGGAATATGTAATTTAAATAAGCTTTTATATACTGTTTCATTGTGTGAAATTAATAGAACTCTAGAAGACTTCCAAGAGCAACAGGATTAAAATAAATGCCAACTCAGTCTCCAAAACTTTAAGGAAAAACTTACTATAGTATGTCTAGGATGGGGAGAGTCCAGGTATAGAAAATCTGGCATCAATTTAATTCTTCAAGAATCTTAACCATTAATTCATTTCCCCTTTTTAAAAATGATGCAGTCCACATCACCTCCACCCCCCTCAAGGTCAGACTCCTTTCCCTTGTAAGCCATTGCTCTTCTCATAGGAAGGCAATCTCGTGGTTTGCCCTTTCCCACCCACATTTTTGTTCAAGATTTCAAAGGCTAAGTAAAGAGGCATCTTTAATGCAAATTATGAAACGCTTGGCTGCATTTATACTGTTCTATTATAAAATTTTAAAACAGCTCAGATAAAGACTAAAGCATATGCTGAAAAGTAACATTAATTTAGAACTACACAACTCAGAGAATTATTTATCTTTGTAGAAGCTGAAAGGAAGGTTAAACTATACTAAGTCTCAATTCTTTGGCTACAGGGGTTCTCATTAATTTTCCATAAACAAGCAATTTTAATACATTCATAACAGATAATGACCTCCCATCTCCCTCTTATATTAGAGTGGGTTTTATAATACATCAGTATATTGCATCATTTGTATTAAAGTTTCATGATTTCTCAGAAAAAAGCATCTCCTATACACCATTTAGATTGTAGTGCCTATCCTTTCCACAGACATCCAAAATCACTACACTTCTATCTAATAACCTCTGTCCATTGATAACTGAAATATTATTGGCAGTAAAAAGCAACATAATATTTTGACGATTATACTTTTAAATATCTATTCAAATAGAAGAATAAAGTATTGGCTAAATATGTTGGTGTCAGTGCAGTTGTGTTTCAAAGTTTTTGAAATCAACACATTTCTCACCAGTATCTTGGAAATGTCTTTAATTTCATTGATACTTTGGTTTTGCTTAGTTTACCTCAATACTGGATGGAACAGATCCAGTAATAACATAAAAACTGCAGGACAGCAGTAGGTATGGTGACAGATGTAGCTTCATGCAACCAGTAAGAGAGGAAGAGTAGGAGCATAGCCTAGTCAGCATAAAATACAGTGCTAGATGCTCATTGATATACATTCTGTCTATAGAGATAGTAATCTTCTAGCAAACAATATCCAAGCAAATTTACTGAACTACAGTCCTAATGGTCAGTGTCCTTTATGAGGTTCTGAGAAGTTCCAGATCCAGAAGAATGCAACACAAATTGTGCTTATTGCATTTCTTTAGAAGCAAAAAATATCCCTTTAAGGTATTTGTAAATTACATATCTCATACCCTGAAAAAGAACATATTGCTTGAAGGCTCACCCTACTACAATAATTACTGAAGTGTTCAGAAAAGCAACTTTAGGTAACAAAAACATTAATTTAGTTTTCTTAATTATTATTTTTTGCTCTTTTTCAAGGTATGAGAATTTTCATCTTCCTCATTATGAGAGTTCTGCATTCAAGTAGCAGCTGATGAATGTGTACATCAACCTCTCACAGTCTGAAGCATTAGGAATGATGGGCCCAGCGCTGGTCTCAAACATCTAGATACATCTCACCATTAATCACATAGCCAGGGTTTTTACAAGGTGTTCCTCAATATATGCTTGCATTTCAGAGACCAATATGGGTATATATGCAACATAAGCCTGGAAGATGTCTAGGATGTCTTCCAGGGTTATTTGATTTTTAAAATAACAGTAAATCAGGCTTAGGGAATTATGCAATAACACCAGGAATAGCCATTGCAAAGCATCAGCTGCTTTAGCTCACACTGCTATAATCTTTCACGCATATCACAAGGTAGAAAATCCTGAAATAGGGTCTGTTATATACTGGAAGCATTTCTGAAAAGATGGCAATTTTTAAAGACCTTACAATCAGTATAATCCAAACTATTTCACCAGTTACATTTCAGCTCCTCGGTGCTGATTAAACCTTCCAGACAAACCATATAAAATTGCATAGATGCAGTGCTAAAGCCTTCTATATTTTTACTCCTTTTTCAATATTCAGTCCTGAATTATGCCTTAGTGTGAACTCAGGAACTCTTCAAATATCTCATCATATTTTACTTATTTCAAGCTTAGCTTGAAAAGTCCTGTTAGGAGGGTTTGTTTTACATTTTAAAAGAGCAATATGTTTTAACAACTAATCTTTAAGTGGTCTTACTTAAAAGCCATCTTATCTTATTGCAGGTGATTTCATTGGTTTTGGGTAGTGGTAGTGAAAACTATTTCTAAATATTTAAATCAGTAGCAATAGCTTTTGTTCTTCTGTGTTTGCCCCAGTATTAGTAGTTCTTTAGGATAAGAACCAGAAACTAACCCTCTCAAACACAAATAACTTGAGTGACCATTTATTTCTAGGGATTTCTCTTTCTTTCTGTATACTGCGTTTCCAGAAATGATCAATATGGCAATTTCCTGCCTACCCAGAAGGCTAATTACCACTCATTTTCAGAGACTGTCAACGCAGAAGTACTTAAGTGTTCTGCAAATAAGTCAGAGACACATTGAAGAGCCCTGCAATATGTTTTGTGGCCTTCTCTCTGAGAAAACAGGCACATTCTTATGTTTTCTATGAAGAAGTTACATGGTAACACCACCAGAACACAAGTAGCTGTGGTGTAAAAGCAGTGAGCCCAAGTATTAGGCTGAGAGGTGATGATTCACATCATCATGAATATGTTTTGGTTTGTGTATTTGTAAGTAGTTTCTCTTAGCCTGAAAGTCGTCCTGCAATGGATTTCTGTGACAGGACAGATGTCCTTCCAATGCATGTATTCCAGATATACATTCCCACTCTATTAAAGAGTTAAAGAGTTTGCTAGCAGTAAAATCATATTGAATGCACATGTTCATCATATCATCCTCTTAAATCAGATGCTCTGTGCTAATCTGGATTTTTAAAAAGAAATCTTTGTAATCTGTGCAATGCTCCATGTGCTAGAAACATTCTTCATGGCTGGGGTAGCATCCAACAGCAGATTTTCCTGGCCTTCATTTTTGCTCTGTCCTTAAGAGAAAGCTTTGCTCTCTGACAGGAACTGCTCAGCATTTAGTTAATTATAGACTGGTTATCCTATCCTGGAAAGAAAATGGTCCGATGGAAGAATAGGTGTGTTATGCGAGGGATATGTCAAGAAATGGGCAAGGAGAATGTTGATAAGGGAAGGGAAAGAAAAAAAAATCAATTACAAAATTTTGGGAGGGAGCAAGTAAAAGCTTTAGACATCCAATAAAAAACCCTCAAACAACCAAACAAAAAAAAACCCCAACAAACACAACCAAACCAAAACCAAAAAAAACCCCCAAACCATAACTCCTCCTACAGCCCCACACGAAACCTATATTATTTTTTTGATGTTGTGGGGTAAGCTTCCAAGAAGTTTTTCAGATTTCCCTTTAGGATCATATATCAGAGATAAGAGCTGATTTCACAGATGTTTACCATTGGAAGCTAAGCACTTGCATGCATCTTAGATTCCTGTAGAGCTCCTGGCACACAAGTTGTCTTTGTGTCAAGCATGTAGTTATGCAGGCATATGATCTACTGGATTAAGAGTATTACAGGCTCTAACATTATGCCTACAGATGCTGACTGCTCTGGGATAAGGGATATTTGCTGAGGTGCTACTGGGAAGATATTGGAAGGTTTTGACAGTGCTCAGGCACTTTCTAAATCCACTGGGTGTATTTTAGAAAGTCAACTAGAAATTACATTTCCAGGAAAAAAATAAATTCCACCATGAGAATTCCTTCATAGCTTTCCTTCATATAAGGAGATCTCTATTAAGTAAGGTGGGAGATCTCTAGTTGGAGACTAGCACTTTGGGTCTTTCAGAGAAAATATTTGACAAACTGGGAGGACAGCAGTTTAAAGGAAAGCTCATGGCGTCTGATGGGGAAGAATACTGTTAGGGATCTTCTTACAAGAGTATTAAAATGAATTTTCCATTTTGATCTTGATTAAATCAAGCATATATCCTTGTTCTACAAGACATTTCAAAGGCTCCTCAATGCATCAGGAAAAGGCCACATAAATAAGATGGAATTTACATGCAGCATGAACTATTTGAGATATTTAATTAAATTTTACTAAATTTACTACATTTTAAAAATTCACTAAATTTTAATTTTTAAAAAAATTTTGTTGTAAAAAATGTATTTATTATAAGGGGATAAATGAAAATGAAATCCTTTCATTCTTTGAATTTTATCCCTCATAATTCTTGATTAAATGGAGCCTGTATCTCAATTGCTCTTTTTTTCGGAATTAAAGAACTGCAGCATGTATGATAAACTGTTCCCTCACCTCAAAATCCAAACCATTTAATTTCCTTAATATACTTAAATTTATAACATTTAAAATTATAATTTTAAAACAGTAACACAGCCCTTTATTTTATAATGTCATCTGAAAAGAAGTATTCAACACATTAGTAATTTTTTTTCCTAAACTGCTTGAAACATTCAGTATTGGTCTTGTATATAACTTCAACAGTCTATGAGGATGTACTTAAAAAAACTGCTAGATCTGTTGAGTAGTTTAACTATTTTTTAAATCATAGGGTAAATATTACTAAGACATAAATCCTGCTCTTTGAATAACACTATTTTAAATACATAGAGATAGCTGAGGGGAACAGTGAGAAATCAGCAGGTATTATGGAGATATTCTTCTGCCCTGACATCAAAGCAATGCCACACTCCACATCTTCATGTCAAGCAGGTTAAAAACCAAATACCTGAAAATAGCTCCAGTCTCACCAAGTGGCCCAAAATCACCTTCAAAAAAATTTTTTTTGTAAACTTGCTATAAAATACTCTTCCTGAAGAGCTTGTAAAAGTATGCTCTCAGCAACTTCAACACCTTCCTTTGAAAGACCAGTCTACGTACAGCACTTCACTTCAAAGGATTTGTAGTCACATTCACATTTAGTGGAGTTCAATAGAATATGGCTAGTCCTATATATAATAGGATTTTACTTCATTGTTTTTACTGAAAAAAACTTGGGTTAAAAAAAAAAAAAAAAAAAAAAAAAAAAAAGAAGAGATTTTAAGATTACCAAACATGCTAAGATCTTTGAAAACAAACCAAGAAAGTTCTCTATAGGTAGGTTGTTTTGTTGTTTTTTAATAACCACTGAAATGGGAATGAATTGCATGATAACTGAGCCAAGTGGAATATTCTGTGTTCTTACTAATTAAGGAGCAAGTATCACACTTGGTCCATTAAATGCCAAAGTATCAAACAAAGTATCTATTACCCTAAGAAAACTTGAGGATCTCTGAAGTATACACCATTAAGAAAATATATGTAACCTTATCATTGTTTTAGAATGCTAATCTGTTGAAAAAGGAGGTGCTCGTTTTTGATTAAAAATTGTTGCTTTTTCTAGAAAAGGGCTGAAGTTAAAAGTCTCAACCTGTATTAAAAATAAAAATAAAAATAAATCACCATTTGACGGTCCTGGCACAAAGGAAATCTTGGGTTTATACATCTGATTAGAAGCTTACAGCTTTGTGTTTTTCAGTGAGGCATGCTAAACCTGTTTCAGCAAAGGCCCTCCTAAAGAACCCCATCAAGAGGAGCTCCAGTCCACACAGACCTTTGGATAACTACTGTTCACTGTCCTTTACAGCTATCCTGTCAGATTGCTGCCTCTTTGGGAGCTGCTTAGAATGTATTTCTATGTACTGAGATAAATTTAAAATTACAGTGTGCCAGCAATGCCAATCACCTCTACAAAGACACATCTAGGAAAACAAGCTAAACAGATGATATTTGAGTCAAACCACCTTACACATCCATTTGCAGTCAGATAGAAAGTACAGAGCAGAGGAAGATTAACTGTGATAGACTGTCCCTGTAATATTGGCATAGGTGTTAAAAACCAGCATAGCAGCATATAATTTAATAGGTAGGTTTGGTGGCAGTAGGACCTTACATATTCTAACAGTAATCCTTTGAGGGACAGGAGATATTCCTCTATATAATGATATAGACAGGGGGACTTAGCTGGGTATTTTTGCTTGGGTTTTTTTGTTGTGGGTTTTGTTCTGTTGATTTTTTTGTTTGTTTTATTTGTTTGGGTTTTGTGTGTTTGTTTGTTTGTAGTGGGGGGTTTTTGTGTGTGTGGTTATGTTTTGTTTTGTTTTGTTTTTTAAGTGAAAGCTTTACATTACACCCCATTGACCAGTGAGTCTACCTGAATATGGATATGGTGGACCACTTCTCAGTGGTACTGAACATGTTGAGAGCATTTCAAAATGTCTTCTGAAAGTCATTGCTCTTCAGGTCCATGGGAAATGGAAAGAATGGCCTGAACTGACATCTACTGAACTCTGGTGAATTTGTCACATTGCACTTACTGCAAAACAAGTTCTTTCAAAGGTTAAAATGTTCATCTGGTTTTAGATTTTTTTTTTTAATAAGATGGAAAAAAATTTAAGAGCAATTGATGATAAAGCTCTAAAGTAAGTTGAGAGCCATTCAGAGGGACCTAGATGGACTGGAGAGTTGAGCAGGGAGAAATTTAATGTAGAAGGGGGGTGGTTAGCAGGTTGAGAGAGGTTCTCCTCCCCCTCTACTTTGCCCTGGTGAGGCCACATCTGGAATATTGTGTCCAGTTCTGGGCCCCTCAGTTCCAGAAGGACAGGGAACTGCTTGAGAGAGTCCTGTGCAGAGTGACCAAGATGATGAAGGGAGTGGAACATCTTCCTTCTGAGGAAAGGCTGAGGGATCTGGGGCTCTTCAGCTTGGAGAAGAGGAGAATGAGGGGTGACCTCATTAATGTGTATAAATATGTAAGGGGTGAGTGCCAGGAGGACAAAGTCAAGCTTTTCTCAGGGGTGACTAACAATGGGACAAGGGGCAATGGTTATAAACTGGAGCGTAGGTGGTTCCCTATAAATATTAGGAAGAATTTTTCACTGTGAGGGTGACAGAGCACTGGAACAGCTGCCCAGGGAGGGTGTGGAGTCTCCTTCCCTGGAGTCATTCAAAGTCCACCTGGATGAGTTCCTGTGTGACCTCCTGAAGGTGACCCTGCTCTGGCAGGGGGGTTGGACTAGGTGATCTTTCGAGGTCCCTTCCAACCCCTAACTTCCTGTGATTCTAGTGAGTATAAAATGTAAAATTATGAGCCAATGATATCTATGAGAAGGTAGAGCTTAGCACCAGAACTCTCACAGTTAATTCTCAGATCTCAATTTTGATATCTTGAAACACCTTTTATCACTTTCCTAGTCCAGTTGAGAAGGAGAAAAAAAAAAAAAAAAAGAAACTGTTAACAAAACATTTGGCCACATTGTCAATTTTATGTGTGTAAGAAGGTTCACAAAGAGCAATGCTATGAAACATAAAATATTTCATGGTTGCTTTGTCCATGTTGAAAAACTTGGGTTTGGATTCAAAATGCAACAGTTAAAACTGAAGTAAATTGATTTTTTTGTATGCGTGCTGTACTGCAAAATTTGCCATTTGCCACAAATTATAATTGATTTTTTTCCTTATATTCCAGGAGGAAGAAAAAACAAATCAGTAAAATATTTACTGTCAGTAAAAGTCTAGTGACAAATTAGTGTTATCAGTTTATTCTTGTTAATTTAGCACAATTTAACCCAAGTCCAAGCTTTAGTAGCAATACTTTTTCCTAGTAAAAAAAGGATTTATTTTAAACTATACATTTAAAATGTGTAACACACTTCTGGCAAGCATATGGGGTCTGATTGTCAAACATATGCGATAAATTCATAGGCAGTCAGAGCAAATCATTTGACCTTCTTGTGGCTCAGACAATCCAGCTGTAAAATTAGATGAAAGAAGAACTGAAAAACAGATGCTGATGCATCCAATTTGAGCTTCTTTGAACAAATATCATCTTAAGAGAGCAGAATTAATGTCTTGTATAAACTGCAATATTTTATTTGATGCTTATTGGCACAATCTATAAATTAAAATAAAAAAAACAGAAAAATTTTGCAAGCCAGCTGCAGGTATAATATCCAGTATCCTAATTTATGAATTCCTTACGTGTTTCCAAAGACAGACAGTACCTACCTGGAGAACTGAGCCTACTGGTCCTTGGCAAAGAAGGTTTGCTGGGTACCACAGTTTAAACCATCTGTCACATCCACTCTGGACCCACAAGGGCTTTGAGGGGCATCCAGAGAGAAGACCAAGCCAAAGCACACAACATATGCACTGATCTAGAGTATTTTCTAGGCAGTCAGCCACCCCAAAAGCTCTAGCTGGAATTTGAAATTCCTCTTTACTCTCAAAAAGGCCTAGAGAAATATACTTTTTTACTCATATCTGGGTTGCCAGATTCTGCTGGGCTCCAGCACGCTGGCAGATGTACAGCAAGAGTGTATGATATGGCAGAGAGTGTATGGGAATGTCCTGTCCAGCAGGCTCTGCCTTCCCTGCTCGGAGGAATCAGTCACACCTATGCTACCACTAGTGTGCATTGCTGGCACTGCATCTCTGCAGTCACAGGTGTGGAGTCCTTAAAAACCTTAAAACAAGAGTTTGCTCTGAGGCAGGCAGGAGGCAAGTAAGCCATGGTAGCTGCAGACAGCCATGGGGGAATACGAGCTTCCACCTTCCTGTTTTGGCCTTGCTAAAAAGGTTATATTGGGATAATATTTTAAAATCTTGAAGGCAATTAAAAAAGAAAAAAGCAAAAGAAACAAAACCAATCAAACAAAACCAAACAAAACCCCACAACAAAAACAACAACAAAAAAAAAAACCCAAAGAAAACCCCAAAAACTCAAACCCAAAGAACTAGAACTCACACTAGTTCTCATTTCTGCTTACTTCTCCTTGAACTTGGGAATATACACTACTCCTATCAGTACAGAACTTGAGAGTTCATTTCAAAGGCAAATGATCCAAACATATCTGAATTTCCTTTTCCACTGCCCTTATTTATTGGAGGCAGGGAGATTGTATTTTGATCATTTTCAAGACCATAATACAGAACATGCAAATAAGTACAATTCCTTGAGAAATTTTATCTAAGGAAAAGTGAAAATAAATGTGTTGCATACTTTTTTCTAAACTATTACATCTATTGTCTCCATAAAGTACTCAATGAATGTAGCCAGAGATGGAGGACAGGTTTGTCCCTTTTCCAAAGAAGAAACTATTTCCTGTTTAGTAAATGAATTGCTTTCCCCTGCCCCAGGGCTGGAGGGTGCTTGCCTAAGCCAAGCAACCGTAAAACAGTGGTTGTTGCTGTAGCTATTTCAGAGAACTAAGTACAACATCATGGGGTCCTCAGTGATGACTTGGGGTCTAGGATATATCATAATTAAACACAAGTGAGACAGAACGCTAAAACAAGTTTCTTTTTTTTTTTTTTTTTTTTTTTTCTTCTCATAATGCTGCCTGATTGTACTGACATATATAGTTCTCATTACAAGTAACAAGGAAATGCTAGTAATCAGTGTGCTAACCTTCTGGTGGCAGCAAACAAAATAAGTCTTCCTAAATACATTAACCCTGGTTTTGCCCTACAGGACTAGATGTTGATGGAAATACATTTTTCACACCAACACCTTCTTCTCATACCTTTGGAGCTGTTTATAAGGAAAGAGTTATTATATTAATTATCCTGTCATTCCAAAAGTTAATTCATGTAACATCTCCAATACCAAGTCCTAAGGGCACATTATATTTTCAGATAAAGGTTTTATTATTATTTCAGAAAAAGCCTCTTTATTTTTAAGAAATTTGCATGAGTTCTTGTCATTTTATCTGATATGGTTATTCATGGAACTAATCCATCACTTGGTTACTAAGAAGGCTTTAGCAATTGAGCACTGCTTTGCCAGGAATTGTATGCATATTTTATGTCTTCTTGAAAACTGAGTATAAAAAATAGTGTGAATTCCCCAGAAAGCAAGCTGCAGAGAGATGAAGCTAAATTCTTTGTTAATAAATGTCAGTTTGATCAAAAAAAATAAAATAAAAGGAGAAAATTGCATGATATATAACAGTAACTGGTTCCACTAGAAGGGCAAAGAACACATTATATCTCACTGATGAGACAAAATACTATGTGTTTGTTCTTGTCTGTTTGGATTATATAAACTCTCACAAACCAACTTTATCTACATCAGTGTATGATATTACAAAATCAGTTTTGATGAAACATGATATAATACTAGATGTACTAAGATACTCCTAGAGAATGAACAAACAAAAAAGGTAGCATTAATTATTTTGCAGAGAAAGAAGACTGCAGGAGGTTCAAACAGGATTAAACACAGCCTTAAATCCCTAACACTTTGAGCATTGTGGATAGTTAATATTTGCATGTTTCTGGCTATCTATGAATTTTAATTAAACATTAATGTTTCTGTTAAATGGAGTGGAACTTCATTTGATATTCCAACACAGTCCCAAACTCTTAAACATCAGGTTAAATGTCTTAGGTAGTTCAAGGGTCATCTAAGCATAGAACAATAGAATTTCATTTCTTTGTAGCAATATTTTAGCAGTGGAGACATTCAAATGAGTGGGACTGAGGAAATAAAATTCTACTTCAAATGATACAGAGTGGCCTCTTTCGGGGGGGAGGAATGGGATGGAATCTTGGATTTCCTGTTCCAGCTCAGCCATTTCAGCCTTAGTATCTTAGTTCAAATATTTACCTGGATGCAGTTTGTTTGTGTAAGAGTCATTTCTGAGACAGTATTTAAAGTCCTTCCTCAAAAGCTTTACCCTTCTCATCAAAACAATTTAAGGTCCAAAAGAGGTCACACAGTTATGTCATCTTTTTGGAAGGCCAAGAAACAGCTTGTAGATGAGAAACTGCATAAGAAGAGGTCTGCCATGGCAAAATATGGACAAGCTTCAATGAGTATGTGGTCATAAGGAACTAACTGGAGAGTTTTTGCCTACACGTGTCCACAAAACAAATAGATCATGTTCAAGACAGAAACTTTCCCTTCCACTTGTGCCTTCTGGGGTAGGGTAGATGTCAGATGAAGTGAACAAAGAGCAACATAATTCTAAAATTTTAGTCTATTCCTTTTTTTCCTCTGTGGTTAAGATATTGCCCTTGAGATTAAAGACATTTTAAGATTTTATACTTGAGGCCTTACACCCAGCTGAATGCCTATGCCTGAGAAACCAATGCAGAGCATCCTAGAGCCATCAGCTTCAGCTGCATCTCAGCTGTTACTTTATCCACATGAACAGAAAACCCCATACAGAAGAAAACACTATTTGAGGAAAGAAATTAAGACTCTAAGTCTGCCACGCTGAATGGAGTACTGGATAATGTTTATTAGGAAGTGGTGGTTGTCTGTACATAACTAGGTTAATGGTTGGACTTGATGATCTTAAAGGTTTTTCCAACAAAAGCGATTCTGTGATTCTATATCCAGGCACTACTTTCTGCCAGAGAAGGCAGAAAAAACTTCTCTACTGGCAAAGTTATGGGTTTGCAGCAAGATGGGTGTGGGTATCCTGTGTTGCATGGAAGAGAACCAGGAAAAATCTTTCCTGCCAGAAGTATTTTCAGTGTAAAACACGAAGTGGTTGTGCTTAATGCATTTCTTAATCCTGAAAACATTAGCCAATAAGCACACACACACACAAAATCCCCCAAATCAGGAATATGTCCAAGAATGTATATGGCTTAAGAGTGCAAATAAATTACTAAATTCGTAGACTACAGCAGGGACCTACAGCAGGACTTGGATGTCTGTGCAAGACATAAAAAAATACAGGAAGAGGTACATAGTGAGGAAAATCACAGCAGAATAATTTTTTATATTATATGCAAGTTTCCTTCAGGAACATCTGGAAAACTTCCAGATGAGGAGCAGAGAAAATTCAAATTCTTTACTGCTCTAGTCAAACTGTTTTTGCACAACTCTAGCTCTTTAGTCTTCCTGCTGACTTTTTAGGAAACTTGTATATTACTATTAATTAGAAAAGTTACTCTCAGAACATGTCACTGTACAATATTTAATTAAAAAAAAAATATGTTAGTGTACAATATTATAGTAGTTTTTCAGTTACTAGATGTGGCAAAAAAAAAATTAAAATTTTTTATGCAAGCTAAAGTTGATTTTCATTTATATGAATAATTAATAGAACAATTTTTTTTAAAAACGGTGTCAGTTCATAAAGTAAACGTAGATCAAAGCCATCCTACATTAATAAAATATTGAGCTAAATAATATCCCTGAACTGTGCAGTCTTTGTTGGGCAGATAAGTTAATTGGTATTCTGACCTTTCACTTTCAGTGCTGACCTGAGGCTAGCAGGAAGGACACTCATTCTGGAAGTAAGTGTGTGACAAGATCTTAAAATTTTTATTGTCTCAGACAGTCATCTACATTCTTAGTTAAGTAGCCTGCAACAGAATTTAGCCTGTTTGTGGCAATCTAGTGCACTGAGACATTGTCAAGGGCTTCTTTCATTATTTATATTTTTTTGTTCAATTTGGCTGATGTTTGTTTTGCTGAGACCTAACTGATCTCACTGGAAACTGTTCCATTTATCCAGACATAACAAAGTTCAAAGACCATACACATGCAAGGGATGGCAATCAGTCAGCAGCGGAGAGGTTTCTGCACAATCAATACCCCCAGCCCCATCCAGTATGAACCAACAAGAAGGATAAACATCATCTCCCCTTCCCCCATTAAATGGACTTGCAAAGTGTGACATACTGCACACTCCAGAGATGGAAATGTTATCACAGCACAGGTCAGTAAACTATTGATGGGACTAAGCTATGTCTACTCATGTTCAGGGGAAGATGTGTGGTAGTTTGATCTAGCAAGAGGGCTGTTTAGTATGCCAAACACAACTCTCTTCTCTGTCTTCTTGGTTCACTTTACAATGCTTCAATGTCAAAGCTTCAGCAAACATGGGATCACACTGTAGGGATGTCTGCAATATGTCTTTGAAAACAAAAGAAGAGAGAACAGATTTTTTTCTATGTTTCTGTGTTCTAAAAAAAACTAACTTGTAACTTGTCACTCCTTAAAGTGTCAGAGACTTCATACTGCTATAACTTCATCACATATGCACCTGATGACTTGCAATGACTCGATGGCCAAGTTTACTGATGTTCTAATTATGTCACTGTGAATTAAATGCAGAGTAGTCTAAATCACTTTGATAATGCCTGTAGGGTGATTACTAGAAAGGAGAGTAATATTGGGTCAGACATTTGGGTCACACTGTGCCAACCCTTCCTGACAAAGTTGGACTTCTTTCATCTGATTTTAGCTTTGTCATAACATAAGTTTTTGATCATAAGTTCAATCTGTCTGGGGGAGAAAAAAAAAACCAAACAAAACCATTGAGAGCCTCCATATAGTATAGCATTAAATACTGTATAATTTAATAATGCTTTTTTTCCCTCTCTATATATGTCTGATTCTGCTTGCATATGTTCAGTGTACTGCTCGACTATAGATACCACCTGAAACTGAAGACTTACAGAGTCCATAAGACAGCAACATAAGACATCCTTGTAAGAAAATCTCCTCATCTCTGTATAGAAGAAAACTTCTATAAAAAAGGAAGCTCATGTTCTTGCTCCTATTGCCCTAAAAGCAAAAATTGTTCTGATATATTTCTGAGAAATGTGTCAACGCTGAATATCCCCCACCCACTAATTATGGGTAGTAATGGGACAATCTATATTATCCTTGTATATATTACAATGCTCACCCATTGTAAGCCACAAGGAATTTTGTGCTTTCTAAAACCTTCTGTTTGGGACAAAGTGATTTCACCACTCTCCTAATCAAACAGCTTTTCTGAAAATGATACAATTTAGACTTATATATAATCTACAATATGAATATCTTACATTTATATAACGTTTGTAGGCATGTGTGCATGTATACATATATACGTGCATGCAGACATTTATTTTTTACTATATACCTGTGATAAAAACTAAAGAAACCCCACTTTATTATTTTATGACATATTTTCACTGGCCAATGACACTCAGTCTCTGAGGCTCATTCACCTATGCTGGCATCAAATTGATCAAGCACTCAAAAAAGAGTTTTTTGAGGCAAGGATTTTACTCTGTGCAAAAGCACACATGGCTATTGTTAGTAGATCTCTAATGAAAAGATAGAAGCAGATGGTATTCTCCAGGCAGATGCAAGAAAGATATGCCTCCTCAGCTAATAGAACATGAGCCAACTTGAAACCAGAAGTCCTGTGAAAATTTAAGTGCAGTCCTGAGCCTGAAATAACAAACCTTTGGGATATTCAGGATATAGGAATTTTGACTGCACCAGGATTGCCACACAGCTTCTACTGTGTCCTGACACTCCATCTGTGGCTAGAGCTGAGGTTGTGAATCCTTGCAGTCTCCCATATGGATACAGAGCATGAAACTGTTTAGCTACACACACAACAGAAAACCAAAAAGGCCAGCACTAGGACGTGGTTATGCACATTGTTGGCACTCTCTTGGTGTACATTTGGCCTGTATCAACTAGTTTCATCCAGAAAATACTCAGGGATATGCTGGGGGACTATCACAGATCAAAACCCACTCTCAGCAGGCAGAAGAGACCAAGCCACTTTGTTTTGGGAGGAAGGGGACAAGAGGAAAAAGGAGGGAAATCAACCACATTGAAAAAGCTGTGCTATGCCTTTTATCTACAGGGCCAGATGGCAGGAGTTTCTCCATCTATTTCGTAGAATAGGCAATGGCCTCTGAGGTCTACTTTCCTGACTCTGACAAACCACTTAAGTGAAAGTATGAAGAATATGAAGACTCAGCAGTACAACAATCTGCTTCCTTAAAAATGCATTATTTGAAACAATTCATCAAATGAGTACTCATATAGCTATGCCAAAAGAAAAAAATAAGAACCAGATATGTGAGAAAGTTATAACATCTAGTCATTATTTTGCTCCTGGATGCCAAATGTACCTTATTTTGATGATCCAATTTTGAACCTCACATGCTTTGGCAGCTATCTTGTATAAGGCAAGGCTTACAAAATGATCCATTTGATATGAAACAGTTGAGATGGTTTATTGACTTTGAACAGAGGGCTAAAAGGAACATCATGAAAACATTTAAATGCTCAAAAGGATATTGATTAAACGTAAAATGTATATATTTTTTAAAGTGTTTAGATAGCCCAGACTGATTTTTTTAGGGAACATAGGGAAAATAAATTGAATCAGAATATATATCTGATGGAAAGAATGGGAAACATTAAACTCAATTCCCGTAGAAGTAGGCAGAAATATCTTACATGTTATGGGAAATTTGCTTATTTGGTGGAATTTAATAATAGTAAATTTGACTACTGCCAGACACCACCCTCTGAAATCTATTGCTCTGAGACAGAATACAAATTCTTTTGCATGTGCAGTCAAATGGCAATAGTAAGAAGCCTGGACAGTGTGAAGAAAATTGTACAGATGTACATTTACAAAGAAAATATGAGAATTATGCTGGAAAGTAGAGAGAAGTGGACAGTTCTGTGGTTCAAAAATTTTTTTTTTACAATTATGTTCTTTCTGTTCTCAACCTTTTTTCCTCTCCCCCTGGCCTGTCTGAATCTCTTGTTCTGTGTGAATGTCTCAACTACTGGTTAACTTAGAGTTTAGAATATCTACGTGTCTTTCCCCCAGAGAAACTGCAAATTCTTATTTGAATTACTATTTCTTTGTTTACTATTTATCTCATCTAAAAAAAATAAAATAAGAAAGAGCATGTTGCCAAAAGAATTCTAAGAAGCTCAAAGAGCTGATATAGGGTATACACCAACTCTTGTTGCAGAAGAGGGAGTTAAAACCAATAACAACAACAAAAAACCACAACGAAATCTCCTTGGGAAAAAAAATAATTAAAAATTTTACATTTTCCGTATTCAGTCGCAGACCACAAATATCCTGAAGTTTGTTTAGAAATTAAGTATGCTGGATTTGCATCTTTGAAGCAACCACTACACAACTACCATAGGCTGTCATATGCAGAGGGGAACTACAATAAACATGGTAATTTATCATGCTCTGTCTTCAAGCTACAGGTTTATTATGCTTCCTTAAGTAACTGCAAAATGAACCAAGGCAATGAGTTTGCTTGCACTAGTAAATTCTCTGCGGGCTTGAAGAAAAGAGCCTGAGAGGCACAGGGGTCAAGAACTGCAACAGTACAGCTGCAGCTATGTAATCAATGTGCTTAAAGGAGTTTTGAACTTTATGTAATTGTCCATCAATAAGGTGACAATTTCACTGGCATTTTTTTGTGTCTAAGTAGTGCAAATTTGCATCTTGCATAAAGATCACCTCAAAATAATTTCATTGAGTATTTGGTACCACACTGCTCTGTGCTTTTTATTTCCTATCAGAGTCCTGCACAGGGCTGCAAAAACCAGGATACGATTTATACATTTGCCATCTGTGCAGGGTATGACTATCATAAAAAATGTATAAGCACCTTCTGGGCTGAGATTTCTTGGTGATTATTACCTAAGAGATACGTATTTAAATGCACACTTAAATCTACATGGGTTTATTCCAAAACTGCAGGAAGTCAGTTACAGAGTAACTGTGTATTTTGCCAAGCCCTTACATTTACCTAAACTTTTGCCCAGTGCAGTGATTTTGAGACTCTGCTCCCAGACAGCTCATTCTGCTCACTCACCAGTAATTATAAGGGCAAAGTGTTTAAAAAAAAAATCAGAGAACAAAACAGAAAAAAAGCTCTCCACAAATACAAAACCTCAAAATTTCCACCAGCCATCACCACCAGAAAACCCCCATGACAACCTACATCCTAAGAATAAACTAGAGAATATAAGCATTGATTACATTAATATTGAGCATATTGCACTTCAAGGAGGAAGGGAAAACAAGTCACTAAGCTAAGTGGCTGGCCTTCTTCTGTCTACTGATTATTCTAATGTGAAGATAACCACAGCATAAATAACTAAATAAGGATACTACAGTCCTGAGTATTTCAATACATTACAGGCTCAAGATGGGCATTTTTTCCAGAGTGAATGTGAAGGGATGGGGTGATGCAGTGCACCTTGCACAGCCTTCCCAAACCCGATGCTACACCAGAGTATTTATTGTCCAGCCAGAATGATGCTGTATGAATGGTGGGACTGTTCCAGTATCAGAAAGTGGAGTGTCTTCTTTAATTAACAGATAACTTTTATTTGATAACATGCCAAAAAAATAATAACTTTGCTACAGTTAAATGTAAAACTCTGTCAAAGGGAGGCATCTATCTGTTTCCACAAGTCCCATGGTGATTAGTTTGGCCCTAATTAACAGTAGCTTTCTAAAGTGAGAGATAATTGCTGGCACACATAATGCAGATTTCAATAGCTAAAATGAGCAATAACGAATATTCACTTTGAAGCTTGCCTGACAGAGTGCTTAGACTACAAAAAGTTAAAGAAGTACCTTGAATATAGCTGATAAATGAGATTCCTTTACTGTCCTCCACTTTCCATCAGTATTTAAGAGCTAACATTTTTAATGTGTCAGGTCTGGAGCTTTGTCTCTTAAAGTCAGAGATTTATGGCAAGTGAGAAATGTCCACATTAAAAAGGTAAAAGGAGATTCAGATTATATCCTTTTCTGACCATTATAATTAATAGCTGGATCTTCAGTTGTAACTAATTGAACGGAGGTCAGTGGTTACCATGGTAATGTCCTAGCCAAGCAATTTTGCCCATTTTCCAGTCTACTGCCCCTCTGCATAACTGCAAGTTGTAAAATGTTTTAATTGCAAGGTTTGCAAATGATGCAACATCTGGGCTACAGATTTACATATAAAGGAAGAAGATTAATAGGATTATTAACATATCTGTGCAAACCCTTGAAGTACTGAATATAATTACTGCACACCAGCATTTTCACTGATCATCTTTGTGATGTGTTGAAAATCCACAGAATTCAAGAAGAAAATTGCAGATGTGTATTTTCTTCCTCTATGCCACTAATAATTAGAAGAAGTGTCATTCTAGAGCTGCCTTGGAATAACAGAGAAATAGCTTTAGTCACTTCACAAAACAAGCAATATAATTTTTTTATTTGTACTATTGTTTGAGTTGATTAGGTTAGAACAGAAGTCATTATAGTGAACTCTTAATAATCTCAGCTATTTTGACCTCATTATTCCAAACCCAGAAACCAATAAAGAGCAAGCAGCCAGCCCTCCACTCTGTGTATACATAAACATATTTTTTAAAATAGCATTTGCCTCTCTCTAATCAAAATAATATTATTTCCTGAAGAAGTCACCAACAAATACAAATGGGATTCTATCATCATTCCAGAATCATGCAGCACCTGCATGAAAATTTATATACACACTTTAAAATACTAACTATGAAATCAATGTGTTTATATCCTGATGGACTGAAGAAAGTAAAGGCTTGTCTTCCAGTATGGCAAAAGAGCCAAGAGCTCCTTTGTCACGAAAGATAAAGATTCTGTTCTGTTCTCTCCAAAAAGCAGTCCAAAACTGGTTCTCCTTCCCTCAGAATGCAACAGAGTGGTCATGAAAATGGTACAGATTGCTACCAAAACCATCTTAAAGGTAGAGGCTATTAGATATCTCCCCATCTAACTTTCCCCGTATCACTTTGACTGTGGAAGGACTCTGGGCAAAATTTTCAACAGAAACCACATGATATGACTTAGGAATCCAATTTCCAGTATTGAGAATGGATTAGATAATGAAGTAATTCTGAGTTAGATTCCTGAACACCTTTAGTAGGTTTTTTATGATTCAATAGTCAGTTTTTAAAAGCATAAAATTCAGCGCTGAGTTCTTCAACAGCTTCTATTTCTGTGTACTATGAACTCAAACCTATTTAAGGTACAGCTTGAGAATGTCTATTGATACTAAAACTACAAGTAATATTTCTACCAAACGTAAATATTAGAGCTTTTAAAATACTTTCCACCTATATGACTTTGCTTTAATGCCTTCCAATACCACCTCATCAAAGTGCAAGAGCTAGTCATTTATAGTGAAGCAAATTTAGAATCACTTTGGAAGTCTAAAGTGGTCTGCTGTTGGTTATCATCAGAAATCAAAATCATTATGGGATCAAATAAATTTATAAGCAAAAGGTTTGCAAAATTTAACTTCAAATACAAGAAACGGAGAACAACTTGAGAAATACCACAAAAATCTATAGTAATTAGAATGCAGTCCTACACCCCTGTGTTTGAAGTTTCTAATGCTTGTTGAGACATCTGGAAATCATGCTTGTGGTATCTGAAGCTTGGAATCTAATAACTGAAGCACAAAAGTATAAATGAACTCTAGAAGTGTGGCTCAAATGCCTTTATGAAATAGTGCTTATAGACAAAACTTTATCTTCTGACCAAAACAGAAGTTTGCCTGCTATCTTTATTTGAATTCAGTGCAGGTTCTTTTACCAGTGTCAGTTAAATGAAAGAGCTACTATAGGCATATGTGTGGGGGGGTAAGTGTGTGCAGAAATTATGTATGCATGATATTGATGGCATTTAAATGGTATTTAAGTACTCAAGCTTTTGGGTTTTTCACATTACTTTTGAAACTCTTTTAAAATTACAAATCATAAATGAATCCTCATCTTATGCACCCAAGTTTTTCTGGATAAGATTATGTTCTCCTGATTTTGTTTATTACAGTAATAATTACAAAAAAGAATTAATAATAAAATATCACTATTCTCCCACTGGCATTTCTAGCCTCATCAAAAGTGTAAATTTTTTGCATAATAGATTGACTCACACTTCCAGTGTGAAGCAACACTTGAAATTACCCATGCACATACTGATACATGTCCATATGTTTTCCCATCATCTCTGAAACAATAAGCCAAGGGCAAACAAGCTGTAGTCTAGTAAACCTTCTCGAGTAATTCTTACATGTGTATATTCCATCAAATGTTTTTTCCACATCATTTAATATTAGTAGATAATAACATGCAAATAATATCTCCAAAACCATCTCCAACCAGCGTTAGATAATATTTTAAATGCATTTATGAATTGTAGCAAAACATGCAACAAAGTTACTTATTTTGCTCCTTGTCCATTTAAACTTCGGATTCTTTCTGATGTCTTAAGAATTGATGGTTGTGTACCTCACAATATTTGGTATCAATTGAAAGTGACTGGATGAAAAATCCAACAGAAAAATAAAGATAAAAATATCTACCCCATCACCTACTACAGCAGCTTCTGTGAAGCAATAGGTACAGGCTGGCTTTACACTCTAGTGGGAATGAAAAATAATCTTTTCTATTTATGTGTAACTAACACCAAGCTTGCCAGGTATCTATTAGGTGTGGTGTGATCTTTAATGATTTAGCAGTAAACATATCAAAAAGTCAGTTCAAAGATCTATTTACTGAAGGAAAAGCTAGCAGTACAATGTCATGAAAAATCTACTCAAAACACATTGTATTTTTAAGTTGGGTATTTCAAGAGAATAGAAGCAAATCAAGATTAAAATTAAAGAGTAAGTAAAAAACTGAGAACATGGACCACACATCAGTAGCCTGTGTATTAACTGGGAAAAATCACTTACTCTTAAGAGGTCCCACAACAGATTATAAGGCTTCTTTAATCCTATTCCTCATGCTGGTTGTCTGGAAGAACATTTACTAATTACAGACCACAATTCAACAGCTTCCATGCCTGCAGCAGGACTGGCACTTCTCTCCACAGGGCTGTGGTACCCAGATGAGGGGCAGGTGACCCTTAAATATATTTTTTAATTCCTGAAACCTCTCCCATCCCGCCTTAGTTAAGTTTCTGGTTGTACAGTACCTCTTTTGATGACTTCATTCTGTAGGGCACTCATCCTAGAAAATTAAAATTTCACCTGTGTTGGTATATATAAAGCAGCACACCCATCATACTCTACACAATTTTATATTTCAGAGGAGAAAAGTTGCTACAGGTGATAGTAAGCCTTTTGTAAAAATGGGAGTCATTGCAAAATTAGAGAAAATATCTGGCAGTGTTTTGAGGGTGGCATAGACCAGGTCAGAAGTTAGAGGGACTTGACATGAGAAAGAGTCACATTTAGAAGACTAGAAGTGGAAATAGCTGGGGGAAAAAGAAATAAATTAAAGACTGTATAATGTAAGAATGATGATTCAGGACAATTTTTCTTCCGGCAGCTTGTCCATTCCTCTTCAGTTATCTACCATGGAAAGAGCAAGGTACCACCAAAGATACAGGCAAAAAGGTTCATATCTAGCAGCAGAAAAAAAAAACCCCAGCAAAATCCTCAAAATTGGTGACTGAAAAGAAGCAGGAATTGAATTCTATGAATTCTTTCTGAAAAATGTTAGCTCTTTATGTTAAAGACTGATTATATGTCATCTCATCTGAATAGTCATTAACTGGAAAACTGTCAGACTTGAAGACTAGATTCAAGATTTGGCAAAAGCTCACTGAGAATACGTTATGTAGGATAAAAGCATTTAATCATCATTAAAAAAAAGGCACAAAGGAAACTGGTATTTTGCCGAGGAAAACATATGAAGTGCAGATTTGAAGTATCAGAAAATTGAGGTTTTTTATATATTGTGCATCACAAGATTACAGTTATTTTTATTCTTACATTCTGAAACTGGTTTAGTTATAATAGTAATTTTTTTTTTAATAGAAGACAATAAAACACCCTCAACAAAATAAATTATAAACACCTGACTCTTACAACTAAGAGAAACCTTGTGAACTCTAACTCTGTCCACAAAATGCTGGCCCTTCCATGAGCTAAGCCATAGACATTCAAAATACCTACTGGAGGCAATAACTATTTTAGAAATGCATTTTGAAGTATCATTCAAGTAATGAAAAAAATCCTGGATTTTCAGAAAGAAAGAAAAAAAACCAAAAACTAAACCTAAAACCAACCAAGATTTACATAATCTAGTAATCACCCATATTTTAAGTCTGGGGACTAAAAATCATTATTTATGAAACTGGTAGATTTTTCACTAAACTAGTGAGAGAGACACTATATACAAGCCTGGTTTGTCATGTTTTCTGTTTTTGTCATGGTTGTTCTGTTTCCTATTATTTTACTTCAGCTAAGATGGCAGACCTACAAGGAAACAATAAAGCACGTGCTTTATCATTTTAGGTTTAGGCAAATGTGATCCCATTCTTCACTGGGTGTATCAGAACATCCATGCTTATACTTGCATGTATGTCAAGCAAAAGATCTTCTCTATATAACTAGTTTGTTAAGTCTAAAAAGGAAGTATTTGTGTGTGTTGCACCACCCAGCATTTAGCAAGCAATCTTCAGACTTGTCTATAAATTGTGTATACCATCAATGTAACAATGGCCTCATTGGGTCAGAGAATTATACTGTCTTCCACAGTAGATGATATGGATGATACAGAGGAAACTGTTACCCATAACTACAAAATGCTTTTGTGTACATAGTAGTCTAGATTTCTTTTAAAATCAAGGGAGGCATTTAAGTGGGGACAAATAAATTCCTCTTGTGTCTGGAAATGCCTACGTATCCCTGTTGAGTAGAAGTCAGCTTCAGCTACCTAGACCAGAAATAGACTTGTAAAAGTGGGTAAGAGGAATCTCACCCAAGACAGACATAGTCAACTTTACCACATAAGTTTCCTACTCCACAGTGTATATTAAAGTTTGGTCATGCTCCTTTCCCTAAAGGTAGAGAGCAAAATTAGTTTGTTTTAAATCCCTAGTGAGACTCCAGTTACAAGTAATTAAAGTTCACATTACAATCTCATAAATGATAATGAACTTTGAAGGCAGAAGAAAATTAAGCAATATTGAGAATGCAATAATCAGACTGCTTGTAAAATCTGTGACATAGAAAAGAAGAGGCCACACTGTGGTGTCAAGGGTTAAAAAAAATAAGAAACATCGCAACTAATTTGGGGGGAGAGGGAAAGAAGAAAGATGTATTTTTAATTCTTACATCATGCAACACTGAACAAAAATCACACAGGTATATGAACTGAACATAGTAAGTATACCTGTAAAGTGCAGTGCAGTATTCCCCCACAACAGATAATTTATTTTTACAAAGAATCCATGGTAGGAGTTAAAAAAAGAAAAAGTTGAAAAATTTCTATAGTGGGGCTTCTTTTTTTTCTGTTTTGGGTTTTGGTTTTGTTTTGTTTGTTTGTTTTGTTTTAGTGATTACTCAGAAGGACTATTGGAGAGTCAGCAATGTTGCCAGATGGGAGGTCACTAGGGTTATCTTTAGTTGAAGATAATTCTGCACTCAAGTGAAGTAATGCATTGTACTTTATATCTGCAAAGAACACAGTCTCAAAACATTCTCTTCAGCTAAAGCTCCTTTATTTCTTTTTTTGATTAGAACTCATTCTTGAAAAGAATGTTATTGCATTTCAATTGATGATATTAAACTTAATTTGAGATCAACTTCCTCTTTCTCAAACACAGTTTCTGGTTACTGCTACTTTAAAGGTTATCTACATACTTCTAGTATGTATTAAAACATCTTGATTTTCAGGATATTTTAACTACATTAAGAGATCTATTTGCACTGTTTTTTTTTTTTTCCTCTTCACCTTATGTTATTCACAGAACCACAGAATTGCCGCCGCTGGAAAAGACCTCTAAGATCACTAAGCCCAGGAAAAAAAAAATAAAAATGACCATGCCTACTAGAGCATGCCCTGAAGTGCCACATCTACACATTTTTTTAATACCTCCAGGGATGGTGACTCAACCACTTCCCTGGGCAGCCTGTTTCAGTGTCTGCTCTTTCAGTAAAGAAATTCTTCCTAATATCTAGTCCATACCTCCTCTGATGCAACTTCAGGCCTTTTCCTCTAGTCCTATCAATATTGACCTGGCAGAAGAGTACAAATGCACCTCCCTAAATACTTCTTTGGAGTAAGTGTGGGGAACAATGAGGTCTCCCCTCAGACTCCTTTTCTCCAGACCAAAAAATGTCAGTTCCCTCACACACTCCTCATAGGACTTGTTCTCTAGACCCTTCACCTTGTTGCTCTTCTCTGGACACACTCCAGCACCTCAATGTCCTTGCAGTAAGCATCCCAGAACTGAACACAGTATTCAAAGTGTGGCCCACCAGTGCTGAGTACTAATAGTCACTTCCCTAGTCCTGCTGGCCACATTATTTCTGATGCAGGCCAGGATGCTGTTGGTCTTCTTGGCCACCTGGGCACACTACTGGCTCATATTCATCTGAGTGTTGACCAATACCTCCAGGTCATATTCTGCCTGGCAGCTTTCCAGCCACCCTTCCTCCCCAAGCCTCTAGCATTGCTTGGGGTTGTTATGACCAAAGAGCAGGACCCAGCACTTGGCCATATTGAATCTCAAACAATTGGCCTCTACCCACTGATCTACCATGTCCAGATCCCCCTGCAGAGCCTTCCTATCTTTGAGCAGATCAACACTCCCACCCAACTTAGTGTCATCTGCAGACTTACTGGGGAAACACTCATTCCCATCACTTAGATCACTGATAAAGATATGGGACAGGACCAGCCCCAAAACTGGGTCCTGAGAGTCACCAGCTGCCAAGTGGATTTGACTCCATTCACACAAGTCATTGGGCTTGGCCATGCAGCCAGTTTTTTACCCAGCAATGAGCTCACCTGTCTATGCCATGAGCTTCCAATTCAAATACTGTACTGTGAGATAATATTTTTCCCAAGTTCTTTTCCTCCTTCCTGCTTACAGGCTGAGAATTTAGTCACACCCATACTTCAGTAAATATTTCTTTCCAAAATAAGACTCAGATTTTACTCTATTACAGTTGTGCAGACCTGCTCATTTCATACCTGGAGAAAACTGGTGGAATGTTTCCATGGCAAAAACCTCCATTAGCTATTACAATTAAAGTTTACTGAGCAGGCTTAGGACCACCAAGAAGTATTAGCTTCCAAACTGAAAGTAAGTGAACTTAAAAGTCTCACAGCTTTGCATTTATTTAGTAACCTTAGAAAACAGACACTGCAACTTCTATGGTAAGGCTGAAGAACATCTACTATTGACCTTAATGGAAAAGAACAGGAGAAATGTGTTGTTATCAAAAGTGAACTTTGTCATATGTAGGTTTTAATATTTAATGAATCTGTATGGCTGCAATCCATTATGTGACAATTTAATTATATGACAAAAAAGTTTGATAAATAATATTATGGTAGGACATCTAATTCATTATTTAACAAAAAAATCAATACTATCATAAATCATATTTCTACACACACACACATATTCACACACACACAAGCTTTTTCAAGTAGGCAAAAATCCAGACTCCATAGGCCATTTATTTTCTGGTCAGGACAAGTTAAAACTGAAGTTTAATCAGGCCTAGATGGGAATAAATTTCATTTATTTTTTTAAATCAGCAGATCAAAAATGGCTGCTGCTAGATATTTTTCCTCTGATAGCTTGTTGAAAATATTCTCTACAGCTTGAAGGACTATCTTTTGTATTTAACAGACAAAGATAAAATGCCAACTTTCACTATCCCTAATCACATGGAGCTGCTGTTAGAGCCAACATGATCACTGAGGTGACCAGCCAGGCAAGAAAATAAGTGTTTTCAGGATTTGTGCTCAAGCCTAGGCACTTTACAATCAATAACAGGAAGGAAGAAACATGGTAATGATATACAGTAAAAGACTGCCTTTTTTTACCTTTACAAACCATTAGGGTAAAAGAAGTGTCAGGGGACTCAGCCCTGTGGCATACCAAAATTTTGAGAAAAAAAAGAGAATGAGGAAGTGAACAAGGCAGATCAAAAGTGGGACACCAGGAACATGGTAACAGAGAAGTAGATGAACCACAGAGTGAGGTGAAATTCTAAGACCTGCATTGAGAAATGAGGAGTATGTGCAAATGAGTGAATGGAACACGTGAAAGAAAATTGGTGATGAAGGATGTGAGGAAAGACTGGCAATTAACAGTTTCCCAGAATCACTTCCTGTGGGTCATCCAATTAATTTATTAATATTGTGTAGAAAAGTGCCACTTCCCCAACCACTCAAACTCTCCCCAGGCTTCCATATATCTGGTGTTGGTATCTACTGGTTTGTCATACTGTTTTTGACATTTTGCAACTCCAGGCCATGTGGCATAACTCAAGGCCACAGAATTATTATGTTTTGCAAAAAAGTCCTAATTCCATTCAGCAAAATAAGAGGTTTAATACTGATGCACAATTTTTCTAGGTAGCCCTACTTGCAGGCCATCTGTAAACTTGGATACAGACAATTTACATTCTGGTATTTTCAGAAAATTTGTTCCTCAAACAAATGTTTTAAAAAATGACCACTTTCTTACAGCTCTCTGCTCTACTATTTATGTTAATTGTATTTATCAAACACTTTAAGGCTGCCTAATGTACTGAAATTTTTATGTCATTCTGACAGCTTTTTTGCTTTAATGGCTGTTTGTCACAGTGGTTTGTTGCCCTTTTTTTTTTTTTTTTTTTCTTTTTTTTCTTTCAAATGTACTTGTTATGTAGGACTTGGTCTCAGGAGTTCATCCTCCCTTTGCAAACTCAAGCAATTACCTTTTCATTATTTAGCATCTTTTGTTTGGCTGTCTGGGACTGCAGAATGCTGTTTGGAGTTAAGCATTATTTTAATGGGAGTTTGAGGAATTTGAGTGGGCCCAAGTGAAAACAAATTGAATGACAAAGCTCTCCTGTCCTGGGGTTTTCTGAAGAGGCTATTCATGCTAGAAATTATATATCTATAAATACATATATATGTATCTATACATACATATATTATATATATGCATCTATGCATACATATTCATATGCATCAATACATACATCCATCAAAACAAGCCACGTTCTGAATACCAGGAGAGAAAAATACAGCATTCATTATTCCTTCTTGCACAAATTTCAGATCTGGCATTTACTGGCAATACTCTTCTGAAAATTATAATTAAGTTTTTTCCTCCCAATTCTGAATTATCCATAAAGATATCAGCACCTTGAATTATTAAGTTCCTTCTCCAGGACAGCATATCTGGAGTGCTACCTTAGTACTGTGAGGACTTTGAAGTATTGCAGCTGGGGTTACTGCTGCCTTGATAAGGATATTAATTTGGCAGAAGTTTACTGCAGGCCTAATTGGTTGAACTACACATAGAAATGCTACTCAGCAATGCCTGCTTCTTGTCAGGATCACTGCTTTATCCTATTTTATCCATACTTCCTGTGCTAGGAACTACAAAGGAAGTGTAAAATACCATGGAACGGAGTAATTGCCCTCAGGCTTGTGGTGCTTTTGCTTTTTTTTGCTGTTGTTACAGTATTTAAAAGGTGAAATGAAAAAAAGTTGATAAATATAATTTTCGTTTTTTTAGTTGATTGCATATACTTAGGATGATGATTTTTTGTTTGTTTGTTTAATTAACACCTTTTTATTTGGGAATACCAACACTTCAGGCTCATATAATTTTATTTTCTGAATATTCAAAAAATATTTTCAGAATATTTAGGCCTAACATTTTTGATTAACCTTTTTACCTAAGTTTAACTGGCTAATACTTCTTTCCATTTTTTTTTATTCCTTTTTACAGCTTATAATGTTTTAAATAACCAAATAAAGGAGCTTATTGCAGTGATATGTCTACTTTACTAAGCGTACTTTTTACTTTTCATAACCACTGTTTTTCTTTTGTTTGTGAGCAGTTTGCTTTGATTATTTCTTCTTTTATTCATTACCTAATCTTGATCAGCTAAATTGCATGGTTCCTAGTATCTGGATGCATCTCTATAATTTAATTAGAAAAACAAATATAATCCACAGGCAAAGGCAGTATGAGAGTCTGCCATTAAAACTGTAGCTGATATCCACAACTGGAAAGTTCTAATTTCTTTTTCATTAAACTAGAAGATGTAGGAAAACTACTTTTACTTGAAATCAAATTGTTCTATATGCATGATATGCCAAGATGAGTATAATTTTGCTGCTTCTCCAACCTCAAAAATGATGTAAGATGTTGTGTACATTATCAAGAAGTAAAAGTACACTGAGGTCTAAAACCTAAAAATCTAAAGTTTGTATTTGCTGTATTCCTGTGGCTTTGGAATAGATTATTGAGAACCATATTGTATGAAGTCACACATCACATTTCTAACATCCCTACACATGTATTATATGATGTATATAACTGGATACGCTTCAATAACGTATTTCACACTAGTAGAAGACATTTCCTTTTGCACCTTATCTTGCTCAAAGTAATTATCAACAAGCAGCCTAAGACTCTCCTGCATATGTACTATGATATTAATAATTAAATTAATTAGCACCTGGAGAACTAATGATGAATTCCCACCCTAGAACAGTGACACAGCTGCACTGCATTCTTTAAGAGGGACAGCAGTAGCTTTCCTGCCATCTAAGTGTTAGTGGTTGATGAAGTAAAAGGAAGGATAATGATTGTCATCAGACTGCTTAAGTGGATAGTTACTGGCATTACTGAAGACAAACTTTTTTGTTAGGCTAAGAGTGAAAGGATTTTAAATCATACAGCTCATGGAAGGAAAAGGAAAGTCCAGTAGGCATGTTTTTCCATGCACCTCCAGTACAAGTCACATAAGTTATGTTATCAGAGAGAATATAATGATAAGTGACTCTGGAAGCACAGATTTTGTAAGAAAAAGAACAAAAAGAAAAAGGGTGAAATATTAAATAGGTTGTCAGATCTTACAGGAACTGAAAAGGAAAATTCAAATTCTGCAGCCTCTTTCCCAGGAAAGAAATTGATCTGACCATATAGGTTTCACCAGTCAATCAATATTCTCAACACTAAAAATATTTACTGAATTGAGCACACTGAGCTAGTAGAGCTTTGTACTTATTTACTTCTAGAGGTGAATTGAGACTGTCACAAGATTCGATTCCACTAACACACGTAAAGACCCAAGGCACAAAGGCTTAAACATAAATCCTATAATTCTATGAAAATCGCAGGGTGTGATTTCACCAGGGTGGGCCCACAGCTTCATTACATGAAGGCTCACTCAAACCTGAGTAGTATACAACCTGTCCTAACAGTATACATGATCTGTGAAGAAAATGGTTACTTGAAGAACATCTAGAACAAAGATGTCAACTATATGTGTGTCTGTAGGGTGTCCCTTAAAATATTCTCTTTCTAAAGAGATGTAATTCTCTGAAAGAGAAAATCAGGGTTTACAATGTGGAACAATCTGCCCTATCAGTACAGGCTGGGGGATAAGGTGTTAGGAAGCAGCCCTGCAGAAAAGGACTTGGGGGTGCTGGTGGATGAGAAGCTGGACATGAGCCAACAGTGCATGCTTGCAGCCCAGAAGGCCAACTGCATCCTGGGCTGCATCAAAAGAGTGAACAGCAAATCAAGAAAGATGATTCTGCCACTTTAGTCTGGTAAGACCTCATCTGGAGTACTGCATCCAGCTCTGGAGCTCTCTGTACAGGAATGTCATGGACCTGATGGATTGGGTCCAGATGATGGCCACAAAATGGAACACCTCCTTATGAAGACAGGTTGAGGGAGCTGGCTGGGGCTGTTCAGCCTTGGAGAAGAGAGAGCCACCTTCCAGTGGGGCTGGGAGAAGGGGACCTACAGGAAAGCTGGAGATGGACAGTTTGCAAGGGCCTGTAGTGATAGGATGAGGAGCAATGGCTTTAAATTAGGAAAGAGAAGATTTAGATTGGATTTTTGGAAAAAGTTGTTTACCATGAGGGTAGTAGAAAAATGGAACAGGTTGCCCAGGGAGAGCACTCATCCCTGGAGATATTCAAGGTGAGGCTTGATGAGGCTCTAAGCAAACTGATCTAGGTGAGGGTGTCCCTGCTTACTGTGTGGGGGTTTGACTAGATGACCTTTAGAGGTTCCTTCCTATCCAAATCATACTATGATTCTATAACATGTCCTTCTCCACCTACGATACCATAGGCTACAGTAACATGCAAAAAAAATTTTTTAACCCCTATCTCTGGGTGTTGCCTTTCTAGATGTCTTAATCCCATTACCATATTTTTGACTAATTTCTATAAAAATTGAAGTTTTCTTTTTTAAAAGAAATCTGTCTGAATTTTGCATTCTTTTTGCTTCTTACTTGTAACATTTGAAAACCTTTCTCTTACTAGTTAAATAATACTTGTCATAAACCCTGGCTGCCTTCTCGCACACAGAGTAATAATGAAGGACTTTAACATAAAGCAGATGATCATCTGGAGATCAAATATTCCATTTACTCTGTCACATCTATACCCTGTTAAGGAATTACTTTTGTGGAAAATATTCAGTTTGCATGCTTAGTATATGAATATTCATATATATTCTGAATGGACAATCTCACAATATCAGTGCATTTCATTATTTCCTGAGATAAATACCTATTATGCTTAATTTGTCTAAGAGGCATATTTGGAGAAGTCAGTTTCTTTCTATCAGCTTTTGAAAACAATCTGTTATAATAAATACACTGCAAATTTAGTATGCAATTTTTTTTTTTTACTCAGTTTTGTGTCTCTGAGTTGGGATGTACTAGCCTTCACAGAAAAACAACCAACCAACCAACCAAAAAAACAAAAAAAAACCCTCAAACTAAAATATACTTCAAAGACAAGTACTGGAAAGATGGAGATGGTGTCTTCATCTTCAGATGCTTTGGCAATGAGGAACATACTAGTACCAACACAATAATCATAGAACCATAGAATTCCTCAGTCTAGAAAAGGCCTTCAATATCATCAAGTCCAGCATTGTCCTAACTTTGTTACCCTATTATTACCCTATTTATTACCCAGCACTAAACCAGGTTCACAAGTATCACATCAAGACAATTTTTCTAGACATTCAGGAATGGAGACTCAATCACCTCCCTGGGGAGCCTCTTCCAGTGCTTAATAACCCTTTCTGTAAAGAAGTTTCTCCTGATATCCAACCTAAATCTCCCCTGATGCAATGTGAAGTCATTTCCCCTTGTGCAGTCACCTGTCACCCATGAGAAGAGACTGAATCACAGAATCACAGATTGTTTTAAGTTGGAAGAGACCTCCAAGATCATCCAGTCCAACCTTTGACCAACACCATAAGTGAACTACTAAACCATGTCCCTAAGGACCAGGTCCAAATGCCTTTTAAATATCTTGAGGGATGGTGACTCCACCGCTGTCTTGAGCAGGACATTCCAGTGCCTGACAGCCTCCTCAGTGAAAAAATATTTCCTAACATCAAGTCTAAACCTCCCCTGGAACAGCTTCCATCCAATTCCTCTGGTCATGACCAGCCAGCTCTCACTACAACCTCCTTTCAGGTATGTGTAAAGAGTGATAAGGTCATCCAGCCAGTGTTTAACCCAGCAGAGTACGTGCCCATCCAAGCCATGGGCAGACAACTTTTCCATGAGGATGTTATAGGGGCAAATGTCAAAGGCTTTATTGAAGTCCAGGCAGATACATCAACAGCCTTCCCCTCATCCACTAAGTAGGTCACTTTGTCATAGAACGAGATCAGGTTTGTTAAGCAGGATCTGCCTTCCATCATTCCAAAATAAAAGCAACAGATACATATTTACACTGTTCAAAGGCAGTAACTCAAAACTATAGCTCACGTTTGATACCTCATTTAAAATTGATCCTCAGCAATTCCATACTATAGACATACTAATAAAATGATATTGGACTTGTTTCTCTTTCTTTTTTAAGGACTGGGAATATAAATCTACTTTCCAACAGTTAACACTTTATTATCTCATTTGCCACTTGTCCCTCAGTGCTTTGCTCTTCGTTCTCAAAGTTTCTTTGCCATAAGGAATAACTGAGAAATAGCATATGGAAGTAAACATTATTTGTGTCACAAAAATTTAGTAGCAATGAAATAAAATACAAAACTAATTAAAATTTTGCTTATGATAAGACATTTTATTAAGTTAATTTATTTTAGACCATTATGGCCGAATTAGAAATGATGAAAGCAATAGTGTTTCAATTAACTTCACGGAGATTACAAAGGACGCTTGATACTTAATTTGGGATTTTAGTCTTCTATGTGCAGTTGACAAGCTGACCAATATGAAGGTCCTTCATGAAAATTACTGTATGTATTAAACTTTTAAATTATTCATATGAAAAAATGAAATGATCAACAAAACCGATGGATAATTAATGAAACTGTCATCTTGACAAGACTAATAATAACCTTCTCCTTGATCAGTGATTCCTCTGCTATAATAAAATAAGCAATTTTACTGTATGTTTACAAGATAGTGGAATAGAAATATTAAAACTTAAAAGCAGTTGGCTGAGTGTTGTCAGAGGCTCAGTGCTTTTACCTGATTTCACATAATTGGTTACTACGCCAATAGGTAGCCACTGCGGATGAGAATTTACCAAACAAAAAACTGTCACAGTGCAATGTGCATGGAAAATATTTTTTTTTCCTGATAATATTTTTAAGAAAAATTCTGAGAAGAAGTAGCAACAGCAGTAATAACATACTTATACCTAATAAACTACTGAAATGATCCGTGGGTTTCTTATTGTTTAATTAAAGTTTCTGTTGGTTTAATCACACAGCATCACAGTTATAATGCTGTACAGGATAGATGAAGACAAAGAGCATCAGCATAAGCCTATGGGAAGTCAAATGCTGCAATATAGCCCCCTCAGACCTCATCTATATCCATCTATCTGAGGCTCCCATGCCCCCCACCTCCACTTACGTTGTCAATATCTTAAAGTTCCTCCAAATCTTTTGCAAAATATGCCATGAAAAGGAGTTTGCACCTGTAGGAGAAGTCTTAACAGACAGGGCAGTTGAGACTTTTTACAGAAACTCCATCTTATCAGCACCTAGAATGTGCAGAATCAGATGAAAACCAGCAAAATATTGTTGGATCTCTTTCCAGATGCAAGTACAGCTGTCAAAAATACTTCAGTTTTGTTTTCTGTCTTAGTGTAAGAACTGTCAGTTGAATGAGAGAAGATGATTTATCTGTAAATTAAATGCATTGATTTTAAAAGTTATTTAAAAAAAAACAGAGGCCTTCACAGTGACAAAGCAGATCAACAGAAGACAGAAATTTCTGGAAAATTAGCTAAAAAATCCTCAATGGGATTTGATTGGCTAACCAAGATGTTTTTGTTCATCTTGCAGAAGTCTGGCATCTATGTTTCCTCAGAGTTCCTGGAATAAACATCTATTGAAGATCCAATCTACTCTCAAAGATGTACAGCATCCTATTATTCGGACTTCGCCTTTTCTAATGTTTTTTTTTCTTACTCACATTCATAGACCACTATCATAGTATCATTTGTGGTTCTGCTTTTCTAATAGCCTATACAGCATGCATAGCTGGATAATTTTAACACGACAGTAACAACTGTCTCTCTGAAAAAATTGAGCTGCCACCTCATTTTGCCTAGACACTGAAACAGTAGACCTCAAAACTGTTTACTACATCACTCCAACTTGTAAATTTTAAGTAGGATTAGGCAATACTAGTGGGATATGTGGACTATCCTGTACTGCTCTGCTTCCCCATTTCTTAGCAAACATTCCTTTGTTCACACTCAGACACTAGGAGTTTCCCATAGTTATGGGGAGCAGTATATATTTCTTAACTGTGTACTTTTTTGCTGTTTCTCAACCCTGCCAGTGTATCTGCCTGCCCTTCCATGGCTCCAGATCAGCTGCCTGAGGCTGATGGGTCACCTCATCCCCACTGGAGCAGAAGGCAGGTTGAACCCTTTCCCAAGAAAAAGTGATCACACTGTTACTGGAAGGAAACCTGTCCCTGAAGAGCTGCACTCTGGGGCTGGCAGTAGTCGACCAGGCTCAGCAAACCCTTCTGCTCCTGTGTGCTGGTGCAGCAGAGGCTAGCAGTAGCACTTTCCTTTCTTAAGAGGTTGGTATGGTGGAAATCAGCCACTAGCTGCCTCCTTCCCTTTCTGGTTTCACTGGTTCTTAATTGCACTGTATCTCTTGGTGTTTGCCACTTGGCAGTTCTGAGCTTGGGGGGCAAAGCAATGTCCACTTCAGGTGCAGGGGGCTGATTCATGCTTGCCATAACCCAGGTGTCATCCTTTTTATTTCAGTGGAATCATGACACAAAGGACTGAAGCAATGCAGTGGTAAGATCAAGCTTTGTGTCTTTAAGCAATAAAGGAAAACAAATAAGAAATGGTTCCAATAAACTTTTAGGTGACTGTGGGCACATTTTTTCGCACAAAATCTGAAAAACATAAACCTTCTGGGCATTAGTATTTCCATTTTGGTAATGGAGTCATCTGTTGTTATAGACAGGAGGGTTCAGAGAGGAAAACCAACATGTTCCAAACATCAACCAAGACAAAAACCTAAAACTTGGCAATCTTTTGTTTAAAGATATCTTGTTAAAAATACGACTTTATGTCTTCTCACTGATGAAAGTCATGCCAAGATTTTAACTCCTTACACTAAATCACCTAAGATGAAGTCAGACATGCAGTACTATACTACTATCACTACAGGCACCCCAGACGCTCTCGGTGCTGTCCCAGGAACATCTGCTACTTTCTTCTGGGTAAAAATATGTTGTTTGTAACTTTTTTTCTGTCTACCCAGAGGCAGTGATGGTTTTCCACTCCTTTTTAACTCTTACAAAGCAAGCTTCACAGCCTTCCTAGTTCACACTGGTAGCTGCACCATAGTGAGGAGCTGCAGAACTAAGTTGATTGAAGCAATGTTTACTGGTCCTGTGTGCAGCAGAATACTAGGCAGACTTTTTCAAGAATCAAACAGAAAATTCATAGCTTGTAACAACAAGTAAATTCCCAAACCCCTCTGGGTGCTCTTGGAGGCTGAAGGAAAACCAGCTTCTGAGATCAAGAGCAGTTCTAACACAGATTAATTTAGCTTCCTGCCTGGGAAGCTGCCATGTAAAGATTAACAGCTATGATTCCACAAGACTGAAAAGAAGTAACAGAGTGAAATTTTGTCACTCCTGTATGGAGAGGATGCTGTTCCTTAAGCTTATTGGCTCAGTTTCTATTCTTACTGCTGCATCTGAGTTTTGGGCTGTTTGTTATATGCATTCATGACACTTACTGCTATGAAACTAAAATATGCCAATGTACATTGTAATGTATTTAGGGGTTGGTAAAACAATCTTAGCAATTTCATTATGTCAGTCTTTGTCATATCAGGACACCTTAGCTGCAACTGAGAAACAACTAAAGCACCTTTTGCTTGGGAATTTTTCTAAGTTTATTTGTGAAAACATATTCTAAGCGTTTTTGTTAAATGTGATAACTTGGCAATGGGTTGACTAATCTGGTTCCATATCGTTTGGATCCCAGATTTGAAAACATCTTACACTCTGCTCTTACAAAAAGCTAAAGGCACTGTTATTTTCAAGTGAGAAGGAATGATATGTTGGGAGACAGACGGCAGAGAATGCAGAGCAGCTGATTTTTTTTGGAGGAAGACTGCAGGGTTTAGAGTGTTCAGTTTGTGATTTTTGTTTTCTTTTCTTTTTTTTTCTCTACAAAGCACAGAGGGCTAACAAAACCTGCCAATTCAAGTTTTCTTTATTTCTTGTACTAAATAATGGTTTCCTGATTGCCATGAGACAGCATGCTAAAGTGTGAAAATACTCTAGCAGCTGTGGTGGCAACACATGTCATTTCTGTGCATACACTGAGATTTTTCTCATGAGACTCTCAAACATATGCAATGAAGCATTCAATACACACAGTTAATATCTAACAGTAATTCCTGCATGTGTTTGTGTACTATACTGGCAATGCCTGGAATGACTGCCAGCTTTTACAAATAAAAGATAGGTATGACAACTTCTTGCTGAAATTGCTATATTCCAATCGAAAGAGAGGGACTGATTGTGTTTTATGGTAATGGTTTGGCATTCCTTACAGAGGAAGTAATTAATAGAGCCAGGCAGGAGAAGGACTGTCTCATGGGACACACAATCCTTTTGTAACTTGATTCAATTTATTTATTTATTTATTTTTAGCTGTAATTCTTCAGCAAATTCCCTACCCTCTCTTGTGTTATTATCAACTAAAAGTAAGATGAGACAAAAGAACGAAGCAAAATGACAATGCCATTGTCAGTGTGAATGTAAACTTTATGTCAAAAATGCGTCTTCCTGCATGCTAAGTCAATTCTTAATGGAAAAGGGCAGCTGATCCTAGACATTATTCAGCAAGCCTCATTTGTATGTTCTTTCACTGGAACACATGCTAGTGAGATGGATGATTAAAATCTTACAAAGCACAGTACCCTTCCTAGACTCAAATTCTGCTTTTGTTCTTCAGCTTTCAGAGCATCTTAGAACACAACCCAAAACAGTTGTAGCAGAAAAAAGGTGAAAGAGTGGATGGGGGTTAGCCATATGAGGCACAGCTCAATGAGGGGCACACCTAAACTCTTGGGTACTAACCCTATCATTAAACTCAGGATTTGATAGTAGCTTTAAAAGCTTTTTCTTTTTTTGGTTTTTGTTTGGAGTTTTTGGGGTTTTTTAAAATCTAATGGTAACCTCTTCTTTCTGTGATAAAAAAAATCATATCCAGCATTTAAGATGAAAAATAATTCAAATCTCTACCCCTTACATTTATTTTTGTGTTCTTACTCAGAGATTTTACAACCACATTCTCATGCCTGTGACTTTCCTGGCCCCACTGCATCCAGAGTTACACCGAAGTCTGTACTCTTTGTAATTTCATCTGATTTTAAAACAAATACGGATTATCAATGGCTCAAACATATATGTCGCCATATTTTTCAGGTGATTTTGCAGCTAATATTAAATCTGTTTCATTGTCTTAAATAATTCAATTTGTCTTCCTTTGTATTTTGGTTGGTTCTGTTCTTTTCTTTTCAATCCCTAAAGTACTTCTCATGTACCAAAGAACATGTAAATGATAATTAAGAAAAATAATTTGTACAGAGGAAAAGGTCATCAAGATCATCCAGATCAATGGCATGCTGAATATGAGCCAGCAATGTGCCCAGGTGGCCAAGAAGGCCAACAGCATCCTGGCTTGTATCAGAAATAGTGTGGCCAGTGGGAGAAAGGAAAAGATGGTGCCCCTGTAGCTGGCATTGGTGAGGCTGCACCTTGAATACTGTGTTCAGTTTTGGGCCCCTCACTACAAGCAGGACATTGAGGTGGTGAAGTGTGTCCAGAGAAGAGCAACCAAGATGGTGAAGGGTCTGGAGAAAAAGTCCTGTGAGGAGTGTGTGAGAGAGCTAGGATTGTTTAGTCTGGAGAAAAGGAGGCTGAGGGGAGACCTTATTTCTCTCTACAACTGCCTGAGAGGAGGTTGTAGGGAGGTGGGTGGAAGGCTCTTCTCACTAGTAACAGGTGACAGAACAAGAGGAAATTGCACCAGAGTGTTTTATATTGGATATTAGGAAAATTTCATCACTGAAATGTTTGCAGGCACTGGAACAGGTTGCCCAGGGAAGTGGTTGAATAATCATCCTTCAGTGTGTAGATGTGGTGCTTTAGGGACATGGTTTAGCATTGGACCTGGTAGAGTTAGGTTAATGCTTGGATCTGGTGGTCTTAAAGGTCCTTTCCAACCAGAACAGTTCTGTGATTCCATGTTATGGGACTGAACTCCATTTTTCTGTTTTAAATTTTTAAAAATACACATGTAATACAATGTTGCATTGGCACTCATCCACTCACACCGCGAAGCATCCAGGCACGTTGATCACACTTCTAATACCTTCTATAGAAAAGGATATTTCACATGAATATTAAAAAAACAGATTTTGATATTAAATAAACAATGAAGGGCAGATGCTCTTTATTCAGCAAACAGTATTTAAGCATTTTCATAATGTGCTTTCATATTTGGCATTAATCTTGCAACTTAGTCCACACTACTTGTGTGGAATCTTGTGTGTCTGTTTTGAGAACCACAAAATCAGGAAGGTTCTGAGCAAAGCGACACATAAGGATGTTCATTGCTGGTTATTTCAGACTGTAAGACTTAGGTTTTCAATGTTAAAATCACAGTGAATACCATTATTATGGCCACACTCAATAAAAAATAAACTTCTTTTATTATCTATCATGTCTGCCAACCATCTGTGAGTTGATGGGGGCTATTGAAAAAAAAAAAAAAAGAGGGAAAACTGAGCAGTCTGTGAAAGCCCATTTTAAAAAGCCATAAAAGTAAGTAGATAAAATTTTAGTTCTGTCTGATTTTTGGAGCTTTGTTTCAGTAGAGCTACAATAATTTTCATATGCTGTTTATCCATTCCTTAGTACACACAAAACTTCTGTTATTCATCTGCCTTTCTATCTTTTAAAGCTGAAATAGTTTTAAAAACCCACAACAAAATCCAAATCAAAGACATGCTGCTCAAACAACTGAAAGTACAAATACTACTTTACCTTAAATCTGTTTATCTTTAAAAATTAATTGCTGTTTTTGACGTTTATGATAAGGTTGGATTTGCATAACAATACATGCTCTGTTAGAATAAATTTTCTGTTATAATATCTTTGCCCAGAAATACATTTTAGTGTTTTATCAAAATTCATAAATCAGTCATAGTTAGAAAAGGGTATTTACTGAAGACTGGATTTATACCCATGTGTTTTGAGGGGCTAGAGAGCTGAATAAAATAATATTCTTGGAAGAAAATAAGACATTTTAACATAAGATGTCAAGAGCAAACAACACAAAAAACCCTGATAGTGGTTATACAATCATTCTGTATATTTTATTGGCAGGTTAAATTTCTGAGGGATTTGTGAGGAACATAACTTGATGACAATCTGAGCCCTGACTATGAAAAATCAATTAATTTGATTTGATTTTAAGAAGGCATTTCCATATGGTACTATTGCAGAACACCTAGGAGGCCTGAAATGCACTGGAGCACAGCATTTCCCATGTAGCAAGCCAAGAATGTATCACACAGGCTGTAAAAAGGTATTTCATATGCAACTACATTTTTTCAGCTGGGAGAAAGAGGATCATTGATCTGATTCACAGCCTTCTCCTTGGAATGGCTCTATCCTTCATGAAAGGTTCTTCCCTGAGCCCGCACATCATCTAGAGGTCACACAAGCTTCCAAATCAGAGTCATAATTCTGTGTACACATTCATAAGTGCTAATTTTTCTTTCAGCAACCCTATTGAAATAGCTGATTGTTCATAGACACATTTTCCACTGGCATGACCCATGTAGGTTTTTGAAGGAACAAGATCAAGTTGTAAATAGTTAGCAGGAGGATACATTTCCTTTTTGGCAGGAGTTTAAGGTTAAGGATAAGCTGAGTCTACATAAAAAATAGAAGAGGGCTAATGAAGGTCAAGCTCTGAAATACCTAGCCTGAAATATATATAGGAATTTAAATAAGATGTCATTGACAGTCTTTGAGAGTCAATAAAGGATTAGCAACCAGATTCTGCAATTCACTGTCTCCAGCTCCTAGATATTCGTGCAATAAATCTTGCAAGTATTAAAATATATGTAAATGTGGCCTTATTTTCTTCATAGCTACTGCACCCTTGAAGTTCACATTTTCAAGTTCACTGTAATTATTAGAAGTAGATAGTTACTGGAAGAATAAATTTTCACTTTGCTACAAGCCCTTTGAGATTTTAGGAAAATACCAGGTTCTTCAAGACACGTGAGTGAACTGCTAGAACCTGGCTTGTAAAGGAAACCTGTAGAACAAAGCCTAGTTATTTCAGGTGGCCATATATGGAATATGTTAAAAAATAGGTTTAATCTCCATATAAAAACTAATTAACTTTTTGCCCTGTGACTCCCATATGGGACACTGTATTTCAGCATCTCTTGACTGCCAGTTTAAACACTTCTTTATTTGCAAATACTTTTATCTGCAGCCATTTTATTCCAAACAACTTCTCTAGTGATATTTTCCCTTAGCTCTTTTCCCATTTTGTCCCCCCTGCTGTGGCAGTTACAGGCATCAATAATAAGCCTCAGCTAAAAAAGCCTTTTTTTCTTTTTTTTCTAAGACCATACTCATATTTTTCCTCCCTATATTTTCTGTCTCTAGTCACTCTAAGCAACTTTACTCTGCATCCTTGCCTAGTCTGAGTTTTCTCCTTTTTTTGAAATTGTGTGAAGAGCACATTATGTTGTGTTCCAGTGAGAGACTACCAGTGCCCTGTACAATGGCAGAAATATCCCTCTACTAATATGATTCCTAGCCATTTCCTAGAATCACAGTTTAATACTAAGGTCTGTATCATATGGGTAGCACAGACATCCTAGTGTTGCTCAGAGGAAGCAGAGACTTCTCTTCCTCATCTATTTCCTTCTTATCACAGATCATACAGGTCTTTCCATGTAATACCTCTGTCAAGAGCAACTTTTGACAGTATATTCCTATTTTTAATACTGAAAATATTAGAATTCAAAATGCTGATCCTAATTCCTGAAGAAACCCACTAATGAATATATGATAGTTCTAATTTATTCATTAATATTTGCTTTTCATTTCGTTTCCAACCGCTTCTCAGTTGCTCTGCTAAATCCCTGTCTTTTCAAGCTTCCTTAATTACATTTTATCACATAATTTAGTGTATCCAAATAACGGATGCAAGCATGCAATAGAAATCTATTTATAAAATCATTATGTGCAATAACTCCACATAACTTTTATCATAATTTCCCCCTAGTGTTTTCTATTTCACATTTTTTAATCTATATTTATTCCAGAACTGTAACAGTGTGGAGATGTAACCAGCAGGCCTGTTTACTTTCATGTCTCTTGTATTGAGGTCTTGGTTCTTAGTGGCTCGTGCTTGCAGAAGTGAATTTCTTTCATTTTTCAAATTTGTCTCTTTGAAAATATTTATCCTTCCATTTAATTTAACCTGAATGAATTAACAATTGCTCAATTAGGCACTATCATGGAAACATTAATAGAAAACAAAATATTTAAAAAATAAAACCTATGGAACTGATTAATAATTTAGTGAAGAAATCTGTTGGCTGTCATTTGCAAGCATAACTGAGTTACCATTATTTTTAACAGCAGTAGTATACAATATATTTCAGGAAAGTAAAAAGTTCTGCTGATATATTGGAATTAAACAGTTCACAATTATTTTTTTAATTAATAACACTACCGATGATTCATGTCTATTCAGATCTGTCCTGTCAGAAACACAGCTTTCCTCCCACTATGCTTCCTTAGAGCAATCTCAATGTTAAAGAGACTTTTTTATTAGTCCTTCCCACTATTTCATGATCAGTAATAATCTAAATTTTTACTCCAACACATTTTTTGTATTACCTTCCTTAACAGCACATCATGAACCATTTCTTTATTTTCCCTAAACATATTACTACCACACAAAACAACTGAGGCAAATATGATGTTTCCTGGGCTTCAGAGACAAAACCTGTTCCTGATCCACTTATAAACACAACTCAGCTAGATGACAATCCTTGGCTTTTTTTACTAAGGAAAAAAAAGTCACCCCCAGGAAGCTGAATTAATGAAGTCCCATTATTTAAGGATTTTTGTCTTTTATTTTGCCCCTCTTCACTTACTGCCTACCTCCTAAGGACCAGAAACCAACTAAAAAAGTAGTGAACCAAGAAAGGCAGAAATAAATTAGCAAGACTTATCCACATACCCACTGCTTTTGAAGTTCTATCAGTATATGGACATAACAGTTCTCCAACACAAAATTGACCTCATCCTTCTGATCCCATCTGAAATTCTGCCTCTGCATTCTCCTGAGTGACTAGTGATGAGACAAGAGGTAATTGGTTCAAGTGGCCCAGAGGAGGTTCAGACCAGATATTAGGAAAAATTTCTTCACTGAAAGAGTGGTGAAGCATTGGAACAGGTTGCTCAGGGAGGGGGTAGAGTCACCATCCCTGGAGGTATTTTAAAAATGGGTAGATTATCTGCTCTGGGAGATGATGTAGTGGTTAAAGTAGTGTAGAACTGACAGTTGGACTCGATGATTCTGAAGGTCCTTTCCAACCATAACGATTCTATCATGATCTGAAGTTCCAGTTTTGGCCTTTTGTTTTCAGGCTTTGATCAGAACATATTTCCAATAATTTTTTCTGACCTAGCTTTTTTAGAGAAAATAGAACACTTCAACTCTCAGTTTTATTTATCCAGCTACTGAGCTAGTCAACATAGCATTTACTTCTTTAATTTATCTATCTCACACTCATTTTTCCATTTTGTATCCTAAACTAGATTCAGAGATGATGCCATCGCTGCTGAGTTTCTCCTCTCATTCCTTAAATTAAAGCTCCTATCAATATCACAGAATTTGGTAGCAATGCTAAATCTTTAGACATCCATCAGAAATTGGTTTAATCGGAGATTAAAAGAACTATATTGCAAGAGAGTAAAGTGCCATTGGGATTTACTTGTGAGAATTAATTATATTACAAATTGTGTTAAATGACATTGTGAGTCCTGAATACTATATTTCTATGTTGAGAAAAACAGTAACACCAAAAGATGATGTTCTTAAAATCTCTCAAATTAATAAGACATAGAAAACTCAGATACGGTAGAAGAATATCTTCAGAAAAAAACATGTTAATGGTGGCAGTTTCTGAAAGTAACTTTCTGAATGACCTCTGGAGCATGTTTGCTACTCAAAATAGTTATGTAAATGACATCTAGTAAGTGGAGCCATCATAGGAAAACATTATAAATACAGTGAGACAGATGTATATTAGCTGTTAATATTACACCCCTATTTATAGCTTCAGAGGTGAGATCTCCCATGCAAAGTAAACCTGACTCATCTTTGAAAAGTGAAACAAGAACCTCTCTTTTACTGCACGGATGTAGGAGTGGCTTCTGTAAAGATATCCTCACAATTGCACCAGCTTTTCACTGGGGTTCCTTTCTCAGGGGTTCCTTAGCAGCAGCGATTCATGCGGGAGAAAGTTATTCTGCTAGGTATCTTCTGAGAAAGGAAAAGTGAGCTGTTTAAGGACTGTCTCATTTAAAGATGCTTGTATTTCCAGACCACAGGATTTGCAGAATGACACAATATTTGTGCAGCTAATATGACCTTATTTTAATCTGCTATGAAAGAGGAATATGTATACCAACTCCTGAAGTATGGTACTGTCTTTGAAGACATAAAAAAATGGGTACTAAATACTTCCTATAGTTATGCAAAGTGTGAAGAGCAGACATTTTATAAATGGAAAAGAAACCTGAAATTTAAAGATGAAATATGTTTCCTTTGATGTATTTTGAAACTGAACAGTAGCTCCATAATCCATACCACTCCCATGAAGTGTAACAGTAGTCAGAAATTTGTTCCTCACTAGACTTGCCATTACAGGTTCTACATTCACTGTGTTATTTGGGGTGGTATGAAGACCATGCAACTTGTATTTTTCAGACACTCTTCCATACCCCAATATATGTTATAGCATACCTATCACAACCTGACTATGAATTGCTTCTCAATTTTGACATTGTAAAGAGGAGAAAATTGTCACATTATATTTAAAGCTAAGACATTTGTGTTTTAATCTGCATACCAATTGTCACCAAGTCATTCTTGATAAATAAGGAAGGCTTTTATTCTGTTCCCTCCAATATTCACATATAGTGCGAAGTTGATAAAGTAATGATATTACAAGTATTGTGCTTGAGTATTTAGGATATATTGTGAAAGACATCTTATGCCACTGGGAGCAAGAAGAATAAAGATGAACATAAAATATCTAAAATGTCATCTTATTACTGGAAAATTATCACCGGATGCTTAAAAAGGGATGGTCTGATCAATAGATTTTGGTTTGCTTTCCTGAAACTTAAATCCAAAGAAATATATTCACTACAAACTAGTTCTACAACACACTAATTAAAATTTCAATTAAAATGTACTGTGGAAAAACACTGTGGAAAATGCACCCTCTACTGGCTCTAAAAACATGTCACGGAACATATATTTGGAACTCTTCTAAATTTTCTTCTCTGAAAACATGTGCATTTCATTATTAGTCTTTTAATTCCTTATCCATAAAGGAGGCAGAGAATGAATGACTTCACTTATAAAAATATTTTCTTTTAAAGAAGTAGTTTTACATATTAGAATTTCTTAAAGGGCAAAACACAGAAGAATATATTTGAGATAACATACATTGCTTTAATGGAGAACAGCAATAATACAATATTTTAAAATATTGCAATAATACAATAAAAATGAAAATGGTCATGGATATAGACTGACAAAAGCAATGCTATTTTTATCGATGACAGACAAAACCTTAGCTAAAGAAGAACCTAAAGAGAGAAGAACAGATTTATACTGTCAAAAGATAAAAGTAGATGTGTTGGAGCATCTAAATCTGATTCCTGAAGTTTAAGTGTGGCCTTTCAACACTTTCCTATTTGATCATGACTATGCAATTTGTACAGGTAGTATGTGTCTAATTTTCCCCCCAGACTAGTGTAAGTTTGGATAATCATGCTACGTTGATTCCCTGATGGCATAAACAAGACAGCCAAGTGTATCTACTGCACTGAGTAGCAGAGTAGCAGATTTGCTTTGAAGCTGTAGGTTCACACATTTGGTGCCTCCCCGGTTTCCATCATAGTCCATGCCCCTTGTGAAAGTATTCCCCTTTCTGTCTGGTCACTTTTCCAGAGACAACAGGTCTGAACCCTTTGCAGCCGAGTATGGATTCCACTGAAAGAAGTACTCCAGTGGGAATTTTCTTTTTCAAAGAGCCCTGGGGCTTATCCTAGAGCAACTGTTTCTATTTAACAACTGGTAGCTGACAAAGGATGCCAAGAGGAATCACTGAGACATAAATAACCCTTGCTGAAATAAATGACCAGACTGACTTATGTCACTCTAGAGAGCCGTCATGTTATGACTGTACATCCTCAAGGGGCTGCACAGCTAAAGATACTGACTAATGATGTGTTACCACTTAATGATAATGGTCTTCATGGAGCTTCTCTTTAATGATGTGTATTACTTTATAATGATAATGGTCTTCTTGGAGATAGACTATAACTTTAATATCACAACCCCACTGAGGAGGCTATACTCAAAATATTACAACTCTTGTCCATGACCTCTCTTAGCAGCCCTTTAGTCAGTAGGTAGTCATCAAAAGGCAGAAAGTGTCTTCAAATGGAAAAATAAAGTTAAAGTGAGAGGGCATAAGCCCTCCAAGGTGATGGAGAAGATAGTCTACAGAATAGAGATCCATACATATGTATATATACAGAATCATCAATGTATATTCATCACTGTCAATTCCATCCTTACTTTTATTTATTCTTCTTTTCTATCTTTTTTAATTTTTCTGATGTAAAGACAGCCTACACCATATACTAACTACTTAAATATAGTAAAAGTCAGAAAAAAATCCACAACAAACCCTACATAGAAAAAAAAAAATCATTCTTTTTAAAGTTAATCCCTTTTATCGACAAGAAATTCACTGTAAATTTCATTTTCTTTCCTCTAAATATATAAAATCAAGTAAGAGGTTGAAAAGTTCTGTGTCCTGTAGTACTCTTCCTCCAGCCTCCTCTAAAACTTTCAAATAGACTTGAGAATGAAGCCTGAGCTAGATATAACCTTAAGACTGCTCCAAGGTTGCAGGTTAGAAAAACAGTAGTATTACTTGCAAACTGAGCATAGTTTATCAGGAATTACTGTTATATAATAGCTGCAAATAATTCATTTTCTATATATTAACACCTCAGAAGTTAATAACATGATTTAAATTATGATGCCAAGAATGGCACCATTTTGTGCAGATGATTCCAATGAAATATAATGGCAGTGTAACATACTCAGCACTATTTTTTCCAAAAGCTCAGTAATGTCAAAACTAATTTAGACACCCACAGAAGCAAGAAGCAAATAAAACCTACCTTAACTATTTTGTTCTCCTGATTGTGATCTACCTTTTGTATAATCACATCACTTCATCAGAATATTCTCCACTATTTACTCTAAACTACTTAGGAAAATCACTCTAAAGGGGATTTCAGTATCTAAATAGCTGATTTTATAAAATTTATCAAAATGCAATAATCAGTGGATGAGATATCTGGTTTAAACACTGCATATTAATTCTGAAGAACTATCACTGCTGAGACTGAATGCAAATTAATTTTGACAGGTTTTGGAGATGTTAAGACATTATAAGCAGTCCTGTACAAAATAAATCATACACCTTGCATAGAAGCTTTCATTAATGTAAGCAAATAGCTTCTAAAACAGAGATTGGTAAAGAATTTCACATCTTATCCTGTTTCCTCCCTGTACTTGTTTTAATGCACATCACCAGAAGAAGTTTTTTTTTCAAAATTTCAGTGTTGCTCTGATGCTCTCTGAAATGTAATCAGTGTCTCAAAGAACTTTCAGTGTTTCTTGAGCAGAACTGAAGTTCAATCTTTTTCTCCATCAGTCAATATGTGCTTGAAGGGCACAATGACTTTTCACATAATTGTAAAATTAGATGGACATCCATACACAAGTGATAGTATTCATTAACCTTAGTGCCAAAATTATGACTGAAAGGATGCCTTCTCCAGGGTGGTGGCCAGTAGCTTTTCCAGCAAGCAAATTGAGTCACCGAGAGATGCCTTTTTTTAATGCTCATGGAAAACATAAGGGAAACCTGTGGCCACCCAACCTCCTTTCTTGCCCACTTCTACAGAAAGAGCAGTTGGCCAGAGCAACTTTAGTTAGTAAGTCAAAGAAGTTCTTTTCCCTCCTGCTTTCACCTCTTCTGTAGGAGTCTACAGGCACATGAACTTCACTAGCTGATGCTCCCCAACCCTGGACGTGAGCAGTCAACCAGTTAAGGTGGCAGAGCACTTCCCTAATTTCCAGGAAGGAACATAATCACATCAAGGAAAGACAGGGAAGAAAGAGCCTTTTGGTTTCAGGACACACCTAGTTCCTCCTCCTATCTCGTGAATAACTTAGCTTTCGTATTTCACCGTGCAAGTCAGAAGACCTCCAAGAGTAAAACACTGCTTCACTCTCCTGATACTTTGGGACAAATGACCTTCTGCAGCCAGAAAAGTGAGACAGAAGCTGGGAAAGCTTAGGCAGGTTAGACACAGTAGGACTGAAAGGGAAGGGCAAAGTTAGCTGTTTGGCAGCACACAAACCTATATTACAGTTCTGATTTTTTATTTTTGCAAGCCACCAGGGATGCTAGAACTACATGTCTGACTGGGTTAGCACACTTACAACCTATTCACGTTAGAACTAAGCTATATTTTGAGCATATTTATGTAAGGACATTTCTGTATTGTGTATTTGTTTCTATCCATTGAAACAGGCACAATGCTTTTACAATTTCTGAGTAAGGAATGGCACTTCTGGTTTGGGTTTGGTTGCTTGTTTTTTTTTTCCTCCTCTATATTTTTGTGTGTTGGTTTGTATTTTGATGTAATAAATACAAATCACAGAAACATACTTTCACATGGTAGAGCCATTAGAACATCACGGACTAGATCTTGGAGCTGATAAGCACTTGCATGATATAGATCAAGGCTTTGGTCCACAGACTTTTTCCAACATTGATAATTTATGCTCAAGTCTCAAAGAGAACCTCCCTTCTTTTCCTCCACACATTTGACCTACTGAGAGGAATAAAACATATGCAAGTTGTCAGAAATAAACACTAATACACTGACATAAAATTGGCATGGAGCAATGGAAAAATCAAAAGCCATGAACAAGCATGAGTTATCATATGATAGACTAGAAGCAGGTTCAAAACTAAATCAACAGCTACAACTACATCTGCATATTGCAGCCTTTCAGGGTTTAGGAAGTGCAAAGTCTGAATTAATCTTCTTGCAGCCACTTAATATCACGTGTAGAACAACTGATTGCATCCTCTGGAATCACATCTTAAAACTCTGGCCACCATCTGAAAGATGTTCTAAACTGATATTCTGTCTTCCAGTTCCCCCTCAATAAAAACCATGGAAGACAGGACTGAAAAAAAGATATTGCTATTGTGTTACCAACAACTAAAAAAATAATAATTACTGGAGCCATATTTCATGGTAAATCCTATGTAGTCTCTATGAACTTTTACCTTTTCAGAAAGATGAACTCTGCAGTATATAATACATAAGCATCATATTCACTATCTTCAAGTTAGACTTGTACACAGAGTAGGAGTAATGTTTGAAACCCTATGTTTATGGTCACAGAGTTACCAGAACTGTTGCCCTTTCCTGAGGTCTTCAGTGAGCCATAAGATGTTTTGGACAGATAAACACATGCTAAAAAGAAAAACAAGTCAGAAACTTTTACTAAGAAAATTAACAATAGTTTTCTTAAAAGCCTTCTGTCAAAAATTTACAATTTTAAGATAAATTTTTCATTTTCACAAATAGAGATTAAGTCTGTTTCCCTCGCAAATGAAAAGAATTAAACCCAGGAAATCAAGCTAAATCAACGATTAAAATAGCATTAGAAGTAAATTAACAGTTTTTTCAGTAATGAAAATCATCAATTGCCAACTGTAATGAAATGCATTATTAAAAACATAACGAGAGTGTAAATAGACAATGCTGCACAAAGATATAATCTGAAGGAGTTACTGAGAGTGGGAAACAATTAACCTAGCATTAATTATTAATTAACAGTGTCAATACAAAACAAGTGAGACATAGCATGGGTTGTAGACCAGAGAAAAAGGGAATACATTTTGACCTTTTTTCTATATATTGCCCCTGTGAATGCAGGAATTTGTATTTTTGGGGTAGCTTGCAGGGAAGTGGGCAATCGAGCCACTACAGTCAGAGAGTGAGTGATAATGACTACACTTTGGCACTCATGGTTCAAACTGTGGAATTGAGGATGTGAAACAAACTTTTTCCCAGCTGTCACGTGTGCTGCAGACCACGATGTCTCTTTCCACGCTAGCAGAGTCCCAAAACTCAGCACGTCTGAATTTTTCCCCACTGAGAAGGTTTCAGATAGAGGAGAGACATACCCTTCTATAAATCAGAGCTCTTTAAAACCCACATTCGCTTTCCTTTCCCATCCTCTACTAATTCCCACTTAATCATTGCAACAAAAAGCTATCAGTTAAAGTGGATCATTGAACAGAGCTACATATATGCCAGTCTAGCCGTGTTGCTCTATAATCATGATTATGGTAAGGCCAGTGCCCTTTGTATAGAGATCGGTGTTGAAAGCAGATAGGGAGAAAGCAGCAGTGTAGGAGGTATTATGATATTCTCATTTGGATAGAATACCTGAACCAGGTAGCAATGTTAACAGGCTACAGAGTGAACACAAAAAAGAGCCAGTTTGAAGCTAAAAGGAAGATTCAAAGAAAGGAGGACAGAAATATGAGAACTCTCTGAGGTGAATGAGAAACTGTATGTAGAGGAAAAAAGAGAGCCAACGAAAGAATCTGAAAGAGGGAAATGCTGAATTTAACATAGTGAAGGTTGTAAACCCAAACAATGAATGCTAAAAAGCTTTTGCTAAATTGTATATATTCAATCTGAAATCCTTAGATATAAGTTAAGAAAGACATAATTAAGAGCACACTTTTGTTAAGACGCATGTTTTCATTAGTGAGGATAAGTCACAGCCTGGTTATACTGACCTGTTTTCCTAAGGATGGCCTAGTAAACCTAGAGTTAAAAGACAGCACTAGAAAATGAAACAGTGAAGTATCACATTCAACCCAGGTAAGCAATCGTCCACTAAACTCCAACAGTTTATTGCAAAACCTATAGATGAGTTTAGTCTGAAACCATCTGAGATATAAAAGCAGTGGGGAGGAGTGCAGAGGGAAAAAACCCTTTAACAGATATTCTACCTGATGTAGGGATAGGTGGAAATTTTAATGAACAGACTATGTCATGCAAATGTTAACAGCTTCTGAGAGGTGGGAAGAAAATGAATCTACATGTGATTCACCACTACCTGTACCCCAGCTGTAAAGTCTGTTTTAAACACATATTAATAAAAGCATGCTTTGTCTAAATAAATAGTGTGGTGCCCAAGTAACCTTTGGTAAAGTAAGGTATTAACTGCTGGTCACAGAGGGAAGAATAAGGCAGGTGTTAAATATAATTAAGCCTGCTGATGCAGTCCTGATTAGCAACCAGCCACAGAAACTGTGTAGAAGAACAGATCTTGTGATACCATGCTTGGTGCTCTGCAGAGTGAGGGAGGCAATCCAGAGACACCAGCAAGTTCAAAGTCATTGCTGCATGGGTAACCCTGAGAGCAGGAGTGCTGCCTACATAAATTCAAAATTGTTTTTTTACAAATATGCTGCTCTACTAATTACTACACAGAACTAAGTCTCAATAATTTTCATCCCAAGAGACAAGGCAAAGGTTCAGTCTATGAATGTGTTTTAATACATGTTTAGGCTTCACTGGCAATTTGCCAGAGGGGACATTAAAAATCTTTGACAATAAAGGGGTAATATTGTGTAGTATCAAAGGGACATATTTCAAGAAAGATTCATGTTATTTATATGCAGATATAAACAGGCCACTAGTTAGTACAGGTAATAAACTGTGACAAGTTTGCTTTAAATGGGTGGGTTATCTAAATCCAACATTATTTATTAGGCAATATAATTTTTGTAGATATTTATCCATGAGATATGGCACCCTTATTGCAGACATTATGCAAAGTGTCAAATTAAACTATTGCTTATAAAAATAAACATTACTTACTGAAGTCATCCAAATGCTTCCTTAGATTGCTATTTAGTATATGTAATAAATGTCTTTAAAAAAACCTTTTGCATAGAGAAGGTGAGACAGCATGTAAGAAAAATTACTGGGGTCTTGTCTCCTTGCTAATTCTTTCTTCATGTAAACAATGAGACATAACTACAAGTATAAAGAATAAAAAAGTCTCAGGGGAGCTAATAAACCAAAGACCACATTAGCTGCTATGGCACCTGTCCTACAATGGGAAAAAGAATGTAGTAACAAGCAAAATGACCTCTGCAGCAATTAGAGTGCTGAAATTCATGAATAGAGAATGGAGTATCTCTTTGGTTTCATTCTGCACCATTATTTGACTTAAATTTTGCCACTGTTTTCAGCTGGAGCTGCCTCTGTCTCTGTAAATGCCCACTCATTAAGAACAGAGACCTTCAAAATGCTGAAAATTATTTATCCCCACAGAATTCAGCCAGAATGAAGACAGTCAGTGACCTCATGACTTTTCAGGGAGAGATCAGCATCAAGCATTTGAAACAGGAGTACGAGAAGAGGCAAAGTGCTGTATATTCATACCAGCAAACTTACCTTCTTACAAACTAGGCACTGTGGTAAACGTGTTATTTTAGCTTTTACACCCAGAGAAAAAGCTACAAGTGCAAAGTTAGGTTGGCAGATTCTTTACAAAAGAATTTTTTTTAAAGGGCAGGTGGAGGAGAAAGAGGCTGAAACATGGAGCACTGAACATAGTGGAATCTCCTGATTCCTGGACATGGTGATGCTACCCAGTATTGGCTGACAGCCCTGGGCTTGCCACAGCTGCTCAGGAAACACTGGTTTTCAGTCTGTTTGCTTTTATCATCCCAAAGAGATTAAGTTCCACATCCATTGCCTTTGGCCCTAATCCACAAGGCTACCTGATGTCCCAGGTCTGGATATATGGTTTCATGTGAAGCTGTACAACTGTGCAAAAGAAACACAAAACTGCTTGTTTAGCGGGGTGCAGATAAGGAAGTCAAGCCTGACTTGGTGGTATTATGGGCATTTAAAAAAAATTAAAAGAGGCCTTCAAAATTAACACCCTGATCCCAAAATTCTGGGTGTATTTTCTTGTCATGCTGGAACAAGGAGCAGGAATTTCTCATATCACACTAAGTTTACAAAAGATATAACGATGAAGTATAAAAAATGAACAAAAATGAAATGGGTAACAACAGGCATAAGCTGAGGAATGTACACTGTGAGTTTATTGCATGTAAACCATTTGCTACTCTGATTATTAAATATACTTAGCTCTATTAAAAAACAAAGAAAAGTATTTACATTGGGAAATTGGACAGTCTCTGAGCGAGGAATAAATTGGTTGTCTTTGAAGACACAGTAGTTACAGAAATACTACCCAGTTACTTTACTCAATAAAAGTATTAAGTTAGATGACAGGTTCACTAAGTTCAGTTTTTCAGTTGAGAATATTAGATGAATGAACAAGAAATTAGTTTTACTACAGAAGAAAAAGGAATATTCCATTTCCAGAAGTGTTATAAGTATGGTCCTTTAAAAAAACAAAGTGATAGACCAAGCACAATCTGAGGCAGTACAGACAGTTAAATATGCAAAGCTTTAACAGTAGGAGCTATAATTTTGTGACTGTTTCTAAGACAGCTGTCAAACTGCTGACTAGCAGAATGTGATCCAATATTGCATCAGGACTGAAAGCATGTTGGTTTAAATTTTTAGAGGTATTTCCACAACTGTATTTTAAATTTCTTATTTAGCTGTTTCATCTGAAAAAGCATTTACTGGAAAAGCAAATAAACTAGCCCTTCTTCATGTGCAGATTTCTATAAGTCTTTGAAATGACTTAAAGGCTATAGTAGCATACAGTAAACATGCTTGGGTATAAGCTAAGGAAGAGTTATAATCAGAATTTCTGGTCCAGTATCTCAAATTCCAGAACAACATCTGGGCTACATAAGATTACCTGGGAGACTGCTTATTGTGCTGGTCTTTAGATTAAGTAATTGGTTCTTAGACTGAAAAGAGAACTAACCTTTGATTTCCTGGCATTTATCCTGCTTTAAACATAATTGAGGAATAGTTAATGAAGATACACATTTCATACTGTTAGAAAGCCATATCAAAAAAATCCAGAACACAGTGAAAGACTCAATGGGCATGCACATTTGAAACAGAGCACATTGATTTAGTCGCAGTTCTCGTTAAAATTAGCTGCAGGCAGGCTCCTAAGAAGCATTGCTTACTATAGGAAAATCGCTGTAAATCACTTGGGCAGAGCAAGGTCCTACAGTCAAATAGTTATTCCCAAGACCACTAAAGAAAACTAAATACTATTCTGAAAATTTGAAAAAGGGTAGCTCTATTGACAGTGTAATTTATTGATTTTAGTGAAGCTATATGAACTTGCACCGTTTGGAGATCTTTGCCATAATGATGAGCTTTCCTTTCCAGGAAGATGTGAGCAAACGTCTGAGGTTATGAATATATTATTAATATGCAAGTCAAATGAAAATGGATGAAGGTTACTGAAAGAAATATTCTTTACACAAACCAAGATGACAAAGCCCTGCCCTACTATCACTATTCCTCAAGCGAGAATTGGATTTCTGTGTTAGGTATTTCTCAGGGATTATCTCAAATCCCTGTTTTCTTGCATATAGCTGCCAGGAAATCTGTGCCATTCTACCCTTATTTATTAAATCTAATGCAATGCAAAACACTACTATAGAGCCAGACATTTTTGGTTTTTTAGAAAGCTATGGGCAGTTCAGCAGACAATGTACACTCTATGAGAATGTAAATAACACATAGATTGGAAAGAAAAGCAGGAATTGCTTCTATCCTACATCACAGGCTTATTACTTAAAAAAAAAATGTTTTGTGAAGAAAATACTCAAAATTTCCACCAATCATCCCATGCTTGTATGGGGTTTTGTTTTTTTTTTTTCTTTTCTGTTTCTATTAGAGTTTTAGAGAAAATTAAAAATGAAGTTAGTTGTTTCACAGAGGCTGAAAAATATAAGGGGAGGTTCTAGTAACACAATACACCAGGAATACAGTTAATAATTCAGGAGCTTTGTTTGACTCTTTTACTGTCTCAACCCAAGTTAATTTTACCTGAAGATATATATTCTCTGCACAATAAGGCAGAATATATATTTGTTTGTCATAGTAATAATAAAAAAAAAAAAAAAAAAGCCTAGCGCTCAAAAAAAGGCGAAACAAAGGTTGTCAGTATTTACTAATACAAAATACTTTGAAAATAATTAGAAAATAATAGAAAATAATTAAGAATAGAAAATAATTAATCACAGCAAATGTTTGCTAGCAGTAAATTGGTGAAAAACAAAACAGATATCCTTATATTCTGGTAGTAGCCATATGTAACCTGTATCACATCTGCTGTAATTTCCCTATAAATTCCTCTTTTTCTCATTCCAGAATCCTCTTCAGACAGTATACACCGACTTTTTCAAATCAAATTAAAATACAAATGTAATTTTTCTTTCTCCATGTACACAGCAGCTGCAACTAAAGAATGGCACAGGGCTGTCTTGGAGAACATTAATCAACTGTGCATGGCTTCATTTCAAATGTGATTTTAAATACTTCCTTCCTGGGCAAAAAAATGGGGCCTGATAGTTTCATATGCTGAAATAATGATGGCAGGTGTGAAAACCTCTGACGTCCCCAAAAACTGTGATCAGTGTGGGAGAAAAATCTTAGATTTACTACTCTGGTAGTCAGATTGAGGAGGATATGAAAATTTGACTGTAGATGAATCTAACTCTGAAAAGACCTTGGCTACTATGAGCTTATTTTGCTCCTAAGAAAAATTAGCTCCTCCCTCATTTATTAACCCATTGATCCAAGTAGCATTTGTTCATGCTTCCAAAAGGCAGAACCTGAGGAGAAAATGATTCTTTGGACTGGATCTTTCTTGATGCTGAGATGATTTTATCGTGTTCTAGCAGCACAACTTTTGCTCTAAATACCTTTTGACTCCCCATGGGAACTTCTTCCTCAGAGAAATACTCAGATGAATTTGAGTTACTCTCCTAGTCATGTTCAACACACCAACACTGTGGTTATATTATGATTTCTAAATTTCTAAATCATACCCGTACCCCTGGTAGAACACTAGCAGACACTGACATCCTACATTGGCAACACCGGTCCCGTTCGCTGCTGGTCCTGGCCGCCCTACAGACCAAACCATCTTTCTCTGATACTTCTCTATCCCTGGAAAATACGCCCTCCCCACATTTTGTGCAGTGCTATCTCCATAGTAGAAGGAGATGTGCTCCTCTCCCAGCCCCTTCTCACTCCCAGCACAGTGTCAGGACCAGAGGCTTGCATACGTGTGAATCTCCTGAGGGCTAGTAGCTCCTGCAAGATTTTTCTACTCTGGATTAGAAGTAGCAGGAAAACACGTTGAGAGAAAGACGTGTTGGAGAAGTGTGAAAATTAGTGCAGCTTTAATGCTAAAGCCATTTCAGTGGCTTTAGAATGGTGCAAGCAAGGTATTTTTTACCTTTGTTTTTTAAATTCTCTGGTTATGCCTCATGGAATTTGAACTTAACTCAGCAAATAAGCCAAATAGCTCTTATTTTTATCACACGGGAAATCCACTTTGCTGTATTTTGTTGTAGGTATGGAAGTATTACCAGTTGTCTTCAAGTCTTGGTAGACTATTTTTTTTTAAATTATATTTATACACTGTTGAACCCATCATCCAAAACAATTTGAGATTTTTTTTTTTAATTATATTTATACATTTTTGAGCCCATCATTCCAAAGCAATTTGAGATTCTATCTAATTTCTTTTGTTCAGATGACGTGGTTCACATTCAAGACTATATCCATAGTTTAAGAACAAAAATGTTTTCCTAGAAAATGTGGGTTTATCTTTTGGGAGGATCATTTGAACTCAGAGCAATTTTATTTCTGATTTTGAAGATAAAATAACAAAAATCTTTCATTGAATTATATAGAATCAGACTTTCCGGCATATAATATACAGCAGTGTAGGGAAACCTTGCAGGGAAGCCTTGCAGGCCTACCTGTCATAATATAAATTGCTATTAACGCATTAAAAATGTAGTGGTTTGCATTTTAGGCTCTCATACATTGTTTTTACCTGAAAGTCATATGTTAACCTCTAACCTAATCTATTTTCACTTCTTCACCTTTCATTTGCTTGTTGTAATCTAGCGTCGTTTTTTTTTAAGATCTAAAATTACAGATTGGCATTAATTAAAACAAAACAAAACAACACACATTGGTGTAGCTTCAATGGATAATATCTCTTGGGTAATTTATTTTATTTTTCTAAGCACTTCAATGTGCTTATAGATTATATGCCTAAAACTATGTCAGGTTTTTAACACTACTGAATTTGTGTGGTATTTTGTACTATTATTACTTACTCTGACGGTAAATGTGGGAAGACTACACCACTACTTTTCACCATGCTGATACAAGTTATTCAGACTTCATCCTTAAGTGCGGGCTATGACAACACCTTTACAAAGATAACTCAGAAAAAACCTATTATGGTATACAAAAAGCTGGCTTCTATCTCACCTTCAACCTTTAGAGGGCAGTGCTCCCTTTGCTTATTTAAGAGAGATTCTAGAAGGGCGTGATGCTTCCATTACCCGAGAGAGGTAAAAGGTGGAAGTAACAAAAGAAATTTCAAAGGACAAGAACATTTCGTGCTTTGCTGATACAAGGGAGGGAATCCACGTATCAAGTGCCACACACTGGGTGAACCCTTTACCTTCTGAAGGGCAACAGGGACCAGAGGTTTTGTCGGCGTGGCTTTGACATTGACACCCCAGTGGCTGCTGAAAGGAGGATACGTGCAACTGAAAGGGCAGAGGAAAGAACTCATTAAAAATGAAATGTATTATACTCCTACTCTAGTTTAGTCTCATTTTTATGCAGAAATTAAAACCCTATCAAGGCCAGCAAAGATTCTACTGGAGGTTTCAGCGTACCTTGGAGAATCAATACTGTCCAAATTTACAGCTGTTTTTCTGCAGAAATGTGCAGATTTCCTAAAACCTGCCTCAGAGCACTATGGAGGGCAACAGTGGGAGAAAAGAAGTGGAAGAAACTCTAAGAATCCATCTGGTGAAACACTGTGTTCCCTTTTTTATGTATTTTACCCTCCAATATGAAATTTTTTTCAGCCATGATCAGATTTATTAGTTTTTAAAATTAAACACAAAGGAGTGCCAAAAAGCTTAGCTTAGCAGAAAGCTTATCTGACCAACAGTCTTTCTCATTTTTATGTCTCTGAATAAGGTTTTATGTCTTGTTTAAGTTACTTTTAAAAGTGTTGTAAGTGTATCTTTAGATATAATATATCAATGTCACAAAGTTTTTGCTTTGTCCTTCTGTTGTTCCCTGCTGACATCAGACACACTTTAAATCCTATTTTTGTAATGGGTTCATCTGAAGGGTCATCACATGTAGAAGCTGGTTGACATATTTGGATTTGACAGCAACTACATTTCATGGCCTTTGTCTCAGAGTTTTCCTTATACATGACATAGCTGGACACTGTGATAAATTTAAATACGAGTTTCAATAGGATCCCGATAAAACTATGGCCTTTCTCTTACTAGTAGCTAATTAGCACACAAATCTGTCCCTTTCTCTGTCACTCACACGAACTGTATGAAATACCTTAGAGACACAATAAAAGCTCAGAAACTGATGCTAAAATATTCCTTTGACATCACGGGTTTCTCTTCCCAGAGACATCATGGTTGTGCGTGTGACGTTTTGTTCCTGGTGTTCCAGGCTCAGGGTGGTCCACAGGGCCCATATTGTGGGACTCAACACATGAAATGGTTATCTAAACCTACTTCATATTCAGTGTAGAGAAACAGGTACGTCTGAAGTGTCTCTTCCCAGAGAGGGGGACCTACATCAGCAGGTGGTTGGCTGTTCCATGCAATGAAAGTGAGTGTTACCCTCTCCTGACTAGAAAAGCAGCAGAGGATGGTCAGTTCACATATAGACAACTACATTCTTGAGTTTTTAAAGTCAGATGGGATGAAACGCAACAAAGTACTGTACGGGGAATTTATAACTAGGGTTCATGACAAAGTTCACTCAGGACTATGTATGAAGACAAAAGTTGCAAGTTATCGTTTTTTATTTCTTCCATATTTTTTTATCTGTTGGGTTTTTTTTCAGTCCTGACTGAGCATGATATAATAATCTTTAGATGATTAAGCATTATTTAAGTACAATCCTCTCTTTTTTTTCACATCTGATATGGCCCGGTATATTAAATTTTATCAAGAATGGAATGACTTAAGAAACTAGACTTAGTAAGCTTCTGAAAAGCATTCATAATGTTGTAGTCATTAGCACTGTCACTTTTAATCCATTAACTGCATTTATATTTTTCAAGGTTAGGATGACAGGATAACTCAGAGTGAAAGCGACTTTGGGAATACTTATAGTCCAAACTCCTGTTCAAAGTGGGATGCTGGCAATGACATGAAGTGAAATGTTTAATCCATGTAGAATTATTAGGTAAACACTGTTGTCACTATATTTACTGGATGTGCTGTCATAACCTTGATCCTAAATGCATTAGTACCATGACTGCTTTCATATTTGACCAATATCTTTACTTTTTAGACTTTCTTTGAATGTTCCTCCCCAGGTTAATAGCCATTCTGTGGGATTCTCTCAATTATTTAAATCAAATGTCATCAAAGGAAAGCTATTTCTCTAGCATAACTTGTGGCCAAAGAGCTATTCTAAAGTAATGGAAAAGTTCTGCTAATGTTTAACTTGATAAGTACACAGTAGCTATGGCCTAGTGTTCCGTCATAGAAATTCACATATGAGATCAAAACATATTTAAATGAAAATCTGTTTAAATGAATAAGTGCAACTAGATTTCTATGAGAAGTATGAATTTTAGCATCTATGGAAATAAGAGCGTTAAATATTTTTTTGTTAAAAAAAGTCTTTAGAAAATTTGTGGTTGCTATCTGTTCTAATAAACTTGGTTCAAAACAACTCAAAGTGAGGCAGTATGCTTCAACTCAAAGTGTATTTTAATTTGTTGTAATCATTGACAGAACATTGAAAACAATCCATTTATTCATTAGAGGGTGACAAAAAGCCTCAGCAGTTTCTGTTTTGCTTCTATTCATAGACTTCCTCATTTCATGTTAATTACTTCTTTCAGCACTACACCTTGCAAAAGAAATATAGAACATCTCAAATTATTAGTTTTTTACTTCATCCTCAAAATAAAAATTAAAACATTACACTAATATCACTGTGTAGCAAGTCCCATGTAATGAGACTGGTGCATATGAATACTCTCTAACGTACTCTGCCATTTTGATTAATATCATGATTGTTAAAATGATTTCAAGCTATGGCAATACATGCACATAGATGCCTACTCACATGTGAGAAGACAAGGGTTATTTTTAGCGTTTCTTTTTCAAATGTGTAGTTGGAATGTCTTAATTATTAGTCTAAATTAGCATCACAATAGTTGAATTTCATTAGCTTAGTGTATCTCTTGACTGAGCCTCAAAGGTGTACACATTTGTAAATTTTTAGGATTCTATTTCATTATTAAATGACTGACATTTCAATAAGAGGTTGAAATTAAGCCATAGCAAAAATTGAAATAAAAATGGTAGCATTTACTTTCAGAATAAATCCTGTCTCCAGGGTGCTGTAGTTGTCTCCTAAATTGTTTACCAAAGAGGTTTTATACTAATGCAACAAATGAAATACCATAGACAGCATCCTGTTTCACACAAATACTGAAAAAATGATATGAGAATTTCCAGTCTCACAGTTTATGGTGATCTGGTCCTGAATAAACTCATAAACACTTTATTCTGTCATTCAGTTTATATGTTGCTGTCTCACACTTGGATTGATAGTTGACAGCAATGATATCTAAATTACGCATGCCAATTTACTGAACACTATTAAACCAAAAGAGTATGGGTAATTTCAATAATTATACATATAAATAGTATTATTAGCTCTGTCAACCTCAGTACCTGGATAGAATGTCAGTATATAATATCCACTAAGGATTCAGAAGGTTCTGGATTTTACATGAGGTTGGTGACTGGAAAGGTTCCAGCTATAATTTCTACACAGCTAGTATCTATAATCTGTAATCATGCTGGAGATTCAGAAAAGCTTTGATGTTGGGTGATCTGTCCAGACCCATGCTATATTTTTAGAGGCAAAAAGGTAGCAACTGAAAAAATAATTACTTCTAGTAAATGTGACACCAGTGGCATTTAGATTATAGTCATCAAAGAACCTGGAGAACCATTTTATCTGTTTTATTGCAACTTTCATTCAGGTACTTCTTCTCTCACAAAGTGACGTGTCTGGAAGTGGATTTGAACCTAGGGAGGCAAACCTCCACCATGTCACTGTTTACCAGCTTTACTTCAGTGCTGTCTAAATACCCCAGTGTGGTATAAGTTATGCAAACATAATAAGAGATAGCTATGGAAAACTAGTATAAAGAGATAAGTTAGACAGAGGATTGCCCTAACACCTGCCAACATTTTTGTTTTCATCAATTACCTAGGTGTTTTAGATGCAATTCACAGGTAAAATAGTCATCATCCTATGCACATATATTCAACATTTGTCAGGAACTACCAAATGAATGTCTCACAGATATTGCTGTTAAATCACTGGACATCTATTTTCAAAAGCAGCAGGTTGCAACAAAAGTGGTAGAAGCAGCAGGCTTACCAACTTAGTGTTTTAATTTCAAAATGTAACAACTCAGGCATGGAGAGAATAAGTAATTAATTTTTCACTCTGAGTGAATCAGCCTGACCACTGGAAATAATGGTACAAAATAGATTTAATGTTCGCAATATTGTGGATATTAGAGTTAAAAATATATATCCTCTGCAGTCATGATGCTTGAGAGGTTTTCTACATATCGTATACTTAGATAAAACACTTGTGCCAGATAGCATTCTGATTTTGCCTTAAAATAACCTTTAGAATTCCATTACAACAACTTCTTACATTATTCACTGCAAATGCAATATTGTTTTGACCTTAATTTTTGTGATTGCTACCAGTGCCTTAGTTTCATCTTCATTAATTTCAAGACTAATTCAAATTAAGGAATATAAATTGTTAAGCACGGAAAAAGAAGGAATATGCGTAGTATGGAAAGCAATGAAAAATGTAATCTGTCAAGGGAAGGTAAAGTTCCAAAATATAATGGCCACATATGCTGTGTTACAAAACAGCAATCAAGTAGGAAGAAATTCTTCATAACTTACAGTGTAACAGCTCTAGTATGAAACTACCAGGGAAGCACAGGAACCTTTCCTTTTGGTCTCTTCAGTTTATAAAAGACCCTTTTAGAAAACCAGAGGGGATTGCTTACTAAGAGTGACCCTGAGGGGAAAGCATGGTAATGGAGTAAACAGGTTCACTTCCTTTTTCTTTTTGACAGCAGTCCTCTGCCTTACATAGTTTCCTAAATTGTTCTTTAGCTAAGCCATGGTTGGGAAAGTCTGGAAAGAACAAATCTTCTCAAGTGACTTGTATGTGATCCCTCTCTTGCTGCATATGCAGACAAGATAATATCCCACCCACACTTTTTTTTTTTTTTTTTTTTTTTTTTTTTTTTTTGTCATTATCATGCTAATTCTTTAGTTAGCTTGGTCAGATAGGATATCTTACTGAAATAAAACCAAAAATATATTACCAGATATTGTCATGTGATAGCAATCAGTCATATCTGCTACACCAACCCCGGTCATGCTCTTCTACTGCACATACACAATTCACAGCTGAACTAAATCAGCTAAGCCCTACAGCCATAGAGTTACACCAGCTCTAGATCTGGGCCTGCTTTTTAGGTTTTAGTCTGTATGTCCTGCCACGTGTTCTGACCAAAATGGATTACACATCCAGAGACATCTGCAAGATTTTTATGACAGTCATTTCAGGTAAAGTTCCTGCATCTAAAGGATGCCTTTGCAATGTACCAAAACACCAGCTTGGAAACAGTCCATCACAGCCTTTCTCATGAATCTATTCCCTCTCTATCCTGCCCAAGGATACCCTCAAACACTGTATTAACCAATAAAAAGCTTTAAAAGGTACTGATGTAGCCAAGAAATATTTCTGTTGCTAGTTTTATTGTTCAGACTTAGCACTGGCAAACTTGAAACCAGGCCTAAAACATGACCAAAAAAGGGTTCTTCATTCCTGGCAGACTCATCATGCTTCTCAACCACAGAGACACAAACCACTGTGTAACATGCAAGGAAGAATCATTCCCAGGCTTTCTGTAAATCACAAAAGAGTCAAGCAATTAGTCAGATTGCAGCTTGTCCAACCACTGTTGCAAGCCATGGAATACTGACTGTTAATATTTGCCTACTGTTTTCTAGCTGTATAAAATTTTTACTTGATTACTCCTGTAGTCACTGGTAGCACAATCAGATCACAGTAAGAGTCTTACTTCATACTGTACAACAGGAATATATTTTCAGTCAGTTTTCATAGCTTTGGATAAGACTTCTCCCCTGGATAGGAATAACAATCATACTACTTATTTGTATGCCTAATTTACTTCTCAGGAACCTTGCCACCATGAACAGAGAGTCAGAGGTAAAAGCCAAATACATGCAGCTGACAGACTGCTCCTCACCTCCCTAGTATAATTGCTATCATGATTGTGGGTCACTGCCTACTCTGTCCCTTCACAGCAGGAAGTTTCCTAAATGTTTGTTGGTTGTTTTTTTTTTAAATGGTAGTAAAATAATTCCACATTTAAGTGTCTGCCTGCAAACTCTCCTTCTCATAAGCATAATCACTTTTATATTAAACCAGAGCCAGCCAAGGCTGCAGCAAATAAACCAGGGAAGAAAATATTTACTGTATTATACAATCAGTTTGGGGGGTGAGGATGAGACCAAGCAGAAAGGGCAGGGTAGAACGTTTTTCCATATTTGTTCCTCACTGGTTTGCAATATTGGGTTATCATTTTACATTTTTTGTAACTATTGTTCTTTAGCAAAGTCGTTTTTTGAAACTGGAAGAAAAAATTCAAGCATGCATACACAGATTATTCAGTGTCAGTTTTTCAGGGTACTCTGTTAAAAGCCTCACAAAAATGACCCACTAAAGGGTGATCATTTGAAGCTAGTCAAGATAAAAAACTCCAGGACTGTTGTTTTTTTTTAAAATGCTTCATTTTCAGTGACTCTCACTGTTGCTCATGCTTTCTCTTGTGCAATGGAGATTCTGGAATGAAACTCTACTGGCTCTTGAAGTCTACTGGACTATTTCAACCCTTCAAGATAAAACCTACAAGAGATACAACCCTAAGCCAACAGTTTGGGAGGCTGCTGAATAACGATAGCTCTATGTTCCTAGTTTTTCAGGGAGCTGTAATCCTACAAAAATTTATAATACAGTGGTTATTTATGGGCTTTTAGCATTGCCAGAAATTGGGCTATGCAGCCCCTGTCCCTTGTGGACTCCAAGCAGCACTGCTGGGACACAAAGGAGAGCAGCAGAAAGCCACACATTGTGTTCCCAGGCTGGTGCTGCAGATGGAACACTCCTCCCATTCCACAGAGACAAAACAGAGCCTGCAACTTGTGCATATCATATGTGTGTAAAGTGCCTTATCCAAGTACAGAACATTTTGATTAAGTGTTTATGTATACATTAAAATATGTGTAGATATACACATATGTATGCAGAGAACGAAGGTAAATAGTTTTTGTTAAGTAAATCATATTTCTTTAGATAAATGAAAATCAGTATGTGAACACAGAGAAGCTAAACTCAAGCTCTACCCAGCAGACAAAATTAATGTTTAAATTGATTAGTTTTTAATTTCTGATTACTTTATAATCAGAAATTGGTGGAAGCTGGTATGGAAAGAGCACAAATCTATTATTCTCAGTTATCAGTTGAAGAGGTATGGGAGGTATGTGAACAGAAAGAAAAGAGGAGGGCATCAAAAAGCCCGTTTGGAAAGGAGAAACTGTAGAAAAGGTTGACTTGGTAAAAACAAAGAGAAACACCATCTGGGAAAGAAGTATCTGAAAACATTTAAGACAGTGAAAAAACTCCAAACTTAAAGCTATAAACATTGCTTGGTATTTTGATGTTAAAAAGCATTCTGAAATATTGCAAGAGGTCATTTCAGGGAGGTACCACACACAGGCAGAGTCTCATCCAAAAGAATCAGTCACCGGTTGCCTTAGGTAAGCAATAAATAGATATTAGAACACCCTATTAAAAACATTCATACTTCAGTTGATTTGGGGTTTTCCTTGTCTCATAGCTCTCAGGAATGTGAAGTCCTAAAGAAAACTTAGTATTCAAGTTCTACTTCATTTGTGAAAGCAAATTGGAATCTACATTATTGATGAGAAGCACTTCCTCATTTTTGTCCTAAATTAAAATCCAGCAGAGTAAAAATTATATTTTCCTACCTGTGGTAATGTTTCACTATTCCTTATAAATCACGAGTCAGAGCCTAATTTGAACTAAGTCAGCTGATTCCCATTCACAAGGCCACTCTGAAAATCAGTTCTACATTTGCCCCTGTTTCTTGAATTTTATCTTTTAATGAACAGGTGGGCAAGAGAAGAAAATTCTAATTGGTTTCCTCTCTTACCATCAATTAATCGACTATCTTTATGTAGACTGAAAGGACAGTATAAGAGAGAGAGAGAGAGAGAAACTGGACCTAAGGGAAACAGACATAGAACGTATTGTCTAAGTAACCTGTCTAATGATATAGGTGCTCCACAAGGGAATAAAAGTAATGTCACTGAAGATCCAAGATATTGTTTCTAGAAAAAACAGGGACTAATTCAAAATATCTGGGTGGTGAAAGAACTAAAACTTTTGAAATTGGCCCAGCATCTAGGTCTATATCTAGGTAGCCCTGAGACATCTGTTTGACCTGAACTTCAATAAATTGGAAAATTTTTCAGAATAAGCACTATCTTTGGGTCTGGATAAGAAGTATTTTGACTTTGAGGGATGGATTTGAACTGGAGTTCTTCAACCTCAGGAAGTGCTCTACTCCAAGAGATTTATTTAGAATCCATTTGAATTATTTCTCAGTTAAAATCAGAGGAGTAATCAAAACCAAAGCAGCAAAAACACAGAAATCTTCTCACAAAGTAATTCCAAAAAGAGCCACAAAACCCAGCATATAAAGCATGTCATAAATGACTTGTGAATGACTGAGTTGACCTAGTAAAAAAAAAAAAAAAAAAAAAAAAAAAAAGACTAGAATTATGCCTAGCATATTAAATAAAATAAGATTCAATGGACACATACAGTCATTGCTGCAGGACACCAACATGATAACCCTCTCATCTTCTTTTTGTTGACACCCAGCCACTCCATCACTTCTCTTTGATTTACATCCAAGACTTGTTCAATTTAAACCCCATACCAAATCCTAAGCAAGTGCAGGATTAACCCCAGGTTAGCAAAGAGCACAGATAATTAACAATTTTCTGCAGCAGGCAACCTGACTGTCAGCCATACCACTCCTTTCACATGAGGCTGTCTCACAATTTGTGCTTGCTGTATTCCATTACATTTGTTTTGTTACCAGCATTACCCCTCCAGGGCCTATAAACCTGTTAGTTCTTTGCATAACCTTGCCATGCTGTCTTTTAGGGTACAACCTTCAAACACATTACCATCTGCCTGAGTTAATTTCCCATCCATCTAGAAGGCATTTCTAAAAATCTTTGATTTCTTGTAGACCTAAAAGTGGTCTTCTTTTGCCCTTTAAGAAGCAGGTAGTATTGACACTTTCTATGAATAAAAGAGTGGAACATCTCCCTTATGAGGAAAGGCTGAGGGAGCTAGGGCTCTTCAGCTTGGAAGAATGAGGGGTGGCCTCATCAATGTTTATAAATATGTAAGGGGCAAGGGCCAGGAGGACAGAGTCAAGCTTTTTTCAGGAGTGATTAACAATAGGACGAGGGGCAATGGGTATAAACTGGAGCATAGAAGGTTCCGTATAAATTTTAGGAATAATATTTTCACTGTGAGGGTGACAGAGCACTGAGACAGCTGCCCAGGGAGGTTGTGGAGTCTCCTTCCCTGGAGACATTCAAAGCCCACCTGGATGTGTTCCTTTGTGACCTCCTGTAGGTGACCCTGCTCTGGCAGGGGGTTTGGACTAGATTTTTGAGGTTCTTTCTTGCCCCTAACTTGTTTCTATGATTCTATATTCTTGCCAGTAATCTGGGAAGTACCAAGTACTGCAGGAGCATACAATACACAGGTGAATGAACCATTGCAGCAGCCATCATGATGCCAAAGTGATCTTCCTGCTTCATACTCATCATTTTGAAACAACAGATTGTAGCCATATTGACATAAGTTCTTGCCTGACTACACATGAATGTTTGACTTTACTTTGTCCCCTGTTCATGACCCCTACAGGCTGTAGGCTTCTGTTTAGCTGTACATTAACTTTTATGCCCCTGGTTTTATCTCTACCTAACAACAACAACAAAAAAACCCAAACCAAAACAAAAAACAGTTAAATCAGATTGCACAAGTGTTTTGAGATAAAAACCTCAACTGCAGAAGAGGAAGATAAACAGGGCTGGAACACTAGTTGTATATCAAAAGACAAAAAATGTCTAATTACACACCAGAACCAAGTAGTGCTAGTGGGAAGGAAAAACAAAGCAAAACAAAACAAATCCAATTCAATAGTCTTAAAGTGGACGAAGCCTGTGCAGCTGCAGATAAGTTAAGGGTTAAAGCTGTATCCAATAGCCAGAGGTTCAACAGCTACTAATTTTAAGGTTCTGCTCTCAGATCTGGATTTATCAAGGACAGCAGGGAGAATGCATCATTTTCCCATAGGGAAAAAGTATGCACATATTCTTGTGCTTATACATATGTACACACATAGATATACATAAACACACACATGCAGGAGGCAGCCTTGAGTGTGAAGCAGAAAGACAGTCTTAATGGATCTGTGTCTGAGTTGTGTTTTTGTATTGGTTTCTTTCATTTTTACAACCACAATACTCTTTGCCTGCCAGCATATCTCAAATGACTTTTATGTTGACAGTTCTTTCTCCACAGAAATGTGAAAGACTAACTATACTTGTCAATAAATGGACTGGACTAGATTTACCATGTTTTTGTTTATTTATTTTACTGAATATTGTTCCCCAAAGCATTTTTAAACACTTCTGACTGGGATATTTGCATACTCAATTTACTTTGTACCAACAAAACATGTTTTCTTGTACATACTCAGGAGAAAAAATATATTAGGAGCAGCAACAGAACAGCACCAATGACCTCAGCTATCTTCCAGTCTTGGGAACAGCAATAAAAGGAATTCCTTTTGCAGCTGTGAAGTATGCTTTCCATGGCAAGGCCATGGAAGGGTTCTACTACAGATTCACCTGGTGCCCTCTGCAGATTTATTATTTTTTTGTTTGGGTCCTTTTGTTATCTTTTGCATAGAACTAGTGAAAATGTAAGAAAATATACCCCTTTTTTTTAACTTAATGCAAAGTAGTTCAATTTTCTCCCTATGACTTTAGCTGTAAATCACTACTCAAATAGTGTTTGCATGTCAAGATCAGCAGGGAAGGGGTAGAGGGGAAGCTCACCAAAGGATAGACTCAGAAGAGAAAATGTCCTCAGCAACCGAAAAGACTAATAGAAACACTTGTTAAAATTCTTCAATTGGTACCAAAATTGACCGGAGAGAACACTTTTAAACTGACTCTAAACTGTTTTAGAACAGTCTACTTGATTTAGAAAAGAAATTGAATCCCAGACGATACAAAACCTGCTATAAATGTTTATATCCTGAAAAACGGAAAACATTCCTGCAGGGCTCAAATCAGCATTGCCAATTCCTTTCCTCCCATCCATCCAGCTGCTATAGCAAGCATGTAAGAGCTTTCTCTCAGAAAAAAGCCTCCTAGGAAAAACTGCAGTTGGGATTTAGTTCATGGAAGAAAAAGTCTTTCATCTTCAGGAAAACAAGATTTACTGCTGGTTTAATTTTAGGAAAACCAAAATTCAGATGGAAAGAAAGGAAAAGCTTGGAAAGAGTACTTAGTATGCAAGAAATTGCGGATGAAAAATATTTATTAAATCACTTATTCATTTTCCAGTGCAGGAGTGTTCTGTACAGTAATGTAACATTGAATCCATTGAAGTTATTCACTTAGTTATCCACTAGTCAGACTTTATCATTCCAGGGAGTGTTAGCACTGGCAGGAAAAATTGTTCTGTCAGTAATCTTTATCAGCTGCTTTCCAGAGCAGATAAGAGTTGAACCATTGTAGTATTACACAATGGTGCCAGAAAAACAAGGAAGATGTTTTTGCTTTTTGAATTATTATTTTTTTAACATGAGAGAAAAAAACTTCACAGACCAAGCCAAATACTGGTACAAGATGTCTGGTTTAAAATACAGCCTGCTGTAGCTGGCAGGTCAAGATGCATACTCTGCAGATTAACTGAAACTGTAAAACAAGAACAAAAAAAAAGGACAAAATAAGATTAAGGAACTAATTTTTTGAGGTACACTTTCAGGGGCTGTTTCATTGTCCGTAAGGGGAGCACTCCATAAACCTTTTAATTGCTTCATTAAAATTCTCCCTTATAATTGTGTCTTGCCTTGAATACATCATGACCACTGTTGGAACTGCCTATCATCTTGACTAATATTATCCCATTATTTCCCTTGGTTCCCTCTGATTATTTCCTTTATGTACTTTCCTACCTTTTCTTTCAACCCTGCTAAGGATGCATGCCACCTTTTCATTCTGTGTTTGCGCAGACCCCTGAAAAATAATGTTCTGGTTATTGACTATAGTGTGTAACATGTATAGTAATACAATGTTACCCTCCTATGATACAGAATTCTCCACCAGAGGCACTGCTGGTTTTCCAGTTTTCCCCAGAATGATGAACAGCTCAGACATTTTGAAATTTTAGGCATTATGAATTTGGATTGCTTTAAAAAAATGTTTTAATCAGAGGAGGAGACTTTCAGTTTTTCAATTGTGTAAACTAAGTGAAGAGTAGCTTTTTCCAGATTAGATCTCCCTCCTCTTAAAGACTTGATTTCACATTCCCAACAAGTTTCAAAACAAGTTTAAACTTCAGCTGACTACTAGTCTATTTAAAGCAGCTTTCCCAAATAATTAACATTAAGTTCTCATCTAAGTTTTAAAGCCAGTATACACCCTTACGTAGTTATATGTACCACTGAAATAAACAAAAAACAAAGGTGGATCTGGGAAGCTCAATAATTTTCATTCCAGAAGTCCTGTAAACAAAAATTGACACTGAATATTATCAGAGTGATTGTTCTGTTACTAAGAAACTAGTTCACACATATTTTAGGACAACACTGGGGAAATTTCAGCCCATAAAGTAATCATGACTCCAGCCCCGAGAAAATAGCCTTCAGTTTACTGCAGGTAAGGCATAGATGGGACCATGACAAGTAGGTGTTTACCAGCCTATCTTCAGGGGTCCTTCTGTCAGCTGAACATTAAGTTGCTGCTTCCTGACCAACTCTGCTCTCCAGAACAAGGATGCAGTGTAGTGACACTTGCTGCATTTTGAGATTTTATGTCTGAACAGGTTTCTTTGCCCTCCTTGTACTAGACATTCCTCTTAAATGCATAGTAGTTGAATATTTCTCCAGGAATATTAGAATGCTACTTTTTATTATTAAGTACAAATGTAATATCACTGTAAATTTACAATAGATTAGGAAACTTGTTACGAATCACATAGCTTATCTCCAACTTCAAAATGTATTATTAGTTTTTCTTGCTTCTAGTTATTTGTAAAGAGATTGTTGTTTTATAAAGAGATTATTGTTTTGAGATTTAAATTAATCCACATTTTTCCACTTAGATGGAATGGGCCTAATTTGTTTTGCAGATCAGATACAACACATAAAGGAAAAATCCTGTGCAACATCTATCTCAATAAGAAAAAAAAACAGACATGAATAAGACTCATCTCATCACTTTGCTGTTAATGATAGATCCTCCTCTCTCCTTCTAATCTTTGGTAAAATCCTGAAAAACATAAAACCGCTTAAGGGTTTTATGAGACTCAAGGCAGAGCATCACATGGTACCATAGTTAAACTGATTCATCTTGGCCTCTCCTTTCATGACTACATATGAAAATGCATACTAATAAAACTCCAGCACATTCCCATATTTATACTGCATGCTTTCTGAAGCAATATGCAGAGATGCTTCAGATAGTTACCAAAATAGGACTAAAAATGATATTTCAATTACATTTGAAATGTATATCTGATCACATTTTTAAATCTTTTTGCATTTATCTTGCATTAGCAGACTTATAGCAATGATAATTTTTTCTTTCACTCAAATACCATTTTGTGTACATTAAATGTGAAAGATGATCACTATACTATTGTATAGTACTTGTACTTCTAAGAGAAGAGCAAGTATTTTGTTATGTCAGTAGCAGTGCAAAATAACTGATGGGCATGTATCTTTCTACCCTCCATATACAATTCTGATGGATCTGTATTCCTCCTGATACTAGAGGTTATATTTGGTTCTCATTTTGAGTTCACTCACAATGACAGGCACAATTCCTTTGCCTCCTATATCTATGGCCCTTATCCTGGCCTCAGGACTCCATCCAGCACCTTCATCCAGTATGCCCTGCTTCTCTTCTCCAATTAAAAAAAAGACTTGAAATAACAAATCATTTCTACAGAGCTAAACAAACTCTGAGTGCACACATTTGCCTTCACCCCCAACTAAAGACCAAAACATTGAGTGTGGCTCCATGCTTCCTTCTCACTCTCTTGCAGCTCGTGAGCTGTCTGGCTACCACATGGCACAGCCTGCAGGAATGAAGCAAACAGATTTTGAACAGATCTAGAGGCTTCATCCCTCTTTCAGCAGCTGCTCTATGGGAATAATATGGACTTGCTCAAGAAAGACTGACATGAAGAGCACCAGTAGAAAAGTGGGGGCTAAAGGGACTACAAGCATCAAATGTTACTCCACAGGATAGAAAGTGCATGAATAGCAAGGAAACAAAAGTGGAATATAATAACCAACTATCAAAGTGTCAAAGGATTATGAAAGGCTCAGAACACTTTATATCAGATATTGTACGCAACTTCACAACCTAGAAATACCCCGAAAGCACAAAGGGTATGGGAGTGCTATAAACTCTACAAATTGGCAGATAGTCTCAAGATAGACTCACCGCTCCTTTTACACAGAGCAAAGCTCTTGAAGATAATTGCAGGCACCACATTGCCTACTTGCTCTGTATTAGAGAGAAAGACTTTCAGAACAGTTTAAGTGTTCATTTATATGAAATATCTCACTTTTTTTTTTTCTTCAGAGTCTTACTGCCCCTGCACTTAAAGCCTAAGAGAACTGAGCTTTTATCTACTGGATCATGTTTTTTCACAGTGACTGGCTCAGAGTTACTCCTTCTTTTCAAAATATATCTGCATACACTAGGAAAATCAGTACACACACTAATTCTCTATCATCAGGACCACAACTAGGTTGCTATCATCCAATAATCCCCATTTACAGGTTTTTCCTGGATTGAGGAAATCCTGAAAACCAAGTGTTTTAAGCTTACAAGAGGCTCCATATTAGTTTTGCCCATGTATCATTAGCTATTTCATCCCCACAGTCACATCAGTAACCTGGGAAAAAGCAAGTGAGAAAGTCACCAAAATGAGGTGAGGTGGAAGAAAAAAAATTACAAGCTTTAGTAAAAGGAAGATCTTGAAAGCACGTGTCCCCTCTTATCTTTGGAAGTTTAAGAAAGAAGATGAACATTAAAGAAAGAGAGAGGCTTCCTTGAAAATGGAGACAAGAAAGATTTTCAGTATGTTTAAAGATGTTCTTTCTCATATCTTGATCAGCAAATGACAGTATATGCTTTCTGAAGACATTAATAACATCTGCATAAAGGAAATCACAGGCCTGCATTTCAGATCCAAAACCAGAAATAACTGGTCCTCCCCAGCATTATTTCATGTCCCACACCATGGCTGACTGGGCTCACATCAAGATGGATCTTGAGATCTCTTTAATTTTTTATTCTTCTCTGCAGAAGTACATTAACAGACAACAGCTTTTAAGAAGAAGATTCCTGTTTGCATGCATTAAGAAGGACATGGGATAAGATGCTGCAATTCTTCAAGTACTATGCATTTAATAAAGCCCACATTCTAATAATCTAAATTTCCATTGTCTCTCTCCCCCTTATGTCCCTACACTCTAATCTGCACAAATCCTATTGAGTTCTACCGATGTAATTTGGATTGTCTGATCTTAAATTCATTTTATAACACAAGCAAATTTATATTCTGCTCTCCATCACATCTAACCAGTCATTGATAAGAAATGACAGTGGACTGAAAATTAATCCCTGCAGTTTGGCTATTCATATTTTTCTTAATTGAGCATGCTTCACTGTTCTTAACACTCAGCCTCCTTTTTTGCCAAGGACTTTGATTTTCTGTTTAATCTTAAAAAGGTTTCTAAGCATCTTTACTAACACTGAAGATTCCTTGGGAAGACATAAAGATTGTCATATGAAAACTCTGAAATACAGTGGATATTAAAAATAGCTTTTTTGGGGGTGGGAAGACTGATATTCTCCACTTTTATATGTTTTCATCATAAACAATTTAAATCTCTTTTTTTGAACACTGAACCAAGTAAAACTGCCAATAGACTTGTTTTTAGTCACACCTGTTCTCCAAAATTATACCCCGTAAATTGTTTGTTACATGCATCCTCAACCTCTTAGTAGGGAATCCCCTTACTGAAAAATGTTAGAGTATTTGTGACAATAAGAAAGAAGGGCCTACACGTCTGTATGTCTTTATTTATTTATTTTCCTGACAGCATTTAGCTTTAATTCCATAATCTTTATGTCTACAAGGAAATATTCTGAAGTCAGTAGGACTATATGTGGATACAAGTATTCTGCCACATGGTGGCAATTTGTATTGGCTTCTTTTTAGAACTACACCTGTGTGTGAGAACAACTCTTTGGAAATTAATTGATGGCAACCTGCAACTTTGCCCACTGTCCTTGGGTGCTGACCTTCCAATAAGAAGGTTTAATGTTGCTCTTTCCCCATTTTGCCATGAGATAGTTTCCAGAGGTGTATCAAAAATATTATGGTCACTTGATGTAAAGCAGCCAATACAAAATTACATATCAAGGAAAAATAATTTCAGTCATCTTTAAAAAAAATCTTAATTTTGCCAGAATTTATTTTGAAACAGAATGGATTTCATACAGTATTATCATTGCACCTCCCTTGGGTAGTCTTGAGGCTTTGTCATCAGCTCCCTCTTCCTCCATTTACATCAAATGGACATTTCTAAGATTAGTGTGTTAGAAGATGACATAGAATTCTCTCTTAAATTTTATTTAGGCACTTAGAAAACCTTTCTTTGCTGGCCAAAAACTCCCTCAAATTTAGGCTGTTCTGTATATTTGACTGCTAGCAATGAAAGCAGTGTTTGAACAGTCCTGAAGACAAGAAGAGGCTGGAAAACTGGAGCAGGCTGAGTTCCAGGACAGGGGGAAAGGTAACAGCTGGAAAAGGTAGAGTATTTGTAACTATCAACTGGTAATCTTGACACTGGATGACATAAAACTGACTGGTCATTCCACATTTTAAGCTCCCATAACAAAATATCCAAGTGCTCTTCCCTGGATACCAAGTGATGCTTACCCAAACACATCTTGCTTTTGTGTCTTGACTTCATTGTGTTAGCCCATTTGGCACAAGTAATATTAAAAAAAGGCCACCTCAGTGAAGCTTCCGTGCAGGCTTATTCCTTTAATTCCTCAGGGATCTTCCCAAAATATGGCCAGATGTGCTCCTGGCTGTCTATGTCAATGTCACCAGTCCTATCCAGATGCTTGTTCTTCACCACTGGTACCACTATAAAAGTGCTAGCACCCTCTGCCAGCTGCCTTCCTGTGGACAAGGAATATGTACCTCCATGGCTGTGTGGTACATGTGCATATATATTGTCCATGTTACAATTTTAACACTACATACATTAATGTGTGACAGCTGACAGCATTTGAGCAAGAATTGTTGTAATTAAGTTAATAAATGAGTAAATATGTACTTCTGCACACAACAGAGATATATGAATTAACTATAAATGAATGAAATCAGTATGTTTACAGAAAAAAAAAGGTGAAATACACATTTTACCTTTCTCTGTCTACTTTAGTGCAGTTAAAAATCTCTGCTCACATACAGTCACACATATTTTCAATATTTTAAAGAACATTCTGTTAATAGCTGTGCATTTCCGACATTCCCTTTCTTTCTTATCTCTCAAAGAGAAAGATTTTCCAGAAACAAGAAACTTGTGGGCTGCTGTGTATGTACACCAGTAAGTACCCTCTGCTGAATGGTCATTGAGCAACCAGACCCTTTGGGAATGCTCTAGCAGCTGCTTCACAGCTTTACACTGCCAGTACAGAAATGCAAACCTCTTTCTGAAAACAGTGGGGATATAGCCCAAAGAGAGACAAAAGGACCCTCGGAAACCTGAAGGATGGTATTCCCAATATTGCTGTATTTTCCCTGTCTTCAACCCTCATGGAAATAACAGTGTTACACTGAGCAGAAGTTAGGGCGATGTTTAGCATGGGTTTTTAAAATTATTTTAAACTTCCATAAGTTGTCATGGTAGGCTGGCTTTTTAGCTTCTTTTAATGTACACAAAGAGAAAATTTGCAAGATAATGCTAGTAAGGAAATGAGATTGTCATATCTGGATGAACAGCAGCATGCAGTTACAAAGGTGCACCTATTTTGACAACAGCTGTCATGTTCAACATGGTACTCTTTATGATGAACTGCCTTCAATCTTAGGTTTTATTCTTTCATCCTTCTGTTTCTTTTCTTTCCTGCTGTGGACTGTTTTTATTCATTATTGGTGGCAGACTTGTCCTCAGTTTATTTTTTTTCCTCCTGCTGAGGAGCAGTAAAATAAATTAGTTTAATACATTTTAAAAAGGTATTTGATTTAATTTTCCCTTTAGTATATATGAAGATACAACTGGTATAACAAATTGCTATTAAGATAGCAGGATTTCAATGTTTCATGATTTTCTACCTGCTGTGGAAGACGCCAAGTACTTTAGTAAAATATTTTTTAAAGTGCTGGAATAAATTTTTTCTTCCCATATTGCTGCCCTGAAGATACACATTTAGCACACTAAGGATTCATTTCTTGAAAATCTGAGGAAAAAATGTTGCCTTTCTGGTTTGATTGCTTTGATTCTAAGTTGTTCAGAGTTTAGAAATAAATTTCAGATGGGAAATACAATAATTCTCTCAGAAAGAAAGCTTTTCACATCAGAATATCTATATCTGGTTATAATTTTTGTAAAGGTTTCTTGCTGTTTTTACATATAGGAATGTTATGTGCATCTAGATCAACAAAAGCTTGACACAAAGAAGTACATAGAAATCTAAGTTCTATTTCAATGGGGATTTACATGGTTAGAGAAGAAAAGCAAGCAATTCAGGTCTGAAGGCTTTGTAGTTGTCCAGACAAAAGTCTCCTAGTCAAACAGCTTCATGTGGCAGATGCTCAATCACTACTTAGAAAATCCACAGAAAACAATGTTTTCAACGACAACAGTGCTATAAACAAAACAGATATAGCAAGTTGAATACCCATCTGGGATAAATAATTAGCTTTCATGGGTGTTTGTCCTTGAGAGAGAAGCAAGGGTGCCACAAGTATTCTACACAGAAATTAATGATGGTTACAAGGTGGCACAGGAGAAGTGTCTTTAAAATATTGCAAGAAAAGCACAGAAAGAGAAAAAGGTGTGGTCTTGAATGTTTTTATCTGAAGTTCACAGATCTGTGTGCATTCAGTGTGAAACACATGGAGGTACCATAGAGTTAGTTGTTAGCTTCCTTTTGGCTAAACAGAAGCATGTTTTGTGTCACTTAATGGCCTCATTACTGTTCTTTCTGTGGTGAAAATAAAGTCATTCATGTGGAAAAACAAATAGTATGGGGGCTTAGATATATAATATTTATGCTCAAGCTGATCTACAGACAACATATTCTAGTGATGAGCTAACTGATGTTGGCAGTCTGCATCTATGCTCCACCAGCATTTAAAAATTGAAAACTGTAACACAAGGGTCCATAAGAACTGTAACCAACCAAAGAATAAGAAGGAAAATAAAGAAAAAATTATATCTATTTTAGTACAGACATTGTTTTTTTTCAGTATTCTAATATACCGCAAATATCAGAGAAAGCTAAAAACCAAAACCCTGATAGAAAAATCCTAGTGTTTTATTTTTCCTGAGAAAAAAATAGAGAAAAGTTTAATCATACATGGCTTTGCATTCAAAATTGTCAAGTTATTCAGACTGTTTTCAACAATCAAATTTAAGACACATGTATATCTGCAGTTGGATGGTGAATAGCTAGAAATGCAAGCCATGAATTAATTGGGATGTAGTATGATGTACAAGGTCTATCAGCATTTCAGTGCATCATCAGAGTTCAGTTGTGATGCTTTTGTCAATACCACTTTTTTTGTAAATAATAGATGCAAGAATATAAAAATAGAAAATCATTATTAAATACTCTAGACCAGATAGTGGTAAATATTATTCATATACAAGCATGCAAACACTATGGGATGATTCTAAGTGTAGTCAGCACTCTGGAAGTAATAGTTTTATGACAGCGATGCTTATTTATATTAAATGGATAATTCCAGAAGTGTGAGCAAACATACAAATTATTCTCTCTTTGCTTTAAATTCTATAGGAAAAAGATATTCCTTGCCAGGGTATTTAGCAGGGCACAATGCCCTCACGGTTATATCAGTTTCTTTCCAAGAAACTCTTTCCTGAATGTGACTTCTCTTTCCCACTAACAATCTCCTGACACATCTCTCTGCTGCCTGTAGCAAAAAGGCATAAAGTTGAAAAGTGCACTCCAGATACTCCAGATTTTTCTACCCATCTGTCACACTTGATCTATCTTCTGTGTCATGAGCAATATATTGCACTGAAGTTGTATAAGAAACATAACACCCATGCTGTACTATCAATGATTTTAGTTTCCTTAGTTTTTCAAGGGCACATATTTGGCCCCTCATTGCTACCATCTTCACTCAGGACATCCCTGAACACTCTCACAATGGGATTCTCTGTGACAGGCAGGCCCTCTCTCTCCTAGCAAGAGGAGGTCCAGTCTCCTTAGGATATTTGGCATGGATTGTGGTGGCTTCAAAATTCTACAGCATTTGTGTACAGGGAAGAAAACTGTTAACATAAGCAGAGGATAAATACCATTACACTCAAATAAAGGCAGATTAGCATCATTTGCTAGCCATGTATTTAACACTTACTGCCTAAAAAAAAATAGAGAATTTTGAAGGACACTATGTGCTGTCTACAGCTCCAACGGCATCTCTGATGTTTCAACTCTTCACCTCTACCCGTTTGATCTTTTCCCTCCACTATTCATCATAAAATAAGGGAAAAGAAATAACTTGCTGGCTTTTAGAGATGTAATTAACATAACCTATTAATTACACAAAGTACACTGCAGATATTTCTTCCAAAACAGTCAGATTTTCACTATTTCCTAACAAGATAATAACAATCTCATGCAGCAAACTCCCTGTGTACTCAGCTTTTTCCACTAATGAAAGAATATAGGCCTTACCACGCTATTTTTCAAAGCTCAGTATTTTTCAGCTGTTTTTTTCTTAACAGTTATTCTGTTTCTCCGAATTAACAGCTGCTTACCATAGAATGCTTTGGGTTGGAAGGGACCTCTAAAGGTCATCTAGTCCAACCATCTTGCAGTAAGCAGGGACATCCTCAGATAGATCAGGCCTCAACTACCTCCCTGGGCAACCTGTTCTGTTTTTCCACTACCCTCATGGTAAAAAACTGTTTCCTGAAATCCAAGCTGAGTCTACTTTTCTCTTATTTAAAGCCATTGCCCCTCACCCTATCACTACAGCTCCTTGCAAGCAGTCCCTCTCCAGCTTTCCTGTAGGCCCCTTCAGACCCTGGAAGGGCAATATTGGGTCTCCCCCAATTCTTCTCTAGGCTGAACCCCAGCTCCCTCAGTCTGTCTTCACAGGGGAGGTGTTCCAGCCCCCTGATTATTTTCATAGCCTTCCTCTGGACCTGCGCCATCCCCAGGCTGGGCTGAAGTTTAGTTTTAAAATGTATGAGCAGCATAAATATTGTGGGGGGAAAAAGGTCATCTGGTAAACTGGAATCTGAAGAACACTTTACTGAAGATCAGATATTTTCAGTTTTCCTCTTGTGAATGCAAGAACTAGGGCTGGTTTTTTTCCTAATCTGTTCTTCTCTAAAGACAGTCGAGGGTTTTTTTTAGATAAGTGTTTTAACACAGAACGAAATTACCTTAGGTGAACAACAAAAAATGTGCAAATTAGTTTTGTCTTAGCAAAGCTTTTGACACCAAAGTAATTAAATGCTGCTTTTTTTTTTTTTTTCCCTTTTGCTTTTTTTTTTTCTTTTAATGTGAAAGTGCAAAACCAGACCTAGTAGTCTTTTCTTTGCCCCAGGTTTAAAAATGAAAGTACTCTAAGTGGTACATAGGACAGTATTCTATGTAATTCACTGATCACTTTTCATTCTCTATTCTGTCATTCCTGATAGCATCAAACATTAAAGAGCATAAGTTTCAAATTTCTAATACTTTTGATTAGTCAAAATGCAATTTAGCTCATTTTTATCATTAGCAGTGACTCAACCAGAAAAGTAAAGAAGCATCTAAACTGCAAAGTTTGTCATCAGTTCTTTTTCCTAAATAAAAACTCAGAACACACTATTAGTTTATGACAACCAGAGAAATAGAATTAAATGATAAAATTGAGATCCAGGACAAATTTAAAGGATGCATAATCAGTTTCTCTAAATATTTATTAAAAAAACTAAAATGTTTTCAAACAAAGCAATTAAATTTGTCATCTACATTCTAAATCAAATAATCACATAAGATACTCTGAGATCCTTAGAACATTAGGAAGTTTTTCTACTGGCTTTCGTGCAGACTTCAGGAGTATTATGAACACAGATTAGTAGCCGTTTGCTTAAGTGCTATTTGTGAGGGATGCTCAATGTAGCATTTCAACCAGCAACTGTATGAAGTGGATATACAAACAAATAATTAAATATAATCTACAAGGCAAGGTAACTTTTTTTTCTTTAGCTTTGTTATTCATTATACCAATGCATTTGTCTTTTTATTTTTTCAGCCCTCTTATCCATGTAGGATTACCATTTAGCAACAAGACAGTGGTCAAGAGTCACAAACGATGGCTGACAAATATAAGACATTATCAATCTTGTTGTTACATAGTAATCATCTTCCCTATTTCTCACTGTTCTAATACAGAAAATATTTACTCAGATAAGATGTGATAACTGCATAGGCAGTAAAAGAGCTCACAAAAAGTTACTTGTTTTCTCAGCATGGTAACTCCACAATGCGAATGTTCATCTTTTATTCATCACTTTTTAAACAACCACATATATAACTCCACAGTTTCTCTACCTGGATGTTTCCTATCGACTTGTGAATTTGCAGTTTTCACTGGATTATAATCAAAGTCAGACCCTCGACTTTACCAGAGCTGCACAGGTTATAAATCAGAGGCCAGTGTAATTTGTAGATTTGTTTCCTTGCATTGCAGCTAATGCTGCTTACCATAGGCAGGCACAAGCCTACATTTCCCTTCCTTCAGCCTCTCTCTGCCCCAGGCAGTAACAAACCGAAGATGAATTCCCTGTTTAACATAGAGAGATAGGGAAATTTGCTGCTAATTACAGTGGTTAGAATTCCTAATGGGTACAAGGGAGGCCTCTGGAGCCCACCCCATTCCACAGGCAATTCTCTTAGGTTGTTAAGTTTCCCTGCTCCTTCTCAGAAAATTTCTTAACAAAATTACTAGCAGCGTTTATCAAGCTGATATTGTAATTACTTTTGGGAAACAAATGGTATCTGAGGAAAAAGAAAACCACACTTCCATGCTTAATATAGTAATGGGAAATTTAGAGAGAGGGAGCTGTTAATCTCATCTCTTTCACAAGTGGGATGAAATAGGCCATCAAGAGCTTCATTGTGGAGGTTAATATTAATAAGCAGAACTGACCTTAAATCCTAATGCCTTTACTCTTGTGAGTTCTGAAAAAGGTTGACCACTCATAGAAACTTGGGGTGGAGGAGTATATCTACTCCATCATTCTCTCCCTCTCTTTGTAAAAGTAAACTGCTCCTCTTTTCATGTAGAAGCTCCTACTATGGCTAAAAACCTGGTACAGATGATGAATAAAAAGAGAGTTTGAACTCCTTGCCCTCTCTTCTCAAACAAGAGAGAATTTTTTGTCACAAGCATGGACAACACTTGATGAGGACAACTGTGTACTTAATTTTTGAGAATCAAGCCTATGGGCAAGAAAGGCAGGATCCTTATATATACAGAATTTTATACAGAGTATATATACAGAATATAACAGAAGAATTCTGCCTGACCATGCATTTGAAAAAATAAAGCAGAAAACTGTTCCTTTCCTTCCTTCACCTTTGATAACATACATATCCTGTGACACACAATATTTGCTATCATTTCTATAACCTCCACTACTCAATACACCTTAGGATAGAAGCAGAGGCTTGTATCCTTACAATTTTTTAATTATTCCAGTTTGAACTCCTAACTCCTGAGCAGTTGATGCACATCACAAAAATAGATGATGTATAAGAAAATACACTTCCCACAAAGAGGTGTTGGACTTCATAAAGTGCAAGCTTATTGACTGGCAATTACATGTTTAGAGTGGGTCTGAGCAGAGACCTAAGTCTGCTTTCACTGACATTAGCACTCTGGTTCCCATTTCTTTAATTTCAACACAGTCCAGCACTGAGGGTTTTTACAAACAACATTCACAAATTAATTCTGTATTCTTGAACAATTTCCTGAAGCTGCGTTCTACCAGAGTACAGTCGTGATGGATGAAAACTTAGCTACACTAAAATCAACTGAAGTTATTTCTCATTTGAGAAGGATGATGCTAAACAAATGTCAAATACCAGTTCCTAGTCCTTCCTAGCATATATTTTAAATTCTGACCTCGTCAGAGCTATGCTGATTCACAACAGCTGGGATGCTGGTATTTTCTGGTTAAAGAGTTACACAGGGAGATCTCTGGTAACGACAACCGCATCTCACTGGCAGTGCTAAAATTGAATTGGGACCACATGGGTGTTCTGGGAAAGTGTTGACCTTACATTTGCAGGTTCACAATCCTGTAAAATGGCTTTAAAATGTACCTAAATATAAAAATTCTGTATTACAATATTATTCAAGGGTCCTTCTTAATGGAACTAGGGTACAATTATGCAATTACAAGGAACAACAGATATAACTTGCAATAAGCTGCCCAGTTTTAGGGGACTGTCACGTTCAGTGTAAATTGTTCCTTTTTGTTATAATACAAGCATTACTCTTTAAACATGTTGCTCTTGTTAACACAGGAAGATAACTAGTCCTGGCTTAGTCTACTCTTAAATAATTATAACAAAAAGTCAAAGTATTTCCGTAGAAGGTCTGAGGCAAAAATCCTGTAAATTCTGTGCTTACATATCTATACTGAAAAAAAGCACTCTTTCGTAGACACAAAATGTATGTAGGGCAGCAAATCCAGCATAGGAAATTGAGCTGCAGGAGAGTGAAAGTGATTTTAAGGGCTATTGTTGTCAACATATACTGCAGCTCTAAGTACTGAGAGGTGAATTTCTGGAAACTTAGTTAGAATATACAGTAAATATAAAAGTTTAGTCAAGGATTGTAACACTTCCAAAAGTTGTTTCTTTGCTCAAGAGGTTCAAATTATACCATTTTTGCTTCTGTTAATCTGTAGAGTGTGAAATGATTCAGGAGCAGTCTTCCTAACCATTAATTTTTATAACACATATATTCTCTCTATGTAGCTGTAAGTATTAAAACATTCAAATTAGAAAAAAAATATTTTAAAATTCAAAAAATTGAGCTCATGTTTTTATTCATTAAACATTTTAATGATAAAACTTAATGCCTTTGAATAATGAATGTCTTTGAATATCTTAAAATTTCTTGTTTAGAATTGTTCTGAAATGCCTTTGCTCTAAATGAAAATTAGCATCTTAAGTGTCTAGCTTTGCCTGAAGGGATGAGATTATATTTTAAAAATAATTACTAATTTTTAATCAGAAATACTTTAGGTGTGATCTATCATTTTAGTAGCCACAGTGTTACAGCACTATATCTTCATAGCTGCTGAAAATTATTCGAGTAACATCACAGAGAACAATTCTGGCACAACTTGAAACCATTTCCTCTTGTCCTGCTGCTTGTCACAAGGCGGAAGAGACCAACACGCACCTCGCTACAACGCCCTTTCAGGTAGTGGTAGGTAGAGGTAAGGTCTCTCCTGAGCCTCCTTTTCTTCATATTAAACAATCCCAGTTCACTGAGCTGTTCCTCATAAGACCTGTGCTCCAGACCCTCCACCAGCTTTGTTACCTTTCTCTGGACACATTCAAGCACCTTAATGTCCTTCCTGACCTTGGTGGGAGGTCCAAAACTGAACACAATATTCAAGGTGCAAGCTCACCAGTGCTGAGTACTGGGATTGAATCTCTTCCCCAGTCATCCTGGCCACAGTTTTTCTGACACAGGCCAGGATGCTGTTAGCCTTCTTGGCCACTGCTGGCTCATAGTCATGTGGCTACCAACCAGCATGCCTCAGTCCTTTTCCTCTGGGCAGCTATTTTCCCCCAAGCTGACTCTACTTTTCCAGCCACTCTTACCCAAGCCTGTAAATTCCATGGGGTTGTTGTGACCCAGATGCAGGACCTGGCCTTGGAACTTGGCCTTATTAAGCCTCATGCAACTGCCCTGGGCCCTTCAATCCATCCTATCCAGGTTCCTCTGCAGAGCCTCCCTACCCTCTGGCAGATCAACACTCCCTCACCATGACACCACTTAGTGTCATCTGCAGACTTACTGAGGGTGCACTTGATCCCCTCATCCAGGTCATTGATAAAGATGTTAAACAGAACTGGCTCCAGTACTGAGGCCCAGGGAAGAACGAATGAACAATTTGGAAATAAAGGAAAGAAGAGAAGCCTCTGTATTACTTCTGCATTATTTATTTCTAGTGTAGTGAAATTAGTGAACTAATACCTAACAACTCATATGAACTATAATGCTGAAGAGTCCTATATATCAAGGACTTATAGGTTTGAAGGGAAGTTGATTTACATCTCAGATGTAGTGTTCAGCAAAATAAAGTGGCTTGGCCCACGTCAGCACTTCTAGATTGTTTCCAGCCACTTCAGATACTACAGAAATGTTTGCAGAAGAGTGGGCTTGTATGTGGATATGTGGATAAAGTGGCCTAAAGTAATTCTCTGTCTTGCAGTCAGAGAAATTGTTTCAGACTCCAGTCAAGAATAATTCTTTTACTTTACGACAGTTACAGCCACAGGTTTCCCTTCTCTTAAGAAGATCACTGTATGGTTTATTAATTTACACTTTAAAAACTAATAGTAATATCAATAAGAGGGAAGAACTGAGTATTAAGTCTCCTTGCATAGATTTGAGTGAATGGAAAGGGACAGAACTGTGAAGAAACTGTTAAATTTGTCTATCATTCTGTTTATTGTGCATTTACTCACTGTGTAGCCAAATGTTGTATAGCTTTTTCAACAGGGAACTGAACTGCTCAACTTTTGCTGTGATATGAACTTTGAAATCCATTATCAAATAGACTGCTGGGGGTGGTTCTGAGTACTGAGCCGGTGATGTTTCTGCCCTCCCAGTGATCACAAAATTGAATCCTTGCCACTCCCAAGTGACTATTACTTGTAAATTCAAGATCAGAATATCTGTTGTGAAGAGAGGCCAATAATACCACATAATTTCAGCAGACATGACAAACAAATACTATTCCACAAGCCAGTGCTATTGTTAGTTTCAGCTCAAAGAACTGCTAACGTCATGATTACCTATCACCCATCATCAGAGTGTAGTATCAATCTCTAATTACTTTCTGACACTCTCTGAGGGATTAAAGGTGCTATCTAAACTACAAATTTATTTCACCTTAAGTAGATGTGAGAATTCTGTAAGTCCGTGTTCAAGCAAATGACGTATGTGTTCAGGTTATTCTTTGTTACTTTCAGTATATTAAAAAATCCTCTTTACTTGTTCCTTTTTCTTACTGAGTTTCAGTACATTATCATTTTGTATAGGATAACATTAGCATGCTTCAAACCAAATTACATAACAAAGACATAAAATTATCTAGAAACTAAATCCATCATTCAGAGTACTTTCCCAATAAACTAGTTGTATGTTATTCGAAACAAAAAAATTCTAGATATAAGATCCAAACATCAGTTATAGCAATAATCACAAGAGACAAAAGTGGATGAAAGGTTAATATGCTGTATTTGAAATTATTTTAGAGTGTGCTTACACGTAATTTAGAAGACCGAATTTAGGAGCTTTCACTTCCTATGCAGTCACCGGTGAGAAAAAGGTGTCTCCAAAAGGCATTACAAAGCACCTAGAAGACTCTAAAGTATCCTGTGGGTGACAAAGCCAACCCATTTAATCAAAGTGATACTTCTAAAGACTCAATTAATCATAGCTTTTTGTCCACAGTTATGAGAATAAGGTGTTATTAGGAAAAATATTAAAATTCATACTTTAAATATGCCACCTTTCCATATGTTAATTGTTATCCTTCTTGAGTCTCTAGGAAATGTTTTGCTCTTTTCCTCTAGTGCCATACTGTATACTAAGATAGTCTACTAAGATACTCTCCTCTCCTCTGAGAGGAGAACTCAGAATGCCCAGTGAGGCAAGTAAGGTGCTTCTCAATGTTTTTATTGGCATTAGAAATGTCCATTAATATATGACTTTGCATATATTCCATGTAAAAAAATGTGATTTATATGTGTTAATGCTAGGGTGTTATTCCAGGTTATAAAAAAATATTGTGATTATGGTAAAATACAATTAATTTTTTTTTTCTGTTTTGAAATAGGTGTGTATTTTGGCCACTAGTGGTAGGTTTTACCAGAGAAACAGTCAGATACAAGTGGCAAAAACCAAAGACATCTGTTTTATGTGCTCTTCAGGCACTTTGAACACTGAGAAATGGAGAAAAGGTGATTGATTTCTAGAATATGAAATGCTATTAAAGAGATTCTGATCTTCATCATGTGACTTATTTCGCATGACATTAAAACAAATAATCCAATCATACTGGAGCTGTAACAGTAATCATGTGATGTCCATCATAGTATATGTGAGGTTCCTATCCCCATAGCAACATCTGTAGCGCTTATGCTAATCACTTTAAATTAACCTTGATATGAAAAAATGCCCTAGGGATAATGCTGTTGTTGTGGCAGTTGAGATGAGTAGCATGATTTTCTAATAAACTCCACAGCAAAAATAAGGGTGATAATGAGATGTCCTGTTAGGACATTTTTTTTAATATGCTCTGGTTAAACCGAGGCATTAGTACTAGCATCAGTATAATTATAAGTAATAATGAGCTGTCTTATTGAAAACTGTCCTCTCATAACCCACTGTGGTTAATACAGAGAGGGTACACAAACTGAACAATGTAAGAGGTATGAAACTGACCTGGTATGTAGAAAAATGCTTTATGTTTTAATAGTTTACCTTAAACGATAGTAAAAGAAGATCAGCGGTGTTCACTAGTTTCCTTGGGTGAGATCTATGCATTAAAAGGGCTAAGGAACAATCATGCAGGACTTTAGTCTAGCACAAGGAATCTTCAGATTTTGAGCTGAACTTCTGCAGTAAGAAGTCAGTTTGGACGAGCCATGAATGTTGCATAAAGTGTTTGTTACACCTTGAGTTAGACACTTTTGAGCACCACTGAAAATTTTACAATGAGAAATCTTTGTATGAATGATTCTAACTTTGCATGAGAAGTAAAAAGAAGAACCTCCTAGAAGATGCAGGCTTACATATATGGCAAGGGTATCGATAGTAGAGATACAAGAAAGACCTCTGGAGCCCGAATTCAAAGTTTCAAACACTTAAATACAAGTTACACAGACAGGTGCAAGGTAGTAAACTATCTTGAACCAGATTTGTTCATGTGCCCTGTAACTGCCTTATATTGATCTAGCATTTTGCTGTTGTCAGGTACTGCAACACAACAGCTGGTGAGGGTACTGGTGCTTGTGAAAAGACCATTGGAGGCACCTCAGCCAGCCCTGGAGCTCCTGGAGAAAGAGCTGGAAGGGGCTTGTGTGGCACCCCTGGAGAGCCCTGCTACAAAACCATAGCTTTGGTGACCATGGCCCAGGGAGGATGTCAGGGCCTTGACCATGGCCAAGCTGGGCCCCATCCCCAGTCCAGAATCTAGGTTACCTTCCCTGTTTTTTCTTTCCTGCTTTATAGTTGTATTTTAGTGTTTATCTCACATGCATTTATTGTTGCTACATAAAGTTTACAAGCTTGTATTTCACAGCAGATTTTAAAAGACAGTGCTGTGGTACCTTATTGCCTTCTTTTATGTCAACTAATTTTAATTAGAAAAGGAGAGTAGCAGAATCATTTATCTACAGAATAATAGCCACATTCCTTTCCATGAGAAAATATAGATACTTACAAATGCCATCTGGCTATTAAGTTAACAAGGGAATCCAACATAAAGTAGGTGAGTATAGCAATTACCACAATCCAAAGTTTAAATTTTTCTTTTTGTTCTTCCATACTGCTAGCCTTAGAGCAAGCAAGGCTATTTAATGACTTCTATTTCTACCCCAATAATTCCATCCTGTGGAATTAAAATTGATTTTCTGTTAGTTCATGAAGATCCAGTGTTGGCTCTTTAATGTAAAGCCAAGCGAATGCTGTGAAGCCTCTATAAACTTTAGCAGACATTAAGTCAAGACCTAAATATGCACCAGTGACCAGAAAACAGGGACAGCAACATTTTCCCTGTCAGCAGGGAATCTCAGTATAAAAAAAAACAGTGTCAAAGCCTTTTTATATTCTTTCTATTGAGAAACCAGGAAGCACACTGTGAGCTGGAGTTATGTGTGTTGTTAACGAACCATCTCTGTAGCTTAAAACACAAACTTCTGTAGTGAAATTACACAATCAGCAGCAATGCCCTGGAACTACTGCCTGAGTGAACCTGAGCTACCAGCCAAAGTCCCCCGTGGTGCTTCCCTCCTGCTGTGCCAACTGGCTATTGAAACTATTGGAGCCCATGCTGCCCTGCCACAGAGCCATGCCACATTTGAAATTTCACATTTTTCTGGGTCCTGTCTTTTTGGGTCATGCAAAGAGTCTCAACAAAGCAACCAAGGGGTTATTCACTCATATATATCTTAGACAGGAGTCTTTTTTCATATCAAAGTGGTCGTGTGGTGAGATTTTGCATCATCGTACAGAAATTTACTGCATTTGCTTCACAGCATCATGGAACACCCTACACATCTTCACAATGGTCACACACAGAGCAGGTAGCAACTGTTGATGCTAAATGTGAAATTTTCAGTTAAAAGGGCAATACCTGAATTTATGCTTTCATGTATCAAAAAAAAAAAAAAAGGTCACAGTTTTTAACTTAGATTACATTTTCTGGGTATGAAAAAATGAAACAAAAAAACCAACAAAAAACCCCAAAAAAAACCAACCCAAACTTTTGGCTTTGGCTTATTTTCCATTTCCTAAGGCAGAGAAAAATCCAAACAAAACAACAAAAAAGGCAAAACACTTATTTATATCTACTAGAAGAGTTATTCAGCTTAAAAGGAACATTTCAAAATTTCAGTTTTGATTCTTAATACATACAAATAAAAGATCATACTATTTGATAAAAAAAAAAGCCAAATTCCAAGATTTGAAGTGTAATCTCCTTGGATCCAGGAAATTATCACATTTATCTGTAAAGCACCAGACATATTTCCAACATTCTATATACACCAAAGTAGCAATGGGATCTTTTGGAGAACTTACAAGAATGTTTATTTTTTCCCCCTATCAGCTTAAGATAAATGCAAGTTAGAATAACTGAATGGCTTCCAGATAACAAAGTGCATGCTCTCATAACAAACCACATACATTTGAATAAAAAACTTTTAAGTACCACAAAGGATTTTGCTTTTCTGTTTGTTTAAACAAATGCTTTGGGTGTTCTCTCTTCCTGCATGTGGGGATTAGTTCATACCCCACACAGAAGTCTTGTAACTCTGAAAGGGTCCTCAGTCTAAAGAAGACAGAGAATACCTGTCCTGTTTAGCAAGATTAGAATTGTGAAAATGTTGATATGTTTTGTAAAATACAAATAAATTCTTGTTCTTGAAGTATACTGTCTCTATGCAGCATTTTTACTTGTCCAGGAATACAAAGCGGTTGTCTTTTCTCCCTCTTCATTACCTACAACACACATTCTCTGATAGATGACCTTTAAAAAATATTGATAATGCTGCCATGGCTTTTGTGACCTGCCAGAGGGACTGTCTAATTTGACAGGAATGAGAGATTCACCATGAATGACACAGTAAATAAATTTTGTGAGAAGAACATGAATGCATGTCTACTTTGGCTTCAGGCAGATTCTTGCATTTCAAGTGAATGCTATATGAGGCAGTGCTCAGTACTTTCAGTGTAGTTTTTATTGTCAAGTCATTCCTGAGACTATTCTGTCCCAGAAAATATGCTTGTGCCCCAAACAAATGTTACTGACAAGGCACGATTTCATAAATAAAAAGAAATTAGAAGAAATTTTGGAAAAGCCATCTCTAATTTGAGTGTATATCCTGAATGAGTATGACACTGTAACTGTTTTTTTGTTGGTTGATCAGTGAAGTGCTGACAGGTCAATACTCAAGTAGCATTAATGTTTGCAGTAGATGCTCTGTAAGAGCTTTACCCTAGCAGTAGAGTGAAAGCAAAGTAAATGTAAGTGAAAAAGTAGGACAGGAGTAAATGTAGGTGAAAAAATGGGACAGGAAACCATAGAAAACACTTCTGCAAGAATATAACTGATGATAAAAATTAACCAGTCATATTACTTCTCGTATTTGTCTTCTGGTTTTCTTACTGCCATGAAACTAACACAAGCTGGTAAAGTGTTAAGCCTTATACAGATGAAATGGGTGGGTTAAAAGTCTGTCAAGAGTATCCAGCAAAGTAGATAATTTTTTCAAGAAAGCTAGTTCAATTTTCAATAAATACATAGAGCAGATGATAAAATCTCTGAAGCTTCTATATACAGGGAATAATTTCACTTTCAGTCCAATTTCAATTCAAGTTTGAATTGAACAGGTTCCTGAAATGGAGCTAATTCATACTGAGAGAATAGAAGTTTCACATCATTACAGCAAGAAAGATGAAACATAAAGGAATACCCTCAGCTACACGTTTATTCTATCCTTACAAATACTAGCCAAATCACTTATTTCTATATGCTGCTGCTTCCTGCAGTAAGTAACCTTCACTGCTTCAGGTCTGCACCACCCAAGGCTAATCTTTTGGACAGATGAGGCTTTTTTTACTTCGTATATACTAATAAAGCTGTTCAAAGTTACACTCAGGCACTAGAAAATCTGCTGAAGATTTTATTCCTAGATCAAAAAAAACCCAGACCTGATATTGCAAGGAAATTATTTATGCTTTGTTCTGAACTCTACATGGTGCATAATAATCACATATGCTCATGTTCAGTATCTTGTCACTTGAGTTATAAGCAAAAGGCTGGGTCTGAAATAGTACCACTGGAGCTGGAAATACATTTGTCTGTGTCACCTTCACACCATATGTATGATTTCATTATTATTTACTCCACTTTTCTAGTTCTTGTTAGATTCCTTTCTGCAGATGTTTGACTTGCTGTTAGAAGAAGACCACAATACAAGATCCTTATGCTCTCCAGCCTCTTCCACCATCAGCAAATGACAGCAGCTACTAAGAACATGCCAAAATGTTAATTTTATCCCTAACGGGACACCCAGCACATGTGTTTCTTTAGTCTCACTTTTTCATAGATGCAGTGATCAAAAGAGAATCTCAATTTCTAAGGCTAACTTTTTTGCTTAAAGTAAATCAACCAGGAGGGCAGATGATGGGATTATCAAAGAAACAAGTAACTAGGTCTCCAAAATGCTTGAATTATTTTCCTTTGATGTGCCAATGTGGAGAAAAGAAAGGCCATATGAGGTGGTTCAGCAATTTATAGGCCATTTGCAGGACAAGAATAAAATTTGACTTTTAAACTGTTATTCTTTGAAAAAAATTGTCTATTTTATAATGAAAACCCCCAAAACATTTTCTATGTCTTAAATTAAAAATCACCAGTTATCTCAAGAATAGAACAAATTTTCCAATATAATCAATTAAGACATATGAAAATCCTGTAACACATCCCTTACTTGCTTTTGGGTACCTACTGGTAATGTGTTCACTGATAGTATCTTGGATCTATGTACATTTATAAACACACAATCCTTCTAACTCTGGGAATTTTTTTTGAAGAGACACCCAACTGAAGAATCATCTGTGAATTCTTTCCAACATTTTTTTTGAGATTATTGACAGAGAAGACTCAGTACACCATAAGAACCTCAGGGCTTCTGTTAGCCCATAAATAGCACTTATGAGATATACTTATATATTACTTATATATTATTATATATATATAGCACATATAGATATGAAAAATAAAAGGAAAGGATGAGCATGTTTTTCTGCCTCTTCAGGATCTCTGAATTAATGAAAAGAATTCAGCCATTGAATGGGAGGAGTCAGATTTTTTATTTTTCCGCAATATTGATATTCCGCCACTGTATAAACACTTGACATAATAGAAAACAGATCTCATTAGAATCCTATTTCATATAGTAATAGAAAAACAATAAATAAAGAATATATTATTTGGATGGCATTTTAAAAAGATTCAGCAGTGGCCTATCAGAATAAATTACTTCAGAAGTTAGTCCAAATCTTTTAAAAATATGCAATTTACACCACTTTTTTCTACCTTCTCATGGGAACAGACAGGGGATGAAACCCCTTGCCCTACATAGTGCTGTGGGAACTTTGCTACTGCCTTCAGGAGAGATAAAATGGACTCTACCATAGTCCATTTATGTCAAGGGAAATAATGAGACAAATACAAGAAAACTGGAATTCTGCTTACTGTTTTGTTTTTTTTTTTCAAAAGAGACTGATAAAATAATGGCAAAAAGTATTGGAAACTGGATATGTTACTGGGTCAAGTTATTTAAGAAAACAGATGTGTTACCTTTTTTCTTACTTCAGTTTTTTTTATTGGTTGCTGGGTTTTGTGACTGTTTTTTTGTTGTTGTTGTTGTTGTTGTTGTGAGTTTTTGGTTTTTTGCTTGGAAAAAGCAATATATGAGGAGAAACATATGAATGGTTGATTCAGAGACTGTTTTAATTCTGATCTCTCAACAGACAAGGACTGCAGGTTAATTCTAGTCTTTCAGCAGACAGGTACTGCAGGTAGGCTCAGGCTGTCTGAACAAAACTGTTACAAGATGGGATGTGATGAGAATAATGAGGACCACTTCAGGAATATTTCACTATTGGCTGTTTGACTGGAAAAAAAACTTTTGCTGAACACTGCCAGTAAAGGACTGATAATACTACTAAGCAACAGAGCAGAAGGCACTGATGAAAATGAGGATTATACCTGAGACTATCTGGAAAGCACACTTTTGAAAAAAAAGAATCTAAGCCTGGAGAAAAAACATCCTACCCCACATTTAAATTCATAGATTTTCCTTAAGGGCAAGATGCTCCCTAGAGGAAGAAATTTGTCTACCTCACTTAGAGTCAGCCTCTGATTTTCCATGTCACCCAGGTTCAGGTATGATGGAACCACTTGCCAAGGAGCAGGCTTCCAGGGGTAGCTGGCAAAGTAGGGATTCCAGCAGGCCAGGACTTACAGACAAACCCACTAATACAGGATGTTGATCTCTAGAAAGCCCAGAAATGTAACCCTGTGAAGTTCTTCAGGCAGGAATAGTGAGTGTGAGGTGGTGTTATCACTTTACCAGAAAGCTTGTTAATGCTGTGATAATCTGTCACTGAAAAGAGAACTGTTTGCATAAAGTAGGTTTTCTAGCAGCATAATACAAGATGGATAAAAATGAGTTTTATAAGGGTGTAAGGGACACCTAAAAACTGAAAGTTTCTAGAAATTGCCAGTTCCTAAAGGAAGACAGCACTTATAGTGCAGCAAAGCTAGGCCTCCCTTGCTGACAGGCTGTATAATGATTAAGTAGGTACCCTCCACATCTGTAGCAGAGATGCAAAGAGAAGACTGAATGAGGGAAAGCCTATATATGAAGCCTTATAATGACTGATAGTATGCAGTAAACTAATTTTCTGTTAATTAACCAATAAGAAAAATAATCACATTTTTTAAAGTATGCAAAATAATCAATAAACCTAAGTACCTCCTAAGATCTTAACCTCATTTCAGATCAGGTGGAGTCTAATAGTCTTTCCCAAACAAAATGCATTGAGTTGGACTAAAAAATTTTTACATGATACATATTTGCAACTGAAGAGCATTCTAAATGCACTAGGAGTTTGCTTGCACAGATATTTAGTGCAACACTGTGTAAACTTTTTATGCAGTACTGAGGTACTATCTTCCCATTTGCCAAAAGTAACTAAAATCAAAACCTTGTTAACTGAACATTATCACTTTCATCCTCTGTCTCAGAGATAACTGGACTATTCTGTATTTCTCTTAAAGACCAATTGATCAACAGACCAAGGTCAGGCATTTCTCTTATACTCCCAATTTGGGGCAAAAAGTCCCAATAGAAAGGCTTTTTTCTTTAAAAAAAAAAAAAAAAAAAAAAAAAAAAAAAAAAAAAAGTTCAGAGAACTTGTGTGTTACAACACTTAGTTCTGAAACAGTTTAATACTACTTATTGCATATCAAGAGTTTGGTGCTCATATGTTTCTTCATATCTTAGGCTCTTTGATCAAATAACATCTCCTGGGCTACAACATCTAATGGCAGATTAATTTCCCTCAGCCAGAGGACAGATGTAGCATAGCCAGAAACCTTATGGAGAATCATCTGGACATGAGGCTCCTAAATCACAGCTCACTGGAGACATTCTGGCAGCTTAAAGTAGAAATAGCAAGCAAAACTGACTCACACAGAACTTTTAACTTCACATAAAAGAAAACAAAACAGCCAAAATTGACATTTTTCCATAGAGAGTATCAAGTTAGAAAGGAAATGACATACGCACAGAAGAAAAACACAAGTCCTGGTTAGTTTTACTAATGACATAATAAATAAAACTGTAAATGAATATGCCTCACTTTTGCTTCATCACAGATGTATACCAGCATCCTAGCATATAAGTGTGCTACTGACCATTTTATACAGTCACAGTTTCTAATGGGACACTATAACAAAGTTTATTGATGATTTTTATTTCTTAATGACAGACTACAAATACAGTAATAAGTATCTCTAACTCTCCTCTTTTTTGAGGGAGAGCAGCTTCACATGGTTACATGGTTTTGTTCACCACTTGCTAACTGAAATTTGAGGAATCACTGCAAAATACCTAAGAAGAGACATAAATAAATAGCTCCCTTCACTAGTATTGCAGCTGTTTTCAGATTTGTAACACATTAATTACAAATCTCTTTAAGACTGGATATGTAATAAAGTATCACACCAATCACAGTGATTTGTTTAGTAAATTTTAGAACTGAAGTCTGTGCATGCCAAAGGAAAACAACCCTTGATCTATCTATCAAAAGACATTAGCTCAGGGAACATTCTTTGCTGGACTAACTCCAGTTGAAAATTATGGAATATATTTTAGCAGACAGACTCACTCAAGGTCTGGAAACTAATTGAGTGTGTATTTATTTTTCCTATTTTCTTTTTTGCTGTAGTTCTATGTGTCTATTACCTATCCTCCTAATAGAATTATACCATTTTATCTTTCATATTATACTGTGTTTTTCATCTTCCTTAACTTCAGAGCACCAACTCCATATTTGTCTTCTTGCTATGGCCCTAAATGTCCACTAGAGATCTTAGGAATGGTAATGAAATAACAGTGGCTTTGCCTCCTCTTGTTCTTTCACTCAAGGACCTACCTAAGGATTAAGGAATCCTCAAGTGGATTCAAGTGAATCCTCAAGACTCTATCAATCTTTATTATCTTAAGATTCTACAGGTCTGATGAAACAGTAGGAACAAGAGTTTTATAGATAAATACATGTAAAACTGACAGAATTTTCAAATGCTGAGTAGGCACCATGGTTAAAAAGAGTCAGGAGGGGAAATACTACTTTTTAGCTTCACTTTCCAATGGCAACATGATGGAAGGAAAAACACATAATTTTTCCCAAATATGAGCAACCATTGCACTGAGGAAGAATTTTTAGTGAAATGAAAGACTAATTAGCTCCTTTTATACATGACAGTGGAAGCCCTCCAGTAAAGTCAGCAGAGGGCTCTCTACTGCCTCAGTAGATGACAGATGGAAAGTGGTCACTGTAACACTTCCAAATTTTTACAGTTTATTTTATGTGTGTGTGTGTACATACGTAAGGAAAGAGGAAGAGAAATACTAAGAATGGTGAAGTAAAGACAATCATTTATGATGCTTCTGATGTCTGACCTGATTTTGCATTAATTTAAGTTTAAACTGAATCTCAGAAATGCATTAAGATGAAAAAAAAAGCTTTGATTTAAAACATGCTAAATGCTTCACAGCTTTTACTGCTGTTAAATGCAATTATTTTTTCCATATTTTAGACATTCTTTAAGTTACATTAATATAACTTAGGGGTGTATAACTAGACTTCTCATTTTGAAAAAACTTTGCATCAAAATCCTATTTGAACTTCTAAAGTCTGTTGTCCTATTAAGCAAAGATACTAAACACATGTTTATTCATCTTGGATGCAAAGGGCAAAGTCAGAATCAGCTGTGAATAATAAGCATTTATGAAGAAAAGACCACATATTTATATGCCTAGCAATAGATGGCAATTTAAATTTAATGTAGGTACCAACATTTGAAAAGGTTGGCCCTGGATCACAAGCATGAAAAAGACTCTAGGGACGCCATTAACTGAATTGACCTCTTGTGCACATAATTGGCACTAAGGCCAAAAATGTCAACAACTGTACCTTTGGAAATTTAATTTAGTAAGGACAATATATGATGGTTTTGTTCTGAACCTGTGATTATTATGAAAACACTGACTGCATGGCCTGTTTCCTTAGAAACCAATCAAAAAGGTGACATGTTCTGTTGACTTTCTATTATACATTCATAACACCATCTTTCAATTCTATGCCATAAAGAATTTATGTAGAACATTAATCATGCAAGACCATTAAATTGTTATCTCATTTCAGTGATAATTGTTTACTGCTATAAATGGTTCATGTTTTGTTCCAACAGTTGGACTGTGACTAAAATGTATCCTCAGAGCAGTTTTGTCAATGAAGATTAACTTCTTCAGAGAGAAGAAGCTATGAAAGTAGGGGATCATCTTATTAGTGAGTATGAGAAAATATTACTTATAAAAACTGTGTAGCTGAATCATCAAGTGGACCAAGTGTAGTGTCAATAAGAAACCCTACATGTTCACAGTGTGCGTGTGATCAAGTGATAGGGAAAAAATTTTCAGGATCCTCATGTTAATAACGTAGCTGGCTCCTTTCCCAAAATATGATGAAGAGAGTATAAAATGCTTGAGACAATGTAGCATATAAACTGGAACGTGATAAAACTGAATTATGAAATATACACGCAATTACGTGGAAAATACTGACTACAAAAAAAAAAAAAAAAAATCAAACATTTACTGAGAGGAGTGTTCATAAAAAACAACAAACCTGCTCCCAGCATAACTCAACTAATCAGAGTTATGCTGTGCAATACAATGATTTGTCACCTGCTTTTAGATTTCCCTATTGACTTCTGCGTGGAATAAGAATGGGATCAATTTAAAGCAGTCCTTTAATCCCAAGGGTGCCATCACTAATGCTGCTGTCTGTTACTGCTTTCTAAATGGAATGCAACGATATATTTTTCTGTAGGAAAGTGTCTACTTTATGAGCATAATAAATAGGAATGGCCCTTTAATGACAACTTTAGCTTTGGCCATTATGGTACCTTTTAAGTGCTTAAAAACACTAATGGGAGCTATACAGTGTTAATTATACTTAAGATATGAGTGCTGTACACAAGAACTACTGCAACATTAAGTAAAACACTTCTGCTAATCCTAATTATAGCCTGTATGGAAGAGATAAGAGAAATCAAGTGCTCCTTCTACAGCAAGTTCTTAAAATAGCAGAGACAGGAAGAACAAATTGGCTGGAAAAACACTGGAAGCACCTTCTAACGTAGAACTTGATCCCTATTTACACCATGTATATGAGCAGCTACTTGCTTGAGTTCTGATATGCAGATCATATCAGATCGTACAGCTACCTGTATATATATATATCCAGTCTCTGTAATAAGCCCTGTACAGGGCTAATCTCTACCCTGTCAAAGCCAGCTGGGCTCTGTATAAACATGAATCAATACACAGACATTAATCTGAAAGAGTAGGCTGGAGAGTTTAAGAATATAGGGATGAAGGGCAGGATAAGCAGGAAAGTCTAGATTCACCTTGACTAACTCTGTGAGTTTACCTCTGGTGTGTGAGTTCAGATGGAAACTGGGCTGTTTTTATACCCATTAGATTTCCAGAGGTGACACAGATTTTCCTCTAAGAGCTATCCATGCCTGTTCATCTCCACAGACTACAGAACAGATTTAAGGTGACTATGCTCCACTTTAGGCAACTCAACAAAATACCTAAAAGTACGTAAGGGATTAATTTGGACTAACTGCTAGCAATAAACAGTGTTCACACCTTAGCTGAATTTTTAAGCATAGAGAACTTCCCACTAGATTATACAACTGAAGAACTGCATATTTTGACCTTTTAGAAGCATTTCAGGAGGGCAGAGAGGGAGAAGAAATAAGAAAATTCATTGAAAAATGCAAGTAAAATCAATTAGATAAAGTCCACAAATATTTCAGACTTGGGCTCTGGTCTTAATGCTGGTCAAGTTAAAATGTCTGTATGATAGCACTGGACTTTTTCTGTGTTTATGGATATCACCTACTTGATTTTTAAAGGTACCTAAAGCTAAAGATCATTTGTATGAAGAGCCCTGTATTTAGATACCTAAATGTAGATGCTTTGTACTTCTCTCCAGATCTTCTCCCCAGCAGTTTACACCATAGTGCAGTCAACAGCTTTGCTCCAGGCTGGAATACAGCCAGTCCTAGAAGTCTGCATCCGCCAAGAACGACAGTCACCTTTAGCTACACAAGGGAGAGAGGAGAAGGCAAAATTCTCAAGTTCATGATCTTTGTTTGCTGTCAGAATTACAGCAGAAGAAGAGCATGACTGTAAAGTGGTTGTCTGGCATCGTTACAGGCAGTATAATTTCATGAAGTGTGACACTACATAAATTCCTGTTAGGTGTTTGTCCCTGGCCTAGAACTTACGACAGCAGAGAAATAACCAGTTCAACTGCTGCAGCCAGTAATGACAGCAAATGTTAAAAAATAACTGAGGCCAACTTACTTATGGTTACATACTGTGTTAACAATTCTAGATGATATAAAGTAATTTTCATCCCCTGTGAGAAATAAATACAATTATTTGCAGAACTAGGTAAAAAACCATCCATCTTCACTGAGCCAATGGCTATGCAGGGGTACACAAACAAATGCTACAGATGCATAAAGAAAATTATAAGGAAATCCTCTTTCAGAAGGCTGTGAGCATCAAACAGAAATAAATGAAAAACACAGAAAAGGAACATGTTCAATAAAAGAATAGTTCAAAATTTAATTTTTTTTCCTTGCACATGATAGTCTGATGGATCACTTTTTTAATGTACTTATTCCCAGCCACTTGAGGTGAGAACTGAGCTGATACAGGAAAGAATACAACCCCAGAAACCTCCTATTCTTCAAGTACTCTGAACCTTCAGCTGCTTTTTCAGTTTGTAAATTAGCCAGGAGAGGAAATGACAAGAAACTTCATCATACTGCTGAGGTACTCACTGGATCACCAGCAAAACCCAACCTGTCCCTTTATCATTCAAATATATAGTTTGCAAGCTCAATTTAATTTCAAACTTTTGGTAACAACTTTATCTCATTCACTATGTCCATACTCAACCCTTCAAGTGTTACATTCAGGATCACAGTCCCTGTTAGTCTCTTCCTTTTACAAAGGTTCCCTGAAGTTATCAGAAAGTCGGTTATCCAGACGAACTGGAAATTGCTCTCCAAAACAAAGAGCGAAAAACATAACTTTCTGAAAGCTACTGTGTTGCTTGAAGCTGGGTCAGTCAGGTTTTCTTGGATACAGCTAAATGTTTTACCTATAAGTTAGAAAGGAAATGACAAGTGCAATTTAAAGGTAAATTACTGAAGAATTCTTATATGTAAGCATTGCTTAAATAAAACCTAATGCAATAAATTTCAGATATGCACGCATTAAAAACAAAACAAAACAAACCAGTAGAGTTTTTTACATTATCCTACTGTTCCCACTCTGTCACTTCAGACAGAGGTAAGTGAATGTCTGCAGCATTGTGCATTTCAAGGAAAAAATAGCTGGGGCCTGAAAGAACGATGGTCATACACTGAGATAACACCTGAGAGGTTCAATGCTGCCAGTCTTCACATCCACAGAATCACAGCCATATAATAACATACAACTAGTTTTCCAGAGGAAGACAAAGTCACAATAAAGATGGATGCATATTTTTGCTCTCAGTCTTGGCAATCATGATCAAGTGGTCTCTTGGATAAAGCACAGAAAGTCTTACAGAGGATATGTTACAAGTATTAATTAAAGTTTTCAGAACATTTTGAATACAAAGCCTTTTGAAGACAGAAAGTGCTAAAACATGTTATTATTCTAAATAATAATAAAAATGTTCTTACATAGGTTGTATTGTACCAGCCTTGATTTAACACTGAAAAGCAATGCATGTTTAACATCTTCTAGATTTACACACACTGAGTATTCAAATAAGGTGTTCTTTGAAGAATCCTTATCAACTCAAAATGAATATTTTATTAACTGCAAAATGGTAAAAGCCGTTCTTCCTTTTCCATCCTTATAAATCTATTTTTAAAATACACTTTCTGCCTCTTCATATAGTAACAGATTTTCTTTTTGTGCTTGAGCACAGGAAAAGGTGCAAATGTTTTAACCACTGCAATTTGGTATTCCACACTGCCTTGATAAGATGTCAGAAATCATCCTCATAATTTGTAATCTGTCTAGAACTATTTTTGCAAAACATTTTTGACACAGCGTTTGTTACTAGTCTAGTACTTTCTTTGGTACTATTTCTGTAAGACTGTCAATATCTATTTTGCCATGCTTAGGTAACTCTTATAAATGTGGAGACATAGGCCTATTCCCTAAATTGACATTGACGATCCATAATATTTAAATAGAATTATCATCATCAATTTTCTGTGTAGACTATATTCAGTGAGCCTGCTGCAGAATGCACAGGATTCAGAATAATTAGCATATAAAACTACTGCCATTTTGCTCCTCTATTTATATTAAAACTCATTACTGCATCATCATATTTCAGAAGTAGTGATGCAGAATTTGGATTTGACAATGATTCAGGAATGAAACAGCCAGCAAATTATCTGCAGAGACTCACGGGCCTTTCTATAATATCTGCCTACCTGGGCATCACTCCAAGTAAACTCCATTTTCATGTCACTCAAGTGCTGCCCGTAAGTGGGTGTACCAGCTGATCTGTATTGCAAATGATACAAATTGTTTCATTCATAAGAGATAGAATCCATCCTAATGAAGTCAAAGGTACCAAGGGAACAGGGGCAGCCGCAGCCTCCACCTGCCCACAGCTCAACAGGGCTGGGGGGGGAGATTGACACTGGGCTTACTGGACCCTGCCCACAGGGCTTTTCTACACAGGCACTGATAGATGCAAACAATACGGGAGAACCAAGGTAATAGACTAGACCATGGAGTTTCATCAGAGGTTTTAGATGTAAGGAGGAAATGTTTTATGATGAAGGTGGTGAGACACTGGAAGATGTTGCCCAGGGAAGCTGTGGTAGCCCTATGCCTGGAAGTGTTCAAGGTCCGGTTGTACACGGCTTTGAGAAACCTGGTGTAGCAGAAGATGTAGTGGAAAAGATGAGCTTTAAAGGTCCCTTCCCACACAAACAACTCACAGAATGAGACTTAAGTTAAACCCACAGAGCTGCAGGGTCAGAAGGTTATTGGGCACACTTGTGGATGTGTGAGGGTAAACATACACCTTCTGCTTCTGGAGGTAATCTCAAATTAAATGGCTGCTGCTATCCATGTTGATTCCAGCCTTCTTGTTTCATTCTCAGCCTAGGGTTTTAATTCATTATCTTTTCAGTTGTGTTGAACCATTTGTAGTGCTGAACAGTAAAGTCAACACTGGGCATCATGTTAATCCATATTATCTCAGAGTTAGTGATGTAACCAGGTTTTCACAAGCCATGAAAAAAGAAAAAAGTATGTTATATCCCCAAGCTATAATTTGGTTATTGTAAAAAACAATAGCAACCAAAAATTAAATATTGTATGAAAAATATAACTTTATTAATAATAAAAAATCCTCCTCTGAAGGAGTCATCTTAAAACACATTTTAAAAGCCTTGTTTTACTCTTGATCTAATAGCTATCAAAGAAACATCTCAGAGTCTCTTGCTCTAGAACATGGTGCCAAGACAAAAGTGCCAAGTCCATACTGTCTTCTAGTCAGTAGGCTTCCTTACAATATTGTTCTTTTGTGTTTACAAGTAATTAGTGCAGCAGTTTTGGCATTTCTGAGTATTAACAGTACTATTTTCTTACTTTGGGGATCTAACCTTGAAAACTTTTGTGGTATTATATATTGAGATACTCATTTGTCTTAAGTATGGCAAGATGACGACAGAATTCTGGACCCAACATTTCATAACACTTAATGCTCATATTTAAAATTATTTGTAAAGTATAAAAAGATCACTCATGCATGTAAAAAGAATGTTACAGACATGAGAAGTATGTCTTACAAATTTGCACAATATAGTATTGCTAATGTATGAATAGTTCGAACTCTTTAAAACATGAATATTTGAGTAATAGTTTATTAAATCATACATTAAGATTTTTGCTAAACTGTTAAAAAGATTTGTTAATATTCCTTTGAAATACGCTATGTTAAAAATTGCAAAAATTTTAAGAATAGTATTGAGACTGCAAATTAAACTCACATAAAAAAACCAAAAACCAAAAAACAAACAAACAAAAAAACAAACTGCAATGAGGAATGATCTCATGGTTCTGAAATTAACCAAAAACCAAAGGGGGAAAAAGGAGGATTGATTTATGACTGAAACTTTCCTAACTGTAAATCAGGACCACAGAATAGCTGATGTTGGAAATCATATCATCCAACTGCCCCCGCTCAAGCAGGACCACCTACAGCCAGTTGACCAGGATTTTGCCCAGATGGTTTTGTAATATCTCCAAATGTTGAGACTCCACAACCTCTCTGGGCAACCTGTGCCAGCACCTTGCCACCCTCACAGTGAAAATGTGTTTCTTGATGCTCATTGAGAACTTCCTGCCTTTCACTTTGTGCCCATTGCCTCTTCTGCTGTCACTGGGCACCACTGAAAAAAGCCTGGACCCGTTCTCTTTGCAGCACTCATTTTAGGTAGCTATATACATTATTCAGATTGCCCTGAGCCTTCTCCATGTTGAACAGTCCCAGCTCACTCAGCCTTTCCTCGTATGACAGAGGCTTCAGCCCCTAAATCCTTTTAGCTACCTTTCATTTGGTTCCCTCCACTATTCCCAGGTCTCCGTTGTACTAGCCAGCCCAGCAGTGGTCCCAGCACTCCAGGTGTGTCTCACCAGTGCTGAGCAGAAGGGAAGGGTCACATCCCTTGACCTGTGGGCAATACTTTGCCTAATTCAGCCCAGCATAGCATTAACTCTCCTTGCAGCAAGAGCACACTGATCACTCACATTCAACTTGGTGTCCACCAAGACCCTCAAGTTCTCTGCAAAGCTGCTTTCCACCTGGGTGGGCCCCAGCATATATTGGTACACATGGTTGTTCCTCCCCAGATGCAGGACTTGACACTTTTCTTTGTTGAACTTCAGAGGGTTCCTCTTTGCTTGTTTGTCCAGCCTATTGAGGTCCCTCTGGATGGCAACATGATGTTCTGGAATATCAAGCACTCCTCCCAGTTTTGTCTCATCAGCAGACTTGCTGAGGTTAGATTCTGTCCCTTCACCTAGGTCATTAATGATGGTGCTAAACAGGACTGGACCCAGTATTGACCCTTGGGATACCCCTCTAGTTACGGTCTTCCAAACAAACTTTGTGACATTTATCACTACCCTCTGAGACTGACTGTTCATTCAGTTTTCAGTTCACCTCATTTTTCATCCATCAATATCAACATCCTGTCTGTGAGATTCTTATGAGAAACAGTATAGAAGGCCTTACTGAAAACACAATATTCTTGACTATTGAAATTTCAGTCTGGATTACATAGAATGTACTGATCTACCAAAGTTATTTACTAGAATGCAGCTATGTAAAGTCATTTTTTACAAACTAGTTGGACCTGCTCTCTTTCACTCAAAAAGGTAATGACAAAACCTGGTAATGAACTGTTATTTCCAGTAATACAAATAGAAGATGCTATGGCTTTTTTCCCTATTTTTACAGTTTTAAAAGTGGAATGCAGATAGCTTTGTTGCTGAGAGAGATCAAAGGCATATACTTGCCAAAGCCCTCATCTTGTACTATTTTTGTTCTAGCTAAGCTGTTTGCATTTTTGTCTGTTGGCTTTAGTTTACATTTCATTTGCCCAACATGTTATGATACACTACTGTGTCCAAAGAGCAAAGTACCTTTCAAAGTTTTTTCAGTTACCATTTTAACTCTCTTAAATGTCTGATGTCCCTCTGTAACAAAGACCATAGATTGTAAGTTTGTACTGTTATCTTTTTATTCTTTAATAACTAAATAGCCAATGATTTTCCTCCTTTTTCTAGTTCCATCATGTGTCCTGCAAGGGAACAGACTGTTTTTTTCCATAGTAGGTAATTATTTACTGCTTGCTCTGTGTTTGTTTTGTTTTTTTCTGTTTCAGTATACCCTACGGTGTTATGTCTCATTGGAAATTCTGATGCTGCCTTGTGCTTAAAGTGATGGAGACATTGAGAGCCACAAGGTTAAAGCTGATAAGTAGCTATACCTCAAAAACAGGCTACTCTGAATCTTGGATATGGGGAGGACTTGGAAGAAATTATATTTGCCTTAGTTTGGTGTTCATAAATATCATTAAATAAAGATAATTTTCAGAAGAAAGCTAAAATAAGCATTGGAGTTTTTTTGATACTTGCTTCCTTACTGAAGCACACCTGTATGTTTCCTTTTCTACATTTTAAAATCCCTTTTATTCCCTTTTTTTTTGTCTGTTTTAACATATCTGAATACATATTGCCGTGAAAAACACTGCTTTAAAGTGTTGGGGTTTTTTTATTAAGGCTATGCTGAAATGGCCACACTGGTAAATTAAATAGATTCAAGGCATTACTGCGATAGGAAGGATATTGAACAAAGTAAGACATTTGTTTGTTTTACAGTTTTAACAGTCTCATGCTCAGGGACACAGAGTGAGCTAAAATGAGGAGGTTGTATTACCACAGGGCAGTGTATGGGAGCTCTGAAGACACTAGAAGGGTATAGTTTCTCCTACCAGTCTCTGTTCTGGGACACCCTTCCCAAACCCACAAAGGTCAGTCCATAGCACTGTTGATGTGCTTAAGGTCCTCAGTGCTCCCTCACTTCAAAAATACAATGGGATTCAGTTTTGATTAAGAAACGTTTGAAAAGGGAAAGGAAACCCTGCAGCTTTTTTATGATTTGCACACTGGTACCTTGATTTTCATACTGTGGATACAATCTTCTCTTTATTTTTAATTGCATGCACGTGCAGGGGGAACATTTTCTTTGCATTCCATGTCACCTCTGGGCAGTATGGCTATTGAGCAATTTGGCCCAGTACTGAATTTAGTTAAATTTTTGTATATACTTTATTTATATGCATCAGACACAACTACGAAAGCAATTGCATATGTTTATACAGAAAAACTGTCTTAAGTCTATGCAGAGAATGAAGCTTTGCCAAAGGCATTATTTTCAAAATAACCACTGCAAAACTTATCTATATGGGCACAGAATAGAGACAAAAACACACACTGTATCTGCCAGACCATGCAAAAAGCACTGTCATAATGCTTACATTTCAAAAGTTTTGTTTATGTTATGAACTCTACTAAGTGATTCCAAATAGTTATGGTGGAGGATGAATGGATGGACGGATGGATGGATGGATGATGAGTCTACAGATGGACAGATAATGGATAATGGGTAACAGTCATCCATGATGGAGCTTAGACAGCATTTTAATAAATCTGCAGTATGCAGAACCTGCACATTTCTGCAGAGAGAGAAGAGAACAATCATCTGGCATATTGTCACAAGTCTGTTGAGGTGGAACTGAATGGAAGGGTATAATCGTCATGCACTGGGCATACCGTGACAGGTTATAGACAGTTGATAAAATGAAATTTTAAATAAAGGAGCCACCTTGTTCTATCGTATCCTGCAATTAAAGCCATTAAGCAAAGGAAAAACCATTTTGATTTCCACCTTTATGATTCTGGAATGTATCTCTTCATTGTGCTGATAAAATCTAATGTGTTATATATTTCACCATGACAAAATATAATTGATGTCAGGAGCAGATTTAAATTATTGCTTGTATAATGTATGCTTTTAGCAGAAAAAACTATATTTATTATTGCAAAATTTCTGGAACTTGCTCTAAATTACCATGAAACACATCAGAGTCAAAGAAAAAGATTTGTCAATGACAGCACCAGTTGTTTGAAAGATTTTAACTTCAAGTCAATTTCACAATACTTTCAGCTCCTACCTCCTTTTTTCTAGGGGGAAGGAGGAGGGGTAAAAGGAATAAGGGAAGAGAAATACTCACTATATTTATGAAACTAGATAAGAGGAGCAATAAGCAGAATGTTTTCTGTAATAGCAAAAAAAAAAAAAATAAGATGCATGTCATTTCATGAAAACCACATTTAAAAAAAAAAAAGAGTAAGAGGTAGAAAACATTTCCATCACCAATTTCAACATAAAAAAAAAACCCCAAAACAGGCCACTGCAAAACTAATTAAACAGTGCTATCCTCTGCATTCATAGATGTGCCTAACAATGCCACATTATCACAAAAGCTTAAGCACTGGATCATTAACTGTGCAGAAATGTTACATGCAGCTGTGTATACAAGATTAAATGCTATACGTTCTTGTAAGGTTCCATATTCTATTAGGTCATTTTAGCCACTCGTATCTCTCTGTCACTTTCAGTGAACTGTAAATTTGATAGCATGTTTACAGATACTTTTCTTCCACTGACTAAACTATCAAAAGCCTTCATGATGATTATATCATTTTCCCGTTCTCATAGTATTAGAATATAAAAAGTACAAGGACCTAAAATGCATTAATACATAATACCTACCCAAAATATTTTGCATAGTTCCTTAGTCTGCCTTAGAAAGGCATCCCCATCCCTCTCAGATTGCTAGCTCCTGACTAAAATAAACAAGACAGATTTATCAAAGATTGTTCCCACATGATGCCACACAGAACAGGATTTCAGAGCAAATTGTGAAAAAGCAGAGGTAAAAAAAAGAGATAATGAGACTCTTCTTCCTCTAAATGTATTAGGAAGTGGGCATTCAAGAGATGAATGCCTGCATATTTTATCCAGAGCATGAGGTCTAGTGACTTAGTAGCTGCAACAGCACTCTATAGAATAAAAGAATTATATGCCATGATCTACACAACCAAATGAAAAATACTTGTGAAACACGTTAACTGAAGTATTTTTTTACCACCAAATCTAATGTTTTCCTGGATTCTGAGCAACTCAGAAATAAAAAAAGATTATTATGCCAGGTCTGAGGAAAAGCAACTGCCTAGACCAGCCAAAAGTAGACTCAAGAGCGTGAACCACCATTTTCAGACACTGTTGTGTGAAACAAAGTACTTTTCCACACAGATCACCTCTCTTCCCATTAGTGACTGATTACAGGAGTAACCACAGCAATTCATTATCTGGAAAACAGAAAAGAGAAGGTATTCAAACTACTTTAAGTTTCTTTTTAATCAAATTTAAAGAAGAGAATTAAAGAAGCAGAACTGTATCACCAGGAAGACTCACAGACCACTAGAGAACTCTCTGGAGATCACATGGATCACCCTTGTCCTCACAAAAAGCAAGAAAGAAGAGAGTTTAGTGACTACAGGGAAGATTTAAGGGCTGAATTTAGCCTGCTGTGTGCACTGCAGAATAATGAGAAATCCATGAAACACTAGGGAGAACAGCAGGAAATCATATAAGCAAGTTAATAATAAGATAGGTATGCTTTGCTGGAAAAATATTTACATTTTCATATTTTCATATGTACTAAAATATAAAGCTGTTAATCACATTTATATTGGCTACAGAATAGCTCATTGCTTCCAGCACATGCAACTTACATCCTATGTTCCTCTTCAATGCATAAAATACAACAAAATTTATGTCCATACATATTTAAGATGGGTTTTTACCTTACTCCTTCTGCTTAAAAAATCCCATTAATTTTGAAGTATTTTGTACTAAGTATTTAGTTTCAAAAGATAATTCTTAGCATTATTGAATCACTATTTATTAAAATCAATAGACTTTATGGTTTAACATAAGACAAGCTTCATGCCTGAATAAGGCTATAGTTAAGGTTACACATCTTCGTTATCAGAGAGATTACTGTCCCATGGGACAAAGCAAGGAGCTCTAGAGAAATGCTGAGAAAAAAAATATTTACCTAAGCATTCTAAAAAATGCTAAGCTGAACGTTAAATTCACTGTTCTGTGCTTTTTTAACGTATTTAACTTCAGGAAGTCATCTCCTGATGCCCTATCAACAGACAGCACAGTATTTTCCAATCCTTCCATTTCCAGGGTTTTCCTAAATTCCTTTCCATTGTGATCACTTCCTCAGTATTAATCACTTCTGCATGATCTTGGTGATGCTGTCAATCCATTCTATTTGCCAAGACTACTTTCTCCCTAGAAAAATCCACATCCACTGGTATGGCAGTGTGGCTGTGCAATTCTGGAGGAGTGAGAAAACCCAGCTGCTGACAAAGCCAGTGAGATGGCTGCCAATCATTTGGACAGGACAAGGCAGGAAGCTCTGGGAGACAATGTCAAGCCCATTTCTTTTGGGTTGCCCATAATGTTGTTGCTGTATCTGAGAGCTCACATTCAAATGAAGATTTTGGCACGTACCCATTGTGACTGGCCATTTAGCTGAGGTTAATATCCATACGAAATGTAGATGTAGACCAGATTTTCATAATGTTAAGACAGTGTGATGGGTCTATTTTTGGCATTTGCAAACATTCTCAAGATCAAAAACTGATTTTTTTTTTCAATATACCTTTTTAAGACCCTTGTGGATCAGGTAATTCTGAAAGATACGAGTACTAAATATGAAAAGATTTATAAACAATTCAGGGAGTTCTAAAATCTCATGAACAGTTCTTTGATGATGAGGAAATTTAGTTTTCATCTCCTTAGACTCCCAGTGCAGCATCGGAGAAGAAAAAATATTTGTGAATGAAATGGACATAACTTATAGCTCAAACTAAGTATTTCAAAATATCAGTAAATGACAAAGCAAGTTTATTTTTTATCACTTCATTTCTCTATAATTATGAGAAGACATGTTGGCTCTACCCATCTTTGAGAAATTACAAAGGAAAACAAGGAAATTTGTAGTGAACTCCAATGAAACAAAGTAGTATATAGATACTTCAATAAAAGTAGCTGCATTTCCATCAGTAAAAGAGTCAAGGGATTTCAGTGGGGCAGATGGTTACAGATTGCCTGGGAGAAAACTGTGCTGAGAGAGAGATATTTTCTATCCATATCATTATGTGTCTGTATGGGGTGCAGGTGCCTCGGTGCTGTCAGGAGCTGCAGGGCTCCTGCAAGAGGAACCTGGAGCTGCCCCCACAGCAAGTTCCAGCCACTTCCAATCGACCCTCAGCTGAGTCCCACAGACCCCATGGTGGCACCTGGGGAAAGCCTGGGTAAGGAAGGGCAGAAAACGTGACAGAGTAATGAACAATAAAGGAAACAGCAAGGTCAGAGGGAGGACCGTTTCCAGCTCCCTCCTCCAGATGGGAAGTGCAGACACTCCTAGGAGAAACATAGGATTTCTACTTTATCATTTCAAAGGCTGATGAATGAGGACTAACCCTAGAAGGCTTTCAACAGTTCCACAAATAACACTGATGAGAAATACACAATCTAGTCTTGTTTTCTGTGATATATTCATGCTAATAGCTAGCATTGAACTTTCTCACAGAACTCTTAACTTCCTCGTGGTCAACAAGCAAGACTTCAGCCATCAGGTCATCTGCCACAGTGCGTGGTGATACCTGTACCCTTCATGTAAAAAGGATGGCTGTGTTTCTCTGCCTGGAGTTGTTTTTTCCAACAGTATTCCAACAGAAACCCTGGATGAAGCATATCCTGGCTGAAGCACTGCCATAGCCTGAAGGTGCCTCAGTCTATTGGTTTTCATGCCAGGCACTGATTGATTGTGGATCTGTGTTTGGCAGCACTGGCATCTGCCACTGGGGGAATCAATAGCATGGCAGAGGAAAGCCCATGTACTGAGACAGCACTAAGTGCCCAGGGAAGGACAGGGAAAGCATAGCAAGGTCAGGAGAGTGACTCTCACATAGATATCAGTTTAAGCAAAAATTGCTCAAATCCTTAGCAAATTCCAAGCTCAATTCTTCAAAGATAGAAGTTGTTCTGTGCTGGATCTGAACAGATAGCATATATGGGTGATATACATCAGACATGCTCATTCTGTGTATCGATCTATATTTTCCACACTGTCACATGTAGAGTCTGGAAAGATTTCTCACAATGTAATACATTATATCTTTTGAAGAGCATAGCAGATTTACCATTGCCTTGTATTTCCTATGATTAAGTATGCTTAAAATACTCTTGAATCAAGTGGTTTACAGATAGGAAAGTCTTAAAAGCTTAAAAGACTATAAAGTCTGGGAAATAATAGAAAATGATAGAAAAATCAATCCAAATGATGGAGAATTCATGGATTGAGAATGTAAACTTTAAAGAAATCAACTATAAGAAGAGCTGTGCTTGTACATGAAAGGCAGAAAGCCAAGCAGCTGAACAAACTGCAAGCCTGCTTCTGTTCTCCAAAAGACACTTGAACCAAAGTAAAGTTTGGAATGCATCAATTTTCACCATAAATGCTAAAGAAGCAAGGACTCAAAACTAAATGTTGTTTCTAGATTTATCCAAGGAAATAGCTTTATGGATTTCTCACTATATTCATAATTCATTGGGATTTTAACATTTTCAGCAGTTCATTTTAAATGTTCTTGATAACTTTGAAGGACCAAATAAAATCTTCTTAAATAAGAAGACAGATGCTGCTTAATATAGTTTCCAAAACTGTTGAGTGAAACGATCTTTTTCCTGTGTTAACTGTAACATTCTACAACAAACTTTCTCAATTTATATCTAGGACCTTGGGATTGGAAAGTTTGCTAATTTTTTTAGCAGATCTCAACTACAGAAAAGATTTCCCAAGTTCACAAAATTGATATACTACTGTACTTTGCAAAAGAAATTGTATTTCTGGCACGTACACGTAAAAAGGCTGCATATTTCACAAACTTTGTAGGTTCAACATTTAGCCCTGATTATTTTCAGGGGTTATGCTAGCCTTGGACCTAGACAGGGACAGAGTTCCTCAGGTTTCTGCTTTCATTAGGTACTGAGTAATTTTTTTCCCACTGCATATCTTCTAATGAATATCTTCACAATAATGCATGTAAATGTGCTTTGGTTAAAAAGATGAGTGTAATGCAGAAGCTAGGCTGTTCTGATTTGTACCAGACAGAGATCTCTTCCTAAACAGGCTGTAATACACTGTGGTACTAAGAATATACTCTTGAATAGCAATGAACTGGTAAAAAGCAAGAAGAGAAATTTGCTGACACTGGGGCTTTACGACTTTTTTTATGCAGCAATCAAATTACTTGTTTCCCAAACAGGAATAAAGGCATGGAGTGACAGGAACTAATGGTCCATCTAGTGCAAGTTCTTTTCTAATGCAGTAGCCACGCGAGGCATTGAAGAGTGTACACGTCAATGATAGGGGAAAATGATGGGAAATATTTTCCCAAATCAAGGCAGTCAATGTTTTAAGGACATGGTCAGTATAAATTGCACCTACTTGTTACCTTTAGGAGCTTATCCCAAAGCCTAAGCAAGTGTAGATTTTCTTAGAGAAGTGAGGAGCATCTAGGGCTTTCTCATACATAAGTTTTGACCTTGGCTTAAATCTTTCTCTCTGGCTCTTAAGAGCTAGGCTGAGGAACATATTAGAGGTGCCCTCAGTGAACAGTCATACATACCTAAAGCCAAGTTCTGCTTGCACTGACCTATAAAACAATCCACACAACTTCTCTGCTTCAATGAGATAAAATAAGAAATTAAGTTAAATTCCTTCTGTCTGGCAGCTATTTAAAACTGATAAAGAAAGAAAGTGCTTCAGCCTATAAGTGTAATGCTTCAACCTTTTTTTTATTCAACATATGTATTTCTTGTGCTACTATCACTGTGGTATACATGCATATTTTAAAACACATTGCATCATGTTCATTCTTCACTGGAAATATTAGCATTCAAGGACATTGCATTGCTTTCAAACAACAGCTGAACAATTTAGTCCTAGATATATCCTTACTCTCAATACTCTTTCTCCTTAGAAGCAACTGTAATGGTTTGAGATTTTGCAAAGGATTTTCAAAAGAAAAGTCATTGGAAAAGTAATTGGATTTAAAATCACGTATTTGAGCCCAATTCTCAATTTCACTTCAAATGAATGATTTAAAATCACATGATTTTGCACTGCTTAAGCAATGTAAGTGGGCCTTTGGGTAAATCAGAATCAGCCTCATATTTTTTCTAATGATGTATTTATTACTCATTATATTCTGACATTTCAGTCTTCTATACTGAACAAAGAGACTTTGTGCTCTTTGTTTTTAGTCTGGTACGTGCAGCAATATGTGAAAAAACAGAAATTGTCTATAAAAAATTAAACAACTGCAGCATTTTATGACAAATAACATGTTATAGTGGAAAAGCAGGTATGTGGCATGACTTTTACTTTACTGACATACAGTTCCAGTACTGTATGCTACAGACTGTTGCAAAACATACTGCTTGCTTTCAGGACATTACCTTGTTTTGACGGCAAACATGACCTGACAGATGCCTCAGCAGAGGAATTGGATGATATCTGACCTTTTTGTGATATGTCATTTCTAGAAAGCCTTGATGCAGGTGCTCCATCATGGGACACATAACAGAGATACACACCAAAGAATGACATGATTCAATACCTTTTATCTGGTCTTTTACTTTCCTGCATTGTATTTGTATTAGAGCATGTCATCTATTCACCTTTGTAAAATGAGATGCCAAATCTCAGGATATAAAGTTTAGGACTGTATTATCCTAAAGATTTGTATCTATTCTACTCCAAGGAATAAACTCTTAGGTTTGTTGTTTGTTACCTAATGATTTAATTCAGGCAAAGCTGGGCTTGAGTCTCAATTACTGCAATTCAGACAGAGATGGATAAGTTTAAGCACCTTCAAAGGTCACTTCATCTTGGAGCTGTTCAAAGCCCTGTCTGCCTGCTGTAAACAAATGAAGTGCAAAAGCATTTCACATTTCCAAAAGCTGTACTACTTTAGTGCACTACGACCATGAATCTCCACACACTTTAACCCAAATCCTAGCTTAATCTGCAGCAATCAGGACAATTAAAGACATATTTTAGACTACTCCCTCACAATTCATGTCCCCACATAGATTTTCTTGTCTCTGGGTGACATCTCTGACCCTCTTGAAATCAAATTATATTACTATGAAGAAGTTCCGGATTAAAAGAATAAACTCACTCTTGCTGTTAACCCAGTACACATTGACCTAAATTCTGTTCAATCCATGTATTAATTCAAGACGACGAAGAGAGCATAATTACATGGTTTTGTTTTACCATGGAAAATAGATAATTATGGGTAATTCATGGCTGAGTTAAGTTGCAGGATAATTAGTACTAAAAGTAAGAAACACTGCCTGGAGATTATGGGGTAATCTGAAAGAAAGTCACACAATTTATTCTAGTGTGCTCTACTTACTGGCTATTTGTTATACCTATGCCTTGATCAAAGCTCAAAATATTCATAAAAGTGTGACACACCTTTGTTACTGTTCAATAATAAAGGGAGATAGAGAAAAAGAAATGGTCCTAGAGATAATAGTTTTTCAGAATTCTCAGATCCAAATCTTTTTCTTTTACCTGTAAAAGTGTTAGATTAAGTATGCCACCTATATTGTAAAAATAATCCTGACAACTTCTATTTAAAAATTGGACTCTCAGCTGGCCTTTTAAAACTTTCAAGTTCAGGAAGTGCACCTTACCACTATCTCTAGTGATTATTTCCATCCTTTGAAAAAAATAAAGACCTTGGAGACAAAAAGGGGATGTTGATACTTATAGTTTCCTCATTACTGGTTAATTATGTGTCATGAATAAATCAATAAACCACTTTGGTAATGATCTGATTATGTTAACTGAGTATTTTTTCCCTGTGACAGCATTCACAGGTTACCAAGAAATTAAAAAGTACCTTGAGAAACTCTCAGGATCTGAGACAAGACTGTTTATACCCCTTCACCCAGCATCCCTGGTGTGATTTTGGCCCAGGACAGCCAGGACTCTCCAAACAGCTCTTGTATACAAGTCAGGAGCTACCAGGACATGCAGAGCTGAACAGAGAGTTTGCAAGCAGCCAGCCTCTTGCAGCTGAAGAGAGTTAAACCAGGGAGGATTGTGTTTCTCAACAGACGGCCTCAGAAACTAGGCCAACATGTTTGCAGCCATGTTTAACTTTGAAGTATAAACACAGCCGTAATATTAAGAGATAAGAACTTTTACAGCAATAAGAAAAACTTTTAGATCAAGTTTTTGCCTCTAAATCTTGGAGGCAATCAAGACCTAAATGTAATTTTCACCTCTCTGACAGGGAATTACAAATCTCTCCAAGTGCAGAAAATTGTGTCGCATGGGGCTGCTCCTGGTCTCCCACACAGATGGGAAGCCCCAAAGGATCTGGAGAAGGAACAGCCTGCAGACTGTGCAGCAATCCCAGAAGCAAACTTGTTGTATTTAATTAGCCTCATGGTTGTATTGAGAGAGTTAACAGTATTGTAATAAATTGCCATTGCACTCACGATATTTAAAAATGATTGCATATAGCACCCTAAATTATATCTGAGAAGAGACCCTCAATAGAGTTAACTCATCAACAGCACTGTTACAGAGTGATGAACACTGGGCTTTAATTATATAACCACATGTTTTCTTCTGAAAGTTTGTTATGCACATGATAAAGGAGGGACTTACATTTTTCTTTTTTAGCCCAAACTTCAAGGCAATTTTTAATGGCCTACTATAAGTACACTGTGTATTCAGAAACTGTTGATGTGTCTCCATTGAAAAGACAATATACATCACATGCAACATCTTGGTCACTAGGGTACCCAGCAGGCTCATTTCAATTCTCTCAATGTATAACAATTAAAAGTTGGTAAAACACGTTTTGCACATTTCCACAAAGATGAAAGCAACCTATGCAGAGACCACTGGGGTTAATAATAAAAGACTGCCACACAATAACTCTGGAACTCAGAAAAATAAATGGTTATTGCTTCAGTGTAGCAAATGGCAGCAGTATGGAGTATTTATGCAGTTTCCTGCAACACACAGAATTTCTTGAAAGAAATTACCTTCACAAACTGATCTATGTTGCTCATACATTTTTGCAGGATTGCAAAGGAAGCAATATTTTATGAGTCTGTACTATATTAATAAATCGTTGGTTTCTATCCCATCTTAGTTGTTTTTGTTGTTGTTTTGGTTTTTTTTTCCTACACAAAACAAGAAGAAATAGAACTGCCTGAAATAACCCAAAAGCATCATCCAGAAGATACAAGAGACAGCTGTGTGACATCCATATGATGGAGCAACTTGTACATCATGGGCCAGAAGTGTTCTGTTGACACTTCCACAACCTCTGCAACATTTCTTACGTGAACCATGCTTGCATATCTTCTATTTCTGGCCTATGCGAGAAATAAAAAGGTGATGTTTGGGGACAACACATTTATCATAAGCTGTAGCAACCAGTGTACCCCAGGCCAGATGTGTCATCCAGACACTCATGTATGGCAGAGCTATTTTGGTGACAGCAGAATGTTCTGGGTAATTGTGCACATGGGTGACAAGCAGAGCATTTGTGTTTCTGATTGTCAGTACTCCCTTTTTTCTCACCCCTGACAATTTTCAGTAAGGTATGCATTACTTAGACTCTTAAAAATGGATGGTTTGGCCTATACTGAATACAGAAGAGAAAGAAAGGCACTCTTCAGTGAGTTTCAACTGTTTCATGTATATTTGAAAATATTGCACTGCATTTGTCTGTCTTGAACTTACTGCAACTGAACACGATGAAATCTTCTGTCTAGCCCTGAAATGGAAGTGGTGACCCTTCACAGAAGCAGGACTTCAACTTGCATAATTTGCTTCTAGCCTGGGTCAGTTAAAGTGATCCAAGCTTGCCTATTACCAAGAGTTTAAACTTCTGAATACAAGTAATACCATAAAAGATGAAATCAACTGAACTAAAAAATCAATACCTAAACCCCTGAAGCCAGGAGGGAAGGATGTCTTTGGTAGCAGGGACAAGGACCATCTCAGCAGCTGTTGTGTGTACCACCCCAAGCAGCACACACCCACAGCCTCCTCTAAATGGACATGGCCTTGCTGTGGATCTCACCAGCTCAGGGATTTCATATGCCAGGTTGATACCACCTTCCCTGAATCTCAGTATCTGCACCACATAGGCCTTGGGCTGAAAACCAGTATCAGCCTTGCAAAATTTTGGCTTCAACTCAATTTGTCTCAAATTGTCAGAATCAATCTAATTCAGCAAACCCCTTCAACCCTATTGGTTTCCTTTGCTTGTTTATTCTTTCCTGTTAAAAAATCTGAATTGAACTTGGAGCTTTCTACTCATTCACTTCCTTCAGATTATCATTTACCATGACCTTGTCATTATGAACTGAATGAATCAAAGATCTGAGGGGGATTTATAAAAAAAAATATATTTTGGTATATATATTTTCCATCCAACAACTTATTTCATTCTGAGAAAGATGGTTGTTTCCAGGCTTCTACTGAGAGACTCCAGCCACCATCAAAGTGTGATGAGGCCAGGGCATAGGGCATACCATTAGAAAAAAATAAAAATCAGAGACAGAGAAATAAACAAGGAATTGGTGTCATTCAAAGAATAATTTCTTTTTCTCTGGGTGAGTTTGTCTGCAAAAAAATTCCAAGCACAACACTTTCCTGTCCATCTATGAGACAGGTAACAGCAGTAATCTGATATCTCTGACAGAGTAACTGCTGAAAAAATCTTATGACCTGAAGACAGTTCCAGGAATCTCCTAAGTTAGGCATGAATATTTTTTCCTGTCTTTCTCTTTCAACTGTTCCCATAAAGTCATCTTTCTTGTGGCCTTGTAATACTTAAGTTTGCAAATTAGTTGAATGCTCGAGAATTTGTATTTCATGTTGTATAAGAGCTTTTTCAGCACTTGTTGGAGGCAATGGCCTGTCTCACACATCACACCAGAAAAATCAGGAAAGAACTTGTGTTTGGCTCATGAGGAAAATGGCTAAGTCTCTCACTCATTATATTTTACTGAGTCCCTTACACTTCACTGTGGCCAACATTTTTGGTCTCTGGTACTTAGTGATGCCCCCAGATGGGGGGCACTGTCTCCCAAGAGCAAGCTTCTGAAGTAAACCCTGGAAATTCCTAGAGGTAGATACAGTACAGTGTTTTTTGCTATGAAAAGGTATTAATTTTTAGCATAATTTCTATCATGATAACTTTTGATAATTATTTTTGTTTTCATTGTACCATTAGTAGAAAGTGATACCTCTTTAGCTCTAATTAGACTGCTATCATAGAGCCTATTCATAATTCAATAACCCCTTTATCTATTTTCTTCCCCTTCAGAGCTCTTCAATCAGGGCTTATGCAGCAGGTTGCATTTGCTTTGAAAATCCATTAGCCTTCCACCTGACTTGTGAGCTTCCAAGGCACACAAATGGATAGACACCTAATTTCATTTATTTATTTATTTGTTGTGCTTTTGCTTTTAGGCTAGATGTAAAATGATGGTGGCGGTAGTGGGGAGTAGGGTGAAGGGGCACATAATAATCCCTGATGTCACAGACTTAGAGCTTAATTTGTCATCTTATTTTCCACATGCAAGATTCTGACAGCATTGATCACCTGAATCTGTTAAACAATTTTTTCATGAGTCTGACACACTGCCCCAGTGCTTGCATCTATCAACATCTGCCTGATTTATTGGCTTAATAACAGGAAATCATTTGGTAGCCCAGCTCTATTTTGCCTGAACACTGACCTGTGACCTTAATTTGCTGCCTTTTGAGGTTCTTTGTTCTTCCACAACAGGTAGCTTACTAATCAGCAGAAGCAGCTTTATAAACTTAAATAAATATTTAACTGAGATCTAGGAATATGAATGTTTAAATTAGTCCTCATTGAAAAAGTATAAATAACCCAGACTAAACAGAACTGCTGAAATCAAAGGCATGCTTGCAGAAAGGATGAGATTTGGCACACCTTTAATATTTTATGTCTTTCTCTGTTCCTAGTGCAAAATATTGGCAAACAGCTGTTATGAATTTCTGAAATAAAGGAAAGACTTCCCTTGCTGCTAGTCTGAAAAAATCATAGAAAGCAAAGCCACTCATTTTCTCTACTAAGTACTAAAAAAGAGACTGATTGGAATAAGGTGAGGCCATTGGCTCAGTGGAATAATCTCAAATTTTAGTAAAATTTTTGTACTTGATTACAACAGAAACCTAATCTACAGCATATCCTTATATTTTTTAAATAATGAAAATAATTAAAAATGCTTTGCATTAAAAACATTATCAGCCCTATTAGCCACATACTGACCAGCAGTACATATAAAATTGAAAACATTTTAGAGGAAAACAATTGCTCTACATACTTCATATGAGCACCATATACCTGCATAAGAGGTATTTTTCTCACCAAACAACATACTGACATTCAGTATCACTTACACAGGTCTAGGAAACTGCTTTATCTAATATGTGATGTGACTTCCAGTTGGAAATCATACTCAATTTGTGAAAAGAAAACCAGCAATTTTTTTCAACCATTTGGAAAATAAATACTTGTGTTTGCCACTCCTTTGAGAAGCACTGTTGAGAATGGCTTGAGAAGGTGATTTATGGGTTGGGAGTAAATGTGTAGACTAAGCACTCCAGACCCACTCCTGGCGAGACCAAATCACTTCAGATCTGGTTTCTTTCTATTTCTTCTTCCCTTGCCTCTCCTTATCTACATCCAAACTGGCACAGCACAAAAGAAGAACCTGAATTTTCACAGCGAGCTAACACTGTTAACTAGTAATACTTCAAGAGGCAGAGAAACTATTTTTTGCTGGCACAAGTTTGGAAGAATAGCAGAATCCCTCCCACTGCAAGAGCAGACCTCAGAACACCTGTGGAAGTCCAGGGGAGATGGGTATTTGTAGGAAGGCAATTTTGTTGGGGGTGAAAAGACAGAGAAGTAGTTTAAAGTAGAAGAAATTAATTCATGACATCAGTGCAGAAGAATAAGGAATAAGACTCTTATGGGAGCACAAAGACTGTGGCAGATTTAGCCCTCTAAGATATGAGTAATCTGTGAAATAGCTGGGAAACTAAAAGGAAAAGTCATCTTTCACTTCAAATCACATAAAATTTTTGTAAATCACACAGGCAAAAAGTATTTGGTTCTTATGCATGTTTTAGTTTCAATAATATGGAATTTCTTCTCTAAAAATTACATACATCGAAATTAATGCAAAACAATTCACTCGGTTCTTTTAGTAGACCAGACTCAGACAGCTTCTATGTAAGGCAAAGAATATATATACATTTATATATACACACTTTAACAGTTTGATGAGCTTGATAACAGTAGCCAATAATTTCAATGTATCAAACATACTTCCAGTGCTGAATATATATTTAGTCCTTTAATTTTTACTTAGATTATAAAAGTATGTGAGGGAAATAACAAAGCCTAGCCTGCAGAATTTATCAAGGCAAACAATTATCTACTTGGACATGAGTATGTACTACAGCCTGCACATCTGAAGATACTTTTCCTCCGCATAGAAGTCTGGCTGGCACAGTGGTCAGTGCTCAGGTCTGGGCATTCATTTCTTATGGTCCTTAAAGAGGAAAAACCCCACACTTCTAACAATGACATCTTCAAAATTCTTATTACAGTTTACTTCTGTAATATAAAAGTATCATGTTCATGGTCTGTTGTCAGTCAAATTTAGAGCACATTGTTTAATGCACATCCACTAGACAGCAAAAATAAGTGGAAATATCTTGATTTGCTTCTTTTAGTATATGTCAATTGTGTGCATAATATTTGAAGGTTAATAGCGTGACAGAGATGTACCAAACCATGCAAACAATATCTTTCTAACAATGAACGATTTCCCTGTGAAATGGATTGGAAAGAATGTGATAGCATACAGAAGACTATATTAAAATGATGGCCCTTCAATCTGATGGACAGTGGAAATGTTATTTGCTCACAGGCACCATTACAATTACAAAAATCTATCTATACATTGTCTCAATAACTGCTATATTCCTCCACACACACTCTTACATGTACATTTTTCTATTTGTGAACTTGACTAAGGCTTATCTGTATGATCTGTTAAGATAAGAACCCAGAGTAAGAAAAATTTGAATTCTTGCATCAGTAATGATGCAGTTGTTAAAGCTCGAATTTAAAAGAAATAAGTTGCCCTGTAAGGTCATAATACTTTAAAAAATGCTATTAGCAAACGAAACATAATACTTGAAAAACATTACCGCAAGACAGTCTTCACTGAGATCCCAACTTTGCACAATTTTTCTGTACTTAATGGAATAAGAGATATTTTAAGACCAATAAGCAATTATAAGAAGTGTATTTTGCTCCCCTACGGATACCTTTTCTACTATCTAAAAAGTCCAAGTGTTTTTGAGAAGTGTTTCAAGAAGCCTTAGTGTTGCACTGTTGAGAGAAAACTTTACTTTGTGATTTTGTTTATGCCAATGCATCTTCACTTTCATTACAGCTCTCCATATATGTAACTGAGAAAGGACATAGCGGCTACTTTGTCCTCCTGTTACTGCATAGTGACAGTAGCTACATCTTCCAAAATACATTAAAATGAAATTTTGCTCTCTCAATGGAGAGGCTCACTCATTTTTTTGTAATTTTTACAATAAAACACCATTCCACCAGTTGGCTGATAAATTGTTATATTAAATCTCTAAAGACTCTGCTCCTCACATTATGGAAATTGAGGTGAAGGTCCAAATATGAATGTATAAATCAAAGACTAGTAAAAAATCTTTTACTAAAAAATCAAGACTCTGGCTATCAACAAAATGTCAAAAATCTTCTACTAAAAAATCAAGACTGGCCATCAACAAAATGCCCAACAAACTATTAGTGTTATTTCCAAAGAAGTGTGTTCGCTGATGATCTTAGAAGGAGAGAAGCCCATGTTATTCAAAATAGCTCTCATAATATTCTACTGCACAAGTAAATATTTTTAAGCATGGATATTTGTGTGTTGCTGCTGCTGGACATAGTAGCAGGAGCCAGTTCCAGACAGAGATGCAGGGTGTTACTATTCTAATCCAACAGTGCCTAGGACATTTGCATTATAATTATCTGGAAATGGCCCAAAGGACAGTTCAGTTCCAATGCTGGATAAGAAATCAACTGAGGAAATACAGAAACACAGAGATGAATTTTAGATCTTAAAATGGAATGCAATAAAAAATAAATGAGCACCTTTAAAACTGTAACACAAACCTAGGAGCTTTACATGGTGTTTCACAATAGATGATAGCCTATAGGTTGTAAAAGCAGTAGTAACAGCTAGGTAGAAGCAGGGTGTTTTCTATTGTTTTTTATTGGTTTTTTGTGGGTTTTTTTTTTTTTTTTTTTTCACCAGCCTCAGCTGAAATCCAGGCAGAATGTGACATTAAAAGTTCAAAGGAACACAACCACAGGTGCCAGAGCTCAAAGTCCCATCAGCTCCATTCCCCTGAAGGCAGCTACCATGGAAAATGCTTTTGTTATCAGGTGTTGAAGGGAAGCAGAGTCAGACCTCCATTGTACCTTGGAAATGGTCTCTCCAAGGGGTGCCTATGCTTACAGGCTTTGCAAACATAGATTATTAAAAGTGTTTCCAAAGTGGAGGCTGGATGTACTTAGCAATGTTATAAATACCAACATATTCCAAGCACTAGAGGGAAAAAGAGGAGGGGAGAGAAGGGAGCATCAGCACAGAGAGGATTAGCCAGAGAACAGTTTAGACTAAATACATGAAGTAGAAATTTGAACTGTATGTGAAAGAGAAACACATGCTTAATAGTTTAGGAAGGAGGGAAATGTGATTATAGCGATGCTGATTATAATGATGTCAACATTTTGGATGTGTAGGAAGGGAGAATGTTTGAAGATGAAATGAAAATCTACTATAAAAATGCTGAGATTTCAGCAGCAAAGATATAAAAGAATGAGTATTTGCAGACAAGAGAGGAGAAATGACAGGAGGTTGTGATACAGCAAGCAAAACCCCTACATTTTTAGCTGAAGCTACTAGTGAACAATAGTCATCAGACTGCTTCAATTTATTTCATTATTGATTTTACACATAGAAATGAGAAAGTTTTACTTAAAAAAACCCTGTGCATCTTTCAGCACAAAAAAATAAAATAAAATAAAAAAAAAAAAAATAAAAAAAGCCACAAAATATCCATAGCTAATTTTCAGAGACCAGAAGGAAAAGAAAGTGAAAGGGAATTGATCATTTGTATATTGACACCCGAGGGCTTGATCACTCACAAAGTAGTGTTCCCAGGCCAATGTATATCAAGCTTTGTTTCCTTTCCTCCCAGCAAGTAAATTCTAACCTTTACTGTGGTTTAGCCCCTATTTGATGGTGAAAACATAAAGCCTTTCTAAAGCACTCCATTAAGTAAGCCCAAAGGCCACTGCATAAGAGATCTGATGTCCCCAAACATCAGATCAGAAGGTGCTTGGGGTGTTTAGAAATAACAAGATTTTATACTGGGAAGTACAGCACAACATGAGTGGTAGAGAAAAAGTGCACACTGTGCCCTCAGCTCTAAACCCATTCAGATGACCCTTTCCTTTCTCCTCCGACCATCTCTAGGAGTAAATTGAGAAGCAAAAAACCCAAAGCCAGTTCTGAGGTGCTATAGATGGAAGCACATTTTATTTTTTTCACATTTCTTTTTTTAATTGTATGAAATAAACTAAATTTAATGAATTATTTTTCCCCGACTATGATTATTTGCATATGTCTATATATCCACATTTTATTGTACATGCATTGTCTTAGTGAGAAACAGACAAAACCATCTTTTTATTTTCCTGTTGTAACATACTGTACCATGCATTCCCCTTTACATGCTGCCTAAGAAAATTCCTCCTTCCTAAATGTTAGTGACCATATGTATGGTAATGAAAAAACAGTCACAAAGATGTGTTGAAGAGACAATGAAAAAGACTGTTTTGAGGGATGCAGAACAGGTCACACAGGCTTTTGCAACTCAAAAATTTACTAAAAGTTACAGAACAGAAACTAAAGCTGAATGAAAGGATTTCCCCTGAAAAGAGTAAGAGAACCAGAACAGATCTGTTAGCTGATAACTTTAATTTTAATTAATTCTGTTTCATGAAGATCTGGATTTCCCTGTCTGCAAAAATTCACAGGTTTATTTTGTGTTTAAATACAATTTTAACACAGAATTTAAAAGATCTTTAAATTAATCTTAACACAGAATTTTAAGGATCGTTTAGTGTTTTAAGAATGGTTTTGTTAAGGAAAAAAATACAGGTGGATCCACCTTAAGCCTTGTCAGAGCAGCACAGGCTATGTTAACATTATCAAGTGATGCAACGCAATAGAAGCAGATTTGCAGAGCAGTACTGAGAGTAGGGCATGGCAAGACTACCTCCAATAATCACACAAAATAAGTGCTGCTTTGTCACTGAAGCAAATTCAGGTGTGCCCCAGCAGTGCATTATCTGGTTCCTTTTCATCCAAAAAGAATCTAGTTTACTTGCCTTAAAGACAACTGTATAATGCAAAGCAATAACTAGCAAGTCAGAGAATCATAGAATGGTTTTGGTTGGAAGAGATCTTAAAGATCATTTAATTCCACCTGCTCTGCCATGGCCAGGGATAATTCTCACTAGACCAGGCTGCTCAAAGCCCCATCCAGCCTGGCCTTGAACAGTTGCAGGGAGGGGGCAACTTCTCTAAGCAACCTCTTCTAATCTCTCACCACCCTCATATTAAAGAATTTCTTTCCAGTATTTAATCAAAATCTACCCTCTTCCAGTTTGAAACCATTCCCCCTTCTCCAGTCACTACAAGACTTTGCAAAAAGTCCCTCCTCAGCATTCCTGTAGGCCCCTTTCAGATCCCAGAAAAAAAAACCCAAAAAACTGAAAAGCAAACTCCTGCTCCAAACTGAGATGCTTCACACATCAGTGCAGCCTAGAAAGAACTCTTCTAGCAGGAATTTCTGCTGGGTTGCAGCAGGACCTGATGTCCCAGAAAAATATTCATGTTAGCTATGCCTCAGTGAGAGTCTGTATGAATCTGTCCGTGAAAAAGAAAAAGACAATTCAAACTGTCAATGTGAATTCCAGGAAAGTACTTTAGATCTCTAATTAATAAGAGAGGGACTTCCTCAAAAAAACAAAACAAAACAAAAAAACCCCAAAACAACAACAAAAAAACAACAACCCACTGAATAACATTTGGTTTTGAATGTGTTTTTATCACTGCACATCTTGGAAATAGGAATGTAGCATTTCTCTCACCAATCAAAAATGCCCTTAAATTCTATTTTTATCAAGAGAAAGAATAATGTGTAATCTTAATAAAAAACATTAGCTTGTGCTTTAGTTCTGATTAATGCATCATTCACATGTGTTGGAAAAAAGAAGGCAAACATCCAGAATGGGCGTTAATCAGCACTGCTGCAAAGTCTGCCATATCTCATCACTTAAATAATTCATTTTAAGCTTTCAAAATGAGGTGAAGTGACAAACGAGATCAATCTCTTGCCATGCTCCATTTAGTGAATCACAAAGTTTCAACAGCCGTACTAGCCCACAAGTCTGCCACAAAAAAAGCACTTAAAAAAACTTGTAATAGAAATCTCACATTGAATTCAAACAGGCTACAGAATAAACGAAAAACATGAGTCAAACTTGTGTTATTTACTAAGTACAATGCTTGTAAAGGGACAAGCTAATTTATGGGATACAGCAGCTGAGATAGCAAATGAGATGCTAGATAAAGTTGAATTGATAAACTAGATAAATGGCTGACCTCTGAGTTTTCCTTATCTGGTGTAAATAGACAAACTTTCAAGCACATCAACTTTCCACTGATCTGAAGAAAGAGATCAAAGAGGCTAAGTAACATCTTTGTTCTTTCCAGTGTCTAGCAAACCACACAGTTACAGACCACAACCAGCACCCATCATAACACAGATTAGATAAGGAGAGAAAAGTCAATTTGAATGAGAGAATATTACATAAACCAATTATAGGAGACTTGTCCAAAGACTGTTTTGTTCTTTACTATCTTATATGTCCTTATATAGAAATCTGCCACTAAAGTTTAACACAAATTATAATCCATGATACCCACTTATGTGATTATTGAATGCTCCCCTTTGTGAATATTGCCTTTTCCTTGAGTAATTGAATTTTTTTATACCATCCTTATGGCATCATTAAATTGGTACTTGGATTTTCCTGCACTGGTTGAAAGGAGGAATCACCACAAGTCATCTTTGCCTTCTCTTATCTGTTCACATGACTTGACATGCCCTTGCATTCACTGGAACAGTAACCAAAACACTGTAGGTGAACAATTGCAAAATATCAGAAATCTCCCAGTTTTATCTTAGTTCTGGCTTCTATATCTTCAGGTCAGTTAGTACTACTTGAAGACCTTAAAGTTTAAAAATTTTCATTGGAAAGGCAGTTGTTGAATTGTATGAACGGAAGCAACCACTTCTATTTTAAAACAGTTTTATATAATTATGTTTAATACACTCTATGCAATACACTGCAAATCTATATCAGTGACAAGGTAACCTATTTTGAGTTTACTGATTAAATATTTTGACTTGCCAGAATTTATCATTTAACTTCATTTTGAGATGCTGTAGTTCAAAACACCAGATACTGGGTAAAAAAAGCAGTTTGAACAGGAAAAATGTGGAGTCTGTACAATTTGCCAATGACCAAAGATGCTCTCTGCAAGGCTATACCCCCGACTCTTCATTTGTTTGACAGCCACTTTCCCAACTTGTTCTAAAACCTCATCGTTCTTCAACCAAGCCTACTTCTATGTAACACAGCTCTACACCAAGCTCTCTCTCATCTCTTATGCCATTTATCACACCTCCTCAGCAGCACATACTTTGCTCAGTTGGGCTCTGTCACAATGAGCTTTAGGGAAAGGCCAAGAGCTGTGAATTGCTGCCTCTTGAAGCAGCAGATTCCTGTCCATCACCTATAAAAAGATCACGGAGAAACAGCAGCCATCATGCACGCTCAGTTTATTTCTGCCTATTGCTGCCTAGAATGTACCCTTCTACATCTTCACATAGCAGATTAAAACAAAACAAAAGAAAAACAAACCAAAAGGAAATTCTCGTAGTCACTGAGGATACACCTGATCTGAAAAGAAGTTATGTTTGTAGTTTAGTTTGTTTTTTAAGCTCCTCGCTGGTAGTGTCACACTTACGGTCAAGTAAATCATTCAGATCTAATTTTGCTCTTATATTGACACTGTATAGGTGGTAACATTGTACCTGAGATCCTTCAGAAACAAGGTTTCTTGGACCTCTAAAACACATATCTTATTTCAAGTCTCCAGGTTATATAATACTATATAATACTATATGTCCTCTACCAAAATATTAAGCCATGTGTCACATTCATACTTCTATGGCAGTTTTGGTTTTGTTTTTTAATTTCAATTACTTATTTTTGACCTGTTGGTCACCTGATAGACCAAAAAATGTAGTTATTGTGCATCCTCTACTAGAGTAATTTTTTTTTGTAAACTTACTAATTTATCAGAATAAACTGTATTTCTGCCAAGATATATTCAACTTTTCTAATTTGGACAGAAATTAATAGCAACCTTACACTATTTTTTGAAAAATGTTTACTTTGGAAAGTTTATGCAGCTGTTCCTAAGTAAATTAAAATTGTCATGAGATACTACATAGTGAGAGGGATTTTTCCTCTTCAGTATATGGGCAAAAAACCCTCAAGAACATGGAAAAATTAGTCTGTTCAATAAAGGTTTATAATCTATGGAAATGTAGCTTAATATATGGGCACTTAAGATCTCTTCATTAGAAAGATGACTCCCAAGCCAACCCATAATTGGAAAAAATCAACTGTCACCTTTAACATTTGAGATTCCCTGAGAGAATAGTTAGGCATTGGAACGGGATAGTCAGGGAGGTGGTGGAATCACTGTCCCTGTAAATATTTAAAAACCTTGTAGATGAGGCACTTCAGGACATGCTCTAGTGGGCATGGTGTTACAGACATTGATAAACATATTTCACTTATTTTATTGGGGGGGATGTTGACAGTTGAATGTGGTGATCTTAGAGGTCTTTTCCAATTGTGCCAATTCTGTGTGATTCTGTGATCTGCCAGTAAAACCTGTATACATTATGGATTGGGCTGTTCACTAGATCTGATGAACCCCACCTTCACCACCAACCTAGAAAAACCTAATAGAAATTATGGCAAAGACTCTGCAACTACGGAATTCAAAAACTTCACAAAAACTTGTGAAATTTAATGGTGAAATATGAGAAACCAGTAATTTTTTTTTGGTTTTTTGTTTGTTTTTGTTTGGTTGGGGGTTTTTTTGTTGTTGTTTTGGGTTTTTTTGTATTTTTTTTTTTTTTTTTTTAGTTGTAGCTGTCTGTGGCTAGTAACATAAACAGACTTACAAAACTTGTATCATAATCATTCCCGGAAAGCCTTTGTAAAATTTGTTGTATTAATAAAGTCTGTCTAGAAATCTCATCCATTATGTGCATAAAGAATAATGCCAGTCATCCATAAGCCCACATAACCATTGACATAGCATGCAGTGTACTTAACGTATCTGCTATATTAAACAAACAGAAACACAAATACTTCTCAAAGACTTTTTGAGCAAAACGCACAGCTGCCCTTTGAAATATCCTCCTTTGTCATCTTCCTCCCCTACAACATATCTGTGGTTATTTTCAGTGCATTTGTTTAATAAATTCCATAGGTTGCAGTTGTTCCTTATGTAATTGTGATGAATGCTACAGAAGCACAGACTGCCCAGAGCTGGAGTTGGGGTGGGGAAAATGGGACAACCTGTCCACCTCCCTTCCAGCAATGAGCTTCCTACCACTGCCAGCCCCAGCACCACATGATACCAGATGTCAGCCTTGCAGCTGACACTGCCCTTCAGAAGGAGCTACACAAGGCACTAAATCTAATTATTTAGAGGTACTTACTATGATGCAGTATTGCATGTCATTATTACTATTAACTAGTCACTTTAACATGAAATTTCCTCTTGTGTTAGCACACTTCAGGCAGGTGTATGCTGTTGTCATGCTTTGTCACCTCTTGTCCAAAATGTGTCTTTGAACCTTTGTCTTTAAAAGAAATCCCATTAGTTCTGTCATCAGTCACACTGCTGTGATCTTGATCTGTCAGTTTGTCTATATCTTTTTGATAACAAGCTTTAGTAACAAGATATTTGAACCTGGTTGTTGCACAAGACACTTCAATGCAGGGAAAGCCTGCAGGATTGTTTCCTACAGTCCAAATAGCTAATATCATTCATTATAGAGGAAGGATGCTGTGATATCTATTTAAGAAACAGATTGATGAGAACATGAAAGACACTTCAGGGATTAAGCAGTCTTTCCTTAAGAAAAAGCCAATATTTCAGAGCCACTTGGAATTTTTTTGCCAAAAAATCTATGTGTTTTTTTTAAGTTTTTGTGGTTTTTTTTAAACCTAGTCTAAGTTTTCAAGTCAACTAGCAGTATGTAACGGTGTATGTTAATATAATACTGGATATTCTTGTACTTTTACCTCTTTATTTATTGTTTTAATAAGGCACACTTAACAACCCAGCTACATAATGGAGCAATGCAGTATCACATGAAATCCCTCAAGCTAACTGGTATATAGCAGTCAAGTACAAAACATGATTTTTTTTAGTTACTACTTAGCTTTGTTGGGTTGTTTGGTTTTTTTTTTTTTTTTTGGTGTTTGTCTTTTTTGTTTTGTTTAGTTTTATAATCATAATTTCAGTCTTGCAATAGAAACATCTTTTTCATTTTGACTTATTTCTTCCACAGAAGCTTTAAGAAAAATAATGAAGACTCTGGAAGTTGGAAAGACAAGACCAGGTTAGAGAATTCTAAGGTTACCTCTTTCCAATCACCTGTAACTGTTAGTTTGGAAACCAGCAGCTCTGAATATCAGCACACAGAGGGGTTGTGCTAATCACAAAGCAGTGATGGGTCTGCCTCTATGGCCCAAATGGCACATCCCAGCGTATTTAAGCAAGTGGTTGCTGTGATGCATCAGCTTCTCATTCCAACAGCAAATAGAATGGTATTGCTTCTGGTCTGTAGGTACCAGTTCTTTTTATTTGGAAACAGTTTGTTTCTCTACCACACATCTTGAGCACAACTGTTTGGAAAAGTCCATGATAAGAGAAATACACATTACTTAAGTAGAAAGTGTGATCAGTATTGCTGATCTGCTTTTTAGAAATTTCTCTCCTTCCCTCTCAGCCTCCTAAGACCTCATGTCCTATTTGAATAGTGAGCAAAACACCTAGGATGGGACACAAATTGACTGGGGCTTTGAGTGTTCAACAGAGTACACTCAAAGGCTTCAAGAGCATAGGCAAGGATTTACTGGAAATTAAAATGCAACAGGGAACTTTCTAAAACAGATAAAATACAGAATAGGAATAGAAATAACAGGTTTTTACATTGTATATATTCCCTATCCACCACAGCCATACAGGACAGATTGTTTAAGCTGGGCTTTCATGTTAGTCCAGCAAGTCAACAAATGTCTAATTTGCAAATGCTCATCTAGAATTCTTTTCCCTGATGCTTCTGAGGAGCACAGGTCTGGGTGCTGCTTGGTGAGTTCCCACACCCTTTGTTGTCTTGCTCTCTGGAGCACTCTCTTCTCTGCACTGGGGCTCTCAGGAGAGGTGAAAAATCTCTTTCCCTGCGTATGAATTCACCTGATGTAGAACAAACCAGCCAGGACCACGGAAACAACCTGCTTACCTCCTGGCTCTGCAACCGGCCACCCTTAAAGAAACTCAATTACAGCACCATGCACATAAGCAAAGGAAACTGATGTCATCTGCTACACACATCATAAATCTTCCTTCAGTTCCTAGTACTACTTAAGATAATTAATTGGAAACTAGTCCAGACAATTATAAAAAAATCAATTATTTTTAAATCATTATTAAAAAATCAGATTAACAAATTCCTACTTAAAGTAGAAAAAAATTTTTTAATCTGTGAATACATTCAAATGTTTTTATTCCAACCAGTTAGCTTTCTGGATTTCATTTATATAAGAGATGTTTCACCTGAAGAAATACTTTGTTAATTTTTAGCAACATCTCTCTATAAGTGAGAACAGATAATTTTTCATTTATCAGGATAATTTATTTTATTTAAAAGAGGACACAATTTAAATTAAAGAGGTAGCTCTACTCTATACATGCAGTAAAATAGAAAGTGTATACATTCCTACAGAAACTTGATTCCAGCTCTTTCACAAATTCCTTGCTCTCCTCCAGACGTGAGGAATTAATGATGCCCTGAGGAGTTCACTTGGTTAATTGACATAGATATATCCCTGTTTCCTTTGCAAAGAATGATGCATGAGCTGCAAAATTCTACCAGCATAAAGCATAGTACACCTCAAATAGAATTTCCCAGTATATTGGTGGAAAAGGAACTTTGGACTCTCATCTCTTGAATACCTGATGGTGACTTAAGTCAACACATTACTTGTTGACTAAGGCAGTTTAGTAAGCACATCAAGTTAAGTATATCCAGTTCATTAAAAAATTTTACTTTTGTCATCTTTGTTACAGCTTTTCAAATATTACAAAGGATAATATCCTTCCAAGACAGTATGCACAATGGTTTTATGTTCATTGAATATTTACTTTTTCCAAACTTTTTCTGAAATACAAAAGCTACTTTACATATATTAATACAATAGCCTTTATCTAAAAGTATGTGGACATATTATCTTGGGTAATGCATACTCCTTTTAAGTGTTCAAATGAGCTTCTTCAGAAGTATATAACATTTTCACTAGTTATTGCTTAACAATAGAACAGATACCAGGAATACAATTTCTCAAAGCTGTGATTATAGTTTTAATCTTTTATATTAAAAATTGTATGGAAGGTCCTAATGTTTTACATGAGAGAAATATTTTTTATAAATTCAAAACATATCCTTCTTAGATGTACCATCTGACTTAAAGCTCTCAAATTTTCTTTGGTGAATTGGGCTGCATTTAAGATGGTGACTTAAAATAATGTATTGCACATAGTACTAAATAGGGAAAATCACCTGATTGAGAACTCTGGTTTTAAGTTTGCTAGCTTGATCTGTTACATCTCATTGGAAATACTACTAAAATAAACATCCTTAACATGGACAAAATTTTTGACAGGAGATGTTGTTTGATGTTTTGTTTTACATAGCATTAGAATGGTCTACATACACAATTAAATTAATAAAATTGCATTTTGCAAATTTTAAAATCTTTAGTTGCTATACTGAAAATTACAACTATATATAAAGAGCACAATGATTTAAAGCAAAATTTGCCCTTCTTTGTCAAATATGAAAGATTGTTCTTAGGATTTACTCATGAAAAAGTTATGCATCATTTACAGTTTCTTGCTTTTTATGACTCATGAGGCAGACCAGCACCATGCTCAAGCTGTGAGCTTTTGCTTTCCATTAAAAGAATCTTTTCCCCCATGAGTAAGTAGTTTCACAGTGTGCCCCAAAGATTTTAGCAAGATAAAATATGTATGTTTTGTTGAAGCAAAAAAATAGGAATAGAAAGGAAACTGGACCTGTGTAAAAGGAAAATGGCACAACTGCAATCTTTGGCCTTGTCTGTTATTTCATGTGAGTGCCAACTGAATTCAATATTATTAAAAAAATAACTGCATATGTCATGGGAAATCACATACAATTATTTGCATGTTCACACCAAAATGCAAAAGTTCCTAAACAAAGAGTGTATGTGTGCTATTATTTAGGATTAGCCAAATTCTGTAACTAGCCACAAGTTTCTGATTGAGACATATTTGGTTTTATTTAAAAAAAGAAATTAAAATATTTGGTCTGAAATACTTGCATGTCTTTAAAGTTTGATCTAGAGCAAAGAGATCAGACGTGTACCCATTTTAATTTGAGTACAGAGACTGAAATGTTGCATGTGCAATTTGGAGCTACCACCTGGACTGCTAAAAAAATCGAACTGATAGGACTTTGAAGATGAGGAAATAATGTGGATAAGAGTGGCTACTGGAAAAAGTACTTTCAAGTAAATATAGTGTATGCTATTTGTATGTGTTTAACAAGTTCCCAGAGATTATGATCCTACAGGTAAGGACACTGATACTGACACAACTGTACAAGTACACTTTACTTACACACACCCAACCCACGTACACACTGCGTGAAACACATGTTCACTGCAGAATATTCTGAAAATTCCTTCAGGAAAAGGTATTTCTATGTAAAGCACATTGAATCCTCTGCCCTGATTTGATATTCAGTGCGAAGTCTACATAGAAGAATCATGAAGTTGAAATAATATGCTACAATGTTCTGTACTCATCTGAAATGTGCAATTTTCCCAAGTTTTAATGATAAGTTTTCTATGCAGCTGAACATTGCAATAGTTCAGCTCTGTAATGAAAGTGTATGAATGGTTATATAAGTCATTATCTTTCAAGGCAGGGCAGTCTCTTAAGTAATTCACAGTGGGTGTTTTTGGGGGGGAAAAACCCCCAAAACTTACATGTGATTACAGCACCTGGACTATTAAGTCTCAGTAGCATCACTAGTTTATGTCCAATATATCTGTTGTGGATGTTTGTAGTACAGTACTTACATTTGTTCTTTATAATAATATTAAAATTCCATATCACATTGCCTTGACTCAGAGCTTTGAGACTCAGATCCAGGGTATAAGTTCTGCAGTGTTTGGATTCAACCTGCCTATCATGATAAATTTCCTAGAGAGCTCCACTCTTTGCTTGCACTGTGCTGACTTCTACCAGCCATTCTGTTCATACAGCTTTCAGTTTGCCTTTCTAGTCTGCAGATAACATTGCACTTCATCAAAGTACTCCTTTCCTTTACAAAGAAAATATTTATTTATAGCTATATACAAGGGTATTAAACCTCAAGATTTCCACTGGAACAGAACAAAAGTAACATTTTATTAGGAGAATAAAGAAGACAGGGAGAAAATGCACAGCGACTCTCTCAATACATACAAAAAATAAAAATATTTGAGTTAGGGTACACAATGAGTGCTTAAAGTGTAATATATATGAACTTCATAAGATCAGTTATGCAGTGTCAAGATTACCTTATGTACACTCTCAGCATGCTATTATTGAGAGATTAATTATAGATTATTATCTTGGCTATGATTTTAAATTATATAAACTCTCAATATAATTACATTTACAGTCACATAAATTTAATCAATACCAATTTACTGGAAAAATTGTGATTTCAGAATTCCAGCTGAAATACATGTCAATATAATTCAATCTATACCAATTTTTTTTCTGGGTCATCCAGTTCAGGTATGTGAAAGCCTGAACAGAAGACCTTGTTTTTCTAGCTAATTGCCACTGTATACTGACATCTGGCATCTTGAAATACTGCCTTTCAGATAAGATTGAAAACAAAATGAAAAATGAGCAATAAAACTGTGCAGTACTTGTGAAAATAAAGCCAACAAATATCAAGTGAAAGGATAATCCTGTCCTCCCCTAGACCCCAGGGAACACCCAGGTTCACGTCTTAAAGCATATCAAGGTATGCAAACTATTGCTATATAGCTACTGTCAATTTCATATATACATTGTCTAAAAAATGATAAAGAAAACCCTGCAGTAAAAATGTGAACAAGACCTATTTTATAATGTTACTAGGGCTCAATCATTTTCTAGCAATTACAATACAACATTGTCAGACTTAGTTTTGTTCCAGTATATTGGTGATAAAGGAGTACATTAGAGTCAAAATGCTTGCAGTCTTCATCTCCACTCTTCCTCATAGGTTTGATCCCATGCAATTGTGTTGAGTAAAAACTGCAAAAATTTTTGCATGTTCAATATGCCTTATGTGGGTTGAAGAAGTATTTTATATATATATAAAGTTTCTTTTTTAATAATGGGCTACTAATATTGCCCAGGCACAAAAATGCATTGGGATTCTGTATGGATACAGCAACCTTTAAAATGTTCAGATATTTATCTAACACTTGATAGAGTCTCTACCCACTGCCATCTGGGCTTGAACACATGATATTCTAATGGCAAAAGATTTGCAACATTTGAGGTCAAAATTAAACCTCTGTGTTATTTGGTGGCTCTGAAACCTGCAACAGTGGAACTTTCAAAATATTTCCTGATTTTACACAAGAAATATATTGCTGCTGCTGAGAGGCAGCCAATCTTTTGTTTGGCTTTGTTTTGCTTTATCCTCATGTTCTCACTCCCCCAGATAAAAAGATTTAGAAACATTTTATAGAAAAATCCTATGAGGTTAATTCTGGTTTACCAAACTAAGGTGGTATAACTTTGAAGTTGTTATTCTACATATATATTAGCTTAACACATACAGATTCAGATATTGGTTTTTTTTTTAATTTCTACGTAAGCACCCTTGAGTCTGGCAATGATACTCTCAACCCTGAAAATACTTGTGTTTAAAGACATAGTCATCAACTCATAGACTAATATATTCAGAAATTATTTCAGTTTATAATGTCTAAACAAAATCATGAGTTAAGGAGGACCATGAGCTACTTTGAAGAAGCTAAGAAGGAGATGCAGCCATTCCAACACATCTTTCCACCCAGTCTTGGAAGAGAAAGCAGCTCCCCCTTCAAGGGGGGAGCTTTGAAAAGGATGCCTAACCACATCTGCTTAAGAGATAACCCTCTCTACATAAAAAACAAGTGAACTATTACAGGATACATACTTCCTAACATTTTTAGGCTATATGAAATGAAAATGATTATTTTTTACTCGCTGCAATAGAGACTGTAACATTATTGGATGTAATGAGATTTCATACCATATAACCAATCGTTTTTCTAGCAATATAAAAAAACTTCTTTGGACATATCTTGGGATTTTCTTTCCAAATAATTCATTAGAAAATGTCCTTTTCTGCTGATTGTCTTCTGTGACATATTTCAACATTCTGAACTTCATGAAATCATTACTTTTAGTTTAGGAAGAGAGGGAATGACTCTGTGCTGGAGTATACACTGTATTTTAAAAGAGTGATCTAATTTAGATGTTTTAATGAGCACATTGGGCAGTATGCTTGAGTATTTCATCATCAAAATTTTTGTGCTCACTCTAAAGACTATCAGGCACTACCATACAGTGCACACCATTAACACTCTCTTGTTTATTATTCCCTTGGACTTTACAAAGACCATGTATCCAAATGATTTAAATTCACTATATATGTATTTATTTCAAAAGGACCATGCTGGAAGATATTTAGTACTTACCTGTCTTGACTTTGCAAAACCACATTTAGCAAGTAACAGCAGTGTAAGTTCCCAGTGTAATTTATCCTTTGTAAATCTATGTCATAATCCCTTAATGTTTACATCTCCATAACCTCCACAGACGGAAAATATGTCAGTGCAATCTAACAAGCTATTTCTTAGAGAAAGACTAATACTTTAATGTAATTTCAATTTATTTTTAAAAATTGTGTCAGAAAAGCTACTTAAAGAATTTACTCAGCAATACCTCAGTAAATATTGTTAGGTGTACTTTTCTCATGGTTAGCAGAGTTATATTAATACAAGAGCACCATTTCAACTCAAAGCAGAACATCAAGGGCCATGTGATTTAAAGCATAAGAAAATTTCATGTGAAATAATTCGCTTACAGCTTATGTGGTACAATTATAATTTTCTATAGTAACTGTTAAATTTTGTTTTGATATGCCAGAAAGGGCCAGCTTTTCTAGGACACATTTATAAAAGCTATTTATTATTTCTATTATTAAAATATGAAAAACTTGCAGCAGAAACAGACATAGCTCTTAACTGCCTCATAGGTTAGTAGTTTTCACTGTTGCCAAGACAGCAAAATGAATGTATATATTCAGTCACTTGGATGAAGAATACTTTTTATTTGCTTTGTACCTCAAAATAGTAAAAACTTATCTGAAAAAAAATCTATATTGGGACCAATGCTGAACCATTAAAATAAACTGTATTGAGAGAGCTATTTTCATCCAAACTGAAAATTATTTTCTAGCTTCATTGCAGTCCAGTTAGGAAATTCCTTTTTTTCATACAACAACTGTTCAAGGCACTCATTTGCCTATATCTACAGCTTTCTACCCACTTCCTAAACCTGGTCCTCTACTTTATTAGCTACACCAATGGCAGACTGGTAGTCTGATCACAATACATCTCATGTTTCTCTTTTATCTAGGTGTTCCCTCTCAAGTTGTCAGTTTTCAATTCATGGTCTTCTCAGTTCATGAACTTTATCACTTTATTACCATTATTGTTGCTTGCAAAACAGTCACTAGTGTGACATTTTATTGACATGTAAGTAAGGATTTCATTTTCAGTACTGACAGTCCCAGTGGACAGAACAGAAACACAGAAACAAAACAAGAAAAAAGAGTGAGTCTCAGGAAGCTATGTTCACTAATCTAAGTATTCTTTTGCACGACTTCTTATGGATATGTATATAAATGAAGTGTAGTTGGAAGGGGAAAAACAAATTGCTGGCATTACTTCATGACTGCAACTTCATGTTGTGTAAGCACAGGAAAAACACTTGGATGTGTTTGGGACAACATATGTATTTGAAAAGACCTGTTCATTGCTCAGTCAAATTCCTGTTCCAGCTGTGCACTACATGAAATTGGGGGACTAGAACTTTGAAATGACTACTCTGAGTAGTCTACTACCTCCACAAAAATTATCTTTGAAAATTTACCTACAGTACCTATTTTCCAAAATAGTCTGTCCTTGCACACTGGAGTGAAATTATTTCTTGCCATTGTCATAAGTATTATTTACCACCTTTATATATACAGTGGTCATGGATGAATGTGTGCTCCTGCCAAATGGCAAAAGAAGACTGCCAGGGATTTTAGAGCCTGGTTCTTTTGAAGAGTAGATGTAATCAATGATATAAATATATACATGCACATGTGTCTACATATTCATAAGCATAAGACTACATACCAAATATTTCTGTTTAAGGAACAGAAAATATTTACATAGTATCCTATGTGAAATGTGCTTCCATAACCCGCTCCAAATGCAGTTACAGTTATTTTAAGAGGCCATAATACAGCATCAACTGACTTATACACTGTAGATTGTTTGTGTACCTCTAGGAAACACAAGATGTTTTTTATGCATGTGTTTAGATACAGTGCATATATGTGTATATAGATATATGCAATACAACGTTAAATCACAGAATCTCAGAATATCTCAAGTTAGATGGGACCCATAAATATCATGAAGTCCAACTCCCTGCAGAATACTGTGCTGTTGCTAAACATTTCTCAGTTACACTTAAAATAAATATAGTTGCCGCACTTGTCTGCCAAACTTCTTACCAGGTATAAATTAAATATTGAACTTTCACACAGTTAGTGCAAAGTCTTCTGTAAATAGCTACAGCAACCAGCCAATTTTAAAGGGCTTTTCTGTTATATATTATTGAACCAACTTCTCTTTTTGCATTTTGTATTAGTAACTGCCAATAAGAATCCCTGTGTGCAGTTGCTATACCTCTGGCAAATTAGTATGGGAATGACAGACAGAATGAATCTGGATCTGGAAAAAGCAAAAGCAAGCAAGAGTAGCAGGGTGATCGATGGCAGGAGGAGTGGACATGCAGCTTTAATGTGGGAAAGAAGTGTTAGGATCTTCAGGGGAGAGAAGGCCCTGCAAGGAGGTCCTTCTCTGAGGACACTTCTCTTGGCTTCTCAGGTTGGCAGACTCCTTTTTGCCTGCATAAACTTTTTAGTCCGGCCAGTCCCAAAGACAAACCCATGGGCTGGGGTCAGTTGTATGAGGTTCAACAAGAACAAGTGTTGGGTCCTTCACTTGGGCCACAACAACGCCATGCAATGCTACAGGCTGGGGGAAGAGTGGATGGAAAGCTGCCCACTGGGAAGCAACCTGGGCATACGGATAGACAGTCAGCTAAGTATGAGCCAGAAGCGTGCACGGGTGGCCAACAGCATCCTGGCTTGTATCAGAAAGTGTGGCCAGCAGGACTAGGAAAGTGACTGTCCCCCTGTAGTCCACACTGGTGAGGCCACACACCTCAAATACTGTGTTCAGTTTGGGGGTCCTCACTACAAGAAGGACATGGAGTTGCTGGAGTGAGTTCAGAGAAGAGCACTGAGGCTGGTGAAGGGTCTGGAGAACATGTCCTGTGAGGAGAGGCTGAAGGAACTGGGGTTGTGTAGTCTGGAAAAGAGAAGATTGAGGAGAGACCTCATTGCTCTCCAGAACTACCTGAAAGGAGGTTGTATGGAAGGGCAAATAGGTCCCTTCTTATAACTAGCAACAGGACATGAGGAAATGGCTTCAAGTTGCTCCAGGGGAGGTTTAGGCTGGATGCAACGAAAAACGTCTTTATGGAAAGGGTTATCAAGCACTGTAACAAGTTGCCCAGGGAAGCAGTGGAGTCACCAGCCCTGAATGTGTTTAAAAATCATATAGATATGATGCTTAGGGACATGGTTTAACAGTGGGCTTGTAGAGCTGGGTTAGCAGAGTTAGGTTAAAGGTTGGAATGGATGATCTTACAGGTCTTTTCCAACCTGAATGATTGTTTCTGTGATTTTTTCCTAATTCAGTACGTGCACCAACCACTCCCTAGTCTGCAGTAACCCCCATATTTTTTCTCTTTTGTTTTAATTAAGTCCATTCTTTCAGTCCTTGTTTGACACTCCTTGGTAACATTTACATGGGAGTGGACATAAAAACGAAGAGTCTTCCAACACAGCTAGGAGTTTTCTCTAATAAAATTCCCTTCACAATCCCTTTGTGCAATGCAACTGGTGTAAAGACAAGAATTCCACTGACACAAAGGGAATCACAGCTCCTAACTAAGCTTCCAGGGCATCTTTGCCTAACTAAAAATACTTGTCAGTGATCTCAAGGATCACTTCAAGGAAACCTCCATAAGTCATCAGTCAAATTTGATCCTCTAATATAAACAAACAAAATATGCCACTGAGACTTGAAATTAACAACAAAAGCTGCTCTTTAGCTGACTGACATTTCCCTGTGAGCCCATTTGTGCTAGGGCTTCTCAGTTCCTCTGGCACTCACACATCACTCAGGCACTTGTGAAACCTCCATTTCACTGCCCACATTTGGCATGCACTGTACACATCCTGCAATTATTCCTGTACATGTTGCTTTTCTACAGGGGTTGTTACTGTCCCTCTTGGCATTTCTTTATGCAAATCCAAGTTCAGCACTGTGATGAAGAGACCTCATGCGAGCCATATGCAAGTTACCTGTTTAGCTGACACCTTTTTTTAACTTAATAGAAGAAGTCTGGAAATTATTTCACATGAAATAATGCAATTTACTACCGAATGTGGAACCAGTCACTTGAAGAATGCAGGAATATGTTTTGACTTGAAGCAAAACAGGTTATTCATGTTACACAGGCATTACAGCCTTGGGAAGTTGAATTACAAGTTTAAGCAGCGAAATAGCATGAATATTCCTCATTGTCATCCCAAAGATTACAAGACCTGTCTGGGAGCTTGTACAAGAGAAAGTTCATGCCCTGTTGTGTTTTGGATACATTGATGGGCACATTACAATGGACAGGTTGTAAACTGACTTTCAGGGAGGACAGGGACAGTGGTTGCATCTCATAATTTTATGGCCAGGTAAAGCACAAGCCAAGCTTTATGTTTATCCTCTGAAAACACCAGCTGAACAGTCAGTACTGTTGAACCTGTGAAATTCTTGGTGATACAGAGGCAGCTGAAAACTGAATGCTCAGAAAAGGTTTTGATAAATGGGAAAAAGACTTAGATTGAATATAGCTTAGACAGCAATAGTGCTTGAAAAAGAGGAAATGTGTGAGAAATAAAAACAGGAATAGCTGTATTTTTTCAGGATTTCTCTAGAAAGCAGGTTGATATTTGTAAACAGTAGAAAACTAAATAATACTTCCTAGAGTGGGCAAAATGCCACTCTAACAGATGGCAGAAGTGCAGGCATGCAAGAGAACAAGTTTGTGAATTGATGCATGGGCATGTTTTCTGTCCAGGAATGTTGAAACAGCAGCTTTTGGAGAAATATTTCAACTCCTAAGCTCACAGAACGCTTATTATGAGACTAGCTCTAAGCTTGCTTAAAATATGTATGGATTTTATTTCTTGAAAGACGGTTTTGTTTTTAGACTTTTAGACAGTCACCTAGAGATGTCACAGACCAATATTTATTTGAATTAAAGTTTTATTTTACTATTCTGTTATTATATTTGCTATTTATTATATCACGTATTTATGTTTAAACACCATTCACTGGTTTCTACCTGTATACTGTGATGCTTTAAATGAGAATCAATTAGTTTTCACTTATTTCTATGGCATTTCAGAGGTGAACATATTTTTAAAACAGTATATTTATTTTAGTTAGGATGGGCTATAAAACGTTGCTGTATATTTCTGAAACACAGAAGGGAATAAATCAAGAGATGGCTTTCCTGTCTCCCACCCAGTACATCTGCATTAAGATTAAGCCACTCTATCAGTTAACCATTTATCACAGTATGAAGAAAATTATCATTTGTTTTAATATTTAAGGTAGGAATAGCCTTTGGCAATCCTCTTCAGCTTGCTGCTTTGCTGATCTGCAGTCTGAAAATCCTGCTTGCTAGACAGATGCTTTATTGCTCTGTTATACAAGTATCTCTGCTCAAAGAGGGGGAAAACACTCGAGTTTCTCTGAAATGAGCTCAGAGCATGTTTTCTGACCATATCAAGACTGGTTTAATTACTATCTTTGATCAGAAAATGAGAAGTTGCTGAAAGGAATAATACTTGCTGTAACATAAGTAAGACCCAAGTGCTAAAAAATCAGGAGCATATTCAGAGAAGGAAGAGTTATAAAAATACTTGAGCACATTTCCTCTAAAGAATACTTACAGCATCTCAACAGCAAGGTGTGTTTGAGTTCAGCTGAAAAGGCACCATTTCCTGTGAACTTTGCTTAATTTACTGAAGATCTACATTGACTGCACACGAAGACTGATAGTATTTCTTTGCCTTAATAATATTTTACATTCTTAAGCTACACAAATCGCAGAAGCTTAGTATTAGGATGAACAGTATGCATGTGAAGGTAATGTGATCCTACAGAAATACAGGCAGAAATATAAAGGTTGGAGCTCCATGCTGAGAAAATGTAGTTCAGTAGTCTTGAAAACTGGAGGTAACCAGCAAATCCTGACTGATTTGTATACAAGAGAAGAAATAGTGAAGAAAGGAACACTTCTTTCTTCTGTTAAGAAAAAAAAATTAACATTTTCTCTCTGAGGATTATGTGGTAAAATGCCACCTACGTGCCACTTTCAAACCCAGCTCTAATTTCATCATAGTTCACCTGCTCGAGGAGTAATCCAGATATGCAAAACAAAACAAAAAAGGGTGAGAAACTAGAAAGGGAATATTGACTTACTGTATTCTACAACTCTTTTGGAGACACTTTAAGTTACAAGAGTTACTCTAGGAAGTAATACGTTTCAGTATTTCTTCGTGCCTATTGAAGATGATACAGACAAGTAAGAATAATTAGACAGCTAAGTACAATGAACATCCTTGAAACTGAATTACTAACTGGGATAGAGGAAAATCATCTGGAATAGGTAGTTATAGCTTTCAATTAGAAATGTGCCTTTGAATTAAAAGGAAAGTTATTTGGCCCAAGGATCACTTTCTGTCTCCAAAGGCCCTTTGATATCTCTCTGCCTCCTCCTGTAACCAAACCAGTGATGATGATGGGTAGTAATCTGTGTCAATTTATGATGGTAAAATTTGAACCTGGAGAATTCAGGTTCCTGATACAGCTCCAATCTTATCCTAGCAATTTCAATTTTTTTATTTTATTTTTTTTCCTGTGAATATAATTGTTAACCACTGATACCCATTAACTTCCTCTCTAGCAACACTGCTGGTGCTGCAGGTAAGACTGTTGATCTCAAGCTACCTCAAGATTTTCTCTGTGAAAGTAATCTTTCTGCTCACTTTGCAACAGGGTTTTCAACACTGTGCTATAGCCACATTAATAATGAATTAATCCATTATGATCAATGGCTCAACAATGAATATCAAATGACTTCTCCATTATAAAAAACATTACAGGACACTAGAGGTAACTGTTCAGTACCATTTACAGGGGTTTAGCTGTACGATCTTTTTCTTTCCTAATAGAATTTCTATGACTAAAACACCCCAAATCACACTTAATACTTAACCTGAGGTTCAGTGACTTTACAGTTTATACTATAAAACATCTCATGAATCAATAGGGCAATAATATGTATCACTGTCTCTGAGCAATTTCATATAATCTTGCTGTGTACACAGTGCCTATCAGCACTATCAAAAAGTTTGCTCTGAAATTCTGTAGGGTGGACATTTGTAGTCTGAAATCTAACACAGAAATAGCAGGTGAACAGAACCATTCCAATTACACCTTTGAAACACTGCTCCTTTTGTTTTTTATTTATGTGCAATAAATAATTCAACTGATGAAGCTATGAACATAGAACATTAATTACATTGCTTATGTTGTTCAACTAGATATTTCCTAAAGGTCAACCCCATTTTGAAACATGGAGCTTTCTTACGTGCTGCCAGCACGATGGTGTATTCCCTTGCTCACCCCATCTTTGGATCCCCACTCTGCACTTCTCCTTCACCCCTGGCTCTTGTGTGAGTGGCAAGCCTGTTAAAGTCACATGAGAAACGACTGTGTAACCTTTGCAGTTCCCAGTTTTCACCCTGCACAGCAATCCAAGAAGGCTGCTTTAGGGTTACAGTTTCCCAGACAGAATTTGCAGTGACAAAGAAAAATGATTGCTCTAGATTACATTGCCAACAGAGCTTTGACAAATCTTACAAAGCTAACAGATCTTGCCCAAGACAAATAGGTACCAGTGGATACTGTGGCTAGTTCTCACTTACGCCATCTCAATTTTAAATTTATGCTTGAGGATCAGCCCTAGTAAGAGTTTTGCAATGGAATATATCAAGAGGAGAGAGATTTGATGGTGAAGCATGATAGAAGGATTGATGATAGCAAAGTTGAGAATGACTTGGTGTCTGGATTTGAGGCCTAAGTGTTGTGGGTTAAATGTCATCTCTGAATATATTCTCCTCTGTGGAATGGGGTGGGCTCCTGCAGCCCAGAAACCTGGGTCTCCATCTACCTGTGCATCCACAATTTGTTTATGAAATAGGTACATCACAAAAGGGAAACAGTTTTCATCAAAATTAGACTAAAGGGATTGATAAACACAAAATTCCTACATTTCTAAATTATATTGTTTAATATCTCATTATGCAATAAAAATATTTTCTTGTTCAGAATGTCCCAACAGGCTAAGTCAGGGGAGCTACTAAGTCCCCCCTGCATACCCTGGCTCACAGGAAATTATCATTAAAAAAATGGATGCCTCTTGTTTCTCCAGAAAACATCTCACTCATGTTCATGGGAAACATGACTTTTTCTTTTTCCCCAAGACCCTGGCGATCATTCTTGTAAAGAGGAAAACAAAAACACAGAAAGCTATTGTGATTCCTTCCAACCATGCAAGAAGCATATGGCAAACCCAGTAATGCAGCTTGTAATCATCCTGTTTCCAGGCACATGGTGATTGTTAGTTATGTGCAACAAAACTCTTTTGATGCAAATTAACTATTTGACTAAAGTAGAGATTATGCCATCAGCAGTTATTTTTTCATCAAACTTTGATGCTGAGTAAGGGTCATGCAGGATGAATTCCCCTTCCTAATCTCAGAAAGAGACACTTTTTTTCCCAAACCCATTTCATCTGTCTCTACCATTGTATGCTGAAAAATATAAGCATGATTCCTAGAATTCCATTAGACATTTCTCCAGTTGCTCTAAACAATTTTAGGATTCCCAGAGGTAAAAAAACTACCATCCAGACCAAAAAAATCTCTAGACAATTACAGTGATGTGTGTCAGGGACTTCATACTTTCTGGTTGAAAAAGGTCTCAGAGGTTCACAGCAAATATCTTAATGAGGTCAAGAGCAGCAATTTTAAGGGAGAATGAAAAATGGAGAATTATCTTTGTTTATGCTGAGAAGTGGTCTTGTAGGAGCACCTCTGCTTCAATTCCTTTATTTCTTTCACCTTTTTTTAACATACTATGTGTGAGTTCACCTCTCTGCCCATGGGCATATTTACAGACTTCAGTGAAACTTTCTTCTGGTGCAAAGATATCAACATGGAAAATATGATTTTAGGGTTAAGGATATTGAGTTATAACTTACTACACCTGCAACCTCAGCTACAGAATTTAGCTATCAATCTGGAAAAGGAGGATCAAGGCCTTTAATTCATACAAAGTATGAATAGAGAATAATTTTTAAAAATTCATCAACATTACTATCGTTTATGGAAGCCCTAATCTTGTGTCATTTAAGATGCCACTAGACACAGTACAGGTTGAATAATACAATCACTATACATATCCCTCTTAAACACAAAACATCCTTTTTGGACATATTTTCAAGGATTTACAATTTCTAAAACATTGCAGGGTTTAAGTACACGGGATTATCACTTGGATTCATGATCCAAGAAAGATGCAAGGAGTGTTACATCTATAAATGGAATACCCCAAAAAATTCTTTAGCTTTTTGAAATGCAATAGAACTACCTGTTTCAGCTCAGTGAAACTTCCAGAAACTATTACATTAGATATGAAGCATGAGTTTTATTTCATGGCACTGAAAAAGTAAAATATAGGAAAATTTTGTATATAGAATGATTTAAAGTGTGTGCAGTTGCTGTAAAATAGAGAATAGTTATGCTGTATGTATATGGAAAATTTAATTTCAGACTTTATTTTTCCACCAAAATTAAACAATATTTTTAGGAAAAAATGTTCTAGCATATTAAAAAAATAAATAAATCTTTTCTTAAATAGAGGTTTCATGGATCAACTCTCGCATGTTGTTTATATGTAGGTTTCCTACATTTTGCATTGCTGAATAATTGAGAACATTAGCTCCCAAACCATGAAAAATTCATTTTAACGTGATGTATTATTAATCAATTTAATTTACAGTGATCTGAAAAGTCCCACTTTCAGTTATGGTGCTTGAAGATACACTTAGACAGTGGTTTGGTCTGTATTATAGCACTTTATGTAGCTCCTTCATACCTGATACCCTTCTCAAAGTGGGTCATACTGCATGCACATGGTAATGGGTAAAATGGATAAAAAAGAACCAGTTGACATAATTTATTTGGACTTCCAAATCCATTTGACAGTCTCACATATAAAATCCTTGAAAATGTAAGCTGCTGGAGAACAGAACTAATTATTTGAAAAGTATCTAAAGCTGCTTCACAGACAGGAAGAAAAACATAGCCTTTAAAAAAAAAATACCATTTTTTACTATATATATTTTAATTCTAGTATTTAAAGTAAATACATTTTACTCTAATTATTTAAAGATATATTATATAAGTATATCAGTATTATGTTGCAAAGTTTCAGGTAGTTTTTTAGTTAATGTTTGCTAGTATTTTACTATAAACAACCCACAAAAACTGATACGGAAAATATCAACTACTACTCTAATTTAGGATTTTTAAAATTTATTTCTCTAAGGTTGGAAGAACATTTTCATTCACTATGACTTCATGGTAATTTCTCTCCATTCTCACTTTAATAACAATTATAAAGGAAGGTCTGAGTGATGTGGAAACTTTTCATTCAGACTTCTTCCTTCATATTTTGAGAAAAGTTGAAGGTTGCTGAAGTCTCTTCTTACTATGTTAGATATGGTAATTATGTCATCTGATCACAAATATAAATCAATAAAACATAATCTAATAAGAAATGGTGATGAACGATGGAAATATTTATGGAGACTAAAAGCTGAGGTAGAAGCCTTAAGGTTCTAAATCTTGGTTAAACCTTGAAAGAGTTTAACTTTCCTGGGAAGCAAAGTGAAATATTTCTGCTCTGGTGAACTCAAGAATAAGATCTACTAAATATGAAGTTGGAAAAAACTTGCACTAATGTCCATGTGGTGAATAGAAGAGACACTTAAAGAGTACTGTCTTCTTTTTGTAGGAAATTTTAAGGTGGGTTGTTTAATACAACAACCAAGATATTCAACTCTAAATCGATCCCTGTAATTTGTAGACAAATGGTATAACATTCCTCTCTGCCCCTGGAAATAACTCAAGCAAGCTTAAGAAATACACAGTGTTAAAACAATTCTACAAGTAAGCCGGGGAAAATTTAATCAAAAAGCTGACAGTTAACCAAAATTAATGCAGGAATGAAATTAGTAAACTATTTCAAACAGAAGTATCTGCAAGGTTACTGAGAAGGTCTGACAGGATGGGGAGAGAGGTTACCTGTGCCAGTGAGAAGCCCTGCCACTGGAGCTGGCACCACAGACAGCTAGCTGGCCAGTTTGAACTAAAAAAAAACACTGAAAAGTGATCATGGAGGAGAAAAGTACTTTGAGCAAGTTTTGTTTCAAAACTAAGAGGGCTATGAGCCAGAAAGCTGCCCCTCAAGGCAGTCCCTTCTCCATTGAAACACAAGATTCCTCACAAGTTTATAACTTCTAAAAAAAAAAAAAAAAAAAAAAAAAAAGCATGCTGGCATCAAACACAGCCAACTTGTCACATCTTCTCTCCTAACAGAAATAACTTCGCAGGCCCTGAGCTTTCACTAGCCTGCTTGTATTAAAAAGAACAACAACATATGGATATAAAATATGTGCTATAGATGGGAAAATGGGAGTAGGCTAAGTGACTTGCCAAAGTAAAATATCAGCACACCCTGGTTATTTTAAAGAGATGCTTCCAAGGTTTGTCCCTGTTTCTGGAAATGGTGAGGATTCAGACTCCATCAGGGACAGTCATCATTCTCATATGCTCATACAGAGGCAAAACACACCAGCCTTGTGCTTTAATGAAAATAGCAAGCTTTTGCCTTACCATGGTGTCAAAGACTTGTGGTTATAAAACAAAATACAAAGTAAATACACTTTTGATGATATCTATATTCAAATCACTCTGTCCCTCCACCAAAGGAAACATGTTAAAGAGTAGTTCTATGAGAGGCAGACTTAAGTTAGTCTCATTGCCTATTTTTGAATCTTTGTGTACATATTTTTTTGGTATCAGCATGCCACTTAAACATATCTGAAATAAAATCCTGCACTGAGAAAAGTACAGTGAGCTCAGCATCAAAATGTTTCCACAAGTACCTTAGGTATACAAGCCTATCTCTGAAAAAGTGTTACATGACATAGCAGTGGTGTTCTTTGCAAAGATACACCATTTCCCCAGGTTAGATAAAATTGATGCTTGTGTTGTTCCAAGTAAAAATATTCATATCTATTTTAAGAAACTGCTTCTTGTCTCTTCTTATATTGGCATTATTTGGTAACAATGCAACTGTACAACACTATAGATATATATAATATTTTTTAAATTCTCATTTAAAACAGTAAGCAAAGCCTCAAGGAAAACAGTAAGAAGTTGTATCTGTGAAGATTTAGTAATACTATATTTTAACTTCTTCACTTTCTACCAAGAAAAAATAATGATGTATAATGATGCATATTAAGCCTCTGCTGCCCAGGATTGCAGTAATTTACACATTGCCAAATTATGCAAAAAAACACTGGAGAATTTCAATGATACTGCTGTAATTCCTACCACTATACACACTAATAGCGCAAACACAGATACATACTTTTTCAGAGAAATTAAGCATATCTTTCTCAAAAAAATATTCCTGAATTCAATTGTGAGAGAAGACAAATTATCCCAGTAATGACCAAGAAATCATTAGATTATATACTTTTATCCATTTTATTTCCTTACTTCACTGAATTGTGATATAAAAATAATTTCTTATTTATTCCTCTATTTCATTTAATAGCAAATATGCACAATGGAGAAGGCTTTCTGTTCATGACTACTCACAGATAACCTTGCAAGCTTCTATAACTGAAGAAATGTGCTTACAAAACAGGCTGGGACTAAAGGACAAAAACATTGCCACATTTCAGTTACATCACTGAAACAGAAATTTTTACAATTCTGTAATATATTTCCCTTTTGAAAACAACTGTCTAGCACTCAGTAGAATCCTGCAGGCTGAAAAAATCCTCTGTTGAAGATACACTGCTTTGCAAGGATGCACTACCATACCTGTATCTAAGTCACCACAGTACAGCAATTGTCAGAGCAGAAAATGAACAAATCATAGAATCACGGAATGTTGAGGCTTGGAAGGGACCTCTAGAGAGCATCTAGTCCAACCACCCTGCCAAAGCAGGATATCCTAGGAGAGGCCACACAGGAATGCATCCAGGAAGCCTTTAAACGTCTCCAGAGAAGAAAAAGGATGAAGTGTCTCTGAGAAATAATTCTAATGAAGACCTTGCCCTCTTCTGTTGTTCTGCCTTCTCTTCCTTTGGCATAGAAATGTCTAAGGCAGAGTATCTCTGACTTATCTCCAAGGCCTGTAGCACCTTTCTTTTTGTACACTGATTATGACCCAGACACTTGAGAGACACATCAGGTCCTTCCAGGGGTCAGACAGCTTTGCAAGTCCTTTGGTTATTTAGCCAACATGAATGCCAGAATTGAGCCAGAGTTTGTCATTCTTTCTCCTTACCCAGGAACCACAAACAGTAAGAGTCGTGATATCTTAATCTTGTATCTAAAAATAAGATAAGTTCTTATATTTCCAAAATTACATCATCTCAGTAAAAGATTCAGCCCATCCTGCTCCCTCTCCCTCATCAAGAATTGTTCCTAAATTCTACCATAGAAATAGAATGCAGAATCATACAATTGTTTTGGTTGGAAAAGACCTTTAAGATTATCAAGTCCAACCATTATCCCAGCCAAGTCCACCACTAAACTGTGTCCCTTAGTAGTACATCTACAGGTCTTGTAAATACCTCCAGCGATAGTGATTCCACCACTTCCCTGGACTGCTCCAAGGCTTGAATACTTTCAGTGAAGCAATTTTCCCAATCTAAACCTCCCCTGGCACAACTTTCCTCTTATTCTATTGCTTATTACTCAGGAGAAGAGACTGTCCCCACCTTGTAACAATCTCAGGTAGCTGTAGAGAGCTATATGGTTTCCCCTCAGCCTCCTTTTCTCCAGACTAAAACCCCACAGTTCTATCAGACAGTCCATGTTAGACTTGCTTTCCAGACTCTTTGCAACTTCATTGCTATTCTCTGAACCTGCTTCAGCAACTCCGTGTTCTTCTTGTAATGAGGACCCCAAAACTGAACAGTCTTTGAGGTATGGCCTCACCAGTGTGGACTACAGGGGGACAACCACTTCCCTAGTCCTGCTGGCCATGCTTTCTGATAAAAAACAGGATGCTATTGGCCTTCTTGACCACCCGGGCACATTCTGGCTCACATTCAGCCAGATGTTGACCAACACTCCCAGTCCCTTTCTGACAGGCAAGTTGTAATAGTATAGAATATAAAAATAGGACATTGCAGCCGAAAACAAAGGCCCACATAGCCTAGTATCCCTTTTTGGAAAAGCAGTCTGAAATAAATGTCCACAAGAAAAGACCACAGCTATAATGACACCTGCCAGAACACACTGGCAGTAATATGTGGCTGTAGTAATAAGCTGTAGTAATAATATGTGGCTGTGCCACAGCAACACAGGAACAGCTGGCACAACAGCTAATAGTATCAGGAAGGGACACTTGCACTTCTTCACCTCCATCACCAAAGGCCCTGAACACTGTGTCTTATGGCTCTCAAATTGTTTCTCAATACACATTCCCATATTTAGCCAGAAAAATGAAAAAGGAGATGTGAACCATAGAAAAATCTGATGAGCTAGGAAGGACAGAGTGAATATGAAGAAGTACCTCAACTGATAGGGGCCTGGTGTTAAATATATTTCATAGCAGATGCCATGCAGGATTTGCCTACTGCAATCTGAGTACTGTAGTTTTCGTCTCAGTTTTCCCAGATAAGAATTGCTTCATAAAGAGACTTGGTGCCAGGTATAGAAAAATTTAATTTTCCTCCTAAATTCTGAGCACTGGCAGCTATATTGCTTTCTACATTTTTCACTTTTAGCAGGAAAATGTGAAAGCGAGGAACTTATTTTTTAAAAAAGATCACCCTTCCTCTTTCACCACCCTGAAGGGAAATTTACACATACCATAAAACATATGTGAGTATGCTGTATGCCATACACCTCACTGAATAGTGCTGTTGCACTGCACTTTTATGTAGTGTGCTTATTGTAACGCATGACAAACCCAAATGGTCAACCCAATACCTAACATAGTCCATGAAGTTTACATGAGCAGTGGCTCTATTACTTCATGCCAACTGCCCAAAAAAAGATGAGTGCTGAGTACCCCAAGCCCTCTCTCCTGAGGAATCAGCCTGGTGCCAGTCGCTCACCACAGATGCAGTCAGAGTGATTCATAAAGCCTCCCAATAAGATATTCCTTCAATGTGCCACACTACAATCTATCATTGTCAACTGTATATAGCACACAGAGCTATATTTTTTATCCTTCAACTTTCTTAAATGAAAAGACAAAAAAGTACACTGAATCTGAGGCTTTCAGCTGTACAGGATTCTCAAAAGGATTCTCAAAAAACATATTTTAAATTAAAAAAAACCAACAGCAAAACACAAAACAACCAACCAAATGAAAACAAAAAATTAAACCAACCTAAACCAATGACACAATGCTAATTTTGGGCTGGTATCAACCATCCTCTAGTCCGGAAAGCTAGCTGACTCAGCCTACACATCCAAACATATTCTCAGTTATAAACACACCTTTTTCAAAAGCTGAGAAACTCACCATTCTCACTAATAAAACTTTTTTAAGGCTATACAAGAATGAATATATTAATCCTTTCAATTTTTATGTACCAAAAGCAACATGATTTAGGACACAATCTGAGCTATCAGCAAGTGTTTCTATTTGAAATTAAATTGGGAGAGGAGGTGCTACTATTTTATACACAAATTCACATTGTGACATTTCATCCCATCTTCCCATCACTGTGGTTTGTTTTTTTTTCCCTAAAGGGAGGAAAACAAACTGTATCTATTACGTTACAACTCAATAGCATTGTAATGCAGGTGTCCTGAAAAAGAAGAAAACCAAACTATCTCCTGTGAATTCCTCTCCTGAAAGTCTGTGAACTACTAAAATAATTGTCCAGGCAGGCATTTTTTTATATGAAACTGAAGTTCTTTCTCAAGCATACAAAACCTTTTGCATAAAGGATTTAAGAAAGTAACCCTCTGCAACAGCAGCAGCTTAAATACAACTGTGATACACAAGAAAAAAACACACCACCTTGTGCATTATCAGAAGATAATCACTGGGGATAAAGAAGAGGATCCCTTTAAGTGTCTTCCAGGGAAGACTGCTGCTGGATGAAAGCAAAACATTTACATACAAGGTAGCACATCCTGTGTAGCACAGCACCAATGAGTGACTCAGCAGTTCAAGACAAACACCTGAGATGCACTAAACTGAGTAAGAAAGGGGTTGGGTTTGGTTTTCTCCAAAGCATTGCATATCAATTGATCTCTGCTCTCCCCTACTTGCAGTGTTCAGAAAAGAGTGCAGAAACCTCAAGGCTGGAAGCCTGCTATCACAATAGCTCTATTATTTTGTCAACTTCCTCAGTTGTTCCCTGTAATGAAGTACAATTGTTTTTTCAGTCTTGGAACACAGCTGTTTACAGCACAATGAAAAAATAAAATGGCAGGTCAGACTCTGGCCCAATTTGGCTTTGCAAAAGGCAGGTAAAAAGCTAATTGAAATCACTGGGCTACTGATATTTTAAGTCCATGGAGAAAAAAATGTAATAAATTAACCACAGGATTCTTAATGTATCAGAGAAAACTCACCACTTCCAAGTGAGGGCTATATATAGAAACTTTTATTGGCAACAGTACATTTACTTGCTGCCAACATTTTAATTATTTTGATATTTAAGGTTTAGCTTGATGCAATAAGCTTGGTTTGAGGCATTTTTGGGAAGAATCTTCACATTTTCTACATGGAGTACTTGTTATGTTACTGTAAGTAAAAGACTGTAATACCTTTTAGGGTGAATCCATTTTTAATGCAATTTTATCTACTAACTTGCACATATACTGACAAAGCTTTATGTATGAATGATGCCATCCTTAAAATTCTAGCAGCATGAATGTACTGATGCAGTTTTAGATTGTGGAAGACTTGATGTACAGGTATTGTTTTATATTCATTCTCACCTGTAACCCCAAACTACTGGCCAAAATTGTTCTTCTGGTAGCAGAGATCAGTCTGCAAGTGAGAAGTAGCTCTAAAGGAACGATCACACACTATTTTATCTATCTATACATAAATGAAAGAACATGATCTGATGCAGAGCTGTGTTGAAAGGGTAGCTATTGAAGTAAGCAGCTGTTGGCCTATATAACAAGAAAAAGCTATCACTAGCATGGCCACTTGGCAGGAATTTAAAAAATTCAAACTCTGGCTCTTTGGTGTTCTCCCAAATTGCAAATGTAGGTGCATATGACTACCAGAGGCATAATACAAGGAGGGAAGCTCTGTGCATACTGCTATTGAGAAATTAATTTATCTGTATCTCCTCAGGCTACAAGAATGCCCAGTGGGACATTATATTTTTTCACATATTATAGAAAAGGTAACTGTAGTTCCAGGACTTTGACCTCAAAGTGATTTCTGTAGGTAATTCTTTGCCTGCAGGTCTTCTCCAGAGAGGGAGATTCATCTGTGTAAAAGTTGAATTATAGTGTTTGGATAAAATCTATTTTCTTAAAAGAAGAAGAAGAAGAAGAAAAGTGGAAAATTGTCATTTTCTTCCAGATGATCTAAAGGCACCAATTTAAACCAAAGTCCTCCATTAAGTGAGTCTCAGCTGAAAACACTCTGTCAAACTGAAAATGGAAGTTCTGAGCTGCTGAGGCCCTGACACATCTGCTACAGAGATCTCTCCACAAAATCAAAAATCTCCATAGACTTTTCTTAAGCAAATTTTTGAATCTAGCTCAGCACCACAGGTTGCTGAGCTTATTTGGGTGATGTGTTTGGGACAAGCTGGCTCTTTGTTCTGCAGGGGATGTATGGGAGAGTTTGAGATAAACAGTATTGCTAGGCAGCTGGCACCCCTGGTAGAGCCAGTTTTGGGACTCTGCTCAGACAGACACAGAAGAAATTTTATCAAAGTTTTTAGTACTTCTATAAAGCCACATTTCATTTCATACTTTCTCACCTGGTAGTAAAGATTTTCCTAAGTCATCTAAGAGATCTAAATGAAAATTTCCATAATTTGTCACTTCTCTATCTATGCACAATAAACCTAATATACAAAAATATTCTAATTACCAAAAATTGAAGGTTTAAGACATTTCTGTGCTCTAAAACTATTGGCTCTGCCTATTTATGCAGTGATTTCCAGTTCACTATCACATCTTTTAACCTAGTCCATCTTGTTTATTTTCTAGACTAGGAAATTCAAAAACTATAAAATCTTGAAATTTGAATGATATAGGTTTGATCAGTAAAAAGAATAGATACTCCAAGAAGTAGTGTTTCCCGTTGCTATGTGGATACTTTTGCCAACCCTGGATACTTTTGCAATCCCATCTGCTCATCTAAATGTGCATTTCCATGGTTAATAAAACAAACACAACAAAGTTTAGGATGTGCAAACAAAACATAGATTTGACTTCACCCTCCCCCATTTCTAATCAGGTATTGAAGGAATTAAGCATATTTGCCAGCACTGATTTATTAATGTATTAATTTCTAGCCTTTTTAAGTAAACACCCTTCCTGTATGTAAGCCAAAGGAAAGTTATGAGGCCTGATCATGCTCACTAAAACTCAGAAAAAATCAGCCGAGGAGATTGAAACAGACCATGCTTGTACAAGTCTAAATTTAAGCCTTCAAAAGCTGTATATTTCCACATTGTCTGCATACAAGTTGGGGCATAGCTTTATTTAGAACCGTTTAATCATCCAGGCACATTATTTCTCTCGCTATTAATTCCCTGACTTTAACAGCATTAAACAGCTTTTTACCACATTATTTTATTTCCTTGATAAAAATAAAGTCTGGCATTATATACTCTTGTGCTCCAAAAATCCATAGCACTAAAAGAAAAAATAAAAGCCCTATAAACACAGCACAGTGAAGCCAAAGCTTAAGGTCATGAATAGTGAGTGACATTAATAGGTCTACTTTAAAAAAAATTGTATTTTTACTGCTGAATAATACTTTGTACTCTTCTAAAGTCATCCCTTTTAAGTTTTAAAATATTACAAATTAATTAAATTAATTAAACTGAATTAAGCTAAATCAATATCCTGCTAATAAGAAATCCTTGTAGTTCTAAATTTCTAAGCTTTACATATTTCAGTAGTTCATGTTAAATGGAGATTTGACATTTTGCCAGCAAAAATTTCATTAAATTTCTAGTAGGAATATCATTATTATCTCATATTACCTCACTGCAACGATATACGTCTGGCAGCTTAAAGATGAAACAAAAGGAAGAGAAGTGTCCACAACTCCGAAAATAAACTGCAAATGTTTACAGCTTCTTTAAAATGTGATTTCTTAAACACAGATTATTTGGTTCTACTTTATTTTCACTTATTCGTACATCATTACCTTATTTTTTTTGCATTTGCACTGAATTTTTGACCCAGCTTAGTACTCTACTAGTTGTGTTCCCAGTGAAGTGAAATTTGAAGACAAGTAGAGAGATCTTTTTTCAAAAGCCTGATTTAAATTGTTAGCAAAAGCTCAGTCTGCCACCTAAGGCTCATCACCTACCCTTGTTTTTTGCTATTAGATACAGATCAGTGCCCTGAAATCATCTTCTCTTTAAGCTCCAACATTCCCAGGCCCAGAAAAGCATTGGCACCAGTGGCCTTGCTTTCCTCTAAGCAAGTACATGTCAAGTTAATCCCAAGAGCTGTTGCAGTGGTGGGCATGGCAGCTGAGAGGGTGGAAGAATGAAGTGGAGACCTGTCCCATATGACTGTCCCTGCCTCCCTGTCCCAGTGCACCAAAACATGACCACCACTGACAACTTGGAAGAGTTGCTGTGAGGATAAAGAAAGGGAGAAGACACAAGGCACAATAAGTTTAGATGAAGCTAGCTGTGGTTCCTCTGAACATATATGATCAATGAGATAAAAAGATTCTGGAACACCACACTGCACACCACTTCTAAAGGTACAGCAAATCACTGTATTCTTCTGGGTTCTCATAAGGAACAGATAACACGTTATATGACAAGATATATCCTATGATAAGAATCGTATGATTCTGTGAATATCTGGTGTTATTTTTGAAATAAAGACTGAACAATGATTATCAGAAAATGTATTTAGTGTGTGTGTTCACATGAAAATTAACATTTCATGAATTTATAGATATTAAAAGAAAATAAATTATAAAATTAAAAAAGATCTGTTTCAATGTTGATTCCAACAGCATTCTGAGCTTAATTTACATTTAATCAGGACATAATGAATACCCTACATCAGAAATTAATGATATTCTAAAATGTAAACTCAAAATCATGAATAATTGGGCTGTAGAAATATGTTATGATTAAGTTTTTATCAAAAACTATTTTTGGCATGACATTTCAATCATGAATGAGATAAATCCTAAGCTGGCTTTAGGTTGTTGGTTTTTTGGTTTTTGTTTTTTTTAAAACAGAAGTGGCTGGAGTGAACTTGAAGAGAAGATCATGAGCTACGCAGTCAACTACTGAAAAGTAATCCCATGGGACCTCACAGAAATGTGTTCTGCAGGGAATTCAACCAGTCCTGGTCTGCTTTCATTCCAGTCTTTGGGGATACGATGGGGTATTTCCTGACAGAAATAATTTTTCAAAGTTAATCGGAAATTTTTTTATGAGCTGACTGACATACACTCACAACCCAAACAGGTTCATTTCCAGTCTGAATTCATATTCCCAACTGTATATTCATGGCATCACTAAACACCACTTTGCCAACCAAGAAATTCTGCTAAAAGGCATCAACTATAAAGATATTCCAAACAGAAATAATATTGCTGGTAGTGTCAAACATCTAGTATCACTTTATAGTGTCACTTTCACTTAGGACTAAATAAAGTTGTAGAACACATCTGCCTTTAAAAACAAAAAGATTGAGAATTGGCAGACTCAATAACATGTACAAGATTTTTCAAGAAGCTTTATCCTTGCACTTTTACTATGAAGTATTTTCAGACTAGTAACAGAAGCTCCAAGATACTACTGTGTTAGATGCCTTAAAAATAGCCATTCATAATGTCACAATAAAGTTTAATTCTAAGTTTTCCCACCGATTTTTATACTTGAGAATACTTTTAATAAAGAACATTTTTATGCTCTGAGTTGAGAATGCCATGAGAAAATTCAGAGTACAAAAGTCTAAAAATGACAAAAAAATTTCCATGGTTCTTATTCTCAGTTAATTTATAGGTAGACAAGTTTTTATCCATTTAATGAGAAATGGAGAGGGAGACTGAACCATTTGTTAATGTATAATAGTTGAGAAATTTATTTCCAAACTTATTAATACACAGAAGCCAAATCACTCTTCCAAACAATAAGATTTGTACAGGTGTCTAAGCAAGATTACTAATAAACCAGTCAAGATTATTATTCACCCTTGCTGTGCAGAGAAAATGAGTTTGTAAGCCACATAACTGCAAAAACTTTGACAAGACACAAAACCCGAGAACCTCAGGAGACTGTTATCCAAATATTCTTACTCTGGAGAAAGCTTGTGCAATAATGTAGCTCGGAGGGGAAACATCAATTTTCTAACAAGTAATTAAGATTTGCTTTATTAATTCAATGGATATTCTTGCAAATTCTGTCTAAATATATGCAATTTTTTTAAAAAAATCCGACAACAGTTAATGACAATGCTGTCATTTCTAAGTCTTTCTAATACAAGTATAGATAAGAGGAATGCTGAGCTAACTATCTCAGACAGCCAATTTTAATCATTAGCACTTATAAACCGACGATTTCTGAATGCAGCTGCTGCCGACTGTTATGCTTAACTTCTACCCTATGCTCAACACAGCATGCCTTTCAAACTAGGTAACAATCTAGTCCATTAAAAAATAAAGTGTGTCGAAATCTCTTCTGGAACATAATTTGCTTCACCATATTGCTGGTCTAAGCAAATTAAGACTGGTTAATGTCATTCTCAGTTGAGGCTGAATGCAAAAAAATAGTTTACCCACTTTTGACTCACTCCAGCATTTGGTCTCTTTGACCTACTTAAGCCAAACACCAAAATGCTGAATTCAAAGCCAAGCTTTTAAATCTACCCCTGTGCCACTCTTCCAGTGGTAATGAAAGGAGCTGAAGCAAAAGCCTTTGTATGCCTGGAAATTGTAGATATTCCCCCCACTCCTGATTTACCATATCTCTAAGTTTTTCAAGGGACGTGCACAGGCACACACACAATGAGAAATTCGCTGTCCAAAGCAGGTTAAATGAATGCAGCCCAAAGGGGCAGAACTTAACAAAGCATCTCATATGTTCCATCCCCCAAAACTGAGTAAGAAAGAAAGTAAGCGTAGGGTAAGGTTGTAGTTAACTGTTACAACATACAAGGGATTTAAAGTTTATTACATATTTTCATTCAGTTGTAGAATAAAACCCTACAGAAAGCCTGTTTAAAGAACACAGGCTGTTCTTTGCCTGTCTAAAGATCAGGGCTACTTTACTGGTTACTGACCCTGAGAGAAGAATCACAAGGCAACTTACACAGTCATGTAGATATAGATAAACTATAAGTATAGATGAACTATATCCATGTACAGATCTGTATGTACAATTTATTTGTTTCTTTGGTAGTCAAAAAGAATGTGGTGGGCCATTTTAGCCTCCTTCTAGCCTGAAGTACCAAGCCATTGAAGTAGGTATCTATAAAGCTAAACTACTTAGTCCTTCATTACCTTCATGCTAATCACTAGAGGCTAGAGCAGAAGCCAAGAGTAACAGGTTCCTGTTCTCCTCAGCGGGCTCAAAATCAATTTTACATTCTGGTGAGGCATCACGCAGGCTCTGGGCAGCACTGCAAAGTCACTACTCACCCTTCCTAACATTGTGCCACAATACAGAATAATATCAAAGATACTCTGGGCCACAAAGAGGAACAGGATATGGATATTTTGCAGAGTGATACAGCACACTTCAGCCAGGCCTAGTGACCAGTCCTTCCTCTAGAGGGGCAAACTTTCCCTTGTGGTGAAAGGATTCAAATTAAGCAGGTGATATTTCCAGGTAACTGCTACTCATACAATTAAATATTTTCTAGAAACTAAAAGAAGTTTCACAAAAACTCAATCCTCTGCAAGTGTCCTGAAAAGACAGAGAATGTTTTGAAGCACAGAGGACATTTTCTTTTAACCTTAAACCGTTGCAAAATAAAAGTAGATCTTGCACACAGTTTCTTATTCTCCTGATGCTGTCTAAGTACATCTATTTTAATACAAATATCTAGTGACAGAGATTAAAGGAAAAAGAGATTAATGACCAGGCTTCTCTGTGAAAGAATCCTCTAACATTTCTATTTGTACATGTCTTCAGAGACTTCAAAACCAAAAGTACCCCTGACTTAAAAAAAAATTTATTACTTTGGTAAATAAGATGAATATAAAGAAAAACAAAGTGATATTGGTTTATATTTTATCTACAGTAACATAAAATGAAGATTCAAAAGCAACTACATTGGATTTATGGAACAGATAGTAAGAAACATCACAGTAAAAAACAATAATCTTAAAGAATAAGTATTCTCCATGATACAATCTTTCTCCAGTTACATTAATATCCACTTCTAAGCACAAAAAAGAATCCCATTTTATCACCGTTGGAAGAAAATGTCATTGGAAAGCCGCAACATTTGATTCATGCTCAGTTAATGATTGCGCTTGCTAGCTGAACAAAACTTGGAAAAAGATATTGGAAATACCATGCTTGAAAAAGCAACCTTTTGCAGAACAAACATCTTTATCTCAATGCTAGAAGGCATTTGCATACTTTATTATAGAGCATATATCAGCTCTCACTGCTTCTTCTTTCTACAAAATACAGCAAAAGTCCTTGTCACCAACACAACTAATTGATCCTGATCCTTAACGTGGCAATTCTAGCCTTGGCTGTTGCCAGTGATGTTTCCTTGCAATGGTAATGAACAAAGCCTTTGTGGCCACCTGTGTACATACCATCTAAAGTGATACTCAGATTGCAATAATTGACTTCACACACTCTCACTTTGGTGTTTTTGCAGAATAAAGGCCTTTTTGATTTGATGTTTAAAAAAAAAAATCAAGATGTTTATAGAAAGAAGTAATAAGTTTTATTACATAAAATATCATTATATCTGGTGGAATAAGATGTTTCATGTTACAATGTGAAAAAACAGACAAGCTTTTGTTTTTACATAGACCTTCTTCCAACAAGAAACAAATGTAGAAAATTTGCATCTAAATACTGATTGGCAATAATTGTTTTGGTAATCAATTTGACAGAGAAGCATACTTAGCACTTCAATTAAACGGTGCTTTTCCCTATCATCGGAACAGGTGTGTGTACCAAGTTAACCCTGCGATGTGTCAGCAATTCAGTAAGGTAAATTAGAGAAGAAATAAGAAGAAACCACCCCAGACCCACACAGTGCTGACATACACAGATATTACGTTTCCTTTTCAGGTTAAATATTTGGAATTACACACTTCTTTCCCCCCAAACGTAACCATTATCCTTCACTAAACTGACATTGGAAAAGCACTCATTCAATCCCCATGTTCATCACAAAAATTGCTCTTTACTGAGTACTATTATGCAACACATCTACCTTCAGCAACTTATTCCAATTACATGAGGAGTCTGTAGTATGAAAAAGCCTAGGATAATACTGCCTTTAATTTTAGTAGTTGAGTTGAGCACCTTCTTCACCTGAAAGTGAAGTGTGAAGACTATGCTTGTCTAGTGAGGACCTGCCATGGAAGAAATAGTTTCATCTTAGGCAGAACGACCTCAATGTCATGAACAAACACAGCACAACAGAAAAAGGAGGCTTGCACTGGCCATATACCACTGATGGTAACATCACACACAAAGGGAAAGGTATGCAGAAAGTCACTAAGTAGCCTCTCTGGAAAGATCACATTGAACAAGAAACAGCCCAGGCTTCCAATAACCTCCCAAGTTGCAGCAGACTGTACCATAGTAAGAAACAGAAAACCTGACTGTTTTCTTTTTCAACTCTCTTGATGACTTCCTCCTTCTGCCCTTCCCACCATGCTGAGCTGCAGAAAGCTGGGATCCTGCACAGGTATACTGCTGGGCTGCAAGAGCACCATGGAGCTTCAGAGGTTGTTTACAGATGAAATAAATAAATACTCTATACTCAAATGAACTAAAGTGGGATTTAGTTGGCTATTTAATGGCATCTCCAACCATTCGGACATCTGGCACAATGCATCCATGGTTTAATCCCACGCCCATTCACGGCACCACATTCTTGGAAAAAGCATTTTCTGACCTTTAAACTCTGGTCCCACAGGAAAGTTTGCAAACCCATAAGTCTGCTAGACACTAGGATTTATGGATCCAAGAAGGACGATGGTACATTGTAATTTTCATCACAGCCTAGTCCTAACAAATTCCAGAATACCTTGGGGAATAACAGTTATGCTTCTTTGTGTTGCAAAATTTTAAAAGCTTTGCACATTTTTTTGAAACTAACATCTTTCTCTGTTCTGTATCTTGTAAACTTCATTTCTTTTAAGATTTTCCAAGTGACCGATATAATCTATTTAAATTTGGAACGATTGTCCTGAATCTTTTAGAGGCTTGCTTCCCTTTCAAAAGGTGAAGATACCTGAGCAAGAAATACAACGTAGTCTTTTATTTTGAAACATTTGTGAGATTAAGTCAATTGCTTGATTTTAGGCAAAAATGAAAATTTACGCTTACTACCTTAGAGTGATGAATAAGTATTGGTCTGTGAAACAGTGTATGTATCTTTTACTTCCAATGCCTGCACAACCTCAACTATATTACTATTGAAGGAAACTGTTATTTTTCTACTGTTACTACTTTATAGATTTATTCTTCACTGATTATATATCATACACTTCATACTTCCTTGCATTTTCAGCCTGTATGTTCTGACATCATTCTTCCTGAGGACTTGTGATGTGGTTTTCCTGGGCTGAGCATAGTCTAACATAGTCCCTGTAAACCAATGAGCAGATATGATTTTCCTGAGTAGCAAAAAAGGCACTTTGCAGAGATTAAGAAGCCTTCAAAGCCTTCTGGGTAATTATTTTGCCCTTTTTTTTTGGTTTTGTTGTTTGGTTTTTTTTTTTTTAACTGTGTACTGTGTTTCATTAGACTCTAACAGTCTAGATCAGGAAAATTCAAAGCTTTTTTCCCTTTAAATGGATTTCTCTTGAATGCAAGCAAATATAAGGCACTAAATAGAAAAAGTATGTATATGGATTAGATTAATGACACTGTTTCAAATCAGTTTGTAGATAAATCAGTGTTGTTTCATGTCTTAAAACTGATCCTCACCTGCATTTCAGCCTGGCCTGGCTCATCAAATGCCTGGATCTGCCCAGTCTGCTATGGTTAATAGAAACATCAAGTCTAAGTTTAAATCCCTGCCCCTTCTGAGAATAGCCCTAGAAAAATCTCTTTCAGGATCATACAACTCATGTGGCTCTAGTGAAAGTACATACAGGGGGTATGTGAAGCACAGCATGGAAATAAGTTTTTCTTATTTACAGCATAGACACTGTTTTTATCATAGTAAAATTTCTACAACTTGGGTATCTTACTTTCTAGGTGATGTCTACCCTAAATCACATTTTCAGTTAAGACAGCTAATTCAGGTTATAACAAATGTATTCAGTTAATTCCCAGTCCTCTACCAACAAACCAGATTTGAATAACTATGCTTTTCTGGAGTGAGCATACTGGCAAATAACCTAGCCATCCTTCATTCAGCAAATACCTGGACCCACAGGAAAATCAAAAATAAAGAAGAAAAATGAAACAGAACTGCAAAACTAATTTTATGTCTTCCTTAACCATGACAAGCTGCAGAGCATGGGAGTTTGAACCACAGCACAGAGAATGGAGGGTTTATTGAGCAACTTCTCCATCACTGACTGCCTTCTGCTATCTGGAATTCAACAAAGATATTTGGAACATCACTTCAGTACATCCATCAGCTGCTCCTGCTGTGCAGGGGTGGGGCCGAGGTTATGTAAACCATCCCTGCTCAGGTCAACCAAAATAAATTAGCTACTAAAAGCAACAGATTTTAATGCTGTGGTATATATTATTGCTGTGGAAGTACACAGAACGAGTCAGCTGTAGGTCCCAGACACAAAGGAATTATTTGTGATGATTAATCACAACTGAACTAATCATTTTAGTGTTCTGAAGAAGATGAGGGGAAGTGCTGATTCACTTATTGCAGTTTTGAGAGAAAGAAGATGAGTCCAGCATGGATTTGGACAATGAACATCAAATTCCGATGTAGCTTGGACTAAATCACTTAGAGGCAAATTATAAAAAATAATTAGCTTTTTGCTAGTAAGTGAAGAGAGAGAGGCCTGTAAAAATTTAATTTTACTTATAGGCCTTTCTGCCTCAGCTCCTGTGATATAGTACTTAGGGAACAACTGTACCAGTAAATCATGGATTTCAGTAGGAGCTGACCTGCAAATCAACAGCATTCATGTTCAGGCTCCTGTGTTCAGATTATAACCATTTTGGGGGGGGGTTAATCAGAATAGCTCTAGTCTGGTTCAGTCTGGTTCTGGTTCTATAACAAATATTCTTGTTTATTTTCATCCAGAAGGAAACCAGTTTGGGTGCATTTATGCTCTTGTCACCTTGGTTGCAAAGAAAGAAGACCTGGGGCTTAATTTTATTGCATGGTGCTCTGGCTCTGTGATAATAGGAGATGTAAGAAGGTATTTCCAGTTCCAAGTAAAATACAACACATCCTAAAGTCTTTGTCCTGATTGATGAGGAAGTACACGTATGCTTAAAATATACATATACCTTCAATCAGACCTCAATATGAAATGCTGTTAAATCAAGGCACAGTGACCCTGATGCTGAACACAAGTTTATAGTTGTTATAGTTGTTAGTGCTAGATTTGTATCTGGTGCTGAACAAGTTTCTCAGAACAAATGACAAAACCACTTTTTTGAGGGGTTGGTGATATCATGATCTACTCCTGCAGTCATGAGGAAAGACTTCTTATGAATTTTGAGGGTGCAGGACCAGATCCCAGGAACTCAGTTTGGTTCAGCAAGGAACAATATGCACAGGCTTTATTGCAAGGATTAATATCATTGTCATGTGCATAAGGCAAATGAATGCTACAGAAGATTTTGAGCTTTATATACATCATAAGATAATTGCTCTCAGCCAAAAATTTCCATCTGGAGACTCAACTGCGTAAACCTTTAGCCTTCAGAATACAAATGAGCTGATCTGGGGACTAAAAAATCACTTTCAATCACAGTTAGAAGCAGCTGAAACTGCTCAGGTGCTCAGAAACAGAATCCACTCATATATGCCTGAGCAAGTATTTAAATGTCTAACATCAAATACTGAAAAATTTGAATTGTTCACCTAAAAACTGAAAGGAAATAAACCAAAAAGAACACAGGTAAATATGAATACACATATTGATAGCGAGCACTGACAGCTCACCTAGAAGAATCATTTACTGATCAAAGTCAAGCTCCCAACAGAGACATTGGCTGAACACAGGTATTTCTGTGGTCAAACTGTTCTACATGTGGTTCTGCACCAATGCTTTGCTTTAACTTTACTGGGTAAAGGAACAATTGAATAATTGATAGAAGGCACTCAGCAAGCTAATAAGTTTATAAAATTAAAATCAGTAGTAGGTTCTTCTGTTGGGAACAGTAGGTTGAAGTGAAGTAAAAAGTTACTATCTGACAGTTTAAAAGTGAAAAAGAAAACATTGAGATTTGAAGTTATATGATGCTGTACTACACTGATAAGCCTGTGAAAATTAGCACAAATCAAATAAAGGCAGGAATGTTACTCAGCTCCCCAAAGGCTATTAATGTAGGATTACTGGAGACATACAAGTATACTACTTATTCATCTCTAATGAAAAATGCCAAAATAAACATGAGTAAATTTCTTGTATAAATAGAGCTTTTAGACATGATTCTTCTGAGAGTCACTAATGAACTGTTTCCAGATTTAAAAATTTAGTCTTTTAAAGAGCAGACACCAACAGTATAAGCCATGAATGAGTAAGGTAAAGCAATTCTATCTTGGAAACTTTTAGTGTGGTGCATAGTGTACTACAGATCTATAAATAGTTATATTTATGTCTCCTAAAAGGTTCTATAATCACAGTTAAAATAGAAAATATGTCGGTCACTGACAAGCAGCACTGCATTTAAAAAATAATTATGAGAACAGATTTGTTCAATGAAAAATCTGGATTTTCCAAAAACTCTGAATTAATTCAATAGTGTAATTTATTAAATCCTAATCATATTCACTAAATTTTCTATGAAAAAAATTAAGTCTCTTCAATGAAACTGGAACCTTCTGACTTGATATAGATAAAGCAGTTTTCAGCACTGCAGAAATCAAACTTTCATAACTTCATATAATGATTTTTTTCATATGGATCTTATTTTCTAAAAACATTTTGAAGCATTTATTTTTCATTTGAGTCATTTTAATTCAGGCCTCATAAGACATAACTCTCACAGCATTACATACTTTCTGGAGTTCTAGAAGGATCTATGTTTATCAGATATTGGCCTAATTGAAAAAAACCTTAAAATTTGAAGTGGAATAATAAATCAAAATTTTCCCATTTTACAAAATGCTAAAGCATAGGAAAAACCTCTAAAAAGTAAAAGATACTAATTACAAGATATAATTTAAGTGCTTGGTTCTCTGTTGCAGATGCAAATTTCAATGCAGTTCAATGTTTTTTCTATTGTTTGGAAGAGTGAATTACATGTGTTTAATGTTTCTTCTTACATCTAACACCTCACCCATTTTCTTTTTTTATAATTAAACAAATTCCTTCTGTTTCCAATTTTCATAAGATTGTATTAGAAAACCATTTGACAGTCCATCAAATTTTAACGTATGACTTGTTTGCAAAAGGTAACACTGCAAGACAAAAGAGAAGGATACACAAACTGAACTGCACTAAGGACCATTCTCCAGAACCCACACTGCAACCCAGTGCTCACCAAGTGACTCGCTCAACAGGGACTCTGTGGCTCCCACAATCAGCGATTTGCTATTTTGAAGCATGGGGACTCAACTATCTTTAAATCAAGCTTATATGCAAGCAATTTCTCAGCATGGTCAATCAATATTGTTTTCTTACAGTTGCAACTCTGATTTAAATCAAGTAGAGAAATCAAGTAGACATATTAAGCTATCTATATGGGGAATTAAATTTATATCTATGTCTCTGCCGCATCTTGCTTCCATCTTCCATAATGATTTTGGTTTCTCTCGCATTTGTTAGTGACATTTATGCCAGGCTTGTTGTTGCAACCCTGACTTTTTTTTTTAGCTGTAACATAAATAAAATCAAATGCAGCTTTGAATTAATATCTACTCAATTCAGACACGGGAACTCGCAGAAACACATCATCTGGCAGATCCTAAACTGCATGCAGCTACATTTAAACATCTTCAGAAACGTGTGCACGTGCACAACCACCCTTAAAGTTGATATACTGGTAAATTTGAGACACAGGGAGTTTCAGCATTTTAGCTTTGACAGACATTTCTGCTTCCTGTTGGTATTCTTTAACAACAAAAAATGCAGATCCTGACCCATACTCCAGTAAAATCAACAGCAACATTTGACTTAGCTCATCTGTTCCCTGCTGTGGTCCAGAAGAACAAACTTCACAGTGAAAACAAAATAAAAAGAATTTAAATGCCAGGGAAGGAACAGGACAAGAAGAGTGGGGATTATGAACGAAAACGACTTGTGTTAAAATCCCTTCAGTTCATTATCCCTCTTAGGCTGTGCTAAATTTCCCAAGATAGCACTCAATAGTCATTTGATACATTTGATGCTTTATGCTCTCCTTATGTCTGCAGCACTCCAGCTCTGAAAGTGACACTTGTCTGAAAAAACTCAATTGTCACAGCACCAGTATTCATAGTAAAAGGAAAAAATACTTCAGGGAAGGAAACTTATGCACTTGAAACCACTCATGTGGCTGTTTGATTAACAACAGGAAGTTATTGAAGATCTCTCTGAACAGATACCCTTGTGTACATTTCTTATCTGTTTCAAGGAGATTTGCTGAAATAAAGAAATGCATAGCAACATGCCTTTAAGATTTTACTCTGCTACAGAGAAGCTTTTCAACAGTGATGAGCATTGACTGATGTCTTGTAAGAAATGGAAAGACAGCAACTTGGTATTCACAACTATACAGTTGACTTAATGTCCAAAGTCCCGGTAGAAATCACTGTGCCTCTGCCTTGGGTTACCCATTTTATGCCATGCCACACTTGCTACAGCAAACATGTACTCAGGAAACAGTTCTAGAGGGCTCACAAAAACTTTTCACAATAATTCCCAATTTTAAAGCACATACACACATGTAAACACTCAAAAAATCCCTGTAGTACTTTTTATTCAAGAACAGGTTCCTTTATCTGCAGTGTTATAATAAAAAATAGTCATAAGATATACTGTATTTTAGGAAATACAACTGTTCTGAGGGCAGAACTGCAGTATAATTTAAAATAAATTTAAATAACTTAAAAAACAATTGTTACTTATTCCTTTCTTTTCTTTCTGGGTAGTACATTATCTCTCATCACCCAAATACGAACACACTCTTCTTGAGATTATTTAATTTTTATCACTTGCATTTCCTGCCTTCTTTTGCAGCTTTGCCTGCATTTAGGATTTATATATTCATAGACATAACAAATAACCTCTCATATTGTTGCACACACGGTGGACTGAAATGTTACAAAGGAAAATTAAGAAAAGGCTGAAAATAGAAAGGAAAAAATACACCTATTACTTTCAAATCTGATGGGATTTAGAATAGCATTAGATAGAAAAAAAATTGGAAAAATCATAAGACCACATATGTCCAAGATGTAACAAATATTTTCAGAGTCAGAACAAGCCTAGAGTCACACACAGTCTTTTCCATACTGCTGAGTTCCAGGAAGGCCTACAACACATATTAATTAATAAAATTCAGGACTGGAAATGAGATTTTCCTACTAAACACTCCCCAGGTGAGGGTTGGTCCATAATAAAGTGAGGGTGGACTCGGGGCAGCACAGCTCCTGCTGGGGCAGCCTCTGCCATCCTCTGCTGCTGCCTTGCTAGCACTAGCAGTACCACCAGCCCTTCGCACTTCTTTATCTTGCCTTGGATTCTTGAGCTTTCTGTGAGCAAGCCTGAACCAGCCTTGGCAGCTTTCAAATAAACTAAACCCACTTAAAAGCAAGCAGGTCACAAATTTGCTTTAGCATTAGTTATTAGCAATAGATAATGCGATGGTTTCAGCTGCTGTTGTCCTGAAATAATACCTGCACTGTATCTCAACAACTTCATCTAAGGAAAGAAAGAAAAACAAATGGTGCTCTTAGGCTGTGAAATGAACTATGATGAACAAACCTGTCAGAGCACAGCTACAACATACCCATCATATCCAACATGTTAAAGCATAATAAAGTGCACAGTTTCTCTGATAAGAAAGAGAAATAAGTGTATACACAATCTTTCCATTTCCAAGCCCATAAACTTCCTTCTTTAAAAAAAAACAAACAAAACAAAACAAATCCTTTATCACGACTTACTAAGTTCTTCTGTTTTTAAAAACGTTCTTTACCATGACTTATGTTGCCACAATATGTTGCTTTTTTTTTCACGTTACTCTATGCCATTAGTTAGTTAACCCCACAAATGTAACTCAAAACTTGGATATCAAAATGCAAAGTTAGTAGCTGGATGTTCCAGTTTTTCCCATTCCAGAAATTAAAGAGCACAGTATGATAGTCTCCAAAGATACAATACCAACTGATATTTTTTTAAACTATAAATTTTATGAGATTTCTGTCTTCACCCCTCCTTATTCTGTACATGTGTATATGATGGCTTTCTGCAGTTCATTTGTTTCTCTGTATTGCTGCAGTTTATAGAAATATATCTCAGCAACCTAACATGGTGTTCTTATGGCACATGCTTGGCTCCACAAAGCTGCAGATACAAGAAAAGGCTTTAATATTCAGGGCAGCAAACCCCAGGATGTTTGCAAACAGTAGAAATGCCAGCAATTTACCAGCTACCACTTCCTACATAAATGCAGTTCTGAAATATGTAACTTTGTGAGGCAGTATTTGACCTCACTATGATACTCTCAGAAGATTAGACAGGCATGAATTCTAAAAGGTCAAGAACTAATCAAAACATGAGCATCATCAGAAACCTGGGTACATTTCTGTATTTGACAAGTTTTGCAACAAATGAAAGATCTCATTTGTAAGTGGTTAAGGCAGATGTAGTAGTCATTTTGCATTTTCACACAGAAAAATGAAATGCAAATACATCAAATCACATGATTTAATTTTGTTGCTTCATTATGTTGCATATTTCTCATTTTCATAAGCAAAACACTGCAAATATCCATTTTTTTCTGTCATTTAGAGAATGAATGGAAGGAATTTTCAATTTCAGATTGAATTATTTTGTTTTTAAATACTGTTACACCAGTTCTTTTCTTGTAGAATAAAATGATTCTGGTCTGTTACTGAACAATATGTGAACATCTCCAGTGTCACAGAGTTGTTACAGCACATGAAACTCTCTGAACTGTAATTAGCAAAGTATCTGAGGAAAAGGATTGCTGTCATGAAAAGGATATTTGTATGTAAAATACTAGGGAAAAATGTCATCCTTTCTTCCCAATTTAATCCCATTCCAAATTTAAATGACAAATTTGAAATTTTGAGATTCAAATATTACATTTTTCTACTGTATATGTTATAATTGTTTTATTCACTTAAAAAATTATTTTATATCAGGTGTAGATTCTGCATAAGTATTTAACCTAGGTATTACACCTAGAATTATGGGCTCCATTCAGAAGAAGAAAAAGATGTCAAGTTATCACCAATCTACTTCACTTCAGACACCTCAAGATTGGATTATATTACTCAACATGACAAAAGTAAGATTAAAAATGTACTCCAAATTGACTCCGTTGTGGAATGCCTAGAAAGCTGAAGTGTGTGGACTTGGAAGGCTCCTGTCTCCTCCCCAGCCTCCAAAGCACAAGGAGCACATTTCACAAGCACATTTTTCCTTGGAGGACTGCCAGCGTCCTCCTTTTCTCAGTAAGCCACATATATTTCTTCAACTATCTTGTGGAGTATGCTAGCAAAGAGAGATGAGAGGCACTGCTGCTTCCCTGCAGCAAGGTGTGGTATCTCACAAAGACACGAGGTGTCCTTGTGGGATTCTCCTTTGATACACATCATGTGCACAGCAACAGAAACAACAGAGGATGATATAATTACCCTAGCCTAGAGATTTAACGTGCTCATTTTAGGATTACCTCACCCAGTACATGCCTCCAGTAGAAATCTCCTTCTTCTCTATTCCAATGCTCAAGACAATATTCTCTACTCTTCCTGTAATCTATCATTCATTAAATGAACCATTCACTGAATAGGGTGAGCTCTGATGAAGAATAAAATGTCAGTAATGATATTTACAAAAGGGAGGGACAGATTCTCTGACAAACCGCTTTAGGTGCTTGGTGAGCACTCATATTTGAAAGCCTGAGACTCCTCCAACAAAATATTTTGCTTTTATTTATGAAATGTTGGAAATTTTTGAGCGGAGTGATAACAGAGAGATTTTCTTCTCATATTTATAATATTATTTCTTTGGGGAAAAGAGAAGAAAGGATGATCCCTGCACCGATTTTCTCAGCAAGTCTCATGTTGCAAATGCAATGAAACCCATGTGCAGTGTAGAAAAATACAAGTTTGCATGATATATCACTTATCACAAGCACTTAGCTCCAACTCAGCTCCTCAGTGTTTGATTTTGAAAGTTGAGTATACTTCAGAGACGAATGTTCCTTAGGTTTGTATTCCCATAATCCTCCCCAGCCCTCTATTTAATGTTTGTATTTATGTGCATTCATATCCAGTTTATCTGTACATCTAGAAATGAAGGAAGGAAAAATCAGTACTGTAGTATTGTACATGAAAGTAACAGATAAAGTAGTTTCCACAGAGGAAACAAGAAGAGAGTTTGGGAGGTCTAAGAGAGTCGTTTATCTAGAGTCTTGGCTGATGCCTACATGTAAATGAAGATAATTTGTCATTAAGGAGATTCCAGGAGATTCTTGGATTAGGGAGTATCCTATGGTTGACAGTTGAACCTGAACTAGAAGGTGAGCACATCCAAGATGACTCTGGCTAAAAAAGACCAATGATGGTCTTCTGTGGAACCCACAACGAGAGCTCAATGGAAGGCAAAGAAAACTCTTCTATGGATAAAACTAGAAGGGCAAGTAGAGAACTATGAGGAGAACTAGGTCAACAAGGAAATTTTTCTTGGAAAACTAAAGTAATTATTCAAACTTTTTCAAGAACTAGAGGTCAGTTTGGCAATTTTTTATTATGTATGTTATTTTTCTTGAGCTATTTTAAAATGAAGTCTTGGTGATCAGCAGCTACTTAAAAACTTGCCAGCGTTATTAAAGAGTGTTTCTATGCTCATAAAGAAAGCACTTGAAGTAAAGCTGCATGACATGATAATAAAATGTCAAGTTATCAAAATCTGGTTTTGTAATTCCATATGAGAAAAATGTTGCCAGAGGTTGAACACCAAATAACATGGGAGAATAGCAAAAAATTCTGACCCAAGAGCTATATCTGACATGACTAGTAAATATTGGAAAACAGGAATACTTCTAGAAGAATGGAACTGAGAGAAGACAACTTTTTATCTATTGTCAGGAACAATGATATCAGTGATCATCCCTTCATTAAATCATTTATTGGTGTCAAAGGGTTGTAATTCATTTTATTTCTGATTTACAAAGCAGACTAGTATCTGTGGAGGAGAGGAGAGGAGGGGAGAGGAGAATATGATGAGTACAAGTCATAGTTTCTTTGGATTTTTAGAGAAAAATGAAACACAGAAGTTCAAAGAGACTTGATCTTGCTGTGAGTGTGCAATTAACATGTGCCCAAATGTGTGATCAGTGTCCATTTTCATCTCTTTGTTGAGCATGTAAACTACTTTATATGAAGCAGATTCCGTTATTTTCAGATCATGTCCTTAAAATAACACCTTTTTCTTTCATTCTATTTTCTCTTTCTTCATCGTACAGCAGCTGTGTACAGCCAAATAATGCCTGACATAGTTGAAAAGCTGGGGGTGGATTGTTGAGTTTTTTGAACATCTAAATTCTTGTTTTTCTGACAAGCCTGCTAATCTCAACTGCTGTTTTTAGATACCAAAATTATATGTTAAAGAACAGATCCAGGATTTCCTTTTGAAAAATCCATAAAGAGAAGATTGCATACCAAAAGAGAAAGAAAGGAGAGAAAAGATAAAAGATAATTTTCATACTGCTTAGTAGTGCTTTGAACAGTACATGAATGTTAAAGATGAGAGTCATTTTAAGGCCATCTAGTAATAACCCAGACTGCTGCACATGCCAAGTGGTGTACTGGTACCTCACTGGTACTGTTTCCAGATGTGCAAAGCTTTGTAAATAGGAATGTTAATCCCTTGGAGAGGGATGGATGGGCACTGACTGAATGCTTTAGGAGGAGGGGCCTCTCCACTCCCCAGAGCAACAGGAGGACCCAAAACAACCCCTCATGCTGCCTTGTTTGGGCTTTTTTCCTGTCACCTACAGCTTGTGGAAAGTGGTAGACAGTGTTAGCCAGTGGCCACTGAGTTCATCAGTCTGGTTAGTGCAAAACTCAAAGAGAATCAGTAAAATTCAGCCATTCTGGGGTGAGATGAAATGTCACCAAGACAAAGGGAGACATGTGATATGAACACCTGCTTACATTCAAGATTTTGTCAATTTTAAGATTCATTATCAATGCTGGAATCATCTGTTCACAAAAAGGTCACTTATGTATCTCAAACACTTATGTATCCCAAACATCACCACAAGGAAAAAAAAGGGGAACCTTTTCACCTAAAATAAAAGGTCTTTAAAGTATTAGACAGGTAAAAATAAAGTTAGCAGTCTTAATACACAGCTTATGAAGACTACAAGGGTGTCCCAGACCCAAGACATGAATGAACAAACTGACCACCACAAAATATTGGGGGGAAAAAAAATTGAGAAGAAATTTATTCTCTGCCTTTCACTTTGCAAAATGTTGCTCCTGAAGTTCCTGAAGTACAATGTCCAAATCTGAAAATTCTCATTCTGAGTTTCATGCTTAGCCTTGGGTAGATTTCAAGCAAAGGAAATATCGATCCATATTAAAGAGCATATTAAGGATTTCAAAAATTGCAGTAGAGATTTATCTTACCTAACTTTAGACTATGGTCTTCAGAGGGGAACAGGCCTATCTAAGGTGCAACTCATCCACCTGTTCTGTCAAATGTGTTAGAAAATGCCCAGTGCTTCCCAAAGACTCAAAAGTGAATCCAGAGCTTTGAGTTCAGATGAAGGCATCTCAGCTGTGGATACCAAAGGCAGAAATCCCACATGTCAGGTGTTTCAGTTTGTATTTACAAGTAGAATAAGAAGGATGGATTGCAGTATGAAACAGGTTAAGTGATGTGCCCTTTACTAAAAGCTATAGAATTTTCCTCTATTACAGAAGAAAGAAGAGATTATGCCATTTCTAGATTGCATTCAACATTTGTAATGCTCTCAATAAACATGAAATCAAGCCCATACTTTTATGTCACCAATATTTTCACCTAAGATAATTGATAATACATATACCAGAAAATAATACAGCTGAAAATTCCATGCAGATGGAAGTAATTGTCATATTTGGCCACAGAAAAAAGATTTTCTCAATTAATCTATATGGCACACTGTAAAACTATTAAACCTGGAAGAATTTATTTCTCAAAGGTTTCAGGGATCTTGAAGTGGCTATCCCAATCAAATATTAAATACACTCATGTAACGGCTTTGTGCAGACAAAAATTAATAATCTAAGGAATTTTATAAAATCACTGTCAACAGATGGTTTAGAATAATACTTCTTAAATTAGTTTAATAGTTCTGAAATCAAAAAGGAATAGAAGAAATTTAGGAGATAATGATAGACCATGCTTGCAAGTGTAATTTTTGCCAAACTTTGAAGCTTACAAGACCCCCTTGCATAGAGGTTCCCCTTTCAACACCTTTTGAAATGGCCTTGTTTAGACCTTTATGTGTTTCTTGAAGAGCATTGTTGTAGAAATATGAGACATATACTTACTATCTTAAGTTTATCCTTAACAAAAAACCTGTCTCTTGATTGAAATTAGGGAATAAACTTGATCTATAAACTTGGAAGTTCCTATCTCTGGAGTTGCTCTTGCAGATAACACTCATAAGAGCAAACTACTTGCAACTTGTGGCAAGTTATAAAACTGCCTGCAAACTAGATGCCTTTATACCTGAATAATGAAGCCTGCTGCTCAGAGCAAACTGATTTGTGAGGCAAAACTTAAACCTAGGTTCTTGTACCATAGTATGAAAACCTGAAAAAAATTAGGTCAGTGGTCTTTTTGAAATCCCCTATGAAAGCACATCCTATTAACATGAAAATTCTACAAAAATTGCAAATATATGACTTATGAGATATCTACTGACATCACTTTCCTCCAGGCAACTTTTTTTTTCCCTTTAAATTGAAAAGTTTGGGAAAGTGTAGGGTGGTGCAAGGTCCTTAAGAAGAATCAGAATTCCATGTTCTGAACCTCTATCAAGAAATGTAGAAACAAGAACAAAAATTCACATTCAAGTGAAGAGATTCTCTAAGTTTGGGGTTTTCTTTCCTTCTGAACAGCGCCGATTATTTTCAACTTGTTTTCTCAGTTTCTGTTGTATCATCTCTACAGCAAGACCTTTAAACAATCTATACTAGAATCAAACCCAATATTAAACAGAAGACTGAACTGAAGAGGAAAGGTCACCATAAACTATATTTATAAATACATTCCTGAAATAAAAAAGAGGAAAAGAATGTGGTGAGAGAAAATGCTAAAAAAAAAGTACTGCTGATAGGGAGATATATATAAAAAGTATAACTGAAAAGTAAACCTTAAAAGATAGAAAAAGTTAAACACAGGAGGAAAGGAGAGAAATACAAGTTGTTAAGAGGAGAGATGAAGTTACCAAAAAATTTTTGAAAATTAATTCAACTTTATGTGCTGTTCTTCACATGCGAATATCTGGCACTGTTTTCCACAGAAAAGTCTCCTATAGATTCTAAACTGGATATTCTAAAGTTGTTTTATTTACAGTGAAACATATTTCTCATGTCACTTCATGCTTTTTCCACTATGTAACTATTCCTTCTGTTCAGTCTTCATAAAAAATAAATAGTACTGACCAAAAACTGTTACAGAGTTTTGTAAAATAGACTATAAAGATTACAGAGCACACCTCAATGCACTGTAAAAGAAATCATTGTTGCAATATCAAGCTGGAAAATCTTAACTTGTGAAGGACAAGATTCCATTACCTCCTTTTATGTTGAGTAGCACATTAATGAAGGAAGGACAGTGGGATTCACAACCATGTTTAATGTGGAGAAGGGAATCAGAATGTGATCCAGTGTCTAAAAGGGTAGAGCTAAACCCTAAAGACAGAATAGATATACCTGAGATATATACCTGAGGTACAACATTCAGATCACATCGTACCTAAGGTATAACAATAGTAACCAAAAGAAGAAAAATGCACCTAATTAATTTTACGAGAACTTACAAATCATAACTTTATATCTTACCTACATTTCCTACCACTGATTATTGTTCAACTGAAGTGCTTTCCATTGAAATATGGATTGATGCAAGATGACAAGTGCTGAGACCTAAACATTTCCTTGAGCCTAGATTAAACTCTGCTACTGCCATCTTATAATTTGCTAGAATTGAGTGGCTGATTTCAAAACAGAATATGGTCAATGAGACATGGGTTGACAGCATGACTGGCAGGGCTGAGCATCACTCTGGTGGTAAGATGGCCAGAGACCCACACCTGCCCCACCTGAGCCAAGGCTCAAATTCTCATTCTTCCTTTAGTTCACCTGGGCTTTCATCACAGAACTGCTCTTGGTCTGCCACTGGGAAACCTGGGAGTTTTACACAGATAATTACACGGGATAATCCCTCCTTTCGATTTTCTGCATTGTCATAGCTTCAGCTATGTGCTATTTTTGCACTTCGCTTTGCAGCAACATGTAATTAGGCTCTAGATGAGGCAGGTGAGGTAAAAAAACAGCAGAAATGCAGGAGTGCATTGCTCATCCACCTAATAAAAACAGCCTAGCTCTACAGAAACCACCTCACATATATCAATGACAGCCTGCCAAACTGAGATCATGTGAACAGTTTTCTGAAATCTGCAGAAAGATGCTGCAGGATAACTTCCTCAGCTTTTTCATCTTGTTTTCACCTACACAAAGACTAGCACAAGGAAATGGAAGCACTATTATTCAGGTTAAAATTTACAATTATTCTTTTAAAATTGTATACAGATTTTCCACCCCTATTAGTTATTATCTCACCATCAATCTGCTTAAAATGCAAATCATTCTATGGAAAATGTTAGGCATGTGTGTATATAAATCTCTTCAGTCTTGCACCTACAGTAAGTTTCTAAAAATAAATCAACATCAACCAAAGTATTAACTCCCTTTATGTAGTCAGTAAGTGCTATCAATGTCTCCAGGTGACTTTATTTCCATCTAAAATGACTTATAAAAAGTAATAAAGTGTTGATTCTCTAAAAAAGTGTATTTTAAAAAGACTTAAACTGTGTGCACCTGAATATTTCAAGATGCTGTGGACAGAAATAATCCACCTTGTCCTTATTATTCATACGGTATGTTGAAGGAGTTAATCTTATTTTAGACAAGCCACAAACTTAAAAATGGATCCAGTAATTTAAAACACATCATCATCATTAATCATACAGCACTAGATCTACTAAATAATTTCTGTACACGAGTCAGACAAAACAGGAAACAGTTTGTCCTATTATTTCAGCTTACTCAGAAAAAATTGGTTTCCTTATTATATGGACTCTTTCACAAAAACAAAAGAATGCAAAATATGACCTGACCATCTGTGGCGTGTGTGCCAACTTTTAATTTTTTTCTCTGTCTAGATGACAGAAAGTCTATTGTTCTCCTTAGAAGTTTAACCCACATGGCAAAGACCTTTACTATCAACAATAGATATCTACCTTCTAACCATGAAAATACTAGAATCCATCCATCCTTCATGGGAAACTGAAGGACTCAGATGAGTGGGAAACACAGGATAAGAGAAATTACTCAAACAAAGGTCCAGGGGCAATACTACACCAAAACTGGAAATTAAAGACCCAAGAGCAGTCCCCTGTAAGCTCTCAGGAAACTGTATTTGCTTTGTTGTCACTCAGAATTTTGGAGGTAGGACTCTACGGCTTCTTTATTATAAGGGTACAAGTAGTAGGCACAGATCAGAAAGGCTGTAAGGCTGTTGATATTTTAACCTTTCACTCGAGGAGCTTCCAGCTCAAACCAAACATTTTTGATATACATTATTTAAAACTCATTAAATGTGCAGAAAGGAAAAAAAACCTCTTTCCAACCTTCATGACTTCTGCACTCTTCCAGGAAGAAATGTCACCTCTGCCCCATACATGCACATCCTAAGAGGCAGACAGAATCACAAGTACCAGCACCTACACTACTTACCTGCTCTTGTGAACAAAGGGAGGCTGCATCCCCTGTGCACACAGTCAGCAGTTAATTCCTGCCTCCTGGAGCTTCAGAGAAGGCAATGTTTATATACAACACCACTGAGATTTTACAATTTTGTCATCTAATGCTCTTACCTCAGAAATATATACACTTTAAAAAGGGCTGATAACTGATAACTGCAACCTTTTCTTTGCTATTTTTTCTCAGATTAATACTTTCATTTTATTCCCATCGAGTTTCATATTATTTTTAGCACCATCATTTTTCATGAGCATCTTATGCTTCCCATTACTACTGTGTTTTTGAAAACTCAAGCTAAAACTAATAAAGCTCTCACTTCTTCCTCTTTGATGCCAGCCTTCTAATCTTGCAGCAGCAAGACAGAACATAGTACATCTATTTGCAGAGCAGTAGAGTAACTGCATCGATTTACTAGTAAAAAATCCTACTATTGTGGACTAAGTCAATCACCCTGCAGGAAAAACTTACACCGAGAGACCCAGAGATATCATATATTTACAACCTTGTTTCAAATGATGGAATTTATAATAGACTTGCCACTTATTTGGTGAGACTTTTAAGCAAAATGCTTCGATGGATTGCTTTTCCTTTACTGAAAAACAAATATCAACTGTAAAAACAAAATCACCTGATATTAGCAACAATAACATGCAGATTGAAAATAAGCAGGCAGAATGCAAATTATATACTACACTAGTAAAATTCGAAAGGTATCTTAAATTTCCATACTTACTCGGACTGATACATGCCCTTTTAAAGCTAAGAATGATGTAGAAATCTGGAAAGTTTCCTATTGAATACTTCTTAATTTAAGGAAGCATGATTATATATGGAACAGCCTGACAAAATCTTGTTATTTTAGGGATGGAAATCCTTTGGGGCTTGTTCCAGATCTGGATTATGTCCTTGATTGTAGTGTGTGTAATGGAACCAAGTAAGGTATATAATATATACGTAAGATGTATCGTGAAGAAACATGTGATACCATAGGAAAGTTATGTTAAAAAAAGCTATGCCACTTAGAGAAGACAAATTGTATCTCAGTTTTTCAGATTGATTAACTGAATGTTGGTTTCTTGCTCTAAAACCTCATGCTTAAGTTGAAGTAATATCTCCAGTTCAGTGATGTATAGGTAACACAGTAAGAAAATGTCAAGCTGTCACCTCTTTTTAGAGGAGTAAATATGGAGGAAGGAAGATTTTCATTATTGTTCAAAGTTTAACACATGTAAACGATGTTCAATTATAGTTCAGCTTAAAATAGGCATCATTACTTGACTCGCTAACCTTTGTGTTTAACTAAGTTTGAAAATATGAGGCTATTAGGATCAAGTTCTTTAATATAGATGGTGTACATGCAAAAAATATAACATATGCTTTACAGAAACTGCAACATGGCTCGCTAATTTGGATCGATAAGCCTTAGCATGAGGAGTTAGGTAAGTTGGATCAATTCCAGGTAATACATTGAATATATTGAATTTTTTACTCTGCTATTAATATGAGTATAGTTGCACTTTTGAAAGTTAAGAAATTACATGAGCCTTCAATAAACTATAGGAAATATCTACATATAAATTAATCTAGCAGCATAAGTGCATAGAGATATTTTTAAAAAAATATTACTAAATACTGTCATAACTTTAAACATAGACTGAAGTACCTGACATTTCACAAAATAATGATATGTACTTTGAAAGCGGTGGCAAATATTTACAAAAAATTATGTTGAAATGCTGGTGTGGTTTCATACAATACTGTTTTCCTAAAGTAACAAAGAAATAAAGAGCTGATGCTGTAGCTGCCTTTCAGGCAGAGGATTTTCTACTTCAGTAAGTGAAGCCAGAAATATTGTACTTCAGTATAAAGTAACCCACTCTATAGTAAAAGCACAATCTCATTTTTTCTTTCATCTGAAACACTTTCAATTTATCCTACAGATTCAATTTCTAATAATTATATTTCCTCACTTGCTGTAAGAGGTAACTGCTGTGTATGAGCATTCTTTCACAGTGTAAAAGTACATTAAGACCTATTATCTCTTCAGAAACCATGCCAAAATTCTGGACTCTTTCAGTCTTGATGCTATGCCGGAGTAGTTTAAAATGTTGTATAATAATTACCAGTAAAAAAGCAAAAGGTTGTGGGTTAGGACACGTGGGTCAAAGGAAGCTGTGGAGAGGGATTTAAAATCCACAGTGGGTCTCGTTTATCTAGTTATCAGACACCCAATCAGACCCACATACAAGCTAGTGGCCTCCCCGCTTACAAAGATTATTTCAAATTAAATAGTATTTGGCCTAAATACTGGGCTCCTTTCTGAATATGACTGATACTTCAAGCCATGGGAAAGAAGGCCACAGGCATCTCAGCCTGCAAGGACCTTGGGTCTCCATCCTACTCCACCAGCTCGCTAGAAGGCAGACTGCTCTCCAGAGCTTATTTCTGCTATATTTTCTCTCTCCTATGGGAAGACTTCCAAGAAAACCAGAAGTACTCCCCCCACCACCATCCCCCCCTGGATGTGGGGATAAGTTAGAGGCATATTGGGCAACCAGAAACCACAGATAATCATCCAACAAAACCTGTCCAAGAGCAGTTCTGCTCTCTTACCTGTGCCCCTCTTTTTTACAGCCCCTTTCTCGTTGCCTGCTTAAAGTCCAGTCAGGCTGAAATCTCAGTCTGTATCCCCTCTCTGCCCTCACAAATATTGTGGTAAAATATTCCTGATGTGGACCACCCAAGATGTCCTAACATCAAATCCACCAGCCCAGTGGGCAGTACCTTTGAGATCTAGCTTGAGAGAAGAGTAGAAATGAAACAAGACAGTGGCTGCATGCCAGTCCTGCTTTCTCCAGTCTCTAGAGCCTGTAAATCAATTTGCTGTTTCTCTCGTGGCCAACATAAATGAGGAAATTTATAATTCCAAACCAAGTAGGACGGTGCAAAAATACCAATTTCAGCCTGCCCTCTCCCATAGAAGAAAAACTTGTAACTCAAGTAAGCATTACATTTACTAATTTATTCTGCCCTCTTATGTACTTATGTATTTTCACAATGTATAGATGATAAGTTTGAATTTTTATTTTCTTAGCTAAGACTGGAGAGCCTTGCTATAAAAAATGACAGACAGGAAAACAATCTGTCTACTCATTTTTGTTTAATTATTTTGAAAGACTATGAATTATATATTTCTTAGTCTTCTTTATTTACATAAATTAAGGCTTCAATAATGTAAATAGTCACTGAAGCCTTCGAGGGTATGCCATCTTTTATCTTTGTTATTCAATGAATAGATCTTTTAAAAAATAAAGAACTGTGCGCAGCTACTAAAGCAGCAATCTGTGGACCTTTTTATTTACTTAAGAACCAAACACTTTCTGATTATCAACGGTATTTTTCCCCTCCCATTGTTTGGTATCAGTTCCCAGCACAGTTGATACTCAAGGCAGAGATTTTCAAAATGCTGCCTAAGGGATTTAAATGAGGATTATTTTTCTAAGTCTTCATTTTCTTCTCTCAGTGAGCACCTTCCTTCAGCCTCTACCCCATCTATTTTATATTCCATATTAACAGATTAGATTTTTTATTCCCTTTGTCTTCAAAACAAAAAGACAGTACATCTCAGTTCACAATGTTAAAGTTTTACAACTGCTGAAGTTGGGAGGATGCAATGCAATAGCTTAGTTAGCAATAACCTCTATCCCTGTCATGTACTTTGTATCAAGAGGACTCTCACATGTTTGAGCTATGCTTATTGAGAAATGCACATAAGAATATACTTAATTTTAACCACGTACTCACAGTAAAGAAGGAGCTTAAATAAACAAAGATGATTTCTTAATTTCATGCCCAAAGGAAATATTAGCATTATGCAGATGCCTAAAGATGCAGATGAGTGAAAAGAGGGATTTCATAGGTGAACCTGGTCATTCCTTTGTGATTCAGATCAATGAGAATTATTCGTCTATATATTTCTGAAAATTGCACCCATTTGCCACTTTGGGCACTTAAATAACTTAAGGGAAATGGACCCTTTCCAGTAATTTCAGTCACTGAAAGTACTCAGCATTAAAAGGCGTTCTTTGGCTGTTATAATTCTTCCAAATGCTCTGCTAATGGTTTTGGTTGTGAATGTGGTCCTTGTCTAGAGAAGAAACAGAGGCTGCAGCTCAGTAACCTTAGGAAGGCAATTTTCTGACCCCTTCTCACTTTTGTATTTAAAACACCCACCAAAAGTCTCTTTATTTTTATTTATTTAACAGCTCTCATGTAGCATCTTATTTTCTATCGATCCTAAATTATCTAGGCACTTCTCAGTGTAGCAACCACACAACAGCAAAACTGTTTTAGGCAGAGAGCAGGTGAATGTGAAGCAGTGCCTAATCATGGAGAGGACTCCACATACTGCTGAGAATCTCAGGTGTTCCTTCAAAATTAGCCAAAATTTTGACAACTCACAGGAAAAAAAAATAAAAAATCTCATTGTGGGAATGAGAAGTTCCTGACAGAAAAACAAGTTGAGACTGATACAAATTGCAATTCCAAGTGGCATCTTAGGGATGATACTGCCAGATACACTTTGAGGAAATCACTTTGTTAATCAGCTTGGGGTTTTATTTATAATCACTGATGCAAGCCACTTTTTGTCAGCTTTACCAGTGCTTACAATGTAACTTAATACCATCTACAGTCTGCTATACTGATATAAATGTACATGTACAATGTCATTTTCAGTCTGTAGAGAAAACATGGTGAATCTTGATCTGCTTGCTCCCTATGTTTTCTCTTCTTCCTCATGCTTTCTAAAGGGCATTATGTAACACATAAACAATGTGATGTAAACGCAAGTGGATTTATTTTATTTTTGCATGTCTGTGACTCATAGGTCTCACAGAAACCTCTAGATTAATTATAGAAACTATGAATTTGATCAATTACCAAAAAGGAAAAATACAGAGGCAGAAATTTGAGAAAGATCTTTGTTCTATGGTCATGGTACCTTGGAAGAAAAAAAGAAAAAGATATGGCCCAGGGGACAGAAAAATCACAGCAGGTTTTAATGTATACTGTTATTAGTATGACATTTACTGGCATTTCACTCATATTTGAATTTTTCACCATTTGCCCTTGCCCTCCTTTTATAGAAATGACTGCCAGTCCTACTATTACAATTTTCTAGCTCTGGAATGTGCAATTATATTTTGACACACATCCCTGATCTTTTTAATTATTATTATTTTTTCTAATTGGATGAATTTCTAATATAAGCTAAAACTAATGGCTTATAACTGTGCATAGTTTGCAGCTGATTGGATAGCATAGGTGATCAATAATTTTAATAACCTTGGCTACATTTGCATGCCACTATTTTGAACAATTAAATATAAAATGAAAGAAATGAAACCCACAAATCTCAGTCAATTACTGAAGTAGATTATCTGTTTTCAAATAGAATGGGCCAGATGCTCAGCTAATTTAAATCAGCCCAGCTCGCTGATATTTACGTCAAGTTAAGGCTTTGCCTCAGTATTTTAAATCCCTTTATCTCCAGTATATAAAATACATAAAAAGGGTTTTATGGGACAAAAGCTGTTCTTATTTGATGGCTAATTACACCAAAGGTTGCAGTATGCAATATACAAAACTATAGCAAGAAAGAAAACCTGACTCCTAATTTTTGTAATTTACATACTGAAGTAAATATTATTACACTTACATTTTCAACACTCATTTGAGGGCCATTTATCATCAGAGCACAAAGTACAAGTTTACCATGAATTACTAGTTTTCTGAACTACATGATTACATGATTTCTGAAATGTGCATTTGTGTAAGACAATGTGTTAAAGAAAATACGAAAACCTTCATGGGTATGTTTAAGAGTTCTCCTTAAAAGCCTAATTGCTCCCTTTGGAGACATTATAATCTATTGAGTAAATAATTATTTATAGACTTTTTAATTGGTGGCTTACATTAGCAGATATTAGGATAAATTTTGAAGGCAAACATATTGATCTTGTGGAGTCCAATCGCTGCTTATATTTAGCATATTTACTGGCAGAAAATTCTATAATTCTAATTACTAGTAAAATTGATTTTTACAACTTCTGAAAGATTGAGTTCACATAAATTTAAAGAAAATATTGGCAAACTGTGGTTTTTCCCTAATAAACCATTAAGGACAGTAGCATTACAGCCTATTGTCAGCAGTCCCTAAGCATACACAAGCTCAGCTCTTTATTTTATCCTTAATCTCTGAATTAAAGCACAATAATAATAAAAATCTATATTATGCAAGCAAATTAAGTCCTCTGAAGTAAGCTGAGAAGGAAGACCTGTCATTTTAAAAGAGGGCATTGGAGCCTGGAGCTCACACTGCAGACAACTCCTTCACCATTTTTAACCTGCTCATCAACAGCAAACAGATAATGACAGTAGTCAAAGTATCAAGGAAGACAGAGCCAAGCTTAGAAATTATTATGGGGAGGAACACAATGATGCAAACATCAAACCCTCAGAATGCAAAATGAGAGCACAACCTGGGTGGGAAATAATTGTCCCCCCCTTGCAGTCTATTTCCAGGGGTTTGTGATCTACTTTGGTGAAGAACAACTATGGAATTGTCAATGAAGAGCCATTATAGAAAAGATCATCTTATTATTGTGCTGTAACAGATGAAGACAGTACAATTTGGCAGGTCATCTAAAACCTGTATTTCTCAGATCTCTATGTGGTTACTAGATAAAACTCACCCCTGGTAAGAGGGCTGTAAGTTTGAACTTACTTTTGAAGAGAAAGGGAAAAGAAGAGATTATATTGATAGCTGCTGAGAAGGGCAGACCCCCTTGGAAGAAGGACAAGTGAAAAATATCACAGATGAGTCTAGACTGAAGGGTGCATCAAAGCTGGTAGAAAAGTTTGCAGATTGGTGGTTTTTGATGCCTTTTTACAAAGCTAAATTTATAAAAGGCATGGTGGAACAGATTCCACAAGCAAGTGGGAGTTAAAATTAAAGCCTTGATCCCCAGCTTAGTCTGCCCTCTGTAGTAGTAAGCACGGGCAGTAGGGGTTATTGAGCTGGATAAAAAGACAAAGGTGTTGCTTCCTCCCAGACAGAGAATATTATGCATCGTTGTCAGAAAGACCTGAATAAAAGACCTTGTCCTGGTAGTATAAATCCCCTGTGTCTGTACTGTGCTCATAAAATTCTTGAGTGAAAAACTTGTGTGGAAAGTTGCTATATAAGAGATGGCTGGTTACGCAGCAACAACAGCTATTGTCAGCAATCTTGGAAATCATCTGGGTTTGACAGAGGAGGTAGCAGCTGTATTTCACACCACTTTCTGTAACTGTGGAATAGTGGAAACAGTAGGTAAGGAAGAAGCAGGATGACAAAGCAAAATAACTGCTGGAGTTACCAGCTCCTGATGTATCGGGGCAATCCCTATTGCCTCCTTTTTCTTTCTCTCTTCTCATTTTAATCAAAAGGTAAAGAGCCAAACCAAAATTCATGAAGAGAACTTGGTGTTTGCATACTGTCTTCCTCTTAGATCTTCACTACTTTCTCAAAGCAAGTGGAAATTGAAGCTTCTCACCACCAGTTTTCACAGCTGCTGGCATCTGGAACAGTATGTTAACATACCAGGAACAGTAGTTAACACTGCTAAAGTCTGAGAAATGATTTAATCAGATGATACAAATGCTTCCCTCTGGTTTGTTTTGTTATTTCTTGCTTTGTGGGTTTTTTTTTACCCAGAGGTAAGCACGTGTAATTTTTTCAGTTCTAAGACATATATAGAGAAACATTTAGAACCTTACATCTTGAGACTATATCACATGTATGGCATATGTATACACTGCATAAATGTCATACATAAGTACACATTATCTCTCAACATACCAGAGTGAGACACAAGAAGGCAATCTGTAAAAGCCATGTTTTGCCCATGGATAGGTTTAGTTCCTATGAACTGATAGGATAATCTGTTTTATAAAGAAACATACCCAAGAATGCCACATTTTCCATCAAGCCTGTGTACGAGACTTCATAGAGTTCAACAATCAGTTGCTTATGAAGTGACAAAGATACCCATGAAGGAGAAAATGTGAATATATGCAGATGAAAAGATTTGCAATTTAAAAGGTAGGAGAGTGGTTAGAGGTAAATAAGACAAAGCCTAAACAAAATTAAGATCTAATTTCCATCTATTGCTACATATTTGTTCATTAAAATTAGGAAGCATTCAATTAGTAGAGTTATCTTATGAGCTGCTGATGTCACAGATTTCTGTATGGTCTCCTGTATCTGATCTTGTTTTTTTCCTCAGGAACTAGTTATAAAACTTTTCAGGTTTTGACAAACACTCCTGAATGCGGTACTTACAAAAGGTCACTAACACTTAAACAACTTCTGGAAGGAAAGCAGTAACAGAAACAAAGAAATAGGATTAAACCATAGCTAAAACCATGATATGTTCAAACAAAACTCAAAACAACAACAGCAAAGCCCCCAACAAATTATGAGCTGCTCAGGTAACAAAGAGACTATCTTATACCATGCAGTTGCCTTCCACTGTTTGATGTTGCTGCATCTGTACAGCCTCTGCTCACTGTTACAGCAACCTTCACTCTCTAATAAAATGCTTGATTCTTTCTGAGAAATATGAAAACAACAACCAGGTGCTTTTTTCCAAATGCCAGCATAATTATTTGCATGCATTTAAAAAACTAAAAAAAGAATAAAATATTGACAATCAGGAGTTATTTTCCTTGCATCAGAACTTGACTGCTTGGGCAAGTTATTTTACTCTGTTTCCCATTTCCAACCTTTGTCAAACTTGTTTCTGTATTTTACAAGCTTTTTGTTACCAAAGTCTGGTTCTTTTAATGTTATAAGGGATCAACAGTACTAGAGAAATTACCTCATTTAGAGATTCACACATTTTTTATGATTCAAATACAACTGCTAATAGATAATATTATTTAAAAAGCCATATCCTATTCGTTCAACCTAGATTCTAGTGTACAATTCTAAGTTATGTGAAAAAAAAATTCTCTTTAAAGAATAGTCAAAATTCAAGAGCTCCCAAATTTTGAATGAATAGGCATGAAAATTTTTGTTCTGGTTAGAATTTTTAGTATTCAAATATTTGTTCTTTTAAGAATTCAAGATTACTTTAAATACCTCTGTGTTACTTTTGCTACATTGTTCTATATTTCTTACTTCCTACTGGCTATTGAAAGGAAAAGATCATCACTCTTCCTTTCAGATGCCACACAGAACTGGAAATCTGTGTTTATACAATAAAAAGTGAAGTAGTATTTCTACACACATCACCTTGAAAGGGTTTCCTTAGGGTTTCTCCTCTTTCACTTGAAATTTGAAGGAAGGACGTAGATGAGGCCTACAGGGATAAAGTATCCCATCTCCTACCAATCAAGAGGAAACAAAGTACACTGTTTGCTTAAGGACAGTGTATCCTGCACTTTCAAGAAAGAGACAATCCCCTGTGAGTTGAGCATACATTTTTTATAGTTTTCTGATGAACTAGTGATACATGAGTATAAAACATCAGCAAAAATCCCACCCACTGATGTGCGTCCTCTGACATGTCCCACAAACATCACCTTCCTGCCCTTCAGTGCTTTTTCCTGATATTTTTTGTTAGTCTGTTTACAAAACCAAAAAGAGGAAAAAAAGAAAAACAAATAGAAGTGCCAGACAGGAAAAGATAGCGTACTTCTCAAAGTACTGTTTAATGTAACTCTGCTTGATACCTAACTTTCTGTACTCTTTCCAGTAGGCGCTGCTGAAAGGGTCTGAGCACTTAGGCATGCAGTTGCCCCATGTGAGGTAATAGAGCTGCTTCAGCATGATAAATTCCTTTGAAGGCAAGAATAAACAACCTTTGATTCATATACACTGAAACTTGTTATAAGTAACGAACGATTTAGATAGAACACATTTAGCACTGTCTCACAATGAACATTTATTACAAACATACTACAAAAGCTGAAGCGGTGGCAGATAGCACACCATCAATCAGAGCAGACCACCAAAACAAATTGTGCCTCATAAACTACTTTAATATGTCATGGAGCTTCCAAATATACATTGCTGATCCATTTGTTACAAAGCCTAGGCTACTTTTTCACTGACAAGTCAATGACATTTGGTATTTTCATTTATGTGTGGTATCACACTGAATCTAAGGGCTCTATTCACCCAAAATTAGGTTCCTGCGAGTGCTGGCCTTAGTGCTCCTCAGGCTTACACAACTCACCACACATGGATCTTGGTAATGATGCCTGTCTACAAAGACTCATTTGCCAATATACTTTGTCCACATACTTTAGCAGCATCTCGCTAACTATTTCAAGTACTCGAGCTGCAGTTCTATACTCATGCAAAATTTATGTCCCATACTGACAAGAGAAGGCAGCAGCACAGTAACAGCTTTAAAGGGCATATGTTACATGCTGGAGAACAGATTTTTCAAGTCATTTTAAAGTGATTGAGGAAGGTGCTTCTACTTCTTCTCTTTCAATATCAGCAGAAATGCTTATAAAATAGTTCTGCAACAGAACAGCAAAAAATTAACTTTATATATTTGGTCTGATAGCCTGCACAGCCTTAGAGGGTTTGAACTTCTTTATAAAATCTGTACCAAAACAAAGCTGATATTAAAAAAAAAAAAAAAGTTTTTTCCAGACTGAGGTTTAATCAAACACGGCGCCAAACATCAAAATGAACGCTCCATCCTCCACCTTGATGCACTTCTAGCTGTACAAATGAGGTAGAAATCACAAACAGGGCTTAAGAATAATTTCTGAAAGCTGCAAATACAGTCCAGTTGAGAAGATACCTGCATCAAAACAAAATTGGGCTAAGTGGGGGATTCAGAAAATCACGTCTCATTGCAATTATCCATAATACATTTCCTAGTGAAACATCTCTCTTTGCACCTCCAAAGCAGGACCAGAAAGTACATGGTTCATGTAAAATTTAATATAAACTGTCTTAAGGGATTTCCAACTACATTCTGTAAACTCAGGATGCTTGGATAATGAGTTATATGGCCTAATTTCTCCCCAGTATAAACTAAATATTCTACTGCCACTTTGCAACCTGCTACTGTACCAGGAAAGCACTCGGACACAGAATACTTCAAAGCCAAAAAACACATCTGTGGGAGATGTGGATTGACAGAAAGCTGTTCTAGAGGTAAGGCACTGGCACGAGCTGTGGTACACTGTGAGTCAACACACAAAGGATTGCACAGTCCTGGTGCTACTGTGCAACTAATACATATTAAAAACAACTTTTGACCCAGATATTTGCTTACAAATTCTCATTTTGCATTTTTAACAATTTCTTATACAAAGATTGGCAGCTGTTTCTCCTGAACAGCATCGTGCAATTGTCTGAAAATTTAAGAAAGTTTGGATTTTTATCAATTTTTTCAGTCTTGCAGAGTCCAAATTCAGTGATACCCCTGGACCATTCAGTTTTAAATATTAGATGTTACCATTTAAGCACTTTGTGTCACTGATCTGGACTTAAAGTATCTGTTGAAATGGACATGTTCAGTGCAAAAATCTTTGGTAGTTTATTATCCTAAATAAGTATTCTATGCACTACGTCTTGATTTCAGTCTTTCATATGTGGTTACTCAAGGCAGAATATTTATTAATATAATACCAGTACAAAGAAGACAAGCAAACTGATAAAATTAATGGAAAGTGAGGTGGCATTGGGAATGTGAACAGTGTAATTAATTAATCAAAATACTTCTAACACTTTTAGAGGATATTATAGGAATAAATAAAAAAGACAAGCCATTATGATTCTCCTAAGTATACAGTAATAGTTCTGTATATCCTAGATTTATGCCAAAGCCACCTCAGAAGTAATAACTAGCTGACATCTATTATGATGACTGAATACTTCTATACCATACTGAGATCCAAGAAAATACTCATCTACAATACTAAAAGCTATCATGAAAATTTTGGGCCATAAAGCCTGAAAGAACCATAGATAGACAAATGGGCAAAGAATCTGTCTGTCCAGATTGCATTTCAAAGTCACTGCCAGCCATGTGGATGTTTACTGAAAGCATCCCCAGTGACTAGCCCTAGAAATTCTGCTTTAACAAAGGGTTTCATGATCAACTCAGAGCTACACTGCAAACCACTCAGCAGACAGAGGGAGTGCACAGAGGCCTGGTTCAAAAGGAACTTAATATGCCATGACTTAATAGTCTTTGATTTCTCCCTAGTGTTTTCTAAGGCTAGAGAGTTGACCTCCTTCCTCCCTTGGTGCCTGACTGTTGACATCTCAATGTTCTTCCTTGATTAACCAAACCTCTTCCTCCAATATATTCCTTAAACTAGGTTTTTCAATGAGTGCTACTGTTGCTTAGAAAAAAAAGGAAAAAAAAAGAAAAAAAACAGAAGAAAGAATTGGACAAGACAGCTACACAGAACATTTAGTGAGATAGGGGGGCTAAAATCCCACACCAGGCTTGCCAGCTGTGATAATGATGTATAATTTAATTGAAGCTATACTGTGATCCTCAAAAGGACTTCAGACCTTTTCCCATGTTTATGTATTATTCAGGCTAATGGCAACCCTGAAATAGAAAAAGCTTCTTATCTCTTAAAACTTTTATTGCAGTAAGTTCAAAACATAAAAAGCTGAGTGCTGGTTGGTGTCCTTTAATGCAAAGGGAAAAGGTGCTGTTTTCAGCCCATTTTAGTGTCCCTGTCTTGGCAAAAAAAGGACAGACATGATTGGATGCCTTAGAAACCAGGGATGCAATGTCATGCATGAGAAAATTGAAGTTTTGAGTTGCTTTTGAACTTAGACTGTCTTAGCTCTGTCTAGCCATTATTTGTTTTCACTTTTCTCAATACAAGTTCATAGAAAAAATATAAATCCCATTAGACAAGACAAAAATCTATAGTAATCAATACAAATGGTATCTCCCTTGCATTTTGAGCAGGTTAACTGACTGTTGTTGCTGCACCTTTTAACACTGTTATAAAAGCCCATATCTACAGGGTTTTTTGAAAACAGAATAATTTGCTAAAGGATGACAAGCTGCTTATTAGCAGTTGTGGAGATTGCTGTAAATTCATCCTGCAGACGAAGCAGCAAAAAGGACCAGTCTCCAAGTTTGTCATCAGTCTATACACAACTTATATGTACAGGGGAATGGGAATAAATCAGGAATGTTCATAGGAAGATTTTTGCTTCCAGGCATTGTTTATACCATAATGTAAAATTGTAACTCAACATAGCAATATATAAGAGTACGTGTCCACATAAAAAAAAATATAGAGATAATAGAAGAATGTAACCCCAAATCACAACATCTGTGGAAAATAGTGGTCACCAAATGTCAGTTAAGTATTCTTCAATTTTTTTTTCTGTATAAATGCACAGCAAAATTTCAGCCAGTGGTGACTATCTACAGCTTTTCTGGTGATTGATGAATCATATAGATTATCTTGTGATCTTCCTCAGTGTGCTAAGACAACATATGTGTTATGAAACCTTTCAGTTATTGTTGTATTTCTGCTGAAGAGATTATGAACAAATACAGTTAGAGCTAGGAACTGTTCTTGCCATGAATCAAAAATGTGTACTGCTAAACTGATTTAGGGCCTCAAACTACATTATCTGCAAAACAAAATTACCTTGTTCGTTGTTTGGAAAGGGAATTGAAAAGACCAATACAGATCAAGTAAATTTGCATGCATAATACATTATATTTCCCTGCGTTCTCAACATATGCCACTTTCTCTACATGAGCTGTAGTTTTTCAGAGAACATAAAAGTTTTTTCTAATATAGCTTTTGTTTAAACTGGGCTTTAAGCAAGTTTATGAAGTAGTCATAAGCACCAGAAAATACCATGCATCTTTTGGAATTTGAATATTATGAAACTAATAACTGTGTTCCCTTCTGATTAAAGAGCAATATTTTTCCATCACAGGACACCAGAAGGAAAATTAGTCAAGACGCTGAGCTATATTTTCCAGAGAACATAAATTTTAAAAAGCATGTTTCCAGGAACAAGAATGTGTCTATGTGATCCTCATAGTCTTCAATACCATATCTTTACAGGAATAATTCAGGGTAAGATGTCTTAATAGTAACATTTTTCTATTTAAATACAGTGAGAAAGCTATTAAAGTTGATTGCAAAAAAGTTAAGAACTCTCTGATAAATATCCTCTGTAGCTTGCCATTTGTAAAATGCCTTTTAAATATGAGAAGACCAATCACAAATGGAAGAAAGTTTGCACTGAACCTGAAGATGAAAGATGAGAGACAGCATAACCAAGATGCAGATTTAAAAATGACATTCACAGGTGCCCAGGAGGTGCAATGCAGATTAGGATTTTAAAAAAGCTCAAACAGTGAGATTCTATTAATCTAGATTTTGAAATATAACCTGTGCCAGGCTGCTGTAGAAAGTGTAACTCGATGCCATGTTAAACAGAATTTCTCCTCATAATAATAAAAAAATCTATGCAACTCATCGTATTTTTTAAAAAATGTAAGTAGAGAGCTTCCTAAAACACAAAGAGGTTAAAATTAACTTCTATGAAAATACTATCTAAAATTTTTCCTCCGAGTATAAAAGGCTGCCTTTGCCCTGATAGACTGCAGTGTCTCTGTCTTCACACACTGCCCCAGCAGGCTCCACCAGGAACTTTAGACCCCTTACCTTTGTAACTCTATGCAACTCTGTTCTTCAACTCCCACAAGTCTCCTTTTTAAAAAGGCATTTTTCCTCCAAAATACACAATTCAATAGCATCAAGGAGTTAATTAAGCAAGATTGATTTGTTTCTCATCCTATTTCCTTTCTTCTGCTCAACAATCAGATGTTAAAGAAGCTTAAGTTCTAACTTAAAAAAAAAAAAAAAGCAAAACCAAAAAATATAAAACTTCTGCAAAGCACAGAGTAATTCTTCATTTTATTCCCCTGTGACTAACAAGAGCAAGAACATTACTCACAGTTCAAGACTGTCATCTTTTGATAGCAGAAGCCAAAGAGTCTAGCAGTGGAGAAAATAAAAATGGAAAATTAAAAAACTTACTTTTTACAGGTTTTTAATGAACTTTTTAACCTTCAACAAGCTCAGTAACTTTATTTAAGAATGCTTTCATTCTTTTTTAATTAAACTTGTATTAAAAATCTGAGTCTTACGGTATCTTTGAAGTGAGTCTACACAGAAATTGAAAAGTACTGAATTAAGCAATTCTTGACACCAGAACAGACAGTAATTCATTAAAATATGTTCTTTCCTAGTGTATGAACCAATAACAATTCCATTTATAATCAAATGGAAGGATAGCAATAGCTCATTTAGACCCACCACAGAATGATGGATAGCAACTAAGGACTGTAGACAAATTCTCAAGCTTTATCAGAATCACTAGCAGTATGAAACCCCCTTATCTAATGGGAACTACCCTACAGAGTGGGAACTGCATCAGTGTCTCAATTTTTTCTCTGTCTTCATCAGCCTCAGGACTTTTCCTTGCTCATATCTTCAGATCAGTCTTTCCCAGCTGCCTAGATCTCTTATTAGACAAGTATTACCTGCTGAGAACTGCCATGATTAATTATCAAATATATGATACTACAGCTAAGACTCAAAAGTAGATTGCCCTCTCATTTAAAATGACATAACTGCATAAATTTCCGTGAAGTTACTCCTGCTTATAACAAGTACAAGAGATGATGAGTATGTTTCAGTCTACCAGGCATATCCCAATACATGGCACAATAGAGCAGTTCTGCTCAAGCAAGTACAAGAAATAAGACACATTCTTAGATTTGAAGAAGGCAGTTAAGTAGGGGCATTCCCTAAGGTCTTCTGTATAAAATGTTAATTTTTAAATCAGAACTGGCAGGTTTGGTATAGCACTTTTCAGAAGGAATGCTGAATGTAATGACTGAAGAGCAGACTCTCCCTGCACCTTTTCAAGGTATAAAAGAGACTCAGAACAGAATCTGTGGTTTCTGAAAGCACAGTATAGCAATGGCAAGCAAAATTCCAACAGGTCAGTAAGATTTTAAAATATAATTGAAGAATGCTGTTTGAAATGCTCGATTTAAAACTTGTTTATTGTCTTTATTTTGATGTTTCTGATATGGACTGTCACTAATCCATTCCGCCAATACTGTTGTCAAATACTTTCGTGGGAGAACAAATTTGGTGACACACTGAAATTGCATGAAAGCTATCTCTCAAATTGTCTGTAATTTAGCAGACTAAATTTCTTCTATGGCTCTCAAAAATATTTTCTTCAGTTTTCAGAATAATTTTGTGGCTTTTTTGTCATTTTCTACAATTTTTCTATATTAAGTATTATGGACTCTTCCATTTCTTCTCTTAACAAGGCAGTATGAAGGGAAAGAGTCATTTGCTCTTTTACTCCTCTTTACAGAGCTAAGGATCCCTTTTGTCTGTTCTCCACTTTCAGTACAATGGGCCTACAGCTAAGTTAAATTATTGAGGCAGAAACCTTCAGCAATGTGGAAAATGCATGATCTTCTCTCTCTCCACTTTCAAAATTGACCAAATAAATTTTTAAAGTACACCAAAAAAAAACAAAAACAAAAAACCCACCACAAAAAACAAACAAAAAACCCAAACAGCTGGCAGGAAGTTCATCTTTAACTAAAATTATATGATGTGCTAGCACCAGCACTGTAATTTATCCTTAGCCATCATTCTGCATGGGAGAGTAAAAAGTAAGAGCTCCTCTGCACCACAGGAGCCATGCTGGTGCTCTGGAATCAAAGCAGGAATTGTACTGGTGAAGTTTCATTGCAAATTACACCAGCACAGAAATTGCCCACATCTGAAAGGAAACAGAGAGGCTGCAAAGACCTTTGGTTTTCAGAGAACATAGGGGGAGGAAAGAACTACAGACTAATATCAAAACAGGTTTTTGTCAAGGCTGAGAACCCTGGCAACTTCTTCTGAGTGGTCAACATCTCTGGAAACAGAACTTGATTTTGTCTCCTCTTTTTTTCCTCATTATTTAATTTAAATTTCTTTATTCAAGGAAACACAGTAATGAAAAACAAAGGATTTCATGGTAAACCTTAGAAAAGAGAAAAAAATTTTGATGTTTCTGAGCTACTGCAGTTCACTTCTTTGTGCAAGACACATATGCAGCCATGAATTTGTTTTACTAGTCTGCCAGTGCAAGAGGATGATGTTTCAAAACAAGTGTGATGAAATCAGTGCTGGGATGAGAACTAACATAACACAATTTAGCCAAGAACTTTATGATTCAGTTATAAATGATAGCAAAACTAAGTTCTATTACAAGTGCTGTCTATTACTGAAAAGAAGCTCTAAAAGATCAAAAGCACTCCTTTGCTGTCAATTCAAGTATCAGTTACCAAAAAAAACCCAAAACAAAACCAACTATAAAAGCATCATATAGCACTCCCTCCATTTTTAACATAATAAACCAATAAGTTTTCTGGAGGTATTTAGTAATGGCTCATGAAAGAAGCAAGGTGCTCTAAGTACTCTTTAAGCTTATGCTTTGAAATAAAAAATGAATAGCGTTTAACTGATGAACATCATTGTCTTTCAAAACTGCTAGAAAGAGAAAGCTAAAACACTCTTTTTCTCAGACACTCCAGTATGTGTTTAAGCTAGTTCATAATTTTGAGATATGTGTTCTTTCAACACTTAAAAGGTAATTTACATGAGTTCATTTTACTGCACCTAAATAAGAGGGTTTATTTGTGTTTGCTAGTTTTCTAGTGTTGCTGATGCTTTAAGATGCTTTAAAATCTGTTTTAAGACAACATAAATGCAAATAACTGAAGGACAGAGATGTGTGTGCATGTGTGTGGGTGAACAGTATTTAAATATTCCTTCTGTTTTATAACTATGTGATCAACATACTTTTTAATATGATAGCAAACATTTCAAGCAAGGCTCCAATTACAGAATGTGGACATAGGATTCTAAGGAAGGTACCACCTTATTAAATATTTTTTTTCTTTTTCTTCTGGGTGAACCAGAGCTGCAGGCTGAAGTTATGTATCACCTTGAACTAGTCTCAATCAAGACAATTTTGCAACTTCTCTACCCTTGTGGCTTCTCTTGTGTACCAGGTTATCCTGTGACTTGAGAATGTCCAAATTAAGGGGTCTCATCATCTAGATTAATGCCATCCTCCTTTTTATAAGACTGATTGCTAGATGGATCAGCTCCTTGAATAGGGGTGTCAGCAGATGAGAGATGAGAGTTCCTGCAGCCAGAACTGGGGAAGGTTGAAGGAGACTGTGGAAACCTGGTTCAGGATGACTTCATCTGCCAAAAAATGGCATCCCCTTCTCAATGACGGCTGGAATCACTCTTCAAGCTTTCAACATACATTTATTTGTTACTCTTTGGTTTTGTACCAGCACTGGTTTGTTCTTAAATATGTGTTAGATCTTCCCCACATTTGCTCCCTAGTTACTGGAATAAACCTGTCCTTTTTCCTTCCAGACTTCTAGATAGGAAGAAAATAAATCTGGTCTTCCATTGCCTTCGTATTTTGTCATCTTTCCCCATATGAGTTTGAATACAGGTTACCACACTTCTACAGAGTATTCAAAGTGTCTTCCAAGAGAAGAAAAATAGACAAGCAAAGGCTGTATGCTCCAAGAAAATATGTACAGTAATCTTCGCACATCACCAGAGTCCTTTTGAATTCAGATTTCACTCTGAGGAAGGTGGGGTAAAAGAAAGAGAAAAAATTTGCTTGTTTTTGTGGGACAGAGGATAAATCTAGACTTTAAAGAACACAAAAGAATAAATAAACACAGTTAATTTCACATTTACTTGATATCTAAATAAACTTCCCTCTTTGAAGTATATTCAAAACAAAACTATTAGAACATCTTCAGTACATGAAGTCACACACTTTATTGCAGTCAGACTGAAACTGCAGATCCACACTTACAGTCCTCAGTTTCTAAAATTAGGTTTTTAGATCTTTATGTGCAAGCCACCTCCTTGAATACACTGAGGTTCCTCTGGAATTATGAAAAATGTGAATTTTCAATACTGCTCAAAATCAGGTTGCTCCTGTGAAAGGCACAAAATATTTTTAGAAACCTGAGTTTGAAATTTTTGGTATTTTGTTATGTACAATGTACACAGGAGGATATTTAATATCTCATGATTTAAGAACTACTGTTAATCATATAACACGATACTTCATTAAAAAATAATTCATGTACTTTATCCTTGAAGTTCCATAAAATAATTTACTTAAATTAGATAAATGGCAAACTATACAGTGTTATCCCCCAAATCACATAAACACAGTGAATCATACCAGCACAAATGAATGTGCTTTCCAAGTGCTGCAACTCAGCCACCACACCAAAGGTGTCAGCTCATCCCATCTGACCAGACAGACCCCTTATGCCTCATGATAACTTGCCCTGAAATTCAGGCTACCCTTGTCTCTGGAAATGCCTCCTCTCTGCTTCCCCTTTTGCAAGGATCCCAGTCTCCATGCTATTATCCTCACCACCCCACTGCCACAAGACCAATGAAAACGAGTTCCTGCTGGTGAAAATAGCTTTGTGAGTTTCACCATAAGGGCAGTCAATAGCACTGTTGAGTGGCTGCCAAAAAGACATTCAAACATCTCTAACAATTCACAGTGCTCTTGATTTGTGAGACTCAGTGACCATGGAAAGGCATGGTCACTGCATTACAAATGCAGAAAATCTCAAGGCCCTATTTTCACTATACTCAGTGTGTATGCACTGCAAAATTGTGGTTCTGCATGCAAATGACCACATCAGAGATGTCTGAGCATCCAGAGCTACCAGGCAGCCTAGCAGAAGTCCCTGTTACACACCTTCAGCTCTAAGATTCTAGCCATTGCCCTTATAATCTAACACTTTACCTCCACAACTGGAAAGTCTGAGGCATGGTTGCTTTCTGTATGGAAGGAAGTTTATAGAAATTTTCTCTTCTGAGCTAATATTTGAATTATGCTTTTAAAAACATTTAAACTAGTGTTGATGGATTACATGCATGCTAACTAATACATGGGCTGATCAGCCTGCAGGGACACAGAAAGAATCTCATGCATACAGCTTTGTATACCCCTTACCAGTAATACCTAGCCAGTGACACTTAAGATTTCTCATGCTGGTGTCTTTTGCCATAAAAGTGATTAAACTGCCATGGAGCTGAAATTGGAACTGAAATAGAAGGCTGGATCACTTGCATAATAAACTTTGATTTAGTCATTAAAGGGATTATTGCTTCACTTCCATGTAGACAGAAAGGGCAGGCACTGTCCTCATCTTGTTCTGCAGGGTGTTGCACTGTGGTTGCATTTTATTTTTATTTCTCCAATTTGATCAGAAGTAAATCAAATTATACTTTTAGTTTTTGAAAATGGAAATCCATCTGGTGAAGCGCGAGGGAGACCTGAACAAACAACTCCTTGGGGAAAACACATATTTAATTTCCATTTCCCAGCCCCTGGTCTGGTCATTCCCTCTGAAGTCTTTTCATCTCTGACTCCTCTTCTGTACCCTGGAGGCCTTTTCTTCCCTTGTGAAGTGCTGCTAGCAATGTCAACCTATTATTGCTCTTAGGCAAGGCATCCTGGAGCACATGCAGAGTCCCTCTCCACTCCGACCCTTGAGGAACATAGCTCAGCCTGCAACCTTTTGGCTGGCATGGGTGATGGCCCATCAGATGAGCCTGGTCCTGTTAGAGAGTCCACTGTGTAAAGGCTAAGTCAATTCAAAAGTGCATGATGGTCTGGGAGGGCACAGCTATCCCCCAGACTGAACGTGAGTTGTTTCCAAGATGAGTAAAAGGTTAATGTCCACCAAGCACAGTGGTTGTCCTAATGAGCTCCCTCTTCTCCTCTGCGCCCTTTCTGTCACACAGCCTTCAGACAGAGTTGTAAAATACACCCATTTCTAACAGAAGACAAGCATCATGAGTTATTTTCTTCTCCCCACACATTTTATAGCCACGACACACAGGGCCTGCTGTGTAAGGGTGGTAGTTTGCCCTTGCCAGCTCCAGAACAAGACTGAGGTCCCAGCAAGCAACAGGTCCTTTGGCAACAGCCCAGACAACCATATACCCTGATCCCAGACCACAATTTTCCTTGTTCAGGAATTACTATTACCACATTATTAGTATGAGCAAAGTTGTTGGGAAAGTTTCCAAGCACGGCACAAGTGGACAGATTTCTTCCCAGTCTTCAAATTCTCTACTGAACACAGCACGTTCACATGCATATGGATGGATACACTCAAAACTTATTTTCTCCCCATCTCCACAATATGTGAGGGAGTGAAAACCACTGTGGAAACAAATTCAGGAGGGGATAGGCATTAGCAACTCTTGAATCAAATCTGCTTTCTGATTTAAGGTAAACTCAAGAGAGTACTTAATCTTCTTTTCCCAGTTTTTTGTTCTCCATATTATAAATCCTTCTTAAAAACTTGTACTGCAGTGTGTTATTTTGGCTCAAAGGGAAAAAGAAAATCCAGGTTATTTGTACTTTCAGATTCTGCTTTTAAACTCCAGTTTATCTTGATCATGATTTTATAAATCCCAGTTTAAGGCACATTTAGAACCTGCATTCCAATGAATTATTTTGAAAGGTTTTCTGGAGTGCTTACTTAAAAACAGCTAGAAAAGTTAATGTAATCTTTACATTGCTGCAGTTCCAAGTATGAGACTCATTTCACTCCCTGACACCTGATACTGAAAGTAATGCTGGAGCTGATGATTTCTACCCATAATGCTATTTATTTCATTTGTATGTGAGTGGTTATTTTTTAGAAGTCAAAGGAGAAAGTAGATGTAAACAGAGCTGGTTTTCTCATTCATAATATAGCGAACTTACACATCAAAACCACAAGAAATTATTTTTGTTTTTTTAATTATACCAGAAAATTCATTAGCCTGCACTTGGACTAATCATGATCAGGGCCTATGCAGACAGAGAACAGCAATTTTCAAAGATATTTATACTTCACAGCACTCTTGAAACAAAATATGGTCCAGAAAATCTTTAGAGGATGGTCTGAATCAGCAGTTACTACTCACCATGAAAACTGACTTTAAGTGTAGCTATACTATGATTCATACAATACATTTTCAGATGCATGAATCAAGAATCACCTTTCCCCTCTGAACAATACAGCTGGAAGATTATATGCTGGTGCTTTCTGAACCTCACAGAAAAAGTAATAAAATCTCTGTTTCCATTCTGGAATGGGTTTTCCAGTGTGCTCCAGAGGCGAAGTTTTCATCTGCAAATTTCACCCAGTGACACTACAGCTTCCATGTGCACATCAACAAAAAGAACTCGTATCATTGATATATAAGGGAAAGCTGATCCTTAATGTTTAATGGAAAGGGGAGTGCATATACAGAAATGCTCAGACTACAAGACACTACAACACACCAATTCTGACAGATCCTGAACTTGAAACCTTCACTGGAAAGCATGTATCATCTTCAAATTATACAACTCTCACTATAACACCCATGTACAAAAAGACTGCTGTACAGGATGTATGCCTAGTTTTTGGCTAGTATAGGAGCTGTGAGTAAACAAGACAAATCGCTGCTTACTGCCACTGGAAAAGATGCCTTCCTCATGTTTTGTTTCATCTGCAAAGAATGCTTGTAAGAAAAGCAAGACCCTGTATTAAGGTTCTATTTTCTGCAGTTGGATTCAGGGATTGTTTTCTACCCATGATAAAAATTCTTCAGCTCTGCCTCTGTCAGAGTAGGTAAGAGACTAAAGCAATACTCCCCTCATCTACCAGATTTAATTGAAAATGGGAGTAAGCAAAAAAAAAGTTAACAGCATTTTTAGAATTCCAGGAACTTGACAGTGACATATATTCCTAACACACGTGCCTCTGAGAAGAGGTCTTGCTTCCCAAAGTAAATAACAGTTTGTAATTTGCAATGAGGATACCCAGCAGCAGTACTGTGAGATACATGTGATAACGTGATTTACAGGACCAGGAAATAATTTTCAGATATAGTGTGCTGCATTAACAGTCCAGGTTAAAAATGTGCTGTAACTTTTCCCTTGAAGGTACTGGAGTTGGAGGATTTGTGAGATCTCTAAATGCAACAAAAGGAAATATAGAGGGTGGAGGGAGGAGTCTCCTGCTGAGATGTTGTGATAAATTATTAAAACTTCTTTTTTAATGTTGATGCTACTCTTTAACCTCAGATCACAATACCGACAGCAAAGGAAAACTGAAAGTGCTATTAAAGCTGTGATAAACACATCATGCTGTGGCAACACTTGTAAGGGGAAAAAGAAAAAATTAAAAAAAAATCCTGGGGTTCCTCCAATTAGTAACACCAGGAAACAGCCAGGGAGAAAATATAAAGCTATCTACAATCCACAGTCCAAATATTTATGAGATACCATTGATGCTCATTGAGCTATTTGATTATGAGACCTTGATAACCCATGTTTTCCAGAAACAAATGTCATGCAAGGAAACAAAACAAAGTGAACTTTATGAAAAGGCACATTTAGTGAACTGTTCACAGCACACATAGGGTAAATCTTCTCAGCAGTTTTTAACAGAAGAGGAAAATGGATTGCTGCCTTCAAAAATCATAAATGTTTTCTCCGCACAGCATTTTTTTTGATAAAGTTAATGCGATTTATCTTTATTAACACATCAACACTGACACAGCCAGTCAGCCAATTAGTGTTGCTGGCAGTGCATTTCACAACATTCATGTACTCTAAAAAAATGTCTGTCTAGTCATTTTTACCACATACACTAACAATTCTGCACTCAAAACAGGCTGCTTGCTTTCTTTTTCTCTTCTTCCTTCCTCTTGTTTTCCAACACTATAACCCCATCTGATGGGGGCAACATCTCTTCCAATAAAGCCACAAGCATCTGTCCCAGAGAGTCCATAGTGAAAGGAACAATCTGAATTCTCACAGCTCAAAAAAAAAAAATAAAATAAAAAAAAAAAATCAGTAGTGTCTAAATGGCACACACTTATTTGTATAAAGGCCTTAAATGCTATTCTGCTGATAACACAATGAAAAGCAAGTTTTTGCAAGAAATATATGCCTTACAGAGTCAGTCAAGCAAACTAACAAGAAAACAAATTAAACTCTTTGCTCTCTTTTCAGCATCCTATTGCAAGACCACATGGTAACTCAAAGCAGCATAAGCACTCTCTCTAGGTCACCTTTAACACAGCTTTGTAGAATCTTACCCAAACATCCATTACAAAACTTTTTCTTTCCACTTACCCCCCTTCCAGTGTTTGCCTTTGGTCCTGCTAAGCTTGCTGAGGGTTGGTCCAGAGAAGAGCAACATCAAAATGAAAAGAAGTTCAAGCATAGTGATTTTCCCCCGTTTCACCGATGATAACATTTCCACAAGTTATTAAAAAAAAAAAAAAAATCTTACATCTTCTTTACCACCTTCTGTTTGTTTAAGGAGGAGTGATTAATCGTTGAAAAATCAGAGCAAGGAGTAGCTTTGCTCTGCTGAGATGTTGAAGTAATATCTCAATGATGTAGCCCTGAGGAAAGCCACATTTCTCACTGATCCGGTTTCTCCCACACAACATGCAGCCAGCACCGCTGCTACTACAGTAGCTATAAAATAATTTCTGCTCCTCACTTTGGTTTCTGTGGGAATATATTCCTCAGCTTGCAGCGTGAGCTTGATTGAAAATGATAAAAACAGTAATGCTTGTGTCCAGCAGAAAAGAGAAAAGATGTCAGGATTGTGAAAAAAGATGAGAAGCAGTTGTACTGACAGCTTTAAGCCTGACTGTCTGATCCTAATAGCCGTGCAACCAACCAAATTGCTCTTTTAAGAGTAATAAGGCTTCAGTGAAAGCTGGTGTCACTGCCACTTGGGTAGGTAGTGCAGGGCTTGAAAATCACCAAGGAACCTGCTAGAGATAACGACTGCCACGGTCCCAGCTCTGAATGCAGAGGGCTGAGCAGAATACAGTATGCACCGGGAGCATTTAATCTCTATTGTGTGGAGGAGATTTCCTGCTTTATAGTGTGCAACTGCTCAGGACTTTTGACTGCATTTTATTAAGGCTTTAGTTCCTTCTTTATACTAAAATGCAAGCTCTGACACACTAATTACTCATAGCATTTCTGAAGTAATTACTATATGGGAAAAAAATCTGCATGCTTTTGCTTGCTGCTTTTTTTTTTTTTTTTTTTTAAGTAGCAAACAGGAAGAACAAATCCTCAGCAGTAGCAGTAATCTCTTCACTGCACAGAGCAGCTATGCATTTTATATTTTCACACAGTCTGTCCTCAGGTTCTCCTAAATCCAGGGGGCGGGAGTAGGGGGTGGAGAGAGAGGGAATGATAAAGGAAACATTCAGTACAGATATTTTCAAAATAATAGATTGGAGTCACAGCTTTTCATTTCATAGTTGCTGATACTGCCACCAAAATAATACCGCTACCTACAGCTCCAGATGTTTGTATTTAAGAATGCCAAAGCTCTATCAGTAAAAGCAAGAATTTTGGATTTTCGCAAAGGGTGCTCAGGGAAAGATTCCTGACATTCAGACTGCTCATGGTAAACAGTCTTGAGATGCCCAGTGGTTACTTAAGTATGCCCAGTAGCTGAAAATTCATCTACTGCGTGGTATTTAGTTGTTTCCATATAAGCTTTCAGTACTCAAATCAATGAGCCACAAACCTTGTGCTGTAGATTTACATAAATAAAAAAATCAATGTCCTTAGAGCAACAAAGCAACAATGGTCACAAATTCCCTGCAGTTATCATGTTTGCAACCAGGGATGGGATGCCCTTTCCAGTGCAACATTAAAAGATGATATTAATAAATCTGAAACTTTATTTATTCATCTGAATAAAGAATGATATTTTGACTGGTGGAGACCATCATGAACATCTGATGTATATACAAGGATTTTTTAAACAAGCAGCATTTAACATCACAAACAAGGAAATATTTGGACTCTGCCACCACCACATCCACTAAGAAAGTTCTTTTTTTTTTTTTTAAGTTCTAAAATATATTTATGGGCTGTTTAGAGGATGTAACATTTGCATTTAGAAGGAAAAATGCATGCTGATGTACAGTAGTTTTTCAATCCTCTGCGCATTAATTTTTAAAAGTTATAAGACAGCTTACCAGATGCTGGGTCTGATATATCAAGGTTGATGTTTATGGCTCTTAGTTGCCAAAAAATTAGGTCAGCATCTATCACGTAGATTCACTAAGCTGTGGCTTCTTATGTTAAACTTCATGTAGATTCACTAAGCTGTGGCTTCTTATGTTAAACTTCCCCATCAAGCCATTCTTAATCACCAATCTCATTGCTAATAATTAAAACACCATTTCTTCTGTTTCTTTCCCAACTGTTACTCAAATGATTCAGACACTTGTGTTCATTGTGATTGCTTCTATAACACTCCTCTGAAACTAACACCATACTGCCAAGCTGAAGCATAACAAAAAATTATGAGTTTATCTTACTATGTTTCAAACTTTTATGTCCAGATAATGAAATGACCTTACATTAAAACAACCACAACAACAATCCCTAGGCAACAATATGAAAATTAACTACATTAAGAGTTTTGAATCAGAAAGCAAACACCTCCAAAGTCCAAAACATGTAAGATACTAGTCACAGCTTCAAAAACAATTCTCTTAGGCAGCTGTGCAACCTTACATTACTTATGCATCCTGTATCCTTTCTTCCATCTTTGTCTTTCAAATTTTATAAACCCCTGAAAGTCTGCCACTCTATTTTCTACCTCTACCCGTGCAGAAGCCAGCTGCTATGGGGAAACCTGTTTCCAGTGGTGGCAGGAATCCCTAAAACTGCCTACTTCGTTCTCATATCGCAGAGGAATTCAACTCCTTCAGCCTGGACACCTTTTATTTTCAGCATTGATGAAAGCAATGGCTATTGGAAGGTACTACAAGTTTCCTTTGCAAAAGGAATATAATCAACACTAAACACGACGGAAATCTTGCATCCTGCACTGAAGGCATGAAGAATAATTTTTCCACTGTCTACCTCACCATTTACAGCCCAAGTTGCTGTAAGCTATAATTAATTCTGTTCTTTTTAGGCATGAAAATTGTTTTGATTTTAAATACTTTCGGCTTAAGGCATTCTAAATATCTGTGGAAACTCCTGGGGATTTGTGTTAGCCACAGACACCAAAAAGAACAGGATTTTTTGACAGTTGAAATACAACATATTGCCAAATAAATACATAGCCTTCTTGCATCAAAAATCCATTTGAAATTCTTTCCAGTTCATGTGATTTCCAAGAATTAAGAGAGCAATGCTTGCCCGGTGAGAAATCCGCACTTCCATGTATTCTGAAACAATCTTTATATTTTCCCTTCACAAACATAACCAAACAAGATGAAGTTCTGACAATCTTTGCATGCCCATCCCCAAATATTATGTTCATTTTGGCTTTCACTAGTAATAGAGACCCTCAAAAGGGTCTCTCTTTTTATCATAACTAAGTAGTAGATTTTTTTTTTAATGACATGAAAGCTTAATATATAGTAAAAATAAAACCAAAAAAATTAGCCCAAGATTCAAATTTCTATATGAAGGTATGTTTTTTCTTGTTCATGCTTAGAAATCTAAGGTCTTTCTGATACTCTGAAGATTATATTCTGTAGAATGAAGAAGTGCACAAGAGTAATGAGTGTTTTGCACTCATCAGTCAGGACTTATCTGAGGGTTACCTTTAAATAAAGTAAGAATATCAATAATTCACTTTTAATATAACAACTATTCCAAACTTTAATAACACATTGTTTCAGTTCAAAAAGCATACATCTGCTTGATGGTGTTCATAGGCAACCACCAACAGCTTAATTATTTGGTATACACTGTGAGAAAGCCAAATTTTCTTTTCTTCAGTGTTTTTATTAAAATAATTAACTTGGAAAATCTCAGCTATTACAATACAAATAATGCTTCCACATCCTTCTCTCTAAATTGGAGAGATATTGATCTCATGAGTGGGTTTTTTGGTAGATGAGGAATTAGTTGGATGGTCACATCCGCAGGGTAGTCAAAAACAACTCAATGTCCAGATGGAGATCGGTGACAAGTGGTGTCCCCTCAGGGGTCTGTGTTGGGACTAGTTTACTTTTAGTTGGTACTAGTACTACTGTTTAGTATCTTCCCCAGTGACAGTGGGATTGAGGGCAAGATCTGCAGATGACAAGAACCTGAGTGTTGCAGTTGACATGGTGGAGGAACAGGATACCATTCAGAAGGACATTGACAACCCCAAGAAGTGGGTTTGTACGACCCTCATAAGATTCACTAAAGTCCCCCAACCTGGGTCAGGGCAACTCCCGGTATCAATACAGGCTGGGGGATGAAGGGACTGAGAGCAGCCCTGAGGAGAAGGATTTGGGTTCCTGCTGGGTAAAAAGCTGGACATGAGCAAGAAATGTGCTCTTGCAGCCCAGAAAACCAACTAAATCCAGGGCTGCACCAAAAGAAGTGTGGCCCTCAGGTCAAGGAAAGTGATTTTCCCCCTCTACTCCACTGTCACGAGACCCCAGCTGGAGTACTGTGTCCAGCTCTGGAGCTCCCAACTTTAAAAAGGGCATGAAGCTGTCAGAGTGAGTCCAGAGGAGGGCCACAAGGGTGACTGAGAGGCTGGAGCACCTCTCTAGGAACACAGGCTGAGGGAATTAGGATTGTTCAGCCTGGGGAAGAGGAGACTCTGGGGAAACCCTGGAACAGCCTTTCAGTGTCTGAAGGGGGCCTAGAGAAAAGGCGGGGAGGAACTTGTCACAAGAGGGCATGGCTTAAAACTGCAAGTGAGTATATTTAGGTTAGATATTGGGAAGAAATTCTTTACTGTGTGGGTGATGAGACACTGAAGCAAGATGGCTAGAGAGGTGTAGAAGCCCTGTCATGGTTTAAGGCTGGGCTGGCTACTAAATGGATGACAGATGCTCTCTATTAGCACTTTCCCCTCCTTGGAGGAGAAGAGAGAGAGAGAAAAGGTAGAGACACTTATGGACTGTGAGAAACCAAAACAGCTTTAAAAATAATAGTAAACCAAAAAAAGTATAGCAGTAATAATAGGAAAAATAATTAAATATATGCAAATATATACAAAACCCAATATGGTGCTCACACACACCCCCCAACAACTAAGATCACACTACCACTGCTGCTACAGAGCAGGCACCAGGAAAATCCCAGACTGGATTCCACAACTTGTACTAAGGAATGCATGGATCGGGATCAGAGGCACGAGAGCAAACAGAGTAGTACCAGGACAGTGTTGGTGGATGAAGAGAGCTTGGCCCACATGATCCCTCAGATTTATACTGAATATGATGGATATGGGATGGAATACTTTATTTGGTTAGGGTCATGTGGCTGGCCCACTTTTCCCCACAGAAGGGTGGGGACCCCTTTTCACCCCTTTTATTTCCAGCACATAAGTTGAGCAGAACCAAGCAATGCCCATGGTTCCTATAAAAATATGTATAAGCAAGAGTCCTTCTGCATACCAGTTATAATGTTACACCTTCAGCAGCTATAAAAATGCTATCAGTCCTAGAAGCAGACACTATATGAAAAAGACGCTGTTAGTTTCATAAAGTGCTGTCAATTTCAGAAGTTTCATCCTTGGAAGAAACATAACTGTAAGTAAAATTACTAAAAGGGAAATTCGTTCTGTTCTGTCTCAAACCAGGACAAGTCCCATCCGTAAGCAACATTCAAGGTAAGGTTGGACTGGGCTCTGAGCAACCTGATCGAGTTGAAGATGCCCCTGCCCACTGAAGGAAGGTTGGAGTAGATGACCCTTAAAGTTCCCTTTCTACCCGAACCATTGCATGAGATGCTATGCTTTTACTTTGAAAAGTAATTTCTAAATTGCATCTATCTAATAATTTTATTGTTCTCTCTAGATAACATAAACAATACATTGAATTAAACTCTAAGATATTAAGATATATATAATTGTATGTAACAATATGTAGTAAGTATGTATTTAACAATAACAAAAGGACCTTTAGGGGCTGCTAACACTCGATGTGTCGTTTCCCAAGAAACAGCTTTGATAAGAATAATTCTATATGAATTCTATATGAATATGAAGTCATAAATCACAAAAGGGGGTAAAAGCACTGATGAGATATTTCACTGTTTTGTACTACACAGTGAAAACACTTTTCTGTGTTTTGACAAGGTGGGGAGGAAACAAAAGCTAACAATTGTGGCCATACTTGCCTGTTTTCCAGTATGGAAAAATCTTAACATATTTGTTATCTTACTATATCCTATTTTGCTGTATTTCCTATGCAGAAACAGAACATGTATCCAAAAGATAACTATGAAATTATCTGGAACAAATCTTGGCCCACAGTCCAGCAGGAGGGAAAACAAGAAAAAAGAATAGTTGAGGGCAAAAGAACCTGCAACTAGAGAAGATACCACGATATATTTTCACAAAGTGTAAGTAGAGCAATACTTTCATACTTTCGTACTTTGAAAATGCTTGATCTACCATACCAAAACTACTGGGGTTTTTTGTTTTGTTTTGTTTTCTATGGGCCTATTTCTAACAGCTATGAAGAGGAGATAGCAAAGCTGAAAAGTACCAGTTCATTCTTAAGGGAATCATAACCTGCCTATCATGACTTAGAAGCTTTGATTTGTCAAAAAACAAATTCTTGTTATCACTCACAGGAAAAAATAAGTCAGCTTCACATTTCATTTTAAAACAGATCTTTAAATGCAAGAACCTCAAAGCCTTTCTCATTTCTTATTTTTTTGCCTTCTTTGTGATTATTTTATACAAATTCACTTTAAGTTTTACTATGCACAACTTTGAAGCCACAAAGTACTGAGCTCCTCTCCTCCTCCTTCCAATTAATTTTTGAAGAACTTAGGCACTGCAATGCCCAGTACCCCCATTAGGAAGAATCGACTAACATCAGTCAGTCAAGTATCTCTGGATGTAATCTACAGAAATTAAACATATGAAATACAAACTAAAGCACAAACTATTTGGTATATAATAAATATTACAGAAGAAAAGTTTTATTGGAAACAGAATCAGATAGGATCTGGAATTACAGATCAGAAAGAAAGGAGGACCAAGACGTAACAGAGCTTATTCAAAAAATACTGCTGCTAACAAGAGATAAAACTGCTTCCTCTGAACAAATATTGATCCAATAGATTATGTTTGGGACACCTCCAGTATCGCTGAAGGTGTCATGTTTCAGGTGACTTGAAACAATGAAACCCTGATAATTGCAGTTATTAAAAATATTAGCTTGCTTTCCCTTTTACGTAGTATTGAAGTTTCCCTGAGGACACATTCAAGACAAAAGCTGCATCAGTGACTCTAAACTTCTGCCTTTGACTTCTGAAGTGAACAAGTGCAGAATGTCACTTGTCAGCTAGGATTCCAGATAAAAAGCCAAAGTACAATATCCTGACAAGGGGGTAATTTGTAACTACCAAAGCCATGCCAAAATGCTACACTGCTCATGAACCTGTAGCTTTACATACTAGAATATTTTTAATGCAGATCTCCATATTTGCAATCCATTTGCAAAAGAAGGTAGAAGGTTTGGGTGACTTGGTTGGGGTGTTTCCTTACCACATTTCAGGTAAGAAAAAACATCTACACGGCAGCAAATGGCAACTGTGACAGACGTGCTTCCATCCTTTGTAAAATTTTCTGAACATAATGCCAAAACAAGATTTCTGTAACCTCAGGATCTACAAGTGTCTCTCAGAGACAGCAAAAATTAGGTAATCAGTGTTTGTCTGAAATACTGAGACAAACACTACACAGACTCCTGCTAACCAAATATCCCCTGCTGCATCTAAAATGCATTTGTGTTTAATTGCAGTTTGTCTTTTCCAACTATTTTTGTTTACAACAGTGCAAAACCAATTGCTAGGTAGGTGTGTGTTCGAGTGTGTGTCCATTCTTTCTTTTCCATTTTTCATAGTGATATTGAGAAAAATATCTATTCTTTAAAATATGGATGAAAAGCATTTTTCACAGTGTTCAAGTGTTACAAAATATGTACACTTCCACATTCACACACTTCATCTGCCCAGCTGTGCAACACCAGGAGACAAACCCAAACTGTCTGATGATCCAGGATACCCCTTTATGCTGAGTCTATTTTTGCATTTGTTGGGAGACAGTCTGTCATGCAGGGAGCTTCTGCACCAGGCAGCAGAACTGGATCAAATGTTCATCGATTAAATGTTAGCATGCAGAGCCCATGATAGCAAAACAAACCAAACTACATTCAAATGTAGCTCACACATCAGACACTGTTTCATAATTACATTACAATGCCAGGGCCAACCCCACTGGACTATAATCAAGGCCAGAGGGTATGCACAATAGTGTTCCACAGGTATAAATGAAGATATCATTTGACCTACAAAAATCTTTATTAATGGTGCCAATTCACAAAGAAAAATACTTCAGCAAGTCTATAATCCTAGCCCCTGTCTGTTCTGTTAGAAAATATAATTTATTATTTATGAATTTAGAAAAATGTATATGTATGTCCTGTCAAGATAAGCTTATGTCCAACCCCACACCTCCACACCATTGTCAGAGTATCCCTCTTTGGACCGAGGCCACACTTCAAGTATCGTTTTGTAAAAATAGCATAATCTCTTCTTATGATGGCCTCTATCATGATAGTTAGCTGCCTTCCACTCTCAGCTCATAAGAATGATTTTCAGTTTAAACAATTAGCATTACTAAACAACTAGACAAATGTTCGACTGAAAGAGGCTTTCAGATGAGTCATGCAAAACCAGCAACCGTTGAACAACAAAAAAATCAAAAACGGAGGCAAAACACTGTTGTTGCTCTTAAAGGATCAAATAGGGGGAGCAAAATTAAAGTTGCTAAACATTCCTCCCAAAATTCCTCTCTACCTGGCCGTCCTGTGCTTCGGGCTCAGTGGTGGTGGTATTATAAGGATGGCTGAAGAAAACAATTTATAATAAGGTTTTTGCCTAAAGCATTATAGGGGTGTGTTAAAGCAACACAGTAGGAAGAAATGTGATCTTTTATTGGTTTCGCTCCAGTGACCAGGGCCCAGATGACAGTGGCTAATCAGCAAGGGCTATAATTTATCATGGCACTGTAGAACATAACAGCTTCCTAAGACAAGCTGGCACAGAAGCAGACCACCACCCAAGGAAGCAGAACAAGTAGGTCTTCAAGGACCAGGTGTTCAAACAAGTGTGCCTGCATTTCCACACGTACGACAGTGTGCGCCAAGTCTGTGCTGAGCATGCCTTGGTTGGAGATTGAATGAAATAACTGGGAATTGGCATACAAGTAAGTATTTTTTTAAGGCACCTAAATTGCACGAATAATTCAGTGCACTTCGGTCCATTTTCCTGGTAATAAGATTTAATAAGATCATCACCTATATGGTTACCAGGTAATAATTCTGCTCTTTCCCTCAACACACAAAATTCTGCCCTACTCAGAGGTGATTGTTCTGACTTCAAATAAGGCACTACAGAATATACCTAACATGAAGAAACTACCTCAAGATGAGGGATTCGGTGCCCTAAGACACACAGAGCAAAGGACTGGAAGTATCATTTTTGTACCTGAGGAGTGAGCTTTCACTACAGACCTATTCCTGAGTAACAGAAGCTTCTCAAAGTTACAAGACCAAGGTTATGACCCAAGCCGTGTGCTTTCTGCAGTACAACCCAATCACAACAGCCACCAACCAAAATCCACAAAAACACATGGTTGCTGACACCAGCAGACCTCTCATCTCACATGCGTTGAGGTGAATTGGAGCTGAATCTCGACATCCATACAAACTGTTCTTTGAGCAACAGGATGGAAAATATGCTCTAGTTTGGCACCAGACCCTACAAAGCCATGCCAAGACACCTCTCCCTTTTACATTGTGTTACAAACAGTGGTACTATAAAAACTGCTGAGCTAAAACTCGTCTCAAGTTTCTAGTTAGTTAAAACCATCAGCTCATACCTGTGTGAGCGCTTCATGGGAACAGCCTTGCAGGTAATCTGATCTCAGATTTAAGCAGAGGCAGCCCTGCTCTCCCTTTGAAAGGCTGGACAAATTACACCTATTGATTCTGTTCCTTCAACCTGTCCCTCCCCTCTGCCAGAAGCCCCAGATCATTGTCCTGGCTGACAGCCTTGAAAACCCCAACAAAACTATGAGAGCAAATGCCATACGCTCACTGACTTCCATGAAATTTCCATCAATCTCACAACCTTCAGCTTAAAACTCAGTGTCACTTTCATTACTAATTTAACAATTCAAAGTCCATCCATCTGCAATCATATTGAAAAAAAGAGGATTTTCTTGTCCAAGCAGAGTTAGCCTTATCAGATATGGCCCCCATAAAGCATCCCTATATTCCTGAAATCAATCGTCATATGCTTGCTCCTAGCTTTCCCCACATCTGCCTTTAGCAATTTAAGTCTCATTCCCTCTGTAAAATAGGCAATAAATCACATCCAGGGTAGTGAGTGAAAAATAAATCATAAACTTTGAAAAATAACCAGAAGTTTGTAAAAGATTTTTAAGGGGTATTGTCTCTGATTTGTAAAGTAAAGAAAAATGAAGTACTGGAAAGGGGTTGGTGTCTAGGTGTGCCATCACAGGGCTCCTCAAACTGATCCCAGTAAGGTTCCTGTGTTCAAATACACATACAGATGTGTCACAAGACATCAAGGTCTGTCCTTAGTTTCCTTCAACTTTTAAATATAACCTCAGCTTTTACTTTTTCTGACTTCTCTACAAATGAAAATCAAATGGATTCTTACTCCTTAACATTCTAACTCCTTAACACAGTGGAAACAGTTTGGATGATTTTAGCTGCCCATGAGTTCCTCTAGCTTCTAAAGCCCTACATAAATGCCAATATTCATAATTAATCTCCAAAATAGAATATATCTAGAGAGCAGTAATTTCCTTTAATCTTAAGTGTAAATGATCAGTGTTCCTCCTGCATCAAAACCCTGAAGTTGTGACTCCCAGTTTTTGATCCTTTGGAACATGAGACCACCAGAAACCCCTATCTAAATATGCACAGAGAGAATTATTTTCTATCCTGTTGACATTTCCTTACCATTCATAAATAAAAAGTACAGTCAGACTGCCAGCATTTCATACTACTGTTGTGTTGCTACAGTATTAGTAAAGTTTGAGAGGAGACATCATTTCCTTAAGCTTCATGAAGTGCACAGGCTGTTGCTATAGATTTCTTCTGATTATGTTATCTTCTTATATATCCTCCTAAATCTTTTAGGATACGAGTACAAAAAATAATTCTGAAATAAAACTTCTTTTCCCAAAATATGAAGCGTAATTTTTATTAAAGGATCCTTTGTTTTACCAAAATTGGTATTTTAAGAAGATTGTTTGAAGTCAGGGAATAAACAGCAGAACATATTCTCCAAAGCAAACTTCTGCTAAGCTCATCTTTGTGCTTTGCAAAAAACCCCTAAACATTAGGGGGAAAAAAAATATTTACCGAAGAATACTTACAAAAATCTTACAGTGGACTGATTTAATAAAATTCAGTGGGGACTAAACTAGGCTGATATTGAGAAATAAGTTACAGTGTAGGTTGTATTATTTATAAAATGTGTATTTGTTGTGGATGTAGTTTTCATTTTATACCTTCAGAAATACTGGAATAAAAATACAATCTCTAATTTTACAATGAATAATTTTGAGTTTAAGCATAGTCTTTGAAAATTAATTTGCAACTGTTAGTCTGACCTAGCCACTCTTAAAACACATTTGTTAGTCTAAACATAAAAGTGACGATTTTTCTAAGCTTATTAAAAAATTAAACAGTTGAGCACTAGGCTTAAAAATTCTATTTGCATTTTTTTTGTCACTGCACTTGCCCTAATTGTCCACTATTGTGATAATGTCTGAGCTGAATACTGTATGTCTGTATGCATGTTAGCAGCCAGCAATTAACTCAGCAATAATTATATACTATTTCTGACCTCTCTGAGCATCTGGCAGAGGGTGGGTTTTATTTTAACACATCTTCTGCAACTTTAATTAATTTTAAAAAGTAGAAAACTATAGTATAAAACTATAGGAAACAATCATTAGCTTTGCCAATAATTCCTCACCCACTTACAGACTTGGAGAATTAACATATATGTAGTGATTAAATGCAATGAGTTTGATTTATAGTAACTTTCCTTAATAACTTCTGTTCCTTTTACATTTCTTTGAATGAATGTGTGATTTCGTAACTGCTCCTGTGATCCCCATGAGTGGCACTGATATTTATTTTTTTTAAAAGCAATTATTTACTGAATTCATTTCTATAAGCAGGAAGAGTACGAAGATGTTTCTAATCATGCAATGCATTTCTTTACTAAAATACCTCTCTCCACTATAATAACATTAAATGGCAGAGAGTCAATGCTATTTACTTCAAGGAGTTGGCACAGGTCTAAGAAAATGCAGGTAGCACGTTTCTCAGCCTGGTTCAGTTCTGTATTTGTTCCTCTGTTATTTTATCAGTTTCCTAAGTGAGAGATCTTCTATTTGATATGTGTAAATGAAAATATCTAATTTCCCCCACAGGTATATGGATGTAAGAGCCATTGAAGTTAAATGTCAAAAACAATGAAAGATAAAATACGAACTCTAGAAAAATTTTTAAAACTTCTATATTTGCATATTTCAATATGCAAGCCATGTGTAGTTCATTAACATTATATGTCAGTAAGGTTGCAGGTCAATTTAGAAATCCAATTGCAAATCAAGGGAAAACTACTTTCAAATGACATCTGGTTTGACCTTTAAACCCTAATAATCTAGAGCAAATCAGATCGTTAAATTATAAACTGAAATTAAGTTTATGATTTATAGAGTTCAGAAAATGAATTGCAGTGGATAACTGGGCTTTATCTGGTTCATGGACTATTCATGAGCAGATCACATCTCCATGAGGTTTCTTGATCTAATACTTTTAACATCATCATAAGCTTCTTCATTGAAGGGTGCACACAGAATCTGAAGTCCAGATGTGAAAGAGCTCCTGCCACAGTACCTTCTAACTCAGTTGTGTACATGGAAGTCGAAGCAGGCATCAGTCTTAGACTAAAGAGAAGAAAGGAATGTGTTCTCTTGCATCAGCAGCCAGATGCATGGCTTGGCACAGTTTCAGATATGTCTATGGGTGGGACCTGTGGAAGCATCTAATTGAACTGTGAGACCCACATACTGTAGATAATATTTTCATCTGTGTTCCTGTGCTCTTCAGGATGCATAATAAAAGCCCATTAAACTATTTTCTGTGAGGAAGAGGATTTTACTGATCAAGTATGTGGCCACAAGCAGGCAATTTTAGCCATTTTCCTAGGCTTCTCCTTTTTGATGTAAAAGCACAAGTTAAATTAGCAGAAACCTAGATCAATACCCAAGCCAACCAGAATTTATAGTTACAACGTGGCATTCTGCTAAGTTGTCAGCATTAGTGACAATCCTTTACAAGGGATTATTACTATACATCAAAGTATAGACAGCGCTGTGAAATGACATGATTGAATTTTTAAACCATGATTGCACTTTCCATGGAAAAAACAAAACCCAACAAACCCACATATCATATTGCAGAGCAGACAGCATGCCAGTCAGATAATAAGGAACAAACTCTAACATCGTTCAGACTTCAGACACAAAATATGGATAACCTGCATGGAAATAAAACAACACTACCATGTGGCTGCTTCAGAAAGAAGAGAACAATGTAGACTGAATAAAACCACAAACTATAAGCAGATGTTTCCTGTAAGTTTTGTATTAAGATAATGGCAGAAATACTTTAATATGTACAAAAACCTTGTCAGATTTTGGCTGTTAACTCCTATCATTGTCACAGCAGATGTTTCACTCTACACCTTAATCTATCTACATACTTATACAGCTTTTACCACCAAGGTACCTGCACAATTTTTAATCCCTTAGGGCTTCATTCTCACAACATGTGAATGAATAGGCAGTTGACTAACAATCAGCAGAGACACAAACCGAGCTTGGGGACTTGGGCAGTTTGTTGCTGAACACATGATTTAGAGAAGGAGTTTTAGAAATCAATCCCCCTCATTAGCTGTAATGCATTTTACTCAAAGCCAAATACAGCTTTTATTTAAGGACAAAGATTAACAAGTACATGTTACACACAGATCAGACTGTCAGATCTATAATGAACAATTTAAGAGTTAGTTTATATTCACTGTTGGAGGTGACCTGTTAGGATGAACACTTTAGTTCAATCCAAAGACTGGGATATAATGATGTTGCCACCTTGTCCCACACAGTAGGGTGCTTTAATTCCAGAAATACATAACAGAAGCTTGCAATATTCAAACCATGCAACTCCTTTTAAAAGGGTAAAGCCAACTCTTTGGTATCATCATTCTACAGTACATACGATCAAAATTTTTTTAATATACAAATTGCTGCATCAATACTACAGGCTTATAAGGGCCCCTATACTGATTATTTCAATGAATAGATTCCAAGGCAAAAAGGGACTTTTAAAACCATCATCCCTTGTAGCAGTTGTGGTTATTCATGAGGAGATGATCACTTACAATACCAGACACATAAGAAAGGACATAACTGGTACTTGGTTCAAATTTTCCAAGAAAATAATACAAAAGTACTTCTTTTTATTGATAGTTCATGGAGTTTCCATTTTAGGGTTGGTTTTTTATGTAAATTAGAAAATTTAAATCACACAGGAGTTAGGTTTACCAGAAAAAAACCTTCTCTGTTAACAGCTAGATATACCAGGAGTGCATAGCATGCATTTTCTTATTTTCTGCCTCTGCACCCTCTCACACAAGGAAGCTATCACAGTTATCTGTGCAACACCAGAGCTTCTCTCCAGAAACCCTCAAGACCTGCAAGAAGGGGAAGGAGGAGGCAGCAAGGATGGGTGAGCACCGCATTACCCCACAGCCAGGCAGCTGCAAGGATGGGGCAGAAGAGTTGATACTCTGCTCAAATGGTCACCTTTGAATTCATACCTTATGGTTCATCACAATCCAGAAATCAGAAAGGCTTTTTAGAAATGCCAGTAAACCTCCTTTATGTACATAGCAGGTTAAGATTTATCTGGGGAAGATTGTGATGGCATGTGGCAACATAATGTTCCTTTTATGCTGAACCAAACTTGCCATCCCTTTAACTGTGAATTAAACTTTCCTCATGGAAAACAAAGTAATTTAAGATCTTAGATCTCCATTTCTAAAATCATACTACCTTATTTCCTATCGAATTTCGAAGAATTATTCTTGCAAAGAACATGCGACAATACCTAAATCTAGGAAATACTCCAGCTTAAAAAGTATGTGCTTAAAATGTCACAAGCATTCCTGACTAGTGCCTAATATTACTATGATGTATTACTCTTATGTGTTTTATCACATTTATCAGTTTCAGAATTGTCCTACTTTAACAGCTACCATCAGATAAAGACCTGAATCTTCTTAGGTCTAGATCTGTCTCTCAACAAAGAGCACAATAAAAATCATCTTTGGATTAAAAAGCATTCAATTGGTCTAACAAAGCTGGAGTAAGGGTCTTGGAGTAAATCACCTAGAAAGGGAAAACTGTGCAAGTTTACTAATGACAGTTCTCTTTTTTTTTTTTTTTTCTTTTAAAATGGAAGGATATGCACAGTCAATGCAGATATGCACACAGTACAGATGAGTGAGTGGCACAGTGTTATTGTAGAAAGCTATATTGTAGGTCTTACTTTTATGTTTCATCCACAAGCTTAACTTTGGTACTACCTGATCATACATGCAGTACCATTTTGCTGTCTAAAATCAGATATGATGCAATTTTATAGTCAGAAGGAATTTACAGTCAGAAGGAAATTATGATGATGGCAGAGTAAACCCATCACTGAGTCAGCTGTGGCATGGATTACTGTGTGCATGTGTGGGATTCCCTACATGACCCCTTCCACATAAATCAATGTCTCCTATCACCTTCTCCAAGACAGCAAGGTTGAAGAGAACATGGCTGTTGATAGGTCTCTAGAAAAAAAAAAAATAAAGGAAATATCAACAAAGTGCATGAACCCCTTCACTTCCCCGAAGCCATTTAAATGTACTTATGTATAGTGATTCACACTAATACATGGCTTCACTGTATGTCTGAAAATGAACACATCTTGAAGCGAATATTCCTCAAAGTTTTACAAGAATACCAGGCCTTAATTTCCTAATTTAACATTAATCTTCTGTGTTACAAAGGAAGAACAGAAAGTGGGTTTTACAAAGTTTGGTAGTGCAGGGGAATATGGTGATGCTAGGAAGCTAAGAGCTGTCCCACCCCATCCCTTCCCTTCCAGCTGAGCAGTACCCAGGGCAATGAGCCACACCAGGCCTGGATGTGCTCCTGGTTGACCCTGCCAGGGCTGTACTTGTGGGCAGCAACAACAGAGAACAACCAAATGTGACAGAGTAAGGGCCATAGGAGAAGGTGTTGAGGGCAAGTTCTGGTTGCTGATCTAAGCACTTGCCCTTGACAAAAAACCCAGGCATAAATATGAGCACAAATTTTAAGCAAGTCAAAGAAAAGCAAAAGCTTTCACTAGGTGACATTTGGAAAACCTTAATTCCTTTGGGGTCAGCACTAGCTGATACCAAGCCATCTGTCCCAGGAGGAACCAACTCACAACCAAATCTGAAATGAATAGTAGCAATAAATGCAACTAATAACAAATATAACCAAGACCAAATAGCACAGCATTTACTTAGCACTGATACTCATTATTAAACTGAACATTTTTAATAAAGGAAAATTAAAAATGTACCACAAGTCTCCTGATGTCTTGCTTCTGCACAGTTAGCAAAAACTTGCTGGTGTACAGACTAGATCATTTAAAACACAGATTAATTTTTTTTCAAATTTTTGTTTCACTTTCTGTTCCAATGCAGGGCATTGCTTTAATGTGCATGTTTTTCTATCAAGAAAAACCTAGAACCCTTATTTTGTAATATATTTTAAATAATAGCAGGTATAATTCGTATTATTCTTTACACTTCCAACAGTAATCACAGTTTAGCAGCCCAGACTGGTGCTATACTGTGCAAAACAGCAGTGAAACAAGAAAGAACAAGACCCCACCCCAAATCCCTGGCAGATTTGAGTGGCTGAAATTAGGACCCTGGTAGCCCACATTTCCTTTTGTAATCAACAGTGAGAGGAGGACCCCGCTGGGGCACTGCTCAGATCTCCAGCAGGCTGAACTGAGCTCTGCAAGTCTCTTTGATCACAAGGTAGCATCTCTTGAGCTGTTTTTTAGCAGGACAGCATACTTTTTCCTTCTCTACACTAGTACCATTGCCTTATGTTTCCAAACTCCCTTTCAGCTCTGTATTCTGACAAACTCCTTGCTCAGCACTGTCTTTCCAATGCCAAACCCATATCAGGCTGGTTTCTATGGGTGGTTCCTGCCCACCCATAAAAGCTTGCAATTGTTTGGTTTTTTTTTTCCCCGTGTCTCCATTCTCTGCCTTCCTATGTCTTCTTACCTACAAGGGGTTATAACTGCATTTCTCACTGTAACTGTTTACCCCAGCATCCCTCCAGCAGGCATCCCCACCACATCCCTCTGGGGAGCCAGAGGTTTTTGCAGGGGTGGCACAGTTGTCTGTAGGAGTCCAGAAAGTTTTCTCCAGACACCTGGATATGGTACAATGCTGCTGAGCCCTACAAAAAGGCACAGGAGTTGTTCACGAGGGTGAATGAACAACATGAGCATATGGCTTCTAGATCTAATTAATTATCCTATGGGTTAAGGGGAACACTGAAATAATAATGCTAAATAAGATTAGAAAGATACTTCCTGAAAGTTTAATTAGGGCAGTATCTTTCCAATTTCAAGTAGCACAACATAATTGCAGAGGACCCTTCCTACCCTCACAAAGGTCAAATGCCATAATTTAATCTGCCATAGCAAAATAATTAATACAAACATTAATGACAACTTTCTCGACAGTGGCCTAAGCACAAATTTAACTTCATAAATAGCAACAGCAAATAAGTTCACACTTTTGAATCCTTCTCTTACAAAGGTATTACTTGTCTACAGCACTTTTACACAGATGCTCATTAGTTTTGCTTCTAGATAGGTTGGATTATCGACTGCTCTTTCTTTCCTTTGAACTGGTGAATACTTTTATACAGTAGAAGAGAAAAATTCAGATATGCATGAATTATCCCAAGTTTCAGTCACATCACTTACTGCAATTGAACTATGTTTTTAAAATTTATTTATTTTACATTCAAGTTATCAGATTCCAAAGAAAGAGTTTTAAATATGTGTCATGATGTGATGTGGTGGTGCAGACCCCCTGTTTACTGAGCCGCATTGCAAAGTCAGCACCACCCAACATTGTTCTGACTTGAGTTCCAAGGGCATTGGGCCCAACACAGTTCTTGTTTCAATAGCAACTGCAGGGGGCTGAGACAATCTGGCACTTTCTGACCTTGATTACTGGAGTAATGAGGTAAACAACTGGGTACCTTTTAGGGTGAATATAGTTTGTTGGGATGATCAGATACTCCCTAAACATGCCTGGAACTTTGCTGCTTGGGAAATGGACCCGAGATCCCTCCTGCCCAGATCACAAGCCCACTCGGAAAGTTGCCAAAGATTACCTGACTTGAATTGTGGCCACAGTGGAAAATTACTGACCAAAATCTATCATCTTATGACTCTGTAAATATCAGTCCTGAAATGAGGTCCTTTGGAGCTCTCTGGGATAGCAGCAGGTTGCTACCCCTTGCCTCAAGAAGGCTGTTGGGTCTATTCAGTAGGAAAAAGTAGTCTGCTACTTCATATTTTGCAGCAAATAGATCGAATTATAGTAATTTACTATAACTCTGTCTCACAGAGATATCGGGGAGATATTTCATTGCAACTTCTTTTCATACAGTTTGGTGGTCATTAGGTATCAGAATTTATTAACATTTCAACACAGGAAAACATTTGCATCTGCACAGGTGCATGTGAGCAATTTAGTTTAGAACTTTGCTAAATCTTTAATTGAACCAATGTATTTGATTATAGCAAGTTGTTGATTATTAAGTGTTGTTAGGAAATCATATCATCCAATTTTGTGATTTGCTATAATAATGTCAATCAACTTCAATTTGCTGCTATTCCAAATCACACCAGAGCCATAGTTGTGCTAAAGCACCACACTGAAATCCCTTTACCTATATATACCCTTTAGCTGTAAACTATCGGCCTGAGACTAGGAGTGGATCCAGCTGCATCCAGACTATTCTCCGAGAAGGATCTGAGAAAGCAGAGTCCCATTCTGAACCTTATGACTAAATGAGAGGACCTTCCTTACTCTTTTCCCTGATTCCTGTGCAAATCACTCCAACCTGATCCTAAAGCCATCTCCTCTATCCTTGAATAAATAATTTTCTCTGATTCTCTGTTGTAAGTCACTCCACCCTGATTCCAACCCCTCCACATCCCATCCACTTAGTAATAGAACGAACCTTGCCATATATGCCATCATATTCTGCTAAGTTGAGCTTTCATAAATCTGTATTAAAATCACCATTTCATAACACCTATGTCAGTGATTCTTCAAGAAATCTTAAGACCTTCCACTTCGATCCACAATACTTGTTATTTATGAGCTTTCCCATTTTCTTGCATGTTTTTGTTATAAGATTGCCTTTAAGTCCCTACCAGTATGAGTATTTAAGATTAACCACATCTCCAGAATGGCATTAAAGGTATAGTGAGGTACAACTTACTTCCAGAGAAATGTGGGGATTTTGTGAAAAAGAAGAGAAGTTCACTTTTAAATATTATAGGTCTTGTAGTAAAGATGTTCCTATTTATTAAATGGTCACTGTCAGTCAGAGAATCACATTAAGTTCAAGAACAAGTGTAATTACCGTTGTCAATCAAAATGGTACAATAATAGCCACATGAACACAGGAACATGTTAATGTATGAAGAAGTGAAGAGTTCCTGCTGCCTAAGGTAATGCTTTAGCCTGAAAAAAAATTATTGTCATCTACTTCAAAGTGCTATAATGAATTAAGGTTGTTTATAGCATAATTAGAGAGCAAAAATTAAGATACGTGCGTGCCAGGTTTCAAATTGGCTATTTTCTACCTGCAGTGGCCAGAATTTTCAAATGCCCTCTGCAGTGTATTGTACCTTATTATTTTCAGGCACAGTATCAAGTTGCATCATGTCACATCCTATTATATTAAATGGTGTAACAATTCTATTGAGTTCACCCTGAGGTATCAGAATACTAGAAAGAGAAAGGAAAGAAAAATATACTCAGTGGAAAAGTTAACGAAATAAAACTGTTTTAAAAACCCTTTTGGTTAACCATCTTCCAAAGAGTAAGCTATATAATTAATTTAATTCTTGGTACTTATTCTTTGATCTCATTCTCCTATTCTTTCCTTGATATAAGAATGATACAGAGGCCCGAGAGTAGGAGAAACACACCAGAATGAAAAGCTGATGAGAACTGGAGGACTAAGTACAAGATACTTTTTGAAATTCTAGAAATTTTCTGCTAATTACTGTTTTCAAGAGTCCTTTAAAAAAAAAATAAATATATATATATATATATGTATTTCTTAAACAAATAAGACACCCGGGTAATTAGAGGGGGAATTCTTGCTGAAATCTGTTCCCTAATCTTAGAACAGCTTTTGAAATTTTCTTTTTTTGTTTTTTTTTCTTTGGTTTTTAGCAGTTTTGAGAGAACATTCTAGGCAGAAGAGACAGAGACATTGATATCTATCAACTTCAAAACATCCAAAGAGAGTTAATTATATAAAGGCAGTACTTTGCATTAAGCGTGCATGTAAGATTTCCATTAGCTTTAACTGTGAGGAGACATTAAAGAACCTGCATCTCTCTCAACTAGTGAGAACATTTCAAAAATAACTAAAAAAAAAAGTCTGACAGATGGCAAAAGCTCTTAAAGCAGTTATTTAAAAGTAAATGTTAGGTCAATATAATTAAGAGATTCAGTAGCAAACGCATCCTTAGCAATTTTTAAAAAATCTAATATCCCCATTATCGGAAGAACATGCTGTGTAGTTCGTATATAAGGAGACTGAATCACTGTTTTTAATGCAATGGACACCATAACTTTACCATGACAATATAACTAGCATATCCTAATGTCTGTTGTGTTTTGCTTTTTTTTCAAGAGCAATTTCAAAATCCCTTTATCCCATTGTGGGACCCCTCACTTTAAAAAAATCCATCTGGATCCCCACCCTAAACCATAAGGATGATTGCTGTCAAGTGAGGGGAAAAAAGTGCATATTGATTTTTTATCTATATATTTATACTTAAAAAATAAAAAAAAAAAAAAAGCAATGCCTTTTTTTCGGAGCTGGGAGATTCGGGACTGAAAGGTAAGGACGTAAGCTTGAAAATGAGTACATGATTACTAAAACACTGATAGTCAGCAGCAGGCAGAAAGGAAGCTGTAGTGAAAGTTCAGCAATTCTCTGGAGCACACCCACAGCCACATTAATTTTGAAATCTTTTGAAATGCTATTCCACATTCCCATGCAATCTAGCAGCAGTTGTGAAAACATCTTTCAATCATTTATAATAGCTTTAAAATTATATAGCACCTTTCATCTAAATGGATCTGAAAATGGGCTTCTAGTTTTATTCACTAATTTTAGAATTTATAGTGCTTAAAACAAAGGACTCTGTTAGCTAACTTACAGATAGGTTAGTTAGCAGAATGTGACTTAACAGCTGTTAATTGCCTAGACAGTAAAATATACAATTTTGAAACTACAAATCACCTGATTCTATCCTTTCTAAGAATCTGAGTACAGATACTTGCAGAAACATAGAAAGAAGTGTCATACAGTGAATTTCCAAATGAGTCCTCATTATATCCAATTCAAAATTATCTCTTAAAGGAATTTTTTTCTGATTCATCAGAACTACAGGTTGTAAGAAGATGTGTCCTGCCTGGCAGCAGCAGCAGCAAAACAGAAAGGACTTGAATATGCTTTCCCAGCTCAACACATCACTTTTCTATCACCTTCAGGAAGTGGAAGCTCCATCAGTGTGCCCACAGTTTTGCCTAATTAATGACTGCATGAGCCATACCTCCAATCTGTCCTCATATGACATCCCCAGGGAGGGTTAAGGATTGGTTTTTCATGGCATGAGAGAAGAGGCTTGTCCCAGTGCCTACAGCTGGAGGGAGGGAAGGAGGGAGGGCAGTGAAGGGCTCCTACACTCCTCAGCCTCAGCACTGACAGCAGCAAAACATCCCCTTCCAGGCATCTCAGCCCCTTTGGCAGTGGAATCTCCTGTAAATGAGTTTTGGTATATTTTAAATTACTACTGAAGGTAACATTTCAAAAGTGTCAAAAAGGATTATAAATGTTAGGAACTTAGTCTTCTGAAAATCATTACTCTTCACTTTTACCATACCTTTACCAAAGGCAGTCTTATGTCTTCTCCTGCTATGTTTGTCATCATCATGGGAAACAACTAAAATAGGAACTGTTGTTTGTATTGCCTGTGTTCACAAAGCCCAGCATGCATGAGATTTCCATTGCCATTAAACTATGCATCTAAATAAAATCTCCTCAATAACTTTATTTCATTCTTTGAAAGCATCCTTAGGACCGGAGAAATGACTTGATAAAATACAGAATAATTGGGTATGGTCTTAACACTAGCATGGTTCCTATGCTTTTTCTTTTCTTTTCACAACATTTACATTGTTTTGAAATACAAAATGTAAAATTAAGTCAATAGCAGCAGGCCTTTAGCAGAATAATCATTCGGTTAGAGATAGTGGGACCCAGGATAGGTATGCAGCTGAGCACAGAAACTATTATATTAACTGCTAGCAGGGACTGTATGAGCTTAAATGAGTCTACTACTATAAATGCAGAATGTGCAAATTAATGTGTGTGTGAGCCAAATTAAAATACAGCCTTGATTTTCTGCAAGAGAAAATGTTTAGCTGCATGGAAAATGTTTTAAAAAGTCACGTTAGTAAATAACATGGAAGTAAGATGAGTACGCTGACCAAAGCAAGACTTATTAAAGATTAAAAAAAAAAAAAAAGAAAAATTCAAGGTATGTGAAGGGTTGAAAAGTAATAAGGTCTGAATGACTTAGTGATGGCTGTCATAAAAATCTGGCAGGGTATTCTATTTGCTATGTGTAATAAAACTGTCACACACAGAATTTATAAAAGCATTTGCCCTAGAAAACTAAATCTTTTTTGCCAAGGGCAAGGTAATAACCTCTACAGCTCATTTGAATATATGAGGAAAGAGATGTTTTGACTAATAGCGCATCACAAGGTGAGCACTAGGCAATCTAATAGATATTGTAAGAATGAGATGATCCAAAGATTACAACAACCTGTTAGAATACTGCTGAAAAATCTGTTGAACTTTATATCCACCACGATCTGTCACTAATGCATGTGAGCTGTGCACACGTTTAGATGTGCGGTTTTTTCTGGTTGAGGATTACAAGCAGAGCAATCCCATGTTAGCTGACACTAAAATAATTCCTGCTCAAATACTCAGAGAAGATGCTGACTTGTGAAGTAGCAAATTGAATGCAGAGCTATTGCTCTTAAGATTATGTGGGGCTTAGGGGCTTGAGAGATTTAAGTCACAAACAGATCAGGCAACATCCAGGATTTTTCTGTCATAAAAATCCACACTTATAATTAGTATATTTTTTAAATTGAAGCTTCAGAGATACATCTAAATTTGGCTTGGAATAATCTCCCACATTACAAATCATGAATCACGAGTTCATACTTAGCCAGAGCACAAAGCTCTGTGCAAGTTTGTGGCAAATGAATGGGTAACTCCCACGTTTGTTAAGGGGAAAAAAATAATTTTCAGCATGATAATAATTACCAGTTCAGAAAAATGCATTTGTTTCTGTCCAGTAAGTAAGGAAATTGTTCTTCCCTGAGCTCTGCTGCCACAGACTGCTATTCATACCTGAGCTAGATAACTTAAAGAAAGTTTTGGATATCATCACTGCCATGACTGCAACTTAGACTCTGTAGCAACCTATGTTAGATCCCCCAGTATTCTGGCAGTGAATATTTCCTGGAGAAAAAAAGCCAACCAGGATAGATTCCATTATAACTACATAAATTAAACCCTACTGCCAAGTATTTCTGTGCAAGGCACGTGGTGCTTCTGCACCAGGGAAGAGTCCAGCAAAATGAGATGAGCTTCAGATTAGGCTTTAGTAATCAACCCAACAGACAAGTTGAGGAAGCAGCTAGGAAGGGCTTGTGCCTCTGGCTGGTGCTCTATCCCCACAATTCCCAAGACAGGGAAATTTTCTGTCCTGCTGATGAAGTGCTGTGCCTACCTACAAGGCTGTGCAGATTTTGCTGACTGTGATTTGTACTGGAGTAAAGTTATTTTACCTTAAAACTTAAATCATGTGCATGAGCAACCAATTAAAACGTTCCATTATCATGTAGCTTTTATTAATGTCATTAGCAAATGGTAAAAAAGACACAAACCCAGAATGAGATGGCTGTCTTTTCCTGCAGATGAAATTACTTGAATTATACTTTACTTGTACTTTTAGGTCAGCGATATCCACATGTTTGATGAGCATTTGCAGTTGAAATGATACTAATAATCGCCCTCTCTCTTTCATTTCCCATCCACAGGAGAAACAATTATGATTGATATAATTTTATTCTTTTACTTACTTACTGGTATGCTGTTTCATGAAGGACTCTCGGAAGGGAATGTGTCAAATTTACTTAGAATCTACTCTAGAAAAGAGGCAATACACGTGGCTCTTCTGCACATCCAGTTTCATCCTCCCACCTACATGAGTCCGTAGCTGTTTTTCTGGGAATATAATCTTCCAGGACAGTTAATGGTAACTGAAGAAGAGGCAATGCCTCAGAGTGATAAGGCAGCCCAAAAGAAGTCATAATTTGGCTCAGAAAGATTAGGCAGCACATTCATTTGTGAAGTGATGCTGAGTGATGATTCTGTTATTATCAGGTTGTAACATATGTTCAGGTCAGCAGTATACATATTGCATCCCCAATTTCAAAATTAATTTTTTGGAAAAAGATCAGCGCTCAATTTCTGAAAGCCAAAACTTCAGCCGTTTGAGGCAGAAAAGCTGGACCAGGTTAAAGGAGATTAGAAGTAATGTCCATTATGGCATATCTGCTGCCACTTGGACATCTGGCAATATACCCTGTGATGTAAGTTGAGGAGGGCACATGGGCAGTGCTAGAGGCACCCTGTGATACCTGCCCTTCCAGCGTCCTTGTAACTCCACACACCTCCAGTGTGCACACATTTCTACAGGAGCCCTGCCATTTTCCTCCTGCTTGGTATTAGCCCAGGCAGAGTGCCTGTTCACCCAGCAGAACCCCAGCCTTGCCCGTGACAGGTAATAATGTCAGCCACTGATCAGTGCTTTACATGTGCTCCACATTACAGCTACTGTTGTTGTAGCAGCAGTGATGAGGTGAGCGTAGCCACCTTTTGGCAACGTGCTCCTAATCAATCATCCCTCTGCAGCCTGCTTTCAACCTGCTGCTTTTGGCCTGCTGCCTTGTTATCTCATGGCTTCTTCCCACCTAGATGTGGTCTCAGAAAATTACCCTTATTTTTCTCTACTCAGGGAATATGGACTTCTTTGCTGGCTGGCTGCTGTCGGCCACATGCTCTCCTCACAGGTTAGATACTCCTTCCAGGGCTGCCTGACTGCCTGCAGGAATATAAAAAATAACCTGGCATCTACTATAACAAGAGCAGTAACAACAACAGTAATGCACTAAATGAATCCATGTAAGAATGACATAAAGTGCTCCAGGGATGGAAAAAGCATATGAATCTCAGATTTATTTTGGATTTATCGCAATACAGTCGAGCTGTTCAAAATGGGCAGGGTTATGATAAAAACAAGACTGAGCTGAAAATAATTTCCTGATAAACGTGAATGAGCTAGATTAAAGACTTCTTGTCATATCACCTAACTATCCCAAAATTAACCCTGAAACATTCCTACAATGTAATGGATATTGGGGCACCATCAGAGCTGGTAGACTAGTTGCCATAGTACCCAGTCATTTCATGAAGCAATGAAAATGTCTTGCAGCTTTTTCTCTGTGGAAATGCAATGTTCTAAGGACATACTGTCAAAGAACAAGAGAATTTCTTGCTGCATAGGTCTCACTCTACTCTTGTATTAAAACAAAATAGAAAAAGGAACTATTGAACTATTTATAAAAAACAAAAAAACAAACAAGCAAACAAACACCACAAAAAACCCCAAACAAACAAAACCAAACACCAAAATAACACAGAGCCTTTTAATGTTAGTCTTAGGCCAAATCTAAGTTTGGAGTAAATTGGCATCATTATCCAAAAGTCATTAGAAGCACCAGCCTGTCTGAATGCACCACCTGTTACTGCATGAAGGAATGTAAAATATTTGAGAACACAGTAGAAGAGTAAAATCACAGAATCATTCTGGTTGGAAAAGACCTTTAAGATAATTTAGTCTAACCATTAACCAAACTCTACCAAGTCCAGAGCTAAACCATATTCTTCAGCACCACATATTACAGTCAGATGCAGCATTTTTGATACTGAGAGGTGTTTGGTTTAGCTGTTACGACTGAAAGTTTATGGTAACTGTAAGAGAAAAAGGACATCTGTGTGACTTGCTCCTTGATGAGCGGCATAGTTCAAAGTGAATAAAAGGACTACGTTTACACAAACATTCAAACACCAGTCTCCTTGACTAGAAGATTTTAATTAAATGGTACTGCAAAGAGAGAGAAGGAAAGCTATGTCTGACCTTTAAACCATCATTCAGATGGCAGAAAGGTAACTGTGATTCTTGCTTTAAGATGTGTTGCTGGTATAAAAAAAAACCCAATCTAAAAAACGACATTCTCTGTAGGGAGCAAGGAATCTGGTAAGCCCTGGCTGTATTTAATGATCCCCACTTGACAACCAGAGTGGGAGATTAGTGTGCAGCAAAAAGGCATCTGCCCCATAAGATCTGTTAAAAGCTTTTCCTATCAGGGGAAAGAAAAACAGGAAGAGAAGTCATTTATCTCATGAAAAAAACAGAGGAAGAAGAAGAATGGAGTTGAGTGCTCCTTTTGCTGGCTTTTAGACCAATAAAATGTATTTTTCTTTTTTTTTCTTTTCTTTTTTTTTTTTTTTTTTTTTTCATGGGTTCAAGAAAAGGAAATTGTGAACCAGCTTTGGTTCAATTTCTGGTTTGCTGCCAAGATTAACTCTTGCTTTTGCAATATCTTACAAGTGCATCTGGAAGCATAGACAGGAATGCCTTTTCTCGTCAGTATTGATACACAAATGCACAGGATATATTTTCAAACACCATGCAGAACCTACATGATATAAATTACAACCTTGTAACCCAAATTGCCAGATAACAAACCAATAGAGAAATAACAAAATTCCATTTTTCTGGATTCACAAAGTGAGCATGACAAACTAGACATGCTTGGAGAGGGGCAGGTAAGATTATTGTGGCTACAAAAGTGTCTGTGTGTGTGTAAGTTTTCGTGGAGGTAACCTTATATAAAGCCATCATGTAAAATGATGAACCCTTCATCATTTTGGGTATTGAGAGGGAAGAGGAGACTGGGATAATGTAGCTAAGCCCAGACCTACAGGAACATCAACATACAGTTCAAAAAACTGCATCTCAGCTGGTGTACATGCACGTATTTCTTCCCATGGACTAATTCAACAGATATCTTCACTGTAGACATCCATAATTGAGATGAAAAGTACTGCCAGGGTCTCTGCAGCCTTGTGGAAAGGTAAACTGTCTATACAGTGTAAGTACTCCATAACAAAATCTGCCTTAGGATCACAAGCTTCATTACTGACTTCATTCATTCATCTTTACCTTATCTGCAAATACAGCACATAAGAAGAATCAACATTAAACTGGAATAGTCTCTGCTTCTGGACATTGATTATAAATTAATAGTGGACATCTTCTCAGAGGATGCACATGAAAAATAGGGGCCAAAAGGCAAGCACGAGTTCTTCAGTTGTCATCCCTATGCAATAGGCAGCCAGTCAATAACAGAGGCAGAAATCAAACTCTAATATTATAACTATCTCCACACACTTTAATACAATTTAAAAACTTCTGCATCTATCCTAAATGATAGTCCAACTCTACATTCATGAGGTTTTCCTCAAAGTATTTATTGGTAGGAAACCCTGCATTTAAAACATTTCTGAACAATATACATAAATGGACCTATAAGTCATTACTAATTTTATAAAAATGTACTGCTTTTAACATTTTTGGGAACTACTTCAGTGTCACTTCTATGCAGTACATGAAACCATAACAAACTTTCATTTTATTTCTAGGGCACAGACAAGAAAAAAACTTCAAAAAATCTCTTGAATCCCAAAACTGTCATTTAACTTCCTTGCTCCTTACTCTTTATATTTTTGTTCTACTCTTGATATTACATCTTCTGAGTCTGAATTGCCTTTTGCTGGTTTTCTAGCATAAATGCCAAATAAAAGGGCAAAAATTTAAAAAAAAAAAAAAAAAAGGAACAGGATGTCTCTGTTCTTTGAGGTGAGGACACAGTAAAAGATATTTCCCTCATGCTCTCAATTTTTGTTGTTTTTTCTGCTCTTCATTTCAAAACGTGAAACACGGGCAAATACTTTGTTTCATGCAAAATGCAAAACCTTCCTTAGAGCAGGGCTGAGTACACGGATGAGTGACTGCCCCTCTTATTTATGCTTCTTTGATTTAGATACTTTCCCTGCTTCTATTCCCTTAAAGTTGTGTAGCAAAATTCACACTGTTTTCGGTGGAAGCTGAACAATGCAACAAAATTACTCTTTCTACTTGAATTTGTGACCAAGGAAATTAAATTCCTAAGTGTGACCTTGAACCCATAATTTTTGCATATTGGAGAAACAGCTGGGTCCCAGCCAACTGGCAAGTTGTTTGGGATTTTTTTTAATAACTTTTATAACTTGATATGTGTTTCTGAAATTAAGTTAAATCCATCCTACAAAGGCAAAATGTAATAAAAGTCTCATAAATCATTTAATGATGGACATATATATGAGCCCCAGCTACACATTAAAAAAAAATAAAATTCTAGGCTGTGAGACATGAGAGTCTTATAGCACAAAATGTGCTTGTTGATTAGTTTTGGAAAACTGCATTAACCTTTTATAGGCTCATTATATTGTTATTTGTCTAATTTCCCAAGATTACAACGAATGACACAATTGGATTTTGCCACATGTCTTGTCCAGCACTTCAAAAGTATTCAAGATCATTACAAATTAAATGACACAATAATATGGTCAATATTTCATTTGCTGCTTCACAGCTGTTAGAAGGTGTGCCTCTGATCTCAAGCACGAAAGAGAAAGCCAAAACTCACTAGTGCTCTTTGGAAAGAGCCAAATCATGACAGCTGCAGATTATTCCAACATACGAGGGTTATTACTAAAATATATTTTGATGCTCAGCCTTCCTATCACTTAGATCCAATCCAATCGTTCACAGAAAGAAAACCAGGGGGTTTGTGTTTGGGTTTTTTTGCACTGATTCTATTCTCTTAGATGCTGATTTGTATTCTTCTGAGTGCTACATACTTTCCTGAAAATACTGCACAGGATCTAAGTCAGAATTCTGTTTCTATAGAACAGTCCCATTAAATCATATTTGAAGAGTCAACACACTTTAGCTGAATGACAATACCTTTTTTTCCCCAAAAAATTTATATGAGGCAATTTTCAGCAATGTTCTATCTTTAAATATCAGCTAATCTCTGCAAGGGAACTACAGACTGTATGTGACAGAAAAGCAGCTACCATAATATGGCCCTACCTGTGATTCTGTGAGTTAAAATACTGTCAGGAGACCCTGGGCTGGAACTAAGAGGAATGACCCTGCACTTCTGAAGTTGCATGGGCTCATGCCTCTCACCACTGAACTGGCAAATATTGCCACAAGCCAAAAAATCAGAAATCATCAAAATGTAAAACTTCTCAAAGTATACAAATATTTCCAAAATGTCTATGAAATAAAACTATTAATAAGCTTAGAGAAAATAAAGGCAATCCAAAAGTTACTTAGTAACCTATTTGAATAAAGAGATTATTAAACCACAGTTTTCAAATGTGCCTTCTGAATACATTTTCCTTACTCATTTTAAGATAAAAAATAGATTCTGCAATATCTTTACAAGTATTCATGGGCATAGACATCCACTCATCCATAGAATCTTCCTTGTATAATTTCTACAATAATGTGACATGCTGCACCTAATCAGTACTTTTGTACTATTTTGTAGACTTTACTGATAAGGTGGGGCAGTTCCAGCACCTTTTCAGTAGCCTTCTAATCTTTTTGAACTTTGAAACACACATGAAAATTTAAGTATGTGCAATTTCTCTATCAAAGATATCCTAATCTACTACAGCCAATATTATAATATTAGAAAAGGAAAACCCATTACATTTTACAAGATCAGTTTCAGGCAATTTTTTTTCCCCTCATTATTTTAAAATCTGTCAGTGAACAGAAAGGAACCACTTCATGTAGAATCACACAATTAAAAATGCAGAGGTTAAAATTGCAGCTGAGTCTGGTCTGAAGAGTTGTATTTTATGATAGAATCCAGTTTGTTAAGATCCTCTTTGATGAGCATCCCACAGTATTTTGATTGCAAAGCGCAGGAAGCAATGGTTACAAAAGTCCCTATTTGTGTATCAGACCTAGCCTCCTCTCCTTAAAAGTGATACTTAGACCAATAAAACCACTTTAAGCAAATACACAAATGAAATGGATTACAAGATTTTTATAATGACTTTCATATCCTGACCAAAGCCAACATGAAGTGGCATATGAACGTGATCAATAGATATTAGGGAGAGGGTTACCTTAAAAAAGGTAACTGTGCATGTGCACATTTATACATGCACATGGCATTCTTTGACATTAGATGTTACAACACTGATATAAGGGACAGGTTTTGTCCTATAATCCTGTCACACTCCACTTTCCTGAAGCTAAGGAAAAAATACCTTTTCTCCTTATGTTAGGCACATACAAGAAAGGGTAGAGAAAAAAACGAATTCAGATCAGACTCTGTAAGCAGAAGCTGATTTGCATCAGTTTTCTAAGACAAATTTTCCTTAAAAGAAAAAAGAAAACAACCAAAACCAAAACCTAAAGAATGATATTCTTAAAGTAAACCTCACAAAGCTGTCAGCCCAATTTTCTCTCCTGATGCACACCCCCCCTGCACTGGCCAAGCTGTGAGAGCCCAGCTGCAGAGCAGCTCTCAGCAGGGAGGAGTGATGCCCTCCTTCCTCCCCCTGCCTTCCACTGACCCAGCACCTGCAGCAAACCAGACCAGGAGGAACTGCAAGAGTGGCAGCTGCATGCAGGAACATCCAGCCAAGGCACAGCAATACTCCACATAATAAGGAAAAAGTGTCATAAAACTGCACTGCTTGCCTCTGTATACGCTTCTCTCTAAAGCAAGAAAATAAGGCAGAAGGTGCAAATGATACTCTGAAGTATCCCTAATAATTTTTTTATATATATATACCTTACTGTAAGAATATTGGTGTAACAAGAACTCATTTAAAGCTACTGATTTTTAAAACTACTACTGATTATTAAAACTAATATGCAGAGTATGGGACATTCACTTGCCTCTGATAATAGATTAGAGTAGGACATTGGGTAGAGAACTCCTCTGCAGAGTCACCTTGCACTAAATTTTTAGAAATCTAGATAAAGGTATTTTATACTGAGTTACACAAAGAGAAACAGAGCAACTTTATGACAAAACAGGGTGAGTCAGAGAAAGTCTAGCAAAAAAACAAAAAATGAAGCTACACATTTGTACAGTTAAAAAAAATGGCACATACATACTGCTAATACTTTTGACATTTTCCTCTTCATAGGAAAATAATTTGTCAACCTCTATCAGAAAACAATAATGAGAACATGATTTTCACTAGTTTTTTCTTCTTAAGAAGTTGTCCACTAGCATCTCACATGGAAAATTCATTTTTCCAACACTGGTTATAAGAACCAGGTCATATGAGATGATGATTCAAACTAAATTGCTTTAAATGACCCTATTTAGTCACTAGGCACTTTCTATAATATTTTATATTATCGAGAACATTTTTAAGCATGTAATGCCATAATATCAGTGATAGATTAAGGTCTGGTATCCATCTCAAATGCCAGGTTTTTATACATTTACTATATCCTTCAATTATGAATTAACTTTTCCTTAATGATTAAAAGTTTAATTAATTTACTGAAAACAGGCACAACTAACCATTCCTTTAATTAAGAAAATTCATTAAAATCCACCATTATCTTTGAAACTGTTTGAAGTTTAAAATGCTATAATGCTACTTTTATAAATGTTACCTTAATAAAGCTTAAGAAAAATGACACAGTATTAAGTTTGAAGTGGCAGAGAGGTAATTTCAGGATTTTTTTAATGGGATGAATACAGTATTTTAGCTCTCGTCTCCTATTTCCCAAGAGATATCTGGACTCAATGAATGCAAGATTAATACCATTAATTAAAAGCAGGAACTATTTTCCAGTCACATGTTTGGGCAGATTCTGTTTATTTTTTTTTCCAAAGGTTCTTTTATATATATGGGAAAGGGTGGGGGTAGAGAGAATTAAGAATCACATACATATACCAAGTAAAAATTAAGCATATTCACTTGGATGAATTTCACTTTTATGAACATACTAAATTGTTCATGAACACAGGAGTACATTTCATATCCTTCAGTTTTCATTAGTAACTCAGATTTCATGCTCCATAATTCACCCTTCCCAGACACCTTCATTTTCATCTAACATGACAAAGGGACTAAAAAAAATAATCCAATGGGGATTCCTTTTATGTAGGCATACTAAAAACCCAAGGTTAACTTTATATCACCTACCATGAGGCCACCATTTGCCATTATACTGACAAATCAGAGTAGGATATGGCACTGATTCTACTGAAGTTGTAATGTAAACATAAGCAGTTTAGTTATAACAGAAACTTAAGGTTTTAAATTGTAAGCCTTTCCGAGGCCTATAAACAAACTATTTTTTTCCACCTAATGACTATGAAAAACCTTGCTATCTTCCAGATACACATAAGCTGACAGCTACTGTCCTGTTAGTGTGAAATAGAAATACCTTAGTACTGAAACTTGAAAATGGTGGAGGTATTACTAAAACTGGAGAAGTTCTAGTAGTCCACTAGTGTAGTAGCTCAAGTAGTCTGCACTTAGCACAGTGAGAGCCTTAACATTGGTAGAACACAACTGACCAAACATAATTTTCATGGTCTCTTGAATCCTGGTCTGACATAAAGAGCTTGGGGACAGTGTGAAAAATATCTGAGTTTAATGGTCTCAGCTGTACCTATTTTAGCAGGCAAAGAGGTCAGAGATTTTTTCTTTTGTCCAACTGTCAAGCATTCATAGAGACATTCTCAAAAGAAATGTGTAAAAAGTGTGTAAAACAAAGTGTGCAAAAAATGCAACTAGTTAAAAGCACCATGATGAAGCAAGTTATTATTGAAAGGTAGACCTGAAATAAGACCAAGTGCCTCTTTCTTACAGAATGTGAGATGCATCAGCTATTAAAATATATAGTGAAAAGAAAAAAAACCCTCCTTTAGTATGAAATTACCATTCAATAACATTCACTGAATTGTACATAAAAGCCTGCTAATATGCTGCTGAAAATGTTCAAAAATTACCTGCAAGAGCAGGGCAGAAGTCAGACCATGAAGTTACTTTTGGCTACCTAATTATATTTAGTGTCAGTACATCAAGGGCTACCTGGTAGTCATAGCAGAAAGTTCCCAAGTTGCCATATAAATCAGCATTAATGTAGCAGATGATAATCTCTGTAGATTAATGCCCAACTTTAGGCATTTGAGGAAAACACATGGCAGTGGAGGACCCTGACTTTGTTCCTTTATTGCATCAGGACTTGATGAAAGAAAACATTTCAGATGTCAGGATTTTTTAAGAATGCACAAAGGACAGCAGAGGAGCTGCTGTTATGCCAGTGTTTGCGAGTCAGAATACAGCCATGTCTTGGATGCAGGGCACATTTCTCTCTATCTTGGGGTCATGCATCAAGAAACACATTTAGGGAAGGTAATACGAAAAAATGAAACCAAATCCTTAATGATTGAGCAACTGCAATGTGAAGAATGAAAAGAAAAAAATAATCCTGGGAATCTTTAGGTTGGAAAATAGATTATGATGTATAGAGTTGATATCAATCAATTTAATCCATGAATGACAAGGAAAAGAACAGCAATTGTTCACTGAGTTCCTCCTTCAACAGGGAAAGAATAAGTGGCATTAGATGAAACTACCAAAAAACAAGTTCAAATCCAAAGATACATCTCTGCACATGGGAGAGCTCAGCTGTGCCCTGTACAGCTAACCAGTAGTACTGCATTTTGTGTAATTTTTAAAAGTAACTGAAGACATTCTTTGAAGAAAAATACATCAGAAGGTAGGTATAGAATTCCTGAGCTTTAAACTGATAGAGAAAGTGAGAAAATTCTGGAAAGGTATTTTTATACCCACTATTACCAGAGAATACTAGGAACAGGACACCATGACAGAGGAATCTGTGGCCTGACCTAGTATTCTCTGTGTTCTTATAATAATCCTAACAATTCTCATAAATGAAATGTACTTAATAATAACTATGGATTAATTTATTCATGAGATTTATTGTTGCATCAATATTCAGTGATGTGAAACTGTAAAATGCCTAAGCATGAAAGGATGCATTTAAAATCTCACAAGCTTAAGATTAGCCAAATCTTTGACACACTGTGGCTGCAACAAAGAGATTTTTTTTCTGTAGAAATCTTAATACTCCATTGCAATCTCATATGCTAGCTCGGAGATCAACAGAGGCATCAATAGCTTTCTTTCTACACATTTCAAAAAAATCCAAACTTTTAGAAAGTATAAAACAAAACCAAAGCATATGAATGTATAACTATAACAGCATTAACAGGAAACAAGTCAGCTTTTTTCTTTTCTCATTGTGAAGCATAATGCAATGCTATAAATTTAAATCCACTGAAGTTCTCATTGTTTACCAGAAGATCTGTATCTGCACAAATTCCATAGGTTGCCAAGCTATTCTGTTGGATTAATGACAAAAACCCCATGCATGTATAATCAGGATAACATGGTAGTACATTTCAGCTTCTGCAGGTCATTTATAATTTATGCAATTTGTTACTTCTTTTCTAATGGCAACATTTTTCATTCAAAGTCGTGCTTCCCTCAGCTGCAAAATGGAGAGTCATTCATTTAATGTATGCAGATAGAAAACAGAAAGGAGGTCAGACAAATTGCAGTCTTGTATTTTGCAAGAAAAGTATAATTCTATACTCTTCCTGAAGAAAATACTTAGAGATACGTTTCAAAATACTGTTTGAAATGACAGCAAAAGGAGGACTGTGAAAATATTTATCCTATAATTGTGTTGAAATAGCTTGAAAAATACTTCCATTTTCTTAAAATAAATGATTGTCCAATGCCCATTCTGCTTATTTAGCACGAATTTTATTCTGAAGAGAAGCCAAATACAAAAGCTGCATTCAAGGTAAACTACGTAAAGCCCAGAATAAATCAGGGTCTCAAATCTTAAAACTACATGTATTTTACCAATTTTAAACACGTTTTGAGGAAAAGTATTGCATTTTAAAGACCCTCTAACTAAAAACTAATAAAATTAAGATAGATACAGTTACTTCATGGATAAACAAATCTTTTCCTGCTTTATTTTTTAAGGCTAGTTCAATATTATTGAAAACAAACTAATTAATTTACTAAGCTGCACTTTTACATCTGCACCTATGTTAAATATTTAGGCTGATTATATACACAATCTATATGTCAATAAATATGACCATTATCTGAGTTGTTTGTTTTTTTTTAACTAATTTATAATGGTTTTATCAGAACTGTCAAGCAGTAAAGAAAACAGCTGGAGCAGATCTCTTATGAAGACAGGCTGAGAGAGATGGGGTTGTTCAGTCTGGAGAAGGCTCCATGGAGACCTTATAGCTGCCTTCCAGTACTTGAAGAGAGCCTACAGGAAAACTAGGGAAGGTTGTTTCCCAAGGAGATGTAGCAATAGGATCAGGGGGAGCAGTTTTTAGCTGTGCAGGGTAGATTTAAATTAGATGTTAGGAAGAAATTCTTTACCTTAGATGAGACACTGGAACAGGTTGCCCAGTGAAGCTGGGTTTGCCCCATCCCTGGAAGTGTTCAAGACCAGGCTGGATGGGGCTTTGAGCACTCTTGTTAATGGGAGGTCTCCCTGCCCATGGCAAGGGGGTTGGAATTAGATGATCTTTCAGCAGTTCCTCACCACCCCTTTAAAACTGTTTGATATCCTGAAGAAGGTAATTTAAGTCAATTTGCTAAGTGATTTGGATGGACAGAAACAGAAGAATATTAACAAATATCAGCACTGTCCAAGAATTTCTATGATCAATTACTAAACAGGGCTATTCAGAAAAAGGCTCACAATATCCTGAGACATTGCTGTTTGGTACCTGCTAAAAATATGTAAGGAGTCAATCAATTTCTGTTTCAGTCTACATCAGAGTAACAGCTTAAAACAAAATTGCCTGTCTCTCGTGTTATTGTAGTGGTAATAAATACCATTATGTCTGGTATGACACTATGATACAATATCCTAAGTACTCCTACTGTCACATTTAATGAAAAATCTTCATATCTGACTTAGTATTCAGTGAGTTTTCCTGCTAGATTCAACGTGTCTTTCTCTCCCTATGTCCAATGAGTAACAAAATTATAATCACCAGGTATAATGCACCTGACCAAGCACCTCTCCTTTCAATATTTTAAAGATGTTTCCAACGAATATTGCCATGTAGAGAATTTTGTTTTCTGTTGTTCTGTTAAAAATTTAATGATGTTAGGTTACAGAATAGGGCAAGACTCTCTCATGGTTTGTCTTTCTATGATATCTTATTCATGAATTGGGTAAGAAACATGGGTCCTTAAGAGACCAGAATGGCTATGTTGATATACCTGGATCTGAAGGGATCCTGGCTTTCCAGTTCTCCAAATTCAAAGAATCAGCAGTCATTAACATTGCTATCAGGCAGCAAGCAGATAATGTGTTTGTTGAAAAAGCTCATCTCTTGCAGAGTATAAGCTATGTGCTCTGGACTGGAAGATGAAAAATGTGGAGTAGACTGATGGACTGAATATCAGAATTCATTTGCTTTGCCATGGGCAGAACTGTTGAACTGTCAGAAGAACTAATTCTGAAGCGAAGCCTCTAAAAGACCTGTGCTAGGGGGGCAGTTAGGAACAGTAACACTCTGATAGAGGAATCTGAAAATCTATAAAATTGAGCCCCCAGCTCCTTCCTCTTCAAAGGTAAAAGATATTGAAAGGAACTCAAACAAGAAGAGGCGGATGGGGATGTCAGTGTTGTTGAAGAGGGGAGATGGGAGCTCTTACAGAAGAGCTGCTGTGATTTCTTAAAATGGCAAAATAACTAACTCAAGAAGTAGCTGAGACTATGCAAAGAAATGATGAAGATTGATCTGTTATGCCTAACTGATGTTTGGATCTCTTGTCTGAGATCAATTGTTGATTAAATATTCACAATGTTATTTGTGGGTTACATTGAGTATCTTAACAGTAAGATCAATTCGTTGGTTGTATTTATGAGGCTACATAATAGTTTACAGGATAAATATAGTTCATTTGATAAGATATCAAAGCAGTGAAACATTTAGCTTAACCCTTAAGAACAGCTGTTAAAGGACTGGGGATTTTTTTTTTCCTAAGTATTCCCATTGATTGCATGTTAGTCCCTGTGATTTACATATAAAACTGTTATTTTGAAAGTAAATCATGAGAAGACCTTTAAATTACAAAATAAGATCAAATTGTCCATGTACAATATTTTGTAAATGTTTGGCAGACTTTTTTGTGAAGTGAAAAATTTGTGAATTTTTTTTTTTTTTTTAAATTTATGGTCACATTTTACATAGTAAGTAAACAAGTAAACAGTGATATTTTGTTCATTTTTGAGAGGTTTTGAATTATTTCTTACACTTTTTGCAACTTAAGAGGATGCCAATGGACATTAAACACATTGAGTTCATTGTGCATCAAACTATATGCCAAATGGATACTGAAAACCCATGAGGTCTCTGCAACAGCTGTAAAACACCATAAAACACCGTTTTTGGCAGTAGGAAAGAATCTGGCATAAGGGCTGAAAGAAAGGCTGCAGGCTGAAAGGAATATTGCTGCACAAAAGTTATTGTTGTAAGTGTGTGAAAATATCCTAATATTTCTCACTCCCTCTTATAGAAGAAACACAAAGTGGCCATACCAGCAAGTTAAAGACATTTCATTCTCTTGGTGCATCCTGAGAAATTTGTTTCCCAGTCAGACAGTATTTTAAAGAATTATTCTTAGCATCATCAAAGATATTTTCTTGGGTTTTTTGTTGTTTGTTTTGTTTGTTTGTTTTTGTGGGGGTTTTTTTGTATTACTGCTATACTAATAAACACCAACATATATGACAGAAAATACTCTTAAGACTAAGTCAAATAAATGAATCTTTGAAATGTATGATTCAAAGGAAGATAGACTTGGTTCACGAATTCAGTAATCACTTTTATCTGTAAGGACTAGCTTTTGCTAGTTTCCATTTTTATTAGTGGGGCAGCTTCCAAACAAAATCCCATGCAATTTTAACAATAGAAACATAGAATTTGTTTCTAATTAATTTCCAATTAACCCACCACACGTAAGAGTATTACACCTAAAATACCTATCATTGATTGTATTCATATTTATAAGATAATATACTTAATTTGCTTTCTGTGGCATGACTTCATACATAAGGTAGAGGAGCAAAATTATTTTATTAGTAGTACTGGTCATCTAAGTGGTAAACTCTTCTAATAGTGGTTAGTTCATAGATATATCTATAGAATTTCTATTCTGATTTTCTGTTTTTGTGTAGTAAAAAAAAAACAAAACCCCCCAAAAAACCTAGGCAAATGTGTGATTTATAGGTCTCCCCTGAGCCTCCTCTTCTCCAGGCTGAACACCCCCAGCTCCCTCAGCCTCTCCTCACAGGACTTGTGCTGGAGTCCCTTCACCAGCCTGGTTGCCCTCCTTTGGACCTGCTCCAGGACCTCAATCTCCTTCCTGAACTGAGGGGCCCAGAACATTTGGAGATAACGTATTATTTACTTTGCAGTGCTAGGCATCTTCATGTCTATATACTTACATCAATAGTTACATTTAAGAACAGAATAATCTTAATGGATGTCAGGGAACTTGTCACAATGCATGAAATGAAATACCTGTTCATGTCTTTGCAAGAGGTTATATACCCCATCCTACCCTCACACCTTCTCAGACCATCAAAGCTGCTAACGAGCAACTTACAACTTCCTACATACACATAAAAATGTAGATCTGCCTGGAGGATCCAATATTTGCTACTCCATTACTTGTAAAAATTGAAAGTGACTTCTTCCTTCTACCATTTAAGAATTTTCCTTTTTAGTATTTATAAGGGTTATCTTCAAACTGCTTTTGTTAAAAATGGGATTCTCCTGTCAAGCACTGCATTTCAGAATCACTTCCAGGTCAAAATATAGAGCTAGTAAAATTTACCAACATATTTAGATTTGGGTCATCTTTGAATTTGTATAGCTTTCCTAAGAGTACTGTGAAAGCTTAGAAACACGTATGTATTTTAAACCACCAATCTTTAAATGCTGTATTATAAGCTATAGGTAAAATTGATACGTAAAATTAAAAACTACATTTAAAAATCCTCTCTTAAATACTGACAACTCTCTTATCCTCATGAATCTTCCAGTAAACATTTAAGATGTTAGATCTGCAACAGCAAGATTTTGTACTTTTTTATCTTTTTTTTTTCTTTGACTCATTATATGAACCTTGGGTATCATTTCCATGTCCTTCTCTTTATCATAATGTAGAGCCTTACTAAATCTTGAAATTTTACAAAATAAATAATTATATATATATCTGACTATTTATTATGCTATTCTCACATGATGCTGTATCAAGTTAATTAAATCTAGGGAAGTAAGAATGCAAAATATTATTTAGTTTCCTAAAGGAGGAAAAAACTGGCTTGTTACACTTACTGGCAGCAGAACATATGAAACAAAAATTACGCTCTTTCCTTCCTAAACTCTACTTTAAGAATGAATCATAAGTCCAATAGGGGAAAAAATCTCATTTTAATTGACCTATATTACATTTTTATAGAAGGAGCCCCAACCCACTACTTCCCCTAGCATGAAGGCAATTTATTTAAGGCAGTTCATTATCTTTACCATCAAAACTAAATCCCTGTTTTATTTTATTAAAAAAAAATGCAGAACATTAGTCAAGGACTCATAAGGCCACTTCACTGTAGAAACAATACATTTGATAATATATATGGCATTATTCCAACAAATTTTAGTCCTGATACTACAAATGTTAAAAAGCCTGTGAACTGTATTTATTTCAGTGAAACCACTCACATAAATTAACAGGAACATTTCTGTGTTTACACTGCTTTGATTCCTCATTCCTATATGCAATTTTCTCTATATCACACACTTAATTTAAAACTTTGCTTCTGAGGAAAAGAGGAAAGATCAGTGGACTGCTCCCCTCACAATGCCTGAACCCATTTTGAATTGGTGGTGCAAGGGTTTTTACACCAGAACATGACATATATGAAAATGTCTAATGTAAAGGCACCTTCAGTGCTGCCAACTTAGCATATATTGTAAGTGGAATAGAGTGAAAATTAAACATAAAAAATTAATAATCATCAATATATTTTAAGACAGGCATTCACCGTGAAGCTGTCAAACAAATTATGTTAATTACAGACCATCTCTGATTTTTAGAGAAGAGATTTTGTGTCCACGCTTCTTATATATCCACTTTGCTCGGTAACATCAAAGGGTAAACACAGAGCTAAACTGTAAAAAATATTTCAGACTACAGCAAAATTGGGATATGGTGTGAAATTCAACTATATTTCTACTAGCACAAGAGAAGCACAGCAGTTGTTTAGGGTGCTAAACTGCCTTCGGGGTTGGTTTCTGTTGCTTCTCCTATCTTCTCTCTCCTTTTCACTTTCCTGTCACTGTATTTAAGAACTGTGGCCTTGAGTCATCCGAAACATATTTCAGTTTGCATGCAGAGTGAAAACATTGTGCCAAGGACTGATTTAGCCCAAGTCCCTCAAACTTTTAACTAGGGTTATCTTCAGGACTACCCCAAATCAATCCCCAAATACCTAAAAAATAAATTTATACCTATTTCTGCCTTATTTGCTGTGCAAGTAAGCTAGTGTTAAAGGAATGCACAGAAGATAATGATAATAATTAAATAGAAAGAACAAATAAATACTTAAATTCCTGAAAAGTGAGAAAGCAAGAAAAGAGCAGCATGGCCAGCAGCTGCAGAGGTCGTGTTGCACACGCCTGCTGTGCCGGAGGAGATTGGGATCCAGCAGCCTGCCAGGGCAGCCTGTTCAGCCAAATCCCTGTCCCACTCGGGTTCCTTGTCACCCCAGACTCAACAAGGGCAGTCTGCAAGCACAGTGGGTGGCATACATCACAACTTTTCACCTGTTTTAGGTAATTCTGTGCCAGGCGTAATGTGCAATGGCAACTGTTGAAAGCATGATGCATGTGGGAGGGCATAAGAGCTAAATATAATCTTACATATTGTTTTTATGAATTTTTATTCAAGAAACAATCAACCCTGAAACATCCTAGTAGACTTAGTAACACCTACCTTGTAGTGCTCATCAGTGCAACAATAAGAAGTACTGTATCAAAAACTAAGCAGTCTGCATGTGTTTGACTATCACTAAAAATTATAGGGTAAAAACACATATTTGTTTGCATCCTTTATCACCCTGGACGATTAAAAGCCTGTCTGAAATTCATTTGAAACTGTATTAGCACAGCAGACACCCAGTGGCAGAAAGGATGAGGGCCTTTCCACCATAGCAGACCACATCTCCTCAAGCACTGACAGTCAATAGGGAAGTTTTGAGTCAGAGGAGATGCCCTTTTTTATACCAACTAGAGATTTGACTCAGCCTGCACAGAATTAGTCTGTCCGCTCCCTGTAACTAGTCAGCAAAGTTATTCTTGGTTCATATCACAGAATCACAGCAAGAAACGCTTTTCTTAGTGTGACTCTAAGTCCTTTTGAAATATATATTTTCCTTGATTCTGCTATCAGAAAGTTCCTTTGACATATAAAAATGTGCATTGGAGTCTCAAACTAAGTCTTCGTGTTCTTAATAGGAAACATCAGCTGCATCACTCAGCAATGGAAAGGCATTTACTCCTGTGTACATAATCCTATTGTTCAGTTGACTAGAGGGGAAATAGATTTTTTATGTTCCCTTCCCCTCATATCTAACTATTAAGGTACCTCACAAGAAAACAACTCATTTGGAAAATAAGTAGAGCATAATAATTCAAAAACTTCTGTTTCTCTTTAGCTCTATCTTTTCACTACATAGCAGTATCTACAATATTAAATTCATATTTACTCCACTTTTGAAAGCAAAAGAAGATGACCAACCAGAAACTACATCTATTGTAATAAAACTCATATACAAACTATGAAATACATACAATTACGTACAGAGTTTTCTAAGGGCTGCCTTGGAAGTCTTTGTCAGTTCTTTGGCTCTAATACTCTAATACTAATATAGCCTCATTCAATACTTAAAGAAGCATTTGGAGTGGGGAGGAGCTTTTTGGCTTTAATATAACAAACATGTCGAATATTTCTTTCCCACACAGTTCTGGAATCCTTCCCTCAGAAATGAGCCAAGTCTACAAAGAGATTATGTCAGCGTATCTGGGGAATGTCTATGTTTTTGTGTAAAGAAGCAAGAAGAGATATTCAGTTTCCTCCAATGTGCCCCTGTTCCAAGACCACAGGCCCACTTTTTGTCTTTATGGCAAATTAAGCCTGTGAGGGCTACAAATCAGCCTTGGTATCCATCTGTATGCACAGAGTGCTAGCTGCTGGAGGCAGCATCCATCCTTTGCCCATCTGAAGGGAAACATTCCTCAGGTGCATGCAGATTGTGTTCAGCTGAGGGATGCAAAGCTTTGAGGTTAGATACAATCTTCACTCTTCAACAAACCAAACTGCTAATGTTGACACACTCCTCTTCATGCACTGGTATATGGATTAAAGTCTAATAATTTACGATGTTAAAAGCCTAAAAGAGAAGTTCTAATAGTAAAATATTCAATGCCTTAACTGGATAGTAACACTTAATATTTCTTTAATCTTCAATATGCGTATTCAAACATAACATACAAAAGATTTTGTATGAAAGAATACATTGTAAATAACACTCCACTGTTCTCTGGTTGCTAGTACCATGTGTACAATGTGCTGAGCTACCCAAAAGCTCTGGAAGACTCACGGAACAGCAAATGCTTTCCTACATCCCCCCCCTTTCACATAAAATAATGCATTGGGGTTACACTTTCGTGGTGCCCATAATAAAAAAGATACAGAACATGGGTTCAAAAGGAATTGTGTTCCTTTAAATCTTCTGCTGTCATCTCTCCTTGCATTCTATAAAGTCGAAGGTTTGTAGGTACGTGTGTGTAGCTCTATTTTCAGTTAATTACTTGACTCTCCTCCCGCCAAATTATTCTCTACTCACATACCTTTCAAAGCCCTAATTCCCTTTGTACCAAAGCAAACTTCAAGTTATACCTGTACAGCATTTAAACTTTAAAAAGTGCAACATGAACACCTGTTTAAGTTGGTAGCCATCTGTTTTCTCAAGAAATCAAAATCTTAATAATGTGGAATTAACAGATGGAAAGCAAGACCTGACTCTGAGTAGGTTACTGCATGCTTCAAGTTAACATAAAAAGTGGTATTTTTAATGAATCATTCACATCCTCCATTATTCTGCTCCTATATATATGGAGTGATAACCCATCAGCATTCATTTACTCCTTATGGGACTTGCCATTCAAAGGCAATTGAAGATCTTTTAAGATTTGGCCCAAACTATACGAATGCTTAAATATCAAGAATACTGCCTGAAACTAATTCCCTATGGTGAAATTATAAAACTAATCACACAAAGATTTTAGCAAGAGCTCAAAATTAGGGGAGGGTGGCGAGAGTAAAGAAAAAAATGAATAGCCCAATATGTCATTATGTTACAACGGTACTTCCAAAAAAAATATTTTTGGATCTACCTGCATCATAAGAAAAACTAATGGGAAACATCTTTTTTTGTTGTTTTTTTTTTAATAAAAATACTGGGAAACCCAGATTGCTTCTATTCTAGAATGATATTGTCACTTAGGTACCTATGACAGCTTATTAGTTTTATCTAGGTACTTTTGTCCATCTAAGTCTCCCTGTTCTATATTATACATCAAAATAGAAGCTATTGATACAGAAAACTGGAACACAAAAAAGAATAGGAATATGATGCACAAGAAATTGACTCTGAAATTCACTTTAATCAACTGAAAAAAACCTGCAGCAAAATGACCTTTATAGTAACCTATCAATGTTTTCACCTAAAAAAAAATTTAGGCAATTAGTGCATTCTAAAATAATTTGCAGCTTTTCAGTGGTGAATATATTTCTAAATTAGCCATTTTTGTTAATTTTTATGTCCGCTGAATTTCACTGTGTCCTAATCTGTTGGGTTTGTGGTCTACAGTTAGCCATTAACACCATTTAACAGTTGTTAAATATTATAATAGCCTGTTGTTACCTTGATGTAGATTCAGTTCCGATGTTAATTGCTCTCAACGTAGAGCTCATAAAACCATCCCATGCTCTATTTTGTATAGCTCTACTTGGAAGAAATCAAAAGTGAAATGAACTGTATTTTACCTTAGTAGAAAAAAAATAATTTAATGCAAAAGCTATATATTTAAAGAGAGTTATGAACTGAATATTGATGTAGTCTCGTTTTGAAACTTTGGAATAATGACAATGTAGATTTTGGGTGAATGCTTAGAGCAGTTTCAAACAAGGAATAAAATTGTCCATTTTTTCAATGGATTTCAATGGACCTCTCGGGAGGTCAGCACACCTTCTTTGCCACATATCACCAAGTGAACAGTTTGAACTGGAAATGTCTAATCTTGCATTATTTTTATGTTTTTCATCATTTGAAGTCTGTAAACATCACAAGTTGTTGCTTTTATTGTAAGGTAGAATGGTGGTGGGCACTCCAGATTGCTCACAGTGCCTTCTGTTGGAGTCCCACATCAGTTTCCTACCACAATAAGGAGTAATGCACTAGTGCTTCAACAACAAAACTACAGATAGAAAGAGCAGACCAACCATGTGAAGAGAATATCTTTTTTTTCATACTGGACATCTGCTCCTGTTCTCTGGGCTTTGACTAGCACATGGGAATTATGAGTCCTCCACTGAAGTTCTGTTTCTTCTCCCCCTGCTTTTATGAAAAAAAAAATTTCTCCTAAACCTTTGCAGTGTTTAGAGAAAATTACTGCTACAACCATACTTCCCACTTCTGCCATCAAGCAGTTTTGATGTAGTCGGATAGAAAAAAATGTAGTATATGCCTGCAAGATTGAAAAAGTGCTGACAATCTCATGAGACACATCTTCCAACCCAGTTACCCTCGCCCCTGGCCCTCTCCTCCATATAGAGTGTCATTCCCTCTAGAAACCAATATTGGCTTCTAAAGTTAATGAGCTTTTGTAGAATTGTGCTCTCTGAATGACTGGACTACAAGTGGGGATTTAAAGTGAATGGTCACACCACAAATCCTTAGGGCAAATGCCCTCTTAAAATTTCAGAGAGAGATTAATAACTTTATGTATGTAGCTACAATTACACAAACAGTAGTGCAGTATTAAAAGTTTAAACATGCAGTGATCACACCTGTGAAATTCCTGTCAGTATTCTGGTCCTTATGTGGAAATAGGGGGAAATGCAGCAGAAATAACTATTTTTTTAAATTCCCTTGATGAAATACAGAAATTCACCTTTTTTTAAACAGGAAAAAAATACAGAAGTGCAGATGTGCTCATCTTCCATTATTATTTGCATTTAAAAATATAAAGCCAACACTATCTCCAAGCAGAAATTTGCCAGACTGAGAATGAAAAACAGAAGAAACTTATATTCCAATATAAAAGCCAAGTAATTTCTCAACTACTACTAAAAAATAAATAAATAATTAAATAAATAAGGTTTCTGCATTCTCTACCCATAAATTTTTTATTCTTGTCTTTACAACAGTCGGAACATTTGAGTTTTAAGGATAAACTCAGTTTACGATAAAATGCTGAAGAATGTTAATTTAGGGTATAAAGATTCCTTCAAAATTAAGAACTAACCAGCAAGATAGTTTTCAAATGTATTGGTTAAACACAATTAAACCTACTCATTTTTTAAATTTATTAATTATTCGCAGCTCTGCATTTCTCTATCACTTTGAATAACAATAAGATAAAAGACATCAGTCCAGGCAGAAGGCGGCAATACGGTGAGTTCTATTTATCTGAAGTTTATTCTAGTTGAGGAAGAAGAAAAATAGATTTGAGACACCTCACTAAAAGTAAAAGTGACCATCTGAAGAAATCATGAGGAGGCATTCTCTGTCAGAAGCAGAGCCCACTACTGTCAGCCTTGTAGGAGAGCCCTCTCTCCCACTCTGAAGCAATTCAAAGAATAGATGTAAAGTCAGAAAATGTGCAACTGCTGTTAGGAAATATATTTGTCATAAACACTGAGTGGCATTAATACTCCTAAATTATAACATTGTCAAGTGCATCCCTTTATTACTAAAAAACAATGTAGAAAAATATCATGTTGTTTTCCAATATTTTTTCTCCTCATAAAACAAGAGCACAATCCTTGCAACTATCAACTGAAATGTAAGTCCAATAATCGTATTGTACCAACATGCTATAAAAAGCTGTAGCAGGAAACACTAAGAATGAGATTTACCTGGAATTTCTCTTCAGCTGTATTTTTTTCAGTGCAAAACTTAGCTTTGAATTTAAGTAAAAGACTGGTTAAAGCACCTAGATATCTGTATTTCAGATGATACACTTAAATTTTTCAAAAATACAGTCTTTTAAATAGAAAATCTAATTCAAAAACATTTTGAGAACCATAATTCAACTTCTTGAGGATTCTTCTGTTTCAAGAGCAATAATCCAATACCCATAAATAAATGCATTCATACACATGCCATTCTATTCTTCAATTTCTTACAAAAACTCAACCCCCATTTTGTATACCAAAAGGAGCCTACATGTGACTCTACAGTAGAATCTGTTCAAGTTGTTTGCAGCATGTATACATGTAGAAAATTTTAAAAATAGATGTAATGCCGGGCCACTGTCATCTACAATTTTCAGTAATATAAATATGCTAGTAATATTATGATAATCTGTAAATATGTTCTAAATAGCTATATCTCCCAGACCAATAAAAAAAGTCTAGTCTCATATTAAAAACATACCACTCAAAGTATTGACATATTGATTTTAAATAATTTACAGCTCTAGAAAACTGTAAAACTAGATTGTAAGCTGGCAATAATGGCTACATAATTCATTTTAGAATTCTTGTATAATCAAGCTAGCTATTGTTTTAGCTTCAATTCCAGTCATCAAAGTAACTCAAAACCACCCACACTTTTTTTTTACTGCTCCATATTGCAAGAAAAGAGACTTCATTATTTTTCAAACTGATCTATCAATATTTATTAAAAAGACATTTACAGTTGTCAAGAGAGTCCTTGAAGAGGTGTCCAGAACTCAGAAATTGGAAACCTTATTGCTCAGTGAATATCTTGTTAGTCATATCCTGGATTCCTGCAGAAATTCTAGTTTCATTAGGAGAGCCCCAGCAATGAGATGGGATGCTGCAATGAGATAATAGTCTGCTACTCACAGAAATACTGAAGGGAAGCAGAAGCACCGTTTGAAAAAGAAAATGGTTTCTAGTTATCCTGTGACAGTATTTTTCACTAATGATTTGCTGTTCCAAGGAAAAAGAAAACAAAAAAAACCAGCCCACCTAACAAAATGATGCTAGTATCTTCTCAGGCTTTATACCTCACTAAAATGGAGGATAGTATAGGAAATAGAAACTGCTGTTTGTCACTTGGATTGCGTAGTGACATCAGTGTATTTACTAAAGCAGAAGCTAGGCAGAGGGCTTAAAAGAGTGTTACATGGCTTTAAACAACTGAATTTAATTGATGTGGTGAAATGCTCATGCTCCACTAACAGTGAGAATCACCCACTATTTTCTGTGTGCACAAAGATCTTCCTTTAGGATCACATCTACAGATCTGTCCATTCAGCCTGGTAAGAGAGTACCAGGCTTCTCTTCTGACTGGACACTGCCACCTTCCTGCATGGAACAGTGTTCTGCAAAGTTTCTTCATCCTTTCTGGATGCTGGGTGTCAGAAATCTAGCCACTGTAGGCTCATAAATGTTTCTGTGTCCACAGACTGTACTCGCTGTGCCACGGGCGTGTTTGAGCCACAGATTACACAATGCAGGGTCAATCTGTACACATTCAGTTTCTTCTTCTGCAGAAGAATTGTTCCAGCAGCTTTTGCCATTGCTGCTGTTCATGTGAGTTCATTTGATGGCACATAACGTGCCAGCTACAAATTCAAAGCCCACAGGTATTTTCGCGAGCAATCATAGAATCATTTAGGTTGGAAAAGATTTTTACCATGAAAAGACCATTGAGTCCAAACACCAACCTAACACTGTTCATGTGACCAAGTGTGACATAGAATCATTACACAGTATTTTTGGTCTGCCAGCTGGAAGGGCTGTAAAGACTACCCTCGTGCCCATGTGCAGACATAAGAGTTAGACACGCCTGCCACTGCAATGACATTTTTCACTTAATGTCAGAAGTGTTGATTTAGGCTTCCCCAAACAATGTTTAAGAAATCAGACTGCATAGGTTGGTTGAAGACCTAAAGCTTTTCCAGGTCCCAGAAAGGCTGGAACTGTAATATAGCTTTTTCATATCTGCTTTCTCTTTGTTCTTCCAACCACAACTTATGAACTACCGACGTACCTAATAACAGCTTCAAAACAATACCTCCTTTCTAACTTTTCCTGGGTGTCTACCACGTCAGCTAGAACAAATCAGGTGGAAAAATCTCACAGCCACTATTATTCATAACTTACAGCCAACAAGTACTCATGCAGCCACATGAAACATATTTCTCAGACTCACACAGAAGGATAGGCAGATCACCACCTGGTCCCACCCCCAGGTCAGACCATGGTCTATTAGCTCATGTGCTATTTCCCATCTCCTGTCACGTATGGTTTTGTCACAACCTAAGCTACCTTTCTTGGAATGAACAGTCCACATCAAACAAGTTATTTTCCTGATGTAATGTAAATTTTTGGTGCATTTCCAGCACACCTGTGTGTGTATTTACTATTTTTACCTGAATAAAATTATACTCTGTGTATTTTCTCATTTTTTGGAAAGAAAGCAGATACAGATTTTTGTCTAGGGTTTTCTGCTATTATTTTACTAGTAATGTTCTGTCTGAGGACTTGGGAGAAGCAGCACCTTGACTGCTCAATTAGGATCAAGTAGCACAACTAATTCCTAGCCAAGTGCTAAAGTATTTTGTCTAGTTTCTCACACAAATTTCTTGGTTTTAACACAGAATCATTAACTAGGTAGGTGAGAAGTGGATAAGGAAAAAAATAATAGAGTAACACTCTTTTGTTCAAAATCTAATAATTCAAAGAAATATTCCCAACACCTTAAATGTACTGTAAAATATGAAATCAGGTTAACTCAGTCTACTTTGTATGGGCAGTCAATAAATTATTTATCAATTTAAAACACAACTTTAATGCAATCATAGCAAAATACACCACAGTTACATAGTAATCAAAAAACAAACAACCTAAGGATTTCTCTTTCCTTTTTTTCTCCAACTTACACACTATGTTATTCATTTCTATTGTTTTTCAAGCACCAAAAAAAATCTAAGAATCCGCATTATTTCCCATCTGTTTAAATGGAAATGAAGTTCTGGTTTAAGGCAAATGATTGACTATTTTAAGCAATATGTATTACATAGATGTGGTTGATATTTTATGACGCCTATTTATGAGACTCTTGGTTGAAAATAGACTTGCGCACTCTTCATACTTGCATTATGAGAATTTATTTGTGATTTATTTTCATATAGTGTTGCTGAAATATATTTTAGATGCATTAGAATGATCATTTTTATTCCTTTTCAAGAGTAAATTAGGCTACATAGATGCACTCTGATGCATAAGCTGTGGGATCCCAGCCCCCTAAGCACCACACACCTCTCTTTTTAAAGGCTTTCCATCAAGCTGAGAGTGAAAGACAGACACAGACAAAATGAAGCAGAACTCCTGTCAGACACTGACAGTGCAAAGAAACACAGAGATAAGGGATAGTAGGGTGCTAAGTACCCTACAATTTATTGAAGCTAACAGAGGAGAGTTGAGTGGCAAATTACCTACACTGTTCACAAACCAGCAGGCTACTCTGTTTGCCAGCCATCCAAATTGCTTCTGGGTAATTTGGCACATTTCTACTTGTTGTGCTATTTCTTACAGAGTGACTTTGAGTTTTGATCATTCCCTGTTGTGCAAGATCTTCCCAAACACTAGCAAAACTTCTAAGACTTATGGCAGGAACAACTGAATTCAGGGAAATCATTAGCTGGTTAAGAAACCATTTAAATGAGTATGAAATGAGTCATACACATAACTGTTTTAAAAGGAGTTAAGAATTTATTAAATATCAAATTAAAGCAAAACAAATTCCCGACAAGCAAAATTTCTCTCAATGAATGCTGATAAGAGATTATCTTTAAGATCAGAGCATAGAAAATTTGTCAGGAGAGCGATATGAGAAACAAATTCTTCTTTTGCATACTCAATAAGATAAAATAGTTTCTTTTGAGGCTTGCTCTTCTTTATTCTTGAAAGCGTAAAAGGTCATTTGTTTAAAAATATGGCAAGGATGGTACTGCTCACAAAGTCAGAAATCCAGGAAAAGGAATTTTATAGCAATAGTAATTTTAGATCTGCTGATACTTCTCAGCACTAACATGAAATGCACTTTTGCTCTGAAAAATGAAAGGGAAGTGTTTATTAAGCAAACTGTAGGATAAGTCTGTGTCAGATTTACTTTTGTGCCTGATATTGTGTGTAGATTTCAATCTATAGAGACACATAGACACACACATACTGTATATGTATACATGACTGGTATGAGTATATTCTCTAGTTAGTAGTGGAGGAAGCATCAGTCTTACCTACACCCCAGATAGGAATGTGGCAATGATCAAGCCAGGGTCTAACAAAGCCAGGGAAATGCAACAGCAATGGGAAACCTCAGTTACCCCCCATCTGGGCTGTACAATTGCTGCACTCAGTTGTGATGCCAAGAATGGATTTCTAGCTGCTGTTGATGAGAATTACACAAAGGAAGCAGTTTGGGGAACCATGAGAGGAGAAATACCTCTGAGTGCTGGTCTGAAGCAGTGAGCAGGACCTGGCTTGAAACACACCTGCAGAGCCAGTCGGTAGCCACAACAAGAACATACCTGGGAGCTGTGTTTGACAAGAGCGGGAAGACAGAAAACGCACTTTAGTGATGCTTACAACTGTAACATCTTTCTTCCAAAACCAAAATCCATATAAAAGGTTAATATATCCAGACACAAAACAGTCTTTTCATAGACACTCTATTGTAAGAGGCCCAGTAAGGTTAGACTTGATGACCTTCAAAGGTCACTTCTAACCCCTGACATTCTGTGATTTCACCTGTCCAAATAGTTTTCCAAAGACACTCTGTCTGAAAAGCCAGGTAAGAAAACTTTTGGAAGTAAGAAGGATATATTGCAGAAAAATAATTTATGCCTTAACCAAGGAATGGAGATGATTATAAATGTTGATAGCTTAACTGTAAACACTAGGCATGCCCAAAGGGATTAAGAAACTTGAAGATGACATAGAAAAAACATTTTGCTCAGGAACACAAGCTTACCTTTCTAGAGAGGGCAAATATGATGAAGAAAGGAAAAGGAAAAAAAAAAGGGGAAAGGGAAAAGAGAAAAGGGAAAAGAAAAGGGAAAAAAAAAAAGCAAAAGGAAAAAAAAGCAAAAGGAAAAAAAAGCAAAAGGAAAAAAAAGCAAAAGGAAAAAAAAGCAAAAGGAAAAAAAAGCAAAAGGAAAAAAAAGCAAAAGGAAAACGCAGACTCATCATGTGCCAATGTGGGTTTTTTTGTTTTTTTTTAAACTAAGAATGTTTTGCAGAAACTGTTGAAAATTAAAATATCAGTACAAATACTTATAGAACAAACTGACAAGTTGGAAAGTGACTAATTACCATTATTTACCTAAGTTTTAAAAGAACTCAGGGATAAAATATCCAAACTATTAATTCTAACCCATCACTTATATTACCTTGATGGCAAATATGTAGCAGTTTTTAATGGCTTTAGGGAAGATCCGGTAATGACTAATGCCCTAAATAAACTAATACAGATGAATATAACAATTAATGAAGAGCCTAAGTATCTCCTGTAAAGGGAAGTCATGCTTTGCAATTCTGATGGAGTCAATGAGCAAATGAAAAAAGGAAATTATATATTCTGCTTCCAAAAGACACATAATAAGCTTTCTCGCGGACACTCGTCAAGGACCTAAGTAGTTATAAAATCACAAAGCAAGCCTTATCTGGTCCATCTAGAGGTTCACCTGTCACACAATTCTATGTTCATCACGAGCTGATTTTGTGCCAAAGGCAGATAATTCTTCCTTCACTAGTTTTAACACTTATTTGACAATTCTTCTGATTACAGTGACTTGACTGTATATAAAGTAAATATAATTTGGTTAGATTTTTATGTCATATCTTTTTTTAACCAAATCTTTGCATTTCATTAGTATTTTTCCAGATTGTCTCATATCCCCAGTTATGTACCAGTGTTCCAGAATCCAGACTCAGGTGTATGCACTGGTACACGCTGCAGCCAGCCAAAAATTTGGGAAAGGGGAATAGCAACAGAGAGCAGAAAATTAGAAGCCAAGCTACTAAATAAAAGCAACTGGCTCAATGACAGGAATCAAAAGACTATCACATGTCAAAGACATTAAAAAAACCTAGCACTGATCAAATTAATCTACCTAGATAAAAATATGGTGTCAGACCTGAGAAATATGGAAATTACTTGCTCAGATGAAAGTAGGCAGGATGAGACTTGCTAGTGAAAAGACTATATTAACAGCCAGTTAAAGAATCAGCTGCTATTTTATTTGCAAATATGACTGAGATACTTCCAGCATAACCTTGTCAAAATATACACAAACCATTTCTTTTGATTAAGGAAAATCTAGGAATTTAGGCTTCACATATGTAACACCATAGTTGATACAAATTTCCATGACTGATTTGTCTATGTTGCCTGAGTGGGTTTGCTTACAGTCAGAGTTTGCCCTCACCTGGGGCTATGGGCATCCTAATGCAGCAGCAGCCACCAAACTGTCTCAGACAGTTAAGCTCTCAGCTAGAAATACGGTGATATTTTTGAGTATTTGGGTTGGAAGTTCATAGAAATCCCTTAAAGAAGACATTTACAGCTGATAGAAACCTTTGACAGAGAACTTTGCCCAAGACTAGTGTTTCTCTCTTCAAACCTGAAAGGACAGAAGCTGTTTAAAGGATGAGAGGTGCCTGAATGGCTCGTGGCTCGCAGGAGTTATTAAAGCTTCATTAAAGAGAAGAAATGTATTTGCAGGGCAGGCTGCTGTTTAAACCCCAGCCCTGCCCATCCTCATGTTCCAGTTCACTTGCCATAGCATGGTGCATGGAAATACTGATCCTCAGATCACTGCACAGTCCAAATTAGTTTAAAGTGCTCTTCTCCTTTCACACACCATCTCAAAAAACAAACCAACAAAAACCAAAAACCAAACAAAAAAACAAACAAACAAAAAAAAAAAAACAAAAGAAACCCCAAAAAAAAAAAAAAAACAAAAAAACCCCCCCAAAAAAAAAAAAAAAACCCAAAAAAACCCCAAAACCCCCAAACTTTTCATACTGATAATTTCAGAATGTAATTTTGGAGGAAATTGAAAGGTGAGCACGAGAATCCATAGGGCATAGTTGGAAGCATCTTTTAAAATAGCTTCCTTGCAAAATCAACACATTAATATCTAAGTCCTAAAGGGCATTCATAAAAATTCTTACATTTTTATTTTTTTATTTTTCAAAACGGAGGCAGATGTCTTAAGATTTGCCCTTGGATAAATTTGGCTCATTGCAAGTTTGTTGTTTGCTAGAGTTATAAATTATTTCAGGTTGGCTAGGAAACACCAAATATTGCTTTCCTCATGGACAGGGACATCTGTCAGGATCTCTTGGTCTAAATTTCTACTGATGAAGACTCGTGTGATTTTCTTCCATGAAAGGCAGCAGCCAGTTTGGAGGCCAAGCACAAGCTATTCTTGATGAAAAAACCTGCTTGGATGTTAGTTGGATGACTAATAGAGCCAAGTATCTGTTGATACCTATCAGGAACAGTATGCAGAGGTCCAAAAACTCAAAAGAACAGTTAAAACATAACTAAAATAGAGATTTCAATGGGTCAGTAGCCCACTCAAAGTTTGTTTTGACAAGAAATTTAAGACAGAGATTTGTTTTTAGGGCAATAAAATGGATATTTAATGTCTGCACAAGAAAGTCATACATATTTCTAGATTACCATCTAAAAGATTTTGTCATGTATTATGAAAACCTAAATAGATCCCCAGGGGACAAAAGTGGTCAATAGCACTCAATGGAAAGAAAGCAAAAAACCTATACACACTACAGTTGAAATCTATCATTTCACCTCAGGACTTACAAGCTGCTTGGAGTATTTCTGTGGCAATCTAAGTTATACAGCTTTTCTAATTCTTATTATTGACAAAAACTCAGGAGGGAAGGCAAGAAGTTGGGGTAACTGAAGGAAATTATTAACATTTTTTTGTTGTTTTTTCCTAGACAATGTCCTGGCAATCTGAAAACGTTCACAATGGATCTGTAATATGAGCTAACAGCATTTCTTCAGCTATTTTATTCTGTGCATTTTTACTAGCCCTAGAAGTGAACTTTTCTATTTATAATTTGTTTCTTTAGTAGTCACTGTACAGTTATTTGAATTCTGAAGTAACATAAATGACCTGCCAAACTCTAAATGTTACTTTTATCTTTCATTTATTCATTACGACTTTTCTCCAAGAGTCTTGACTGCTTTCTCAAAATCACGGTAGAGTGTTGCTACATATCAGGCCTGAAGTTTCATAATTCTAAATCATCATATTTAGCTTCAGTAAAACAACCTTTCTGATGTACCCTTAAAACTGTATTTAAATCTTTTGTGTAACCTCACTAAAAGAAATTTCAACAGTTTTTATGCTTAAAGTATTTTTTTTCTTTTAGTACATATTCAAGAATTTGTGTACAACTGTGTACACTTTTCAGTGAATTAACTTGGGGGAAGGCTTATATACCTAGCTTTTGCCTAGGTGTTGGCTGAAAACATACTGGCAGCAAGTTTTGACCAGACAACATCATCTATGATTCTATAATCATAGAATTAGCTGGTTTGGAAGGGACCTCAGAGATCATCAGGTCCAACCCTTGACCACTACCGCTGCAGTTACCAGCCCATGGCACTGAGTGCCACATCCAGTCTCTTTTTAAATATCTCCAGGGACGGAGAATCCACTGCTTCCCTGGGCAGCCCACTCCAGTGCTATTAGTCTCTCACCTTTGCCTTTTGTACCCACAACAGATAACTTGAGACCTCTTTATACAGATCCACTTTGGATGCTCTCCCTTTTCCTGCTCTGCACCAGGGGTCTTCTTTGTATCAAGAACAGACAAATTCTCAGCAAGTGTAAAATCAATGCACCCTATAAGCCATAAAATGTTGCAGAATTTTAGCTATGCCTGATCAATAGAAACTTTATCAAAAGACAGTTTGGCGTTATCAGGTATGCCCATAGCTGCTATCACTTCTCAAGATAATTAAGTAACACTCCCTAAAAAGCAAATGCCTTATATTTGGCATCTCTTAACATCAGTGCATTTGACAGAAAAACAGTCCTATCCTTGCATGCCAACACACACACAGTGACGCTGCTTGTCTGATTGGGTTTGTACCATAACTTCATGTAGGAGACAGCAGGTTTAAAAAACATAGCAGTAATATGAATACATATCTATATTACATCCATAATAGCTTTTACAAGAAGGTATTATTTCTTGATTTTTCTGCAAGGATAGGTTAGATTTCTAAACTCTCAATTTAAATAAATAGTTAATAATTAATAATTTATTTCAGGTTATTTATAAGTGTATGGTGCAGCGCTTTATGGCAGGTCTGTATATGATATTACTCCAAACAGTGTTAATCTCAAATTAAGAAATTTAACACATATTATCTATTCTAAGAGACAGGATGTCCAGATAGGAGGCTAATAAGGGCTTGGTAACTTCTGCCAGTCACAGGATTTGAAACAGGAGTAGAAAACATCCAAAATAAAAGAATGGTGGTTTCAGCCACTGTTTTGTTATCTAAAAAATGTCATCAGGTCTCGGAAGGAGTTTTATCCCCCTTCTTATTGTGCTATAATGGTTTCTACCTAGGTGACTGCACAACTAAAGTGAGTAACTAATCAAAAATGAAAATAAAACCTCAACGACAGTGGCAAGGAAAGCAGTGTTCACAGATAAGCAGTTTGAAAGAAGCTTGAAATAAAACCAAGTGTACATTGCTTAGTTATGATGTGCTATTTGATATAAAATTGTGGTCTGTAATGATAACAAAACCGTCACCTGGTATACACTAAAAAAAAAAAATCCAACTTTATTTGTAACGCAATTACAAATTACAAATTGCATTACAAAAAGCAGACTTCAGGAACACCTGACTTGAATTCTGGTTCCTTGGTTTACTTGAAAAAGACAAGAGAATCAAGATCTCAGAGATTTTCTAGTTTTGTGACAAGCTCAGGAACAGGGCTCATGAATTTCAAATCAAGTCATTTAACACTCAGGTTCCATTTTTTTCTTTAGTAAATTATTGAGATCTGATTTACTAAAAGCAATACTCTTAAAAATATACACTCAGTTTAACCATTCAGTGGCATACATCAGGAAGGCATAGGATACATTACTGCCATTCCTGAGGAGACTCTGGTTAGTTTACCTCATTCTGATGCTTAACTGGAACCAAGAGACAAGACAGAAGCATTCCAAGTATTTTTATTAAAGATCATTTTTATTAAAGTCTAGTATTAAACTGTCTCTTCTACTGCTAGGGTAGCACGATCTTTAGATAAATTACATTTAAAACTCCTTGATTCATATAATTTTAAGCTCCACAAAATCACTGACTGACTTGAACAATTCATCGCCCTGCCCCAGTGTCTCATGGTTTTCACTTTATAAAGCTCTTGAATGCTATTACCTACATTTATATGCTTTTACTACATGGACTGCATGGGTGCCCCTTGTCTCAGAACAAGTAGATCTTCACTTCTGGGAATATTTGATATGTTTCACTTTTGGAAGTAGAAGACGACTTATTGGATAGAACAAATTGCAGAATACAGCCAGAAAAAAATAATCAGATATGAAATTTAGAATCTCAAAGTACTAACAAGCTAGTGGTGAAAATCTAGTATAGTCCAGCTTTACTAGTAAAATCAAGAAGCTATTTATGTTTTGTTTAAACGCAGCTCTTTATCCCAGCATATTAAAAGAACTATTTTAGAAATCATATTAAAAAATATATTTTTAGACAAGAAGACTAGATAATGGCAATATTTTCTAAGTGAAAGAACCTGTTTCTATAAGAATGTCTTATTTTCACGATCTGCTGTAATTTGCAGTTCTTTACTTTTTAAAACACACACACAAAACTGACATCCATAGAGATTTTTAATAATTTACATTTGTTTGGCATGTAGATCAATTTAAAGCAGGGAGGAAGTGGGATGAAATCCATATGATTCAACCAGTCTTTCAGATTTCATAGATATTGTAACGCTTTACTTGATCTCCTCTGTGAATCACATATTTGGTTACTTCAAAATCACAGCTTCTCAAAAAATAATATACCAGGTCATAAAAGCCAAAGCAAACTAACAATGCTGAGCACAGTTTCATACAAGTTTTATCTATTTAGTGTATCCAGTAAAAATCACCAGTAGAACAATCATCCAGTATAAAGTAGGTTACTGAATTACAGTTAGAGAGATTTACACTTGCTACACATTTAGCTAAAGTAGTTAAAAAATTGCTTGCAGAGAAAAACATATACTGTAAAAAAATACAACGTGCCAGATGCAGCTCATTAACTTCACTTGAGCTATTACATACTTCAATTACAATGAAAAACCAAGGGATTAAGATAAACAGTTGATGCACCCACGTAGGGGTCCAAAGGGCTCTTCATTTTGCAGGGTCTCCTAAGAAATGCTCCCAGAGTGCTGTGCCCTCATGTGTGCTACAGCAGCCTTTAAAAAAGTATTACCCTACTACACGTAAAAATATTTACCTACTGATTTACTAATATTTACCCTAAAATATTGCCTACTGCATGTACATGTAAAAAATAATATACCTTGCAAATTTCAAATTTCCTTTTATATCTTAAGAGCTTTCTTTCCTTTTACACATGCCCATATGCATACTCACATTGACATGTCTGTACTTTTAGCACTTTTACTAATAGATTGAAGACAAAGATAAGTAAACTTAATTTAACCCCCTAGGAGAAGCCACAAAATGCAGATGAAGTTGATATATAGATGAAGATGTCTTTCATATCATAAAGGACTAAAAACTATAAATGATTTATATAAAAATCAAATAGCATGTGTGACTGTATGTAGTAGGGACTAGGGAGTTGATTTTGATTCCATTGTATTCACCCCATTCCTCTATTGTATGGAAATGTAATATTCTAACTAAAGAATATGCACACGCTATCACCACTTGTATGTAAGGTTTGTCAGTAAAAGGGAAAAATAAACCCAGATGCAATTTTAGAAAGTTGAATAATGAGAAATGGATGTAGGTGCATCTTGATAAGGTCTCTCCCCCAATAGATAGGTAAAATAGATCCTATATTCCATCAATAATGTAGAAGTTGTTATTTCATTATTATATAGCAGCATATCTCCAATAAGGTAAGTTTAATTATTAACAAAATTGACCAACTTTTACCAAGCTTTTTAATTTTTTCTATTTGAGATGTGGTATAGTTGCAACTCATTAACTTCATTTAGGTATTTAATACTACACTCATTGGTTTATCTTGATTTCCCAGCAAGCATCTCTCCTTTCCATCATAAGAAATAACTGAAAATCTTGATGAAAACTTGATTAGAGTAATAATTTATTTTTTTTAACTCAAATAGTCAATAGCAATTAATTTATATTGCTCCTCTACTGCCTATCTTATTGCATAGAATGAATGGCATCAGAAAACCTAAGAGAACACTGTTCAAAATGGAAATCACAAGTTCTGAACACAAATTACTAAGCTCCTAACAAAATCACTCAGTAACTCAAAGTAAATTGATCACGTGTATCAAGATTGTGCAAAGTTTCATGTCTCTGAAAAAAAATTATCATTTCTACAAAGGTACACCTACAATCAGAGTCTCTTCTGCAGTTCTCAAGTCTTCCATGTACATTATACAACACAATAAGGCTGAAAGAAGTATAGCCATCCAAAATGAAGTCATAACCATTATTTACTTTAAATGCAGTGTGTTTCTGCAGTTCTAGGCCCTGTATACTATGCAGCTGTTCAGTAAGACCATATCATCAGCAGACCAAAGCTTCAAGTTCTAGAGCTCCTCCTAGACTAAACTAACCAAAACAGATCTAAAAGTTTTTATAATTAAATTAAAAGAAGAAACAGGGGCTTAGCGGACTCTTAACTAGAACATTTGCCATTTTAATGAAGGAGAACTCGCAGAACCAGGGCAGGTGCTTGTTTCTAAACAAATCTTCTCTGAGTTTTAGCAAACCCTGCCTAGGCACTTCTGGTCTGTACAGATCTCTTGCAGTCTCCCTCTGTGGCCTGAGAGGCTGCTCCTCACACCTTTCTGCACTTCATTTGTCCCTTAACATAAGGCTTCCGCTCCCTTTGGCCTCTTAAATCCCATAGACCCTCTTTTGGCCCGAAGCCAGCCCAGTTACTGTCCAAGGCAGGGAGCAGCTTACTCTTTCCTGGGGAATCAATCCTCTCCAGTGATTCTGTCAAATCATGTTTTCAACTAGTAACAGAAACCTAAATGATAAAATAGATGCCATTCATCATACAGTGTCAAAATATACAATTATCGAATAATAGAATGGTCTGGGTGGGAAGTGACCTTAAAGATCATCCAGTTCCAAATCCCCTGCCATGGGCAGGGACACTTCCCACTAGACCATGTTGCTCAGCCCCACACAGTCTCTCCTGGAACACTTCCAGAGATGAGACATCCGTAACTTCTCTGGACACCCTGTTCCAGTGTCTCACCACCCCCACAGTAAAGAATTTCTTTCTAACATCTAACCTAAATCTACCCTCTTCCAGTTTAAAGCCATGTCCCCTTGTCCTGTAGCTACATACCCTTGTAAAAAGTCCCTCCCTAGTTTTGCTATGGGCTCCCTTCAGGTACTGGATGGCTGCTCTAGGGTGTCCCCAGAGCCTCCTCTTCCCAAGGGTGAACAACTCCAACTCTCTCAGACTGTCTTCATAGAGGTGCTACAGCCCTCAGCTCATCTTTGTGGCCCTCCTCAGGTCTCCCTTCAACAGCTCGTGTCCTTTTCATGTTGGGAGCTCCAGAGCTGGACACAATACTCCAGGTGGGGGCTCACAGAAGTGGAGCAGAAGGTGAGAATAACTTCCCTTGACCTGCTGGCCACCCTTGTTTTGGTGCAGCCCAGGATATGCTTGGCTTTCCGGGCTGCAAGTGCACGCTGTCATCTCATCTTGAGCTTCTCATAAACCAACACCTCCAAGTCTTTCCCTTTAGAGCTGTTCTCAGTCCATTCTCTGCCCAGCATGTAATCATGATAGGGATTACCCTGATCCAGGTGCACAGCCTTGCACTTGGCCTTATTGAACTTCATGAGGTTGAAATGGGTCCACCTCTCAAGCCTGTAAAAGTCCCTTTGGATGGCCTCCCTTCCTTCCCTGCAGCATGATGACCACACACACACACATCTTGGTGTCAACAGCAAACTTCCTAAGGGTGCACTCAGTTCCACAGTCCATGAATCTGAATTTATCCAGGAAGACCTTGATGGTAAAATTAGTAACATCATCCTGCTGAGGAGAGATTCTCTGCCTGAGCCTATTAAGGGCTCTCCATCTAGTTCACAGCCTGCTCCAGGCAGTTATCTTTTTGATGGAATGTGAGAACAAGCTGAAGATTGTAAACAGGTGATGCACAACCAAGTCAGCCTCTCCCATCTTTTAGCAAGATCACACAGGGTGAAGGGGCTGCTGTCTTCAGCTCTACTGATGCTGCAGAGTAAGATATAAATAACTCACCCTGTCTGTGCAGAGCACAGAGAATTTTTTCACCTGCAGTTCTTGCCCTGGCCCTCCATCTCAGGACAGCATTCTTATGTGGTTCAGTCTGTTTCTAAAATATTATTTGACTAAACTTCCAAGGACACTTGTCACGAGCCTAACAGAATGAGCACTTGGCAATGCTGTGCATTTTTCCCTCTGCTTTACCTTAGAGGTACAGACCTTTCAAAAGTGCTGTTGAATTTGCTGCTAGCACCACAAGGGGTCTTTCCCTATTATTATTCTGTAAAGGCTGACTGCCTGTGGGCTGCCTAAGGGCTAGACTTTTGGGTTGCCTGGGTTACTCTTTCTTAGAGAACACATCTAATACAGAAGCACAATATAAAAGAAGTGGTAAACATTTTTCATAGTCAGAATTAAAAGTGAAGACACAGGGCTGGGACAAAATAATTTGCCATGAGGTGTATGCAGGCCCCAATGTTACTGCTAACTATCCTTTACTTCTCAAATTAGAGCAAACGGTTCTTTATGAATTGCAAACAGAAAAAATCCTCCTAGGCACCCTTCTGTTCTACCTGCTTTTTCATGAGCAAAACCAGGAAATGTCCATGGGGTGGACAGAAATCTCTGCTGATGACCTGCATTCATGGCAGTATGGTGCCATGATGGAAAAGCTTCCTAACTAACCAGCAAACCCCATGCACAGACCCACTGCACACACGTATTTGTGTTCACACACTTAGCACTACCCGACTAGGCCAATATGATTGTGTCCTACTAGAAAAGGTTCCAAGAATCGGTCACCCATTAGGAACCCCACAAGTATCAAGTGGTTCATTATTCATTTTGAATCCAGTTTCAATCAATATCCAGAAATGTTCTATGTATGTTAATCCATTTAGATAGTAGTCACAAAACTCTTGTCAATATGTACGTTGATGCACAAGGTTGAACGGATAGAGATATTTCACCTTGACCAGTACACACCAGATCCATGAAGGGAGAAGGAGGAGAAAAAGATGAGAATTTAGGTCTTGGTTGAGCTCTTATTTTGTTTTATCTATAAGCAGAAAAAGCTACTTGATAAAATGCATACAGTAAATTCATGGACACATTCCACTCTGCAGCTTTGATTATTTTTATACATACTCTTATTAAGGCACTTTGACTGTGGGACAAAAGTTGCTGTCAAATATATAAAATAAGCTTTCTTCTGCAGCTTCATGTCTTGTCTGTGGTTGTGATACTACAGTCTTTAACTATGAAATTACAGAATTATTTTTTAACTGACAATTCATTTTCCAGTGAGAATAAAAATGGAATAAATCAGAGTTGTTTAGCGATAAACACATATTACTAATAACCTTCTTTGCTATTAAGAATGATGATTACAAGCAAAGAAATTGTAAATTGAAGAGAAGAAAGAAAATTATGACTGCAGTTAAAACAGGTGAAGGATACTTCTGAACTCTGTCTATTGTGTCTTACTTAGAGGCGTCTATGTAAAATAAACTGGAAAAAATGGCCACTATTTTTCATTTTTTTGCAGCAAGAACCTTGATGTCCAATTGCTAGATGCTCTCACTAGAAAGTTCTTAATGCCAGCTGAGTTCTGATTGACATAGTGAGTGTTCCACAGTGCAGAGTACATTGAGATGGGGTTCTATTTTCAGGGATTCAAAAGGGATGCCCATATAACTACATACAATGGCTTTCACTCTTACTGCCTCGCATAACTGACACCAAAAACCAAATCATGATAATATTTTGTCTTATTAAGTTGCTGGAAAAAAATTAATATTTTTTAAAGTGGTGATATATTAGAAACATCAGGTACAGTGTCAAAGAAAATATCCTGAACAAATTTGGAATTCCATCTTCAGAGCATGATTTAAACACCAGACTAGGGAAAAAAAAATTGGCACTAGTAAAAAAACCCAAGAATGCAAAATAGCTGTTTCTTAAAGTCATTTTGTACCTTAAATGAAGAAAAGTAGAAAAAAAAATATACATATATTTCAGAAGGAAGCCTTAAGTCTTGCTTTGCCTGTTTAGCAGTCAAACTTGCATTCTGAGTATAATATTAATATTCTTTTCCTTGGTTTTGTGATTTAATAAAAGCATTCCCTGAAGAAAAGGCATGGAATCTGACTACATAAATTTCTTTTGCTTTGGGTACTAATTATCTGCCACCACTTTACAAGAACAGTATGGAACCAGCATTTTCTTCTGCTGTATGTTGATTGAAATGTGTAATTGTCTGTACTCCAGGTGTCCAAGTCTAGGACTCCCTTTCTCCTTTATCTCACTAGTCTTGTTTGTGCTTCTTGCTTAGTAGTAGTTAAGCTGCCCTTGAAACTGAAGAAGGTTTCTTGTAAATTCATCCAAGAGTCAAAGTTTTAATAGATTAATTAAAGTTGTCAAATTCTTTAAAAGCATTTTTTCCCCAAAGTAATTTATCACCTATGAGGTAATGAACTAAAGTGCAATAGCTAATTACCTGCAGAACAGAAGAAGTATAGAGTATTTCACTATAGGTTTACCCTGTTGCATTAGCCTATGAATCTGAGAAATAACCCATCATAATGTAAGAGATGCATTAAGGAGAGGAATACTTGTGTGAAAATTATCACACCACAAGTTTTAAATGAAACCCAAATACTTTCTAACAGTAGAAAAGTTTCTAATTTAATTTTATCTACATTTTGTTGCTCATGAACAGTACTTTGATGATAGCATTGCAACTTCAAGTTTGTCTGTACACAGTAGATGTAGAGAGTAACAACTTATACACTCATGACTACTGCACTTCAGTCCAGCTTAAACTCCATTTGATGAACCACAAGCCATTTGATTTCATAGAAACTTAGAATAGTTTGGGTTGGACAGGACTTTAAAGATCATCTAGTTACAACTCCTCTGCCATTTGTAAGGACACTTCCCACTAGACCAGGTTGCTCAAAACCTCATCCAACCTGGCCTTAAACACTTTTAGGGAAGGAGCATCCTGAAGTCCTCTGGGCAAGATGTTCCACTGTTTCACCAGCCTCACAGTAAAGAATTTCTCCCTCAGATCTCATCTAAATCCCGTCTCTTCAAGCTTAAAGCCATTACCTCTTGTCCTGTCACTACATGCCCTCATAAAAAGCTCCTCTCCAGCTTTCCTGCAGCCCCCCTTTCAGGTACTGGAAGGCCAAAGTAAGGTCTCTCCAGAGCCTCGTCCTCTACATTCATCATACCTTTTTTTTTTTTTTTTTTTTTTTTTTTTAAATAGCCTATTCCTGGAAAGAAAACTTGACCACTAGAAATCAAACCAGAGTCAGAATGCATTTGCTGGTTGTATTTGAGCTATGAAACCTTGCCTCATAAAGAATTACAGAGGAGCTGACAAATTGGGAAAAAGACAGAACATAACCTTCCCACCAATGCTCTTGCCCATTGAACAACCTCATTTAAACCTCATAAAACAATCAGCCATGTGATTTCAGTGGCTGGGGTAGACCCCACTATTAAGATGCCCACATGGGGTACACGGCTTTCCTCACAATTAAGATTTGCACAAAGTTCAGTGCATAAAAGGTTTAAAGATAAAAAGAAATATAAAGTGCAGCTCATTGAGGATTTGTTAAAAAGTAAAAAATAATCTGTCAACCTCACCTGCTTCTCTTTCATTAAATGTAATGTTAAATGATGTGTATGTCATACAGGGCTGGCACTATAACATAGGAACATCCATCACTTTTCATAGTTTTGCTTTGACATGAACTGGCAATCAGATGAAAATTAAATCTATTAGAGATTTTATTTTTAAACTCCATTTTTAGTAACTATGACAAAAGCACATTTTTTTTTTCTGAAAGAACTATTTTAGTGATGCTCGTCCTCTTTGTGTAACAGATACACATTTTACGTTGTTCAATTTAAAAATGCTGCTAAAATAGTTGCTTTATTTTTCTTATCTCCCTACATTTCTGATTTACTTGTGCCAAGCTATTACCAAAACAATTATTAAAATTTGTTATGAACTTCTGCTCTGTGTTGCAGACTGTATTTGTGGGAGATATTATTTATTAAAACATACACTTTACCCAGTACCTTGTACAGAAGGAAGAAATATTTAAAAAACACAAATCTTCTTATCTTTGTGCCATATTCCATCTCATAACAACTGACGAGTCCTTAAGTGCAGTTCTAAGTACTGTTGGTATTTTTCTACCCTATAAGTTTGCTTATGCTGTGTTATGTGGTGACAAGTTTTCTGCATTGTTTAATCCACACACTATTTTTTCCAGAAAAATCAACTTGAAAACTGCTTCTTTATGAGGATTATTACTGTTGTCAATGTCAAGAATAAAAAAGCAGTGTCGATCATGCTACTGTGTAAACAGTATACTTTTTAATAAAAAATATAAGTTTAAACAAGTCCTCTCTGATATCAAGACTGACTACATGATCTAGTTAAAGCTGCCTGACCATGAGTGTTATTTACAGTAAGTGATCAGTTCTACTATAGGGTATGCCTAATAATGTTTACAATTTTTAATAGAAAGCAGCCTAACACCATTAGCAGAGTAGATTAAAATTTTTCAGGTCTCGTCCTTTATCAACAAGAAGGAAATTGCCTAAAACAAGCAGGGAACCGGAGCATTCTTCAAGAAAAGGATAACTCCTGCACACAATAACTGCAGGATTTTCCTGTTTGTTGTTTTTGGTTGATTTTTGTTTTTGTCTTTTTTTTAAATATCAAAAACTCTCAGGGGAATTTCATGCCAGTCAATCAGAAAAATAGCCCAAAGATAGGTTATAATCCAAATGGGAAGTAATTATTAAAAACTGAAAACAAGTTAAAACAGGGAACTGGAAAGGTTAAAATCAAAGATTTATCATCCTAAAGAAATACCAAAGGAACAATAGGAGTATATCAGAGTGCTCTCAGCAGTTAGGCTTAGTAACTTACTTGGTTGCAAATGGGTGAAGTTGCACTCTATCTTCCATGTATACAGTTTAATGAAGTCTGTGTTACTATGAATAAATTTGGGCCTTTAATTAAAAGCCCTTCCAAGTCAGCCATTGGCATCCTATTTCTCTACTTAGTGAATGGAGAGCTCTCCTCTACAAGAGCTACAACAACTTTGTGTTTAGCATAGGGTATCTTACTTCTACATAGGTTTGTGTTCAGAGCAGTATGTCTGGCCTTTTATAGATAGTAACTGCTGATCCAGAGACAATTTCATGCATTCTCCACTATCTTCTACTACTGCCCCTCACCTATTTTATGTATAAACTCTATAACTGAAAACACTCCTCAAAGAAACAACCTGATTTTTATCTCCATTCCCCCTTTGGATCCTAGAGAGCCACAAACACTTCCAGATACAATGAGATAACCTATTATATTCCATTTCCAATAAAAGACAAATGAACATGTGAGTTTAGAAGATATTAAGCTGCTTGGCCTGGTATTTCTACCATCAAAATAAACTGGAATTAGAGATCCCAAGGACAGATATAGAATATAAAGGAGTGGGATGGAGAGCAGAGCAAACCTTCTATTAGTAAGCTTTCTAGGCTCTTGCCTTATAACTCATACTAGGTAATAACCCTTACAAAAAGCTGAAATCAACATAGGCTGAAATGGCAGAGCACGTGAGCAATGCCTTTAAACAAACGTCATGCCCAACACCCTGTGATTCTATAGAAGAACTTGAAGTGATTTCATTTTATACAACTTAAGCTTGTGCCACAGAATTCATCACAAACTGCTCTTACATACACAGTGTATTGAAATAAAGTATACAGTGAAGAATTAAGATCGGAGTTTACAGCTTCTTTTGGACTGTTAGGAAATTAAGGAAATTTTTTACAGACAACAGCTTAGTTTCTTTTGAACACTTTTTTTTTTTTTTTTTCCTTCTTTCTGCTGTTGAAGATTAACCAGATCTTGGCATGGTGTTTATATGAGACCAAAACTTAAATGGGGAGCATGTATTTACTTACACTGTATTTGCTTTTATTAAATGGATTCCTTAGGCTTTTTTCTTTTTTAATCTGTTCCCACAAAGAATGAGCAGAATTAGATGAACTTTTTTCAGCAATACCTGAAAAGCACTTGGTCATTTTTGCATTTATAAAATGCAGTCCAAAATCTGTCCTGCTTTTACTAGGCATGAGACTAGTGGGAGAGAGAAGGAGGTCATGCTTTTTCATTTAAATCTGCAGAGACTGATCTGTCCTCAGCATTCAGATCTCCAAGTGCACAGAGACATATCCTTATCAGCATTTCCTGCAGACAATTTAAATCACCTTTTCTGATTCCATTATTGAACACTGTAACCTATTTTCTTTTTTTCTCCCCTCCCATCACCACACAGACGAGGTTGCCAACACGAGTGCTTTCTTTACAGGGACTTTTCCATATTTCCAGCTATCACAATATCAGCAGTTGGTTATCCTGATGGAGAGAAACTGCTCCAAGCAGTTTCATTTGGAATCATGTGAGGAGGAAACTGGATGGATGGACTGCAGGCAGGCAAAACATGGCAGTATGGGCAGCATCTCGTTCCCTGCACTTCTGGGGTTGCATCCACAGAGCACAAGCTCACTATGACATGAATTTGCCCTGTGTAATGCGTGTCCCTTATTACTGTGCTTTGACTTACAGGTTGTGATCACCAGCAAATGTGACAGAGATACAGATTCTTAAGTCATTTGCCAGATACTTTATTTTGCTAGTGGGCAAAGATAAGTGTGTGCCCAGCCATGGCAGTTCTGCCATTAGTCTCCATCACTTGTATTTACTTTGTACACATGTTTTAGGCACACCTTCATGGAGAATTTGCAGAACACTAATTCTCCATTTTCCATAAAACTTCAAAGTTAATCTACTTCTACATCTGACATGTCTCTTCCTCCTAAACAGCTAATGAATCACATTAATGTGATGAAAATTATAGTGATGACACGTGCACGCAGAGCTACTTGACATGAACAAGGACAACTGATAATACCCAGAGAATATGCAGCAGCTGGGATGTGCATAGTTTTGTAATTCTGTATTTTATGAACCCTTGCCAAATGAATGTGCAGACACATCCACTAATATATATGTGTATATTTTACAGTCACAGCTTAACATTAGAAGTAAACACACAAAGCCAACCTATGAAACCTTTAAGCAAAATTCTCAATCACAAGCACAGAATCAATTTTATATATTATTATTTCAGTGTCAAATTTCAATGTGTCTGATATTCAGGAGTTATGGAAGGCTAATTTTATTTCAGGCCTCTACATCTCTATTTGAGTTAGAAGATATCAACTTTAAGTCATACCTCGCTGATAAATCTTGTATCAAAACAAAGCCATAATATTTAAGCATTGTGTGGAAGTCATACTCATAAGCTGAAACTCTGACAAATGCACAGAGTTTTCTTGCACAAGATTTCCTTAGTCTGTAGTCATGAGACTCCTGTACAAAATTTCAGCTCTGTGTCAAGGAAAGTATTTTCCATTTGCCACATTTTCACACTGAAATACTGTCAAATTGTGTATATGGCCAATATGAAGCAACAACTTTGATGCTAATGCATTGAAAGCTACCAGTGGCTGAGACCTAGGTCAGGCTGCTGTGACCTTTTCTTTGTGCCAGGTAGCAATGAACAGACAAGTAACTGAGAGTGGAAAACTAGTATAATTATAAAAATGGATAACCTTTGTGGTTCTGCTCCAGTGCATCACATAAAGCTCCAACACCTGTAAGAGAAGCCAGCCAGGGGAACAAAAAGTGTGCCAGGTTCAAGGCTGGAGTAGGTATAACACAGTGATCCTCAACACTATAAGAAAGGCTGAAAAATCATCCATTAGACAACAGATGTATTGGGCCTGCAGAATAGAGTTGCATGGTTTGTTATAAGTTATTGCAATAGGTTTAAACAGAATTTCTGAAACACAGCTTTTTAAATATAGTAATACCTATTTAAGGAAATACCTGTGATTCCTGCACAATTAGCTTCTGGGGTTTTTTTCTAGTATTTTTTTTTTAAAATTTCCACCGCCCCTTTTCACTGACATTCATGACCACACATCTCTGGAGGTATCTAAAAAACCTGTAGACACGGTGGACGTGCTTTAGTGGTGGAGTTGGCAGTGCTGAGTTAATGGCTGGACTTGATGATCCTAAAGGTCTTTTCTAACCCAAATTATTCTATGATGTGTTTTACTTTGTAAAACACTTATTAAACAAACCCAAACTGGGTCTGAGAAAAAATGAGTAAAAGATAAAATGAATGAATAAATAAAAGATTAAATTAAGGGTGAAAGGGTGACAGAGCCCTGGAACAGGCTGCCCAGGGGGGTTGTGGAGTCTCCTTCACTGGAGACATTCAAAACCCGCCTGGACACGTTCCTGGGCGATGTACTCTAGGTGGCCCTGCTCTGGCAGGGGGGGTTGGACTAGATGATCTTTCGAGGTCCCTTCCAACCCCTAGGATTCTATGATTCTATGATTAAAAGGGGTACAAGATTCTTCCTATAGTGGGCATAGATAGTTGAACACTTCTATTATCAACTCAGAGCTGTATACACAGATTCTGAATATAGCTTTAGTAAACAATATGATGCATGTGTATTGTATATTTTGTATTACATCATTTTTACAACAACACACATTAATTATATAGCATAATCATGTAATGTATTTACTTCACAAAGATTTATATTTTTAAATATATATACTAATACATTTTCCTGGTTTCAGCTGGGACTTAGAAGCTAGAATTGTTCTGTGTTTTGGCTTTAGTATGGGATATGGTAAGAGAAGAATATTGATAATACAGTGATGGTTTAGTTGCTCCTAAGAAATCAAGAGCTTTTCAGCTTCCTATGTCTTATTAGTGTGCAGGTGTGCAAGAAGCTGGGAGGGGACACAACCAGGACAGCTACCCCAACTCACCAAAGAGGTATCCCATACCATATGACATCATGCTCAGCATATAAAGCTTGGGAAAAAGAAGGAAGGAGGACGCTTTTGGAGTGAGGGCATTTGTCTTCCAAAGTCATTATTACATGTGTTGGAGCCCCGCTATTGCCGGGAATGGCTGAACACCTGCTTGTCCATGGGAAGCAGTGAAAGAATTCCTTGTCTTGCTTTGCTTTCGTGCTCATCTTTTGCTTTACTTATTCAACTTCCTTCATCTCAGCTCATGAATTTTCTCACTGCCCTTGTGATTATCTCCCCCATTCCACCATCAGGGAGGGTGTGAGTGGCTACATGGGCTTTATTTACTGGCTGGGGTTAAACCAAGACAGAAATGCAAATAATTAGAAGTATGTGAGTGAGTCTGACCTCACTGATTTGCAGTTTTCTCAAAGGAGCAATTTTAAAGGGAATAGCCCTGGCTAAGGTGGAGGACCTGGCTGGCCAGAGCTGAGCAGGGGGTGACACCTCAGGATGTGATAAGACCTACTGGGTGGAGACTGCTCCCCTTTTTCCCCTTCAGTGCTGGGTGGTCCCTGCAGGCACGACGAAGCCATCTTGATTGTACTTGCTAAGTACCTCGCTAAGGTGGATGGAACAGAGGAGGGGCCTGGAAGAAGATAAGAACCGATGACTGAGGGGAGACTACTCCCCTTTCCTGAGGGCCAGCTTTCAATGCTGGGACACCCCTGGAGGCACGATTATGTACCCGGCTAAAGTTGCTGGAACAGAGGAGGAATGGCACCTGGAAGAAGATAAGAATTGATGACTGGATGGAGGACTGCACCCTTCTGCTCCCCTGCAGGCAGCCTGTCTCCCTAGGAACCTGCCTGAGTGACAGCTACCCCTTGGGAATAAAAGGGACTCAGGGGTATATCTATGGCTGTCCAGGCTTTGGTTTCGTCGTCTCTTGACCCACTGCCATTTCTGCATCAGGCCCTGTCCAGAATCAGCGCCAGCCTGAAGAAACTCGCTGGACAGCCGGACCCCTGGTGGTGACTCTCTCTCTCTCTCTCTCATTCTTCCCACTCTTACCCTTTTTCTCCACTTTTCTCTCTCATTCTTTCTTACCACTTTTCCTCTCTCTCTTCTATCTTCTTTTCCTCTCTCCCTCTTTTGCCTTGCTCTATATTTTTTGCCTGTGTCAATTGTCAAATAAAATCTGCTTGCACCCGAGTCTTTCTACGGTTGGACTTTGTTTCGTGGATGCAAAACAAAAATAAATTTTAGTGTTACTTCAGACCATAACAGTATGTATCAAGACACATTTGCCAACAACAAAAGGGCAGAGTAAATAGCTCCAATATGTAAAGGAATCCCTTCTAAGTGCAGCAGCTGAGAGGAAAAATGACTGATTTCTTTTAGGTCTAACAGCAGGATTTGTTATCGTCTAAATACATGCTCTAATACACTTAGTGTTTTGTGCTATGTTTAACAAGATTAAGTGATCATACAATGTTTCATCTCAAATCTTTATTGGAAATCAGATGACAGGCCTCATTTCTTGCCAAAACATTGTCCCATGGTTCATGTGTGATGCTAATTCCAGACGAATGAGTAAATCTGTGTACCAAGGCGTAACAAGAAAAGGCTATTTATCAATTAGAGGATTCCCTTAGAAGGAAGTTTATTTTTTTTTTTTTTTTGTGGACTTATCATTTTTCTAAACAGGTGCAAGTTTGCACCAAAAAGCTAGATTATGAAGTTCTAAGGCACTATTTAGGCCTCTGATGTGGATAAAATTGTAAATACTGTTACAGTAAAAAGCTTAAAAATCAAAACAACTTCAGAGGAAGCACCAAGTTTCTAACACAGTAATTATAAAGACACTTTTCTTTTTTAAAATTTTCTAGCCAGTAGGAAGATTAGCAATGTAAATGAACTGAACACAAGGAACTTCAGAGTACAACCAAATGATGTATGTACTAAACTTGAAAATAATACAAGCCCCCCAATACATGGATGCGTGCCAACTCCTAAATCATACTAAGAGGCAGCATAGATGGGAATGGGACTCTATTTTTCAGCTTCTTCTGCCTGCTGAAAAGAAATTCTACAACTATGACACCAGGAAGTAATTAATTACTTTTAGTGTATCTTTAGCTAATACATCTTATAAACCAGTTGCCACCCAGCAGACAAAGTGCTATAGATTTGCCATGGCTCTACCTGTACCTATAATGACAAAGAGGGATCTTCAGTTTCTGGTCTATATAAGAATTTTTACAAAATAATCTCTTATTGTATATTACATTTTTTTATTACTTACTGATTTTTATGCTGGTATGTTTAAAGATTTAGTTGCACCATTACATTACACAGGTGCATATAGGAGCTGGTATTTGGGGTCTTCAGAAAAAGTAACAGCTGCAACCAGAATTAGTCTGACAATTCTTGCCAGCATACTCTAATGAGGACATTACTTCCAGATAAACAATAGTGAGATGTCTTTCATGCTCCCAGTGCAAGTCATATTAGGAACTGAGGTAAGTAATTATTTTATTCCGTGAGGGAGGAGTGAGGCAAAAAATATGCTATGCTCTCTGAAAGTAAAATTCAGGTTACTTCAATTCAAATTGAGCTGGTGTCATTATAGGCTTGGACTCTGCCTACATCTGAAACTTTGAAGATCTAAATACAAAACTCTTTTCTCAAAGATAATCTTACACCAATGTGTTGAAAAATACCCCACGTCTAAGTGCTGTTATCAGTGCTTTGAAAGTCGGTTCACAGAGCTGCTTTTAATGAAGGCAAAGTGCATTTAAACTTGGGTATCATACACTGGAAAATTTCCTAATCCCTAACATTTTGGTTATTCAGAGTGCATTTTCAGGATAGTCACCTGAGAAATTGATTCCAGCCACTGCTATAATATTCACTTACTACACAAAGGGAAATGACAAGCAATCAGAATAACAAATAGCCTGATGATTTCAGTTTCCTCTTTAGAAACAAGAAGGATGCAGGATCCCAGCAGCAGAGAAGCTGATGGAATTTGCTTTCTCCCATTCTCACTGAGCATGCTCATTTCCAGACTATGGCAGAAAACAGCAATGGCACAACAGGTTTACGAACTTAGTCTGCTTTTCTTCTTATAAATGGGCTGAAACTGATATTCTTCCAAGAATAATTCATTTAATTAAAATCCCAGACATGTTATATTTATACAGTTTGAACCATTCACTTTCCTACTCAGTCTTGCTCAACAAAAATAATATTAAAAAAACCCAAAACGCAGTTTGGGGGGGGAGGGTAGAGAGGGGCGGGGGGCACAGGGATTTGGTGGTGGTGGTTCTGTTTGGTTTTGTGTTGTTTGTGTCCCATGCCATCCTGTCATGATATTAATTGGAAGCGGGATCTCTGAATCCATCCTCACCCACCTACTAAACAGAACAAAATAAAGCTCCAACAGCAGTGAAGGAAACCTTCAGAAGAAGCTATCTCAGAAATAGCTGTACCTTGCATCCTGACCTCAATTTGGATGATTTTTAATCTGTTTCTGAGAAGCAGGCACAGTACTAGGATACTTCCTGTTATTTTCAGCTTTTTCTGCAATCTAAACAGACCTCCTGGTAACTCATTTGACAGGCTAAACACCTCTGGGTTCCTTGACATGTTTCCTGCTAACATTTTGGAGAACTCTTTCAGAGCCAGTTTACTTTTCAAAGTATTTTTTCAGAGCCTTTACTATTATATTTTTTAATTAAATGAATTATATTAATCAGAGCTATAAAGTGTTCTTCAAGGAGCTTTATGACCTCTTCAATCATCAAATTATGTCCTTCATTTAACAGCAAGGTTTCTCTCAGTAGTCTTACACTTTTATAGTATTCTTACTGTTAAAGTGTTTGCTAAAAAAATTTTTCAGCCAACGTCCCCCAGAATTTCTCTCAACAAGCTAGTGTCTAAGTTGGATCAATTGTGCTGTGCTTTTCTATTTCTAGAATTTTTTTTTCCTTTTTTAGCTTGAGTACAGACGCTGGAGAAGTGCTGAGGGTTAAACATATGATCTTCCCTATATCAAACCATTCATAACACCAATCCATAGTCTGCAGAAGTACACAGTGCAAAACTGCTCTTGTACCAGAAGCAATTTCTCTGAACACTTTCCAACAGGCAACTTCCCTGGAGTCTCTTTCAGGAGATAAATCAAAACTCTTCTCCATGTCCCTAAAAGCCACCTTGAGCAGACCTCAAGCTGCATATTATCATTCTCCTCTTTATTAATCGCTGGTCTCCTATCACCTCCCCACAAGCATTTTCTCCTCTGACACCACCTATGGCATTACTCTCCTATGCATTTATCTGCCTCTGCTAAGAATCCATGGGGTCCTCTACAATTTATTTTTGTTCCCTTTGTCTAGACCTGCATCTTGATTTTTAATTCATTTTAAGTCTGAGACGATCATTTGCTAATTTTGTAAGGCACTTCCATATAAATCTGGCATGGAAACCAGCAGTAACAAAAGGGAGTTTTCCTGTGGTTGTTCTGATTGGGTTGGTTTTTTTGCTGGTGCTGGAGGGGCCTTTTACCATGTTACAAAACAAAATATGGTATTTCACTTGTGGTTCACCAAGTCCAGAAGAGCACAAGTTGTCTGCCATACATGTGATTCTATGATTCACTTAGTTCCATTTTAAATTTTGAGTCCTCACAAAATTAAGAATTAAATTTAGAAATAAAAATATTTACCCTATAAAATAAAAAGGTCTCTGAATTTCTAGAGACAAAACAACCATTGAAAATATTATTATTCATTTAGTAAGTCTACATTTGGAAATAAAATGTAGAGAAAGTGCTAAACAGAAAAGGTCAAAATCAAGCTAAAACATTTAGAAACATCAGGAATAATCTTATTGATTTGGAATGTTTCCAAAGACTAAGTGGGCTGCAAACATAATACAATTTAAATTTTCATGAGTTTAAAAATTAGTTTACCTTCCCCCTAGAGAAATCCTTAAAAATCCTCAAATTTAAAAAAAAAAAAATAAAAAATAAAAAAAATAAAAATTTAAAATTATATCTTTCATGACTGACTTTTGAACAGGAAGGAATCATGTACCAAACTGCTCTGAGTCAGCAGGGAATCACCTTACACTTGAAATGACAGCTGATTTTCTCTTCACTGAGGTTGAAACAATACATTTTGATGGAACAGCATGCACTACTCCACCTCAATCTGTCAAATTTAAAAGGATTACCTTCAAATATATTGTTATGTTTAGAAAGACTGAAATACAAAGATCCTTTTAGCCAATGAAAATATTTCAACTTTGTAAATTTTAACTTAGATTTGGCTAAAACCCCTAATGTAATTTCAGTGTACATATGTTATTATGGTTTGGGATTTGTTGTTTTTTTTTTTTGTAGGGATAAGATAAATATTATTTATTTTCCAATTTAAAAATTACTCTTAAAATTTCCCCAGAATATCATCTTTTTGGATGTCTCTGTCTCTCAGCAACCTCAGCCTACAAGCACATAAATGCAAAGAAATGATTTTGCTCTACCTGAAGCAAGGCACCCTAACAGCCATCAAAATCAGACATCATCTTCTGCACAATTTACATTTTTCCTCATGTAGCACAAAGACTAAAACAAAAATCAGCAAAATACTCTTCAGCTCAAGTCAGCATTGATTTTCTACTACTGAGAAATATTTTGTAGATATTTTACAGAGCAGCAACAAGGCTATTCCTTCCTATTAGGAATATGAAATTCTGAGCTTCAACATCCCCCCAAACCATATCTGCTGTTTGATTGAGCCTGTGGAGCCCGTTTTTCATACAAAAAGGAATCTTCTGTTTCACGGCAGAGTTCTGAAGTGCATGGTGTACTTTGGCAGCGAGGGTGCTGAACGCTGACACCCTGCAAGTTGAGCTGTGCTACTGAAAGACATTCTCACCTTCAGCTGCCTTCCCCCCCTCCACTTCTGCTCCAGGTTGCTGCCCCCACAGTGTAAGCCAGTGGAAGGGAACACATTGCTTGCCTTGCCTACAAGGGTGCCAAACCTGGAGTTAGCTCCAACAGCCTTTCCTGAGCAACTTAAAACTCAGAAATCTGCACTGCAGCAGAAGAGGTGCAGGCACACAGCCAGCTCTACGAACAGGTGGGGAAGGGGGGGGATAACTGGAGCCAGGATGCTGAGCTGGATCTGACAGCAGAGCTGGTAGAGCTGGCTTCATCCTGTGGGCCAGCTTCCTGCTGAAAATTTGCAAGGGCAAAAGAAGACGAGTTTTCAGATGTCTTCCACCTGCACACCTTTTTCGTTAAATAGTCATTTAGAAATTTCTTTTTCTGTGGACATTCCACGGGTAAACATTTCTTTTGTGTAACAGGTCATGTTGACAGAAAAGGAAGATAGAGGGATTTTAAAGATAATAACTTTTAATATACATTAGCATATATATGAGTATTTCCTTAGTATCAGATTAAAACTAACGAAATCAACGCTAATCAGATCTGAGTTTCATTTCTGTTGTCCTCAAAAATCCTATATTCTTCCTCTGCTATATTCTTCTATATTCACTATAACACCACACTATAACATCATATACTCTATGATTTTCTGTACTTGATAAAAAGAAATATGTTTGTGAATTTAACTTGGTCAGTTTCTAAAGTAAACTCCTATCGTTACCAGTGGGGAAACTGAGAAATACCTAAATTCAAGACCTCTGCCACTTTCCCACACAAATAGGTTTTGCTGAACCCAGAGCAAAGTCAACTGCTGCATGAAATACACAGTTGATCACCTTCTAACATTGTATCACAAAAAATAAAGTCCAACAAACACAAGATACCTTTTCAGTTATGTATGTGATAATAAAGAGACATAGTATACACTTGATCAGTGACTCTTAGGAAACGGATTGAGTCACTCAAATTCTGGAATTAGGTTTCTCAATAACTAATGAGAAGCCTCCCCCCCTCCCCAAAACACTATCAAGAGAAGAGCAATGGTTATGCCGCTGAGCTAAATATGCCTGTGTATTAATGGTGCATAACTGTTCACAAAGGCAACTGATGGCACAGACATGTTAAAAGGGAATAAAACAGACTTTTTCTAACTATTTGTCAATCATATCTTTATAAATGTTCTTCCTCTCTTCCTGGAAGAACAAATGTGGGAATCAGCTTTTCTTAAGACACGGTATTTCGTTGATTGGATCCTTAAAGCAGCTAAGAGGCTGTATTTGCTAGAGATCCCCCTGAAGTTCATTTTGAAATTGAAAATATGTTTACTACGGAATTGAAATAATGTCATGGGGCTGAGAGCAAGGGCTATCTATTATCTCCAATGGATGCAATCCTAAGTAGCACTTTATTTGTTTCACATCACTCGCATAGTTTATACCACTTACTGTCTAAGAGATGCAGAGGAAGTTTTAAAATAAGATCTCAGTCTCTTACAGATGATGCTTTCAAGAAAGCACAGTCTAGTATGAACATCTATATCCATATATCAACTAAATATGTATTGCTCTTGCTGAGCAAGTTTAAAACTGACTGGCAAATGCTCTGCAAGATCAGGAACCAGGTCACTGAAATCCTCATTTTTAGGCAGTTAACGGGGGTGGGAGGATGAAGGAGGATGATGTATGTCCAGGGTACATACATCAGAGAGGGACTGAGAAAGGTACCACAAATAACTTTAAAAAAACCAACCAACCAAACAAAAAAACCAAAACCACCATGTGAAGACCCAGATTTTCTAAGAGATAGGGAGAAGAAGACATTACTGCTTCTTTTCAAGCTGTGATTCTTTGGCAGCTGCAGGTGTGTTCACAGCCACTGCTACAGTCCTGTCTTTCCAGCCCTTCCACTTGTCATCTTCTCTGACAAACTCTTTCAATTTGCTAAGCCAAACAGCTAACAAAAAAATATTAGTTTAGGTGAGCTTTCTGCCCACTTGGTGAACTGAAATGGTATATTCAAGGTCAAAAGACAAGAGCAGAGTGAAAGGAACAAAGGTTGCACTGAAAAATCAGCATTTATTCTGGCTGCTGCCATTTGTGGGTTGATGGGTCTATCCTGAGATAGAGCAGTCAGCTGCAGGTGAAATGGCTTGGGGGAAGCCCATGGCACAGCAGATGTGACATCTTGCACTCTGACATTGCTGCTCCTCAGCTATGCTTTTGCTTGAGGTTTCTGCATGAAAAATTATATTGAAAACCTAATAAAAGTGAGCTGCTTCAGACTTCTTCCATAACTTCAGCGGAAGGTCTGAAGACATTCAGTGTTACCTCACAGCATCCCAAAGGGCAGCACTTCACTAAAGGATCAAAACTAAGAACATTTGGGTTACACCCATGCCAATATAAATAAAGAGGCTTGGGTCTGCTCTCCAACCCTGATGTCAACCAGCCCAGCCCAGTATCACTCATGTCAACTGTGCAAAGGTCCCTGACCCTCTCCTCTCTCCGTGGCCCTATGGGACCATTAGCCTCACTTCTCATGGGAGCAGCTCCAGGCTGTGCTATCCCCCAAAATATGCCTAAAGGCAAGTCTCTGGAAAAGCATAACTAGGCCCGGACCAAAATCATGCCATGGATCATCCTAACAGTTTCACAATATGAGCAAATCACACACCTGTGCTCACATTGTACTTTAACCCTGTTTAGTCTGCTGTTCAAGACACAGCCTCGGTGCCTGCGCACCAACAGCAAACTCCATTTTTTGGATTTTTTTTAAAAAAAAAACTAAAATTTTATTTTTGCTTTCTGATGTCTTCAAAGCCTGACATTAAAAGCTACAGATATCTAAGTTAAATACAACTAAGTAGTACCTAGTTAATTACCCTCCATATTTTACTTAATTCATTCCAATTAATACAGGGAGGGCTGGCACAAAACCAAGGGAAAACAGTGGAACTGAATCTGATGCTTTTATCTGCAGCATGCCCAAGGCTTTTATAATAACTGTGGAAAACCACTAATGTCTCACAAAAACACTCTAAGCTCCTAGAGCACTCAGCAATAATTTCAGGAACTAAGATCCGCTGAGTGAATACTATTACCAACATTTAAGAGTAAACCAATAGTTACTTTCAAGTACATACTGTGAAGCAACACATTTGAGTCTCACAATGATTGTTGGCTTTGATTTCCTACTGGACATATTCATACTACCATGTGTATAACAGATCCAATCTACAGAAATTTTAGAGCCTTCTTTGCTGATAACAGAGATCGATATGAAAAAAGCACTTCAGGAGTTGTTTGCCTTACAGATAACTTGAGGAGAAAGCAAGAGTTATTTGTAATTTAAAGGGAACTTAAAAATTAACATTATACTAGACCCACTACAAAAAAATAACCATACAATATACTATTAGTAGACTACGTACATGTGGAAAAATATTAGGAATTTTTCATCATAAGTAATTACTGTCCTCATTAAATTAATACTCTAAGTCATGGTCCTTGGGAAACTCAACAACCAGTGTGATGTTTCTCTTTTGATATCATCTTATCAACACCCTCTAATTGAATTAATGTCTTCTTCAGAAAATAATTTAAAACAGTAGGGGAAAACCAAAGATAGCATTAAGACTGTTGATTCTAGAACCAGGTATCCTATAAAAAGCTATTATTTTTTACTGGACATGACCAGGTCAGTTCAGTGATAACAAAACTCTAACCCCTCACCTCCCCCTATGATTGCTCAGCTCAACATCTTTTCCCTCATCAGGCTTATCCTTACCACCATCAATAATAATTTTCTGCACAGCAGAAGTATCACTGGGCTTGTAATCACTGCCAGGCTCCTCTGACAGAAAAATCACTCTCTGACTCACTGTAACACCTTTAGAGAGGCCGTGACAAGGATGGCAGTGGTATGTTGACAAACCACTTTGAACTGTAAAGAGCTGGTTATGGATACACACTAAAAGAAAAAGCCATTTACTTTTCTGTTTTAAAAATACTTATTTCTAAACCAGAGTTCAGATAAAAGGCACCAAGAAATTTTAGAGTTTGGGAAGAAACATACATCAGTGTATGTATCCTTTACGTCTCTTCTTATTTTGGCTAAAACTGAAAAAACTGTCTTATTTCTTCCAAAACCAAGAAAAAAAAGATAAAAAAAAAACAGGCTGGGGCACATCTATTTCTGTTCTGTATGTTGCACCTTTGTAAAGAACAGTCAACCATAAGCCCATATGATCACAGCCTTTCAGTAACAACACTGGGTAATTGATGCAGGGCAGTAGACAGGTCTTTGTGGAGCACAGAAGCCTTGAACAGTGTTTTGAAGAATATTCACTGGGACAATTATGGGTTTAGACAAACTGCATGAAAACCTAAATCAAGAGTCAAGAATTAAGGGTTCAGCTGAGGTTTATCTATAGAATAATTCATTATCATAGCCAAACACAATAGAAGAGGAGAATCTTCCTGTATTTAAATGTATTCAAAACAGAATTAAAATAAACAAATGGCTAAACATACTCAACCTGTGCATGAACTACACTAACTACAGATGATATGAAGATTTTTTTTTTTTTTAATGTAATCACTAAGTATTCTCAAATTCTGTTTTCTTTCATTTGAATGGTACAAATATCTCCAATCTAGAGAAGATTTTTATATGCTTTTTCTTTCTCCTATTCTTACTTTTTAAATCTCTGGTATCCCAGTGAAAATAGTATAGATCATCCAGAAACTCATTAAACCACAATTAAAAAACAGTTTTATTACCTATTCCACACCATATGTTCAAGTAATTACAATCAGTGTTAAAATCTTGTAATTATAGTTTGCACAGAATTAACTATATGACAGGCTTTCCAATGTGCCATATTTTAGTAATGCTAGTTATTAATTATTTGTACTTTTTCAAGCCCTACAAGTCACTTCAGTAGGAAAATACATATAGCAAAAAGACCAATCTATAAGGGATATCCTTTGAGAAGTAGGTTGCATTTTTGTCAAAACAGTCTAATCTAAAATCAGAGACACCGAGATGTAGGATTACCACACATCATTAGTAAATGGTAAAGTTAAATTACTGTTATTTCCATCATTCTCAATTATCTTGCATATAAGATGGACTTTAGGATGACTTAGAACATTAAGGTTACGTTCTTACACTTTCTCTCTTGTACTTAAATCTGTTGGCACCTTTCTCTCAGATTAAGATATCCTTCCTGTGCATGCGTTTCCTAGTCCTTGCTAGTTTGTTTCTTTAAATCCACGTTTATTTTTTCTAAGAGATAAGATCATAAGCAGAAAACAAACAATTAGCCCAATATACCCCACTTAAATTCTGAATTAGATTCTCAAGAAATTAAGTATATTTGTACATATACACTGTGATGCATCAACAAAAGAAAAGGTCAGGTCCAACACAGTTCTAAAATACTCCTGGTATTTTTATTTTTCTGTCAATAAAAGGAATTACTCCTTATGGATTCCATAGGAGAATCAAGAACTCAATCATGTATTTGTAGTCAAATGACAGGTTTTCTTGGGGGAAAAAAAAAAAAAAAAGGCTTAAAAAAGACAAAGCTTAAGTGGCTACTTAAGTGACACCATGAAATAGGTGCTTACTTCTCTATGATGAGATTTTAATCCGTGAAATCCTTATGACATTTGCATTTAGGTTTCAGTGTCTTTGTTTCACAGAGATGTTTCAACTGGTGAGTTGTCATTGTGGATGACGTTTTTAACAGCAATACAGAAAGCATCCTTAAAAAATTAAGTCCCTCATTATTTCTAGTTTATAGTATAGCCAGAATTTGCTTGGTAGAATGAAAAAAACATTATTCTCTTTATCTATATTTACTTTTGACATCAAATATTTATCTACAATATCTAGATTTTTTCCAATGAGTGAGATTTTGTGCTGTTATTTTCTGTTTTATTATTCTCCCCTTTTCCTGTATGGGTTTTTGTGTTTGTTTGTTTTTTAAATGACTAAGAAAATATTCCTTAAAGATAGTGCTGATGTATCATTTTTTTTTTTTTTAAACTGTATATTAAAATTGTCTCAACAGAAATTCATACAAAGGTAATACCAAGAATTGCAATACCACAAACCTCTCTGCATGAACCTGAGGAAACTTCTCTTCACTTGAAAAAATGAACAAGCACTTTCTAATCTGCTTGGTCTTAGAAAATTGTTTCCTTTGCTTTGACCCTACATTGACCTATTCAGCACATTTTACTGTTAATTGTCATTAGTAATATTTCTAGCAGACATACTCTTAAAGTTGCATCTATATATATATATGAATACAGAGGTCTACATATATAAAGTCCAGTCATGACAGAAAGGACATTCACTTAAAAATAAGACATCTTGAAGTTTTTCCTTCTGAAATAAAAAAAGTAAAGGCAAGTATGAATTCACTGAACTTTTTTGGTGCCTCTGAAGACATATTTTTACAAAAAACTGTTCTTAATGATGTATAATAACTTTTAGTAATGACCCAATTCTCTATTCCTTCTGGAATCTGAATTTACAGCACTTCTCAGAAACACTGTTCCTTTTCAGGCTTCAGAAAAGATCTCTTGAAGACAGCATAGAAATTTCAGATCATCAACTAACATTTAAATTCCATCCAACTCAAGTGTTTCTAAAACTGCCTGTAACTTAAAAGTCTAATAGCTATTCCTATGCATGCACACACTTAAAAGACCAAAAATATCAACCTATCATTTAGTTCATTGATTCTGAGATGCAGAGTACATGAGCTTAGTCCTATGGTTACGTATTAACTCCTTTAATTTTATCCTGAACTTAGCACTACTAATTATTTGCATTTAAGTTAAAAATCGTCACATGCATAAGATCTTATTTTGTATATTTTTATTAGTTTTACTCTTTGGAGTAAACTTCAGAAGCACATATAAGTGTGAAAGTTGGAATCTAGCATAAACCTAGCACTGAATCTCCTAGCACTGGAGATGAAATAAACATAGTGAGCTGCCTAAAATGCCAATCAATTTCCACTGCTGGTGAGCTTGTCACCTTTTAAGAACAAAACCTCTGATCTGGACTACTGACATTTTGACTTTTCTGTCTTTTTGTCTAAGTAGAACTTGCCCTTTAGATACTTGGTCCTGTCTCCCTTCAAAAAACTACTCTCCCTCACAGAGCCAGGCTGGGATGGAGCCAAAGCTCAAATCTCAATTGGACTGAGGAACCCGTGAGTGGAGAGAAAAACATAGAAAACAGCTGCAAAATGCAGACATCAGTGCTGCAGAACACACTGGCTTCAGATGCAGGATTTGGTCCCATTGCACGTGAAGTTCTTTGACCATGCAAAGTAAATGCTTCAGCCTCTCCTAAACTCTTTCTAGGAAATTCTATGTATGTATATACATAAAATTTATATATGTATAAATTTTACATCTAATAATCATACACTCATCCAGTAAGTATTTCTAAAATCAAAGTGAACTTAAAAGAAATAAAACTAAGTTGATCCTTCATGACCTATCAAAGCAACCATGTTATGCAACAGGTATTGTCACACATCATGTTTGAACTGTGTGCAGATGACTATGCTGATGATGAGACTATTAAACAGGCTGTGAGAAATTGCTGGGCATGGCATAAAGAAATTCAAAGACGTGACAGATCATGATGTGAGTTGACAAAAGTTACAGACAACAACAGGAGGGGTTGCTGGACTTTTTAGCTGGTAAAGGGGCTCTTACATGAGGAACAGTCAAACTGCACAAAGATCAGAGAACTGGAAAGAATTTGGAGGTTGTCCTGAATGACCAACGGTACCTAGGTCACCACTTTAGTGATCCCATAAAGCCAAGATTACCAAGGTAATTATGTCAGAAATATCCAGTTTGGGTGTGAATTTAGCAAAACTGGCAGCAATAGGGGGAAATAATTCTTGATATGTTATCTGGAAGAAGACTGGGGTAAAGACAGTGAAAGAGGTGAAAAAAAGCATGAAGAAAAATAGGAAGAAACATGATAAGGTGTGTAAATGTCCCTGTAATTGGAGCTGTCTGGGAATACATGTGGCAGCCCAGTACTCCATTACTGCAGATTGAAAGAGGACAATGAACTAAACCTGTTAAGACAATATCACTGCAGCTGAACCCATTTCTGTTTTCAGAAATGGGCCTGGAAAGAGGGGATGCTTTCCCCTGCAAGCAGGGGGTGGATACAGCATCCTGTTGTCACTTTTTTTTGTGCCAGGTAAAATATTCACAGCATTAACATCTTCCCAGTCATTTCCCAATGCACTGCAATATCATATCCACATTTTGTGTTAAACATCTGTGAAACACTGTATTTTAGAACAGAGGATAAGGTTACTATAGTTAGTTTACAAATTGCTACTCTGTCATTAAATTTTAAAAAAAAAAAGTTATTTGATTTTCCATAGTGGGTTGATTTGACAAAGTATTATTTTTGCTTTAGTTTACACTGGAACCACACTCCACAGTATTGTCATTCAACACACAACAGACTTATTTGCAGATTTAGTGTCATCATCATCTATTGGGTTATATAGTATTAGGAATACAACAGGATTTATATGCTAATCAAATACCTGCTATATCAAAACAAAATTTAAACTGGGATTTCCAATGCTTTTGGAAATGCATTATTTTTAAGACTAATATACTTTCAATATACTTTTTAAATTTACTGTGTAACCATAGCTACTTGTATCTTAAGTTATTCCTATATTTAATGAGCAATACATATGATCTAAATCCTACAGTTTACATATGCTTTTCTTGATTAAGTATACTTAGATACGAACACTCTTCTGACTGATTTTGTCAAAGATGTAAGGCATTTCTTTGTTTTCTGTTGCAAACACTCTCAGGATGACCCTTTCATACTGGAGTTAGCCCATGTGAATTACACACCCATTAAATTAAATTAGTTGCCAAAGCTGAATCTGAACATTCTGTAGAAAAAGTTACTCATCAGAAAATTTGTACTGTATGTGGTAAGTGAACAATGATAACTTAAAGTACCAATATTAAGGTCTGTGAAAGCAGTCCCAATCAGCACTGTAATTTTTCTAATGTCCTACTGTTGCAGCTCCTAATAGTGCCATTCATCTATACATGTTAGGTAGGACATGAGCTTAACCTGAAAGCTTTATGGCAAACATCATGAGCTTTGAAATAGTTCAGTGTTCCAATTTGAAGCTTATCTTTTTTGAAGATTTACTGAAAATTACCTAATCCTTCCATAAACTTCATGTTCAAATATAGCATCTTACTTCAGTTTACAGACAGAAATCTCCCACAGCTGAATTATCCTTCAATACCCAGCCATAAGAGGTGGAATTCCCAAAAGCAGAAGGGAAAGAGAACTCACATCTCTATTACTGCTCTTCACTTCTTTGCCATTCAGATATTGGAATTATCTGCTTATTCCTGATTTTTTTGTGAGACTCATCTGAAGACGGTTCCTCAGGTGTTAGTTTGGAGTCCTCAGTCCTCCAGATGTATAAACTGATGGCAGTCAGTACCAGCAGTTTTATAGTTTGGTTACAAGAACACTTCCGAGGCCATGTGCAAGATATTTTCTCATCACACAGACAAAATACCTAGGAACTGCCACTCTAAACATCTGTATTCCCAACTTTAGTATTGCTTTCATACCTTTTTGTCCTTCAGGAATTTCAAACCAATAATTACTAAATTATAAGGTTCTATTTATTGAGTGTAAAATCTCACTCCCACAGAATCATGGAGTTCTTCAGGAAGTTATTTAAGAGGAACTGAAACACATGAGAGCCCAATCTTGAGTCTTGATCATGGCCCACATGTACCTGTGCATGGAAATGAAGCTCATGATAAAAATTACAAAAGAATTGCTCCCTTTTGGCTGTATTAGTAAGATAGCCTCAAATTTCCTGGAGGTAAATCAGCACAACTATCAGTGGCCCTGTCTGAATGCACTTCCAGGACCATACAGTGTGACTGATCACTTAGTGAGGAAGGACAGGAAAATATTTCTGAAGATATAATCAGGCCAGCTTTTTCTTCCTGATGCTAGTTTATTAATCTCTACAAAGTTGTCACAAGAGGATTTTTCTTAACTGTTGATTTCTTTAAAGAATAAATGTATTAGCCATTATTTTCTTTTCCCCTCCCCCTGGTCCCCAGATTTGGAATACTCATAGGATTTGCTAGATCATACTGTCCTATAATTATTGACCATATATAAAATAATTGAACTAAACTTTACATGATAGTAAGTTGCTTCAGTAAGATCAAGTCAAACCACACAAAAATAAAATACATCCACTAAATAAACAATGAAAATTTTTGTTTAATGAAAAAAAATTCTAAGAATTTAATTATTTTTGCATTTTTTTTTTTATTCTGAAAAAGTATTTAATTTCTTGTAAAAGAAAAGACAAGAGGTATCTTGCTTGTTTCATACAAAACTAATGAAAACTTTCAAAACAATTTCACAACTGCCTTGTTTTCTGTCGGGTTCACAGCAGACTTCAACAAAAGATAACTGGATGATTTTGTAAAAATATTAGTAAGATAAGTTTTTAAAAAACAGTAATAAAAACAAGCTTCCTTCTTCCATTCATATTACAGGAAAACTGCACCAATATTATTTGCTGTTGCTATAAGTTTTTTCCTATGAAAAATAAATTCTTGGTTTGTTTAGTGAAAAAGACGACCCAAAGTATTTATTTTATTAATTGTTTAAGAACTTGCTAACTTTCTGCATAATTTAATATAGAATATTTATAGCATGAAATAAATTAATCACATTGGCAAATTACAGACATCATTAATCAATTATGCATACCACCACAGGGCATGCAAAAGCAAGACTACAGCCATATAAGATGTCCTCAAGTGTTACTGAAAAGAGCATTAAAAACTATGGGGTAAAGTTATACTTGTCACAAATACATGAAATTTCTTTAAGTTTATTGGATTGTTCTCTGGTGGAATGATATCAAAATTTACCCACTTACCTCTAAGATTTTTAATCATTTTGTTACAGATCCAGTCTGTTTGTAGATTGTATTGTAAACATGATTAGCTCCTCAACTACAGATTGTTTGGGGGTTTTGGGCAACAGAAGCCTTAGCTCTATTTGATTAAATAATTGTTCCTTCACCTGCTGAACATTTTAGTCCAACAACATTTATTTGGAGAAAGTTGGTTCAGAAAACAGATTCTTTAAGATACCCAGTAGAGCTAAGAACTCATATTTAGATGTATATAATTAAAATCTTTATCTAAAGGAAATAATTAAAAGGAGTTTGGTTACTACAGCATTTAATTTGAAAGTTATGTACACAAGTAAAGACACTTTTCATTTCTGCTGCATAGTTACATTAACTAGAAGTGCTGTACTCCACCATATATCTGGTGCTGGGGTCAGTAATTTATTCTATCACATCACAAGGCAAGCAGAGGATTTGGGGTGATGCTGATAAGATCCAGTGAAGTACAGTGCTGAAACTGTTTGTCAAATTTGGAGCAGGTTGGTATGGCTACCTGGGACGGTAGCAGCATGGTGTAGCAATACTACAACAGAACCCAAAACCCAGGCCACTTGGCTCCAGCACAGCCTCATGCTGATACAGACATACTGCTCCTGAAGCTAAATGTGTTGCAGCCAGCTCATTTATTTCTGCATCCAGTTGCATCTGTGGCAGCCTGGGAAGGACACCCCATTGCAGGTGTCCTGCTGTAGCACCTCTTCTAAGAGGGCAACACCTTATTTTGTGCATCACTTACATGAGGACAGTCTGGCTCTCCTCAAAGCATCTGAAAGACAAGGATGTAAAGAGCTTCATGAAGCCTCTCATATACAAGAAGACATTCGCTCCCAAGCAAGGAAATACAATCAACCTCTGCAGAAAAACCTAACCAAATGAAAGCTGTGCTTGGCAGTACAGTATCGTACAAAATGAGATGATGGTAGAGAGAGTGAAGTATGATTAGGAACTAAATGAGACTAAAGAATTTAGAATACATTAATTTCTTAATATTCTTTTTTTTTGTTTTTTTGTTTTTTTCATATTTGGCCTTGATGCCATCATCCTCATTTTCACAAAAATGGAGTGAAATCTTTTTTGTCTTTTAGTGGTCAAAACAGCAGTACCATGAGAAAGATGCTGAATCCAGACACAATCAACTCATGTGACAGAGTCAGGTAGATACCGTCTCAGAAAATCTGAATTCTAATTAAATGAGGCAATGCTCATTCTTCATATTTTTCATTTAGCTGTTTACATCAATACTTTAATAATAAAAGCCATTATACATCTATTAAGCAACATACTCATGTGTCTTACGCTGTCTGGAGAAATAGAGGTCTGTGTTTGAGAAAAATCTCCCTTCAGTTTTTCCTCAAATCATTTCTTGTCCTCATGGAAATCATCCCTAGTTATTCAATGAGGTTAAGTTCAAAACATCATGAGGCCACTCCGGCTTAACTCATTCTCTAGGCTCTGCTTTTTACACCCTTCCCTCCCCATCTAAAACTGTTCTCCCTACATTCTTCAATGAAATATCTAATTATCCTCAAAAAATGCATCAACAGGCTGTTTTGCTGGACTAGACTTCTTCATGGGGAACTGCATAGTGGGGAAGCCCAATTCATGTTCCTTCCATCTTCCCCACTGCTTCCAGAGGTATGACTATAAATCATTACTCCACATCAGTACCTCTTGACTTCAGAGCCTCATGCTCAACTTCTGTTCTTAACTCAGTCTTCTCACATTATTTTCAAAGCCTAGCTATCTATGCCTATTTCTTAATTAAGGAGTAGTTTCAGGACCATGGCTTTAATAACCAAGCAAGCAATATTTTTAAATCAAGATTTATACTGGGTCTGATGAGTTTTTTAGTTATAAACTTCTTCCTGATTCATCTAAGGAACAGGCTTGCTTGTTCTCTCCCCTTCAAAGGGTAAACTTTCAGGCTGTCTAAATGAAAGGTTGAAGCCATACTTCAATGCAGTTGATAGCAGCAAGAAATAATCATGCTACAAATAATTTGTAGCTTGTCAACAACTAGCCACTACACCCTGCATTCCCTCCACCTGAAAACAAACTTTTCCCACAAATTTTAAGTGAAAACATCAGTTTGGCAGTACCCAAAATGTCTCAGCTGGCTCCTCCACACAATCTCACCAAAGGAAGATAATCTTTGCTACTAGGAGCTAAAGATATAAATGAATTCATTTCTTGGAGATCAATAGAAGTCTTACTGATAGCACCTTCTGAGGTCCACCCAAAACATTCCAGATGACTGCTAAACAAGAAGTCTACCTTATTCAGAGTCAGGCATGTAATATTTACTAACACACTGTTATTTTTTTTGCCTGAAGTGATACATAAATGTTCTCTCCTAGTCTGTAGTAAGGCAATGAGGAGTATGAAGGGCTGTTCTGAGTGGGTCTGAATACCTGCCATATTCTGTGCACCTCTTCTATTAGCATGTAACTTTGAGCAGGGGAAATTTCTGTGGGAATTTTATTTGCCCACCATCACAAAAAAGACAGAAATGGAGAGCTTGAAAAAATCTCCACAGCACCTGCAGAATCTTGCAAGTAGAAAAAAGCTACATTTTCCACCTACATTTATGTAAGTATCTTTTAACCTTCTCTGTTGCTCCTACTACTCAAAATTGTATGAGTTTTAAAACAATGATGTGCTTCATTGTGGCAGCATGTTATAATGAAGCCAAAGCATGACCCGCGAATGAGATTAAGTTCAGTTCTGCGTTTAAATTCATTACATATAATACATTTCTACCACCATTTTTCCAGTCAATCACTAAACTTTAAAAGATAACTATTGAAGGTAAAAGCTTTCTGACTAGTTCAGTTTTTGGATGAGATATAATCACAAAAAAAATGGTTACATTGTGTGCCTTTGCTCTACAGCCTAGAGAAGCAACTAAGCATTATAAAGGAGTTTGTATTTCATTTGGTTGCTCCCCCCTGTACAGAGTACCTCTTTAGATATTTAAGAGAGAATTTAATGTCATACAAAAAAATTGCAATTGAAACGGAGCACAGTGAATCCACTGTATTTGAAATTGATACTACAAAGGCAAAAAAAAAAAAACCAAAAAACCCAACTTTTCTTCTCATTTCATGAATGAGTCAAAAAATCACTTAACATTAAAAATCAGCCAGTCTATGTTGCAAAGGAAGATGTTAAATACCACTGCAACAATAAGTGTTAAAAATGAACTTGCTAAAGTTCACAGGAACAAGACATTGAAGATTGATAGCAGTGCTAGTTTTGAGAACCTGCACATATCTACCTGCCTAGAACACTGCTTAAAAAAGGTTATGTGTATGTGGAAGCAGCATTAAAACTCTCACTTTATTATTTTATGAGGTTTTTTCACATTCTGTAGTAAAAATGAAGTAAACCTAATAAAAAGACACAGAGAAAGAGACAGGTAGTATCTCGGTTTTGCACAATGTTGTACTACTATAGGCTTTGAGTAAACCAGCACAAATGATCTTTTTCCACACAAGTTTCCTGAAATTTAACATCTTTTGGGCACACTCAAAAGCACACAGCTAGAAAACAGCTTTTTATGACATTCATTTGGAGTGGTGGCAAAGCTGAAATTCATTTCATTAAAACAATAACCATGAGCATATTAACAACGAAGTTCAACCAGCTCATACTCAAGCTTTAGCTCAATGATTAAACAGATCTTTCCCTGCTGACTTTTCCTAAGTACATAGTACATTTCCTAAGTGTAGATAGGAGGAAATAAAGGGAATAAGCCCATTGGTTGGGAAAGAAGGAAAAAAGGTAAGTAACTAGAGATCATAAGCTCACTTAGCCAAGGTCCCACCAGGCACCACAAGGCCTTCATTTTCAAAACTGCAAAGAACAATTAAACAAATCTAATTTCAAAATCTAGTAGTGCACTTTCAAGTAAACGTGCCTTAGTAGCTCTACTGAAGTTTGTCAAAGTATAACAATTAAGCATCACCATTCTTTAAGGTTAAATTCAAGTGAATCTGATTACAAAGGCCACTTGGTCCAACATCTAAGGATTCTGTTCTGAAAACTGACATGTCTAGGAATTAAATTCACCTTTAGCAACACAGAACTTGAAAAATCACTTAAACATCAGGTTTAATTTTTGAGATCAGTGTTTTATTTAGATATTGACCAGGAGATGGCAGCAGCACCCATTGAATTTATTTGCATGACCATGAAATTACAGCATATTACATTCAAAACAAATATGGAACATATGCAAATTATAAATATGAAATCATAAATCCTGAAGATGCCCTTAAAATATAATTATCATCAGGGGTTGTATTATATGCATATTCCTCTTTTACTCACATCATGATCATTTGCTTCTGGGTCACCTTCAGAAATGAATTAAAATTTGATATATTTTCTTATGCCTTGGCATATTCTTTACAAGTCAGAAACCAATGATTTACTCCCTTATTTATAGATTCAGTAATAACACAGTGCAGAATGCAGAGATCTGTGGGTAGTGGTGGATAAAACTTTAAAAGTGTGATTTACAGCTCTGAGGAAATGTCCACAAGTCAAGGATATGGATAGGATAAGAGACACAGGTATGAGGGTTTTACTAGTCCAAAGGAACTGAGAAAGGGTTGGGGGCAGTGTGCTTCACTACTTGTAAAAAGGAAGAGTCATGTGGGAAGAGAGCAACAGAGAAGACTGAAAAAGAGAACAAAGGAGAACCTTTGTGAGCTCTCCAAAAGATAAAAGCTCACGTAAATCCCAAAAAGCTGTTTCAAATCATGACCAGTGTAGAAAAATGCATGAACAAAAAATTAAACTAAGAACTAGGAAGAGCATAATGGATTTTAAGGTCAAGTTCATTAATGAATGCTGCTGTAGGGAACAACAGTATCAGAATCCAGAGGATGCTTAAGGCTTTTTCTACATGTTAATGATGTTACATTTTCATCTGCTTTCACGGTCTTCTTCATTATACCAGTGCAATCCTGTCAGCTACTATACATTCAATAACTCAAAAGTCCTTTTACAGGAAAAAACATTCATGTCAGTAATAAAATGTAACCAGTTCCAACTGTCATTTTATGCTATAAATGAAATAAATACTATCCTCATTTAACAGTCAAAGAAACTTTACCTCAGAGTGCTGCAAATCTTTTTGAGGGGTTTGAGAGCAGAACCAGAACGAGCCCATGACTAGCTCCTACATCTTTTCTACCAAAGTACCTTCATATCTAGTGGAAAGCAGGTTAAGCCATTGCTGCAATGAAACAGATCCCTGCACTTCAAGTTATCCACAATATGTGGCCCAAACAGAGGCAATACAGGGTTAAGAATAAAAACAATCCTTTATCCAGAGATAAATTAAATAAATGCTAAATTTACTTCTTCACAATAGGCAAAGCATGCCTTGCAGGGCTAGTCATCACTGTTGAAAGTGACACAAGCTAAATTCATCAGCACTGCTGAAGTGAAATTATAGCATTGCCTAGAGTGGAAACCAAACTAACTCTGCTGGTAGAGGACCTTGCAGAGGACCAGGGAGCTGGGCTCAGTGTTTTGGTTCTTCAATAACCAAGTGAAGAATAAGAGAGATAACTAACACCAGTCCCAGGCTCTTTCCTGACCCAGAAATTTTTCCCTATCCTCAACAGTCTACTGCCACAGGCAGCTGCCAAATTTACCCATCTGTAAGGTAGAATACATTCCTTAACTGCAACAGACTGAGGCCAAAAGCACACACAAATTAAAACAAGGAGTGACATTAGTGCAGGAAATTTGGGCTTGTCAGGTGGGCACAGCTACTGGACTAGCAGTACTTTAAGCCACTGATGAGTAATAATACCAAAGAGCATGCCATAAGTGTAAGGCTCTTACTAATCTGCCTTCTGTCCATTTTGAGGGGGTTGCCCATTCTGGGCATGCAGAACAAGACTACATACAAAGAGATCCACCATACAGAAGCAGAAGGACATATAAAATTCATCTAGATCTAATTATTCCACAAACATTGGTTAAAAGACTCTAATGTGAATTTGTCTTATGTGAAAAGAGTAGCAGTGTAGTCCAGTTGGACCAGAAGTACTATTGCAGCTTCTTCACAGTAGGAATTTGAACAAAACACTGGCAGCATTTAATGCACCTGTTTGCTTGTGCTGTGAAGCATATTTAGAGGAGCAGTAACATTATTATAATGACCAAAGCCCTTTTACCTTTCCTAACCCTAGACACCTACCACTGGCTTCCCTCTAACGCTGGCTGTAAGGAGGCTGAGAGCTCTGTAGAACAAAGGTAAAGCTGTCCAGCAAAAAAAAAATGTCTTTCAACACAGGTGCAGACCTTCAAAATATGAAGGCAGCACCCAGCTCACAGGAAAAGGAGTTTCCCAGTGATTTCCCAGGGATAATATTGCTTTTATGTACCTTAGCATCTAGACTTCTCATTCTGTACATGATCACTCAAAATGTGTTTTTTCTATCAGCCTCTCACCAACCCAGATTTCTTTCTAGTTTTCACAACCAGTCTTCTCTCAGCTACAGTAGCTTGTGATTATCACTTTGCTGATTTCATATGCCCAATGTATAGGTTCTAGAAAAAAAAAAAAAAAAATGAACTTACTTTGTTACATGTTGGATTTTGGAGAACACCAGACTGAAGGGTTTCTTTGTTTTACTTGCAGAAACAAACAAAAAAGTTCAATTACCAGAAAATTCAATATGGCATGTTTCAGCTCCTTTTCTGACTTAAGAATCATTTTGTCTCCTTAATTTATGAATCTACTAGCAACATAAATGTAATTGAGAACATGAAAAGCAACCTTTAGCGACCAAGTGTTCTTATATTCTTCAAAATTTAGCTAGCAAGAGCTAGATGTACCTAACAGTCATTGAAAGGTTTAGTCATACTTTCAGATGGCACACAATCCACAATTGCTTCCAGGATGACAAATCAGTGGTCATCTGCATTTGATATGAGCAATAGACCTAGAGATACCTCAAAATAAAAGTAAAACACAAAAAAACAACCAAACAAAAAACAATTCCACATCTCACTGTCAAGATTATTTAAATCTATTTATATATTCATTTTTAAATGTGAGGATTTCTAATCTGTTGTATTTCACGAGGCTGAAAGCTCGTCAATAGTTAAATGAAGCAAACAAATGAAGAGCATATTATAATGTAGGCTAGAAAACCATCAATATTCTGTCAAGAATGAGTTTTTAAGACCTTTTTCTTTCAAAAGAAGTCACCTCATTATTCTGGCAGAAAGAGAGGCCAGAAGAGAAGACAGCTGGCTGACCCACAGTCCAGATAACAGGAGGGTCATGCTATTTTAGCAGGTGAAAGCATTCTGAAGGGGCAGAATTTACAAACATTAATTCTTCATGTAAAAGCATCAGCCAGTCCATTGGTAAAGAAACATGCCTCTGGGCCTGTCAGATCAGACTCAGTTTTCCTCGTCTCTTACTTGCAGCCCAAATTCAGGTAACTAAAAAAATCTACAGCACTTTCACGAGGCAGAAATATCACGTGTTGCTTCAAGAGTAATCAACTGTGGTGTTTTATAGGACCTGTGAGTGGGGGCTTTGGTAGCAGTATGGGGCCGCAGGGGTGGCTCCTGTGAGATGCTGATGGAAGCTCCCCCAGCTCCAAAACTGGACCCATTTCCGGCCATACCAGAGCACATCAGCAACTGTGGTAGTATCTCCAAGATTAAACGTATTTAAGAAGGGAAAAAGGCATCTGCTAAAGAGTTTGGAGGGGAGAGGAGGGAGGGTTGCAAGCAATACTTGCAAGAGAAACACCAAGGTTGGTGAGGAGATGCCCAAGCAGAGGGTCCCCTGCAGCCGTGGTGTGATAGCAGCTGTTCTCTGAAGGCCATGGAGGGACACGGTGGTGAATATGTGGACCTGCAGTCCATGAAGAATCCCACACCAGAGGAGGTGACAGCACCCAGAGCAGGCCATGACTCTGTGGGCAGCCTGCACTAGAGCAATCTGTTCCTGAGGGACTGGAACTCATGTCAGATGAGCTTCTGAAGGACTGTCTCTCATGGGAGGGATCCCATCTTGGAGTAAGGGAAGAGTGTGAGGAATCTCTCTCCCGAAAAGCAAGGAGCAGCAGCAAACAACATGTGACAAATTGACTATAAACCCCATTCCTCATCCCCTGTGCCACTGTGGGGGGAGGAGGTAGAGAAATAGGAAACAAAGTAAATCGACCCTAAGAAGAACAGAGGGGTCAGGCAAGGTGTTTTTGAGATCTGGTTTCTCATTGTCCCATTTTGATTGGTGACAAATTAAGCTGATTTTCCCCCCTACCCTGAGTTGAGTGCTTTGCCAGTGACTATAACTGGTGTGTGTTCCCTCCCTGCCCTTGTCTCAATACATGAGCTTTTCCTTATATTTTTCTCCTCCCCATCCAACAGTACGAGTGAGCAAAAGGCCATCTGGTTCTTTGCTGATGGCTGAGCTCACACCATGACAGAAATATTTGGAACAATCCATAAAACCTGCCCAGAACTCCAGGACAGTGAAAGAAGCGGCCACTTCACAGAAAGCTGCAGCTGTGCAACAGGGAAGTTGCAAGATCCCAGTTACATATAGTGAGTCAAAAAGGGACTTTCTTGGTACCTCCTTTTTCACGTGAGCACGCTAGCTTTCCCGGAAAGCCAAAGTTGAAGAAAGCTTGATTTTGAGTTTGTTTTTTCTTTTTTTCCTTCTTTTTCACTCATCTCCCCGTTCCCATATATCTTTGCATCTTATTGTAATTTAGAATTGTTATACACTAATGCTGTGAAAAAACAAGAATCCTGAGAATTTCTGCACTGCCAGTTTCTTGCCAGCAACACAACTTATAAAGTTAAGCTAATCTTCCATACTGTACATCACAATGTTCTCATCAGAGGATTATAATTACATGATTTCTAGCACCTGCTGTTTTTTGACTTCTTAAAGTTAGGTTCATATTTTCCATTTATAACCCTTTACTGATGGAATCAAAAAATTATCTTCTACTAAAATAATCTGACAGCTAAGCATTGCACTACTTTTTTTTTAAAACGTGACAACCCTGACAGAGCTAAAAAAGGGTAATTATCACTGCTGTAAAAAAGCAGCTCAAACCCACAGTCAGTTCACTGCTGTTCTTGGTGGCCAGTTGTCATACCAATGCAGCTTGGATTGACAGGAAGCTGAACATGAGCCAGCAGTGTGCCCAGGTGGCCAAGAAGGCCAATGGCATCCTGGCCTGGATCAGGAACAGCGTGGCCAGCAGGTCCAGGGAAGGGATTCTGCCCCTGTACTCAGCCCTGGTGAAGCCACAGCTCGAGTCCTGTGTCCAGTTCTGGGCCCCTCAGTTCAGGAAGGAGACTGAGGTCCTGGAGCAGGTCCAAAGGAGGGCAACCAGGCTGGTGAAGGGACTCCAGCACAAGTCCTGTGAGGAGAGGCTGAGGGAGCTGGGGGTGTTCAGCCTGGAGAAGAGGAGGCTCAGGGGAGACCTCATCGCTCTCTACAACTCCCTGAAAGGAGGCTGGAGCCAGGGGGGGTTGGGCTCTTCTCCCAGGCAGCCATCAGCAAGACAAGAGGGCATGGACTTAAGTTGTGCCAGGGGAAGTTTAGGCTGGATATTAGAAAGAATTTCTTCACAGAAAGGGTGATCAGACATTGGAATGGGCTGCCCAGGGAAGTAGTGGATTCTCCGTCCCTGGAGATATTTAAAAAGAGACTGGATGTGGCACTCAGTGCCATGGTCTGGTAACTGCAGCGGTAGTGGATCAAGGGTTGGACTTGATGATCTCTGAGGTCCCTTCCAACCCATCTGATTCTATGATTCTTAGTCAAGGCTGAGGCAGAAGTTCCATACCCTCAGAAAGAAATGGGAAAATAATGTGTTTTTATAAACCAAACACCTATTTCATTTTGAAACTTACATTTTCTGTTCTTATGCTTCCTATCAGATTTTTGATAGCAGACCTTCAGGAAACCAGCCTCCCATGCATGTTAAGTTACTGTAAGCTGAAAATTTGGCCAGCAAATTTTCTGCTATCATTCTCCTCTCTATAATGAACATGGCTTCTGTGGGTCTTCAGAAGCTTTTCATTCTATCACCCTGGTGTAAGAAGACAAATATCAGAAGGAGCAATGAAAATGGAAAAAATAATTCCACCAAAAACTCAACAAGAAATCAATAGCTAGTTGTTTTATTTTCTTAAGTTAAATGGCAAGTATCTGATTTATTCAAATGTGACAGGTAAACGATAAGGGAAAGGGTGTGTGTGTAATGAAACACAGAGATCTTTCTTCGCTTGGAGGCAACCACAGTAATAAACAAGTGACAGAGCCTCCTGCTAAAAATGTTATTTCCATCCCTGCTTTTCAAAAAGATCCTTTTGTATAAAATCCACACATCATTCAGCTTCATTGAATGCTGAAATGAAAAATAGGTAGCCACTGTCATACAGCTATATTGATTATGAGTGAAAATGTGATCATTTTGCATTAACTTACACCAAAGCACTGGAGTTCCATCAAAACATCAGAAGGAAATTAATGCTTTCATATAGTGCCTAAGAAAAATATGAGATGTTGTTCACTTTGCCCTCTAGACAAAGAGGTATATGCCAGTAGCTGAGAGGTAATAGCTTTCAGAAGAGAACATGAACTCTAGACTTTTATTAAAATCATTATTTAATGTGCAAAAACTAATGAAGCCACAGCCTTGGCATTTAAAACAGCAATTTGTAGTCATTACATCTTAGATCACAAGGCTTATTTTGTAAAAAGCCAGTCTTTCTCAAATTAAAAATTCATCATCAACTCCTACGGATTATGTAGTCCTTTAAATGATTCCATTTCATACAGATTTATTCCAGCTAAACAAAGAGCCAGTGAAGTGGCACACATAAAATATCTATTTCATTGCTTTCTCTCTAGAAAGACCTTTCTACTCCTTAGTAGGAGTAGCTCAAAATCTCACACAAGGATTGACTAATGCGCTGATATTTTAGTAATTTCACCTTCCAGGGATAGTTTAGATCTGAATTTGCCAGGGTCCTCACCCCCACTGTAGAGTGAACTATAAAAAAACTCTTCATACATTGAGTGACATCCCACAAAATGAATGATAGTAAGAAGGCCTAAGTGGATCCCTCTAAATGATTAGCATTTAATCCATTACAAATATTAGGTTTATTTTTAGTGAAAATAGGCATTGAAAACCTGTTCCTCTCCAGCAAGAATCTTGTGAAGAACTTGTGTGGTAAAGTGATGCAGCCCTATATAATTGACATTTGTTATTCTGCTTCATAGCAAAATCTGTTATGCTTGATTCTCTTAAAGCACAAAGTGATTTTTACTAGATGAAGTTCCATAATATCACAGCACAGCTAGATATTTGTCTTTGTAATAAATCTTTTGGAAGATCACTGTGGCTTGGCAAGTTACTGTAAAAAAACACATTTGTTCCATCTTGCTAGTGAGAGATTTTATTCAGTAACTTGGAGAAAGCTATGAGATTTACATGTGTATCAGAAATAGAACAAAAATGCACTGCATGCTTTATCTCCTTTGAGTCTTATTTTAATTACCATCTGAGCTATAGCAGTGTCAAGAAGTTGGGATCCCTTTTGAAAAGAACATTCAAAGAGTGTCAGTTCCTCCCCCAGATTATTTTAATGTATGGATTGAATCTGCACATAACACCACCTGCAATTTAATTTTTTGCATGTTGAATAGGCATGCTGATTTCAATCCCACTCCTCTTTTCAGCAGAAAGCGTACGTTTAAATTAATGTGTTTCAGAGTTCGTCCCCCACTGTCTTCCAAATGTCTATACTCACAACACCTCTCCCACAAAGCACTCCTCTTACAGTGGTGATGCAGCTCTTTCTGCATCTCTTCTTCTACAATCTCTACATCTACCAGATAAGAGTTTAATTACAGGCTACCAAGGGGCCAGCAATGTTTTATCAAGGGATTAAAACATTGTATTAGTTACTGTACTTTCCATCTAGCCAAATGGCTTGCTCTTTAGCTGTATCTGCCAACAATCCTCTCTCTGACTTATCTTCACATGCCTTTGGAACATAAACTTTCTATTAGCCCTACAAAAGATCTTTACTCCCAATTTTTGCAGATTCCTACACCATTTCATGAAACTTCACCAGGAGGCCAGATCTAGATGGAAAGCAAAAAGACCTGAAACTCACTTAACTGCTCTTTGCCAGGATTTTATGAAATACTGAGGAATTCAAATTGGGAAATAATTTTTAAATAGACAGAAGAGTATGGGAATCTTGAACAGTCTGCAATATATGAAATATATGATGTAAAAAAATAAGCAGAACAAGCTTCAAAATAAAAGCAGGCTGTTGCACTTTTCATAGCAACTTTTTCAGGAAGTTGAAAATAAAGAATAGCCATCATGAGAGGTAGCTGGCTGGAAAAATTATAAAAATTAGGTGGCTTGCTTTCATCTCTGCTAATTTACAATAACTAGATTATACCAATGCTTATTCAGAACTACAATCTAAAAGTCAAGTTGGTATACATAATAAAATATACCAATCCAAGGACACATGAGGACACATAAAAGCTAAGAAATTGATTGTTGCCAATTTAAAAGCTATTATCTCATAGTTACTGAGTAGTATTGCAATTTGAACAGTTTCACAACTAAGTCCACAGAAATCTGCACAAGCTCAGGTGCTACTTTACAGGTATCAATGAAATTTAGGTCCCCCTGCTTCATCAGTTTGTTACTCGTGAATCTTGGCATCTTGGAAGCAAATAAGAGTATCGTAATTTCTATGCAAGAAATAGAGATTACAGAGATATTGAGAAAACAGCTAGTGCTTTGATGCTTCACAAAATCATGTCACTAGGTAGAGGCTGCTCTAAAACCCTAAAATATACTTCCCCAACCAAAATTGTTCTCAAGTATTCTAACACTGGAGGAAGCTTTATCTTCAAATTTCCGAATTTAACATTAGAGCTGAGGAAATATAATGAATGTTGATATGCAATCAGTAGGATAAAAAAAAAAAAGGAGGTTGCTGTCTCACAAGGGGAGCGGAAGAGTTTTACATGACAGTTAGCATCCCACCACAACGTTATTAGGAATTATTCAAAATCAAAGCACGTTTTCTCAATAATTTTATTCTAATAGAGTGATAAATCCTCCAAGATAAGCATTTATTGAAAGCTTTTAATCCTCTTTCACACATGCATCTGTTTCTCTTACCTCATTTTTGTGACGCCAGACTGAGGCAGGTAAAGAAGTTCTGTAAGAAGGTTGCTGCTTATTTTTTAAAAGAAACAACTTTACATGTAGTCTAAACAGAACAAGGATATAAAGCTCTATGTTTCCTCTTCATACAGCTTCCTGGGTATGCTATGGACGTTCTTATAAGTTTGAATTCAAGCAAAACATTAAAAATTAGGGTCTTTTCACTATATAATGATCTATTTGGGGATTTGTACATCTGTAAACAGGAAAATCATTAAAGAAATTCAACAGTTGCAAAGGAAAAAAAATTATTTTCTACGCTAGAAAAAAAAATGGTTATTTATTAGAAGTAAACAAATTGAACTGGGCAGGAAGGTTTTTATTTTTCTTTCAGTATATTCTTTTTTCTGTATTGTGCTCTTATTTTCTTCCACAGCCCAGCAAACATTTGAAATGATTATGTGTTCAAGAACAGTGTATTTGCTGAAAGAAAGACAAATACTTCTTTAGCCTGAAACTCAATTTGTGGTTGAATGATTAATGTCATCTAGGTCTTGCAATTACATAAGTTTGGATGTCACCCAGGGGGTTCAGGTTGTCATGCCAGTGGAAGTACAGATATTTCTTCTAAATTCAGTGCACAACAGAGCATGTTTCCCTTGATGGAGTACAGGCTCCCTCTATAGTTGCAGTCTAGCAACCAACATTGCCTGTTCTGACCACTACAGCCTTAATTTCAATTCTTGTTGCTTTATGATATAATAAAGTAAACAAGAGCAGCCATTCCTGCATAATCTCTGTTGCCTTCCAGTTATTATTACTGCTCACTGAGGTCTTACCACAATTACTGCTTTAGAGGTAGTGAAGTTGCTAAAAATAATCAAGAAGTATACAACAAAAAGTTACAAATCAAATATAGAATGAATATTTAGTAACTTTGATCCAATCTTGCTTCACATTAACATTTCAGATTAATTCTTCTTTTACCATAGTCTCATTAATATTTTGATGATCATAAACCTTAATTAATAAGCAGTACATATCCTTTGTCCCCTTTCCCTTAATTTATTTTTTGTATTTGTCTTATCACAAAGTAGATAAGACACTATTTGCACTTCCCTTGTCAATGTTATCTTCTCTACATGGATGTCCATGTCAGACATGGATACAACCCCAGTTGTATCTATGTGTGTCCCAGGCCAGGATGCCCAAAAACACCACCTGGCCACTGTAAACCAGGTGTTTGCTCTGCTACAAAGCTATTTGTCTGCTAAGAGCGACCGAGGTTCTAAAACGCTGTCTGAAATTCAACAAACTGCAGAATAATCTGCCTTTGAGTAAGATGTTCTGGAGTGATGAGTTTCCCATCCACATGCAAGCTCCTCACCTCTGCACTTCAAGTTTCTCTCACTAGCACGTGAGGCGTGTAAGTAGAAGTGATGAATTTCCATGTGCACACCCCAGCTGTGCTTACAGTGAAGAACGTACAGAGGGACAGAACACTGTGAGAAACAGTGGAGAAAAAGTTTCCTAATTCACATTTCATCTTCCCTCTACAGCATGAACGCTTTAGTCCACTTTATGGAAAGTCACATAAGATAGGTTAAAACCCTTCTGACAGGCTCAAGCACAGTTTTTTGCCTTCACTCCAAGGCAGACTGAAAGCACCTGCTCGGTTAGGGACAGCTGACAAAAAAAAGTGGAAGAAACAGCTCCTGATATCTGTCAGCAATAGCATACACTCTGATGAGAGCCCATGATGAGAATGCTTTTAATTCCCTCCAGAGGAAAGGTAAAGTGATTGGGCCTTTGAAATAGCTTCCTTAGCTTTTTCGTTGGAGGGTCTTAAAAGTACTCACCCACCAAATTACTGTGTCTCAGTGAGAAGCCAAAAACTAAACTGGAGATGCACCAAAGAGGAGAAAGAGATTGCCCAAGTTCCTCTCTCCTTCCCAAAATGGCAGCAGGACTGGAACTTTGGAGGTCTATGTAGATTACCTGCCAATATAATAGCCCCATCCCAAGTACCTCTTTCTAAGAAATCTGCCACACGCACCTCTCCCATAAAGTCAGACAGAGAGTTGGGGTTATTCAGTCTGGAGAGGAGAAGGCTCTGAGGAGACCTTATTGTAACCTTCCAGTATCTGAAGGGCACCTACAAGAAAGCTGGGGAGGGACTTTTTAGGATGTTAAGTAATGATAGGATTAGAGGGAATGAATTCAAACTAGAGGAAGTTTTTAAGGCCAGGCTGGATGGGGCTCTGAGCAACCTCATCCATCAAGGTGTCCCTGTCCATGGCAGGGGGGTTGGAACTGGAGGATCTTAAAGGTCCCTTCCAACCCTGAAAATTCTATGATTCTATATTGGGTGCTGAGGCTGTTAAGCTCCCAGTCATGGGCCACTAAGCTGGTAATATGCCTCTGGGGCTACATCCAGGAATACTGCATCCCTCAGCGACACCTCAGAGCCCCTCAAGTTCTACTCTCACCACTGCACAAAAACCTTACTCTACCACCCAGGCTTTTACCTGTTACTCTCCTTTATCACCTGCCATCTCAGCCAGTAATCCCATTTCACACACTGTTTCACAGTTAAGCACCTGGACAGATTTCTCCCCACTTAATGTCGTTTACAGCTGAAGCATCTTCAGCACTGTATCCATAAGAGACACAACATCAAGTTGGAAACCAACTCAAGCAATGAACTCCTGGAGCAAAAGAGACCAACATCCTCCTTAGCAGCATTAGGCAGACAGTAGCCAACAGGTTGAAGTGGGTGACCCTTCCCCTCTTCTCAGCAGTGGTGACAGATACTCACTATAAAACAGGGAAATGCCAGAGCAAGACTACAGAAAGGCCAGAAAGATAAGCATCTATCACATGAGGAGAGATGAAAGACTGGGGACTGGCCAGCCTAGGGTAGAAAAGGCTCAGGGGATCTGATCCATGTGTATAAATACCTGATAGGGGCAGTAAAGATAGGGGGAACCAGGCTTTTGTTGGTGATGCACAGTGACAGGACAATGAGAGACAATGGGCACTGAATGAAATACAGGAAATTCCACCTAAACTTAAGTACTTTTCTTCTGTGAAGGTGGTCAGACACTCCACAAGCTGTGGAGTTTCCATCCCTGGAAGCAGACAAAACCCAACTGGACACAGGCTCTGAACAGGAGGTCAGACTGGATGATCTCTAGAGGTGCCTTTCTGCCTCAAAAAACAAACTCACACTGAATGGTTAATTCAATTTACCCTCTATCTACCATCCTGACAATACTCATCAACTAAAGTAAAATGAAAACATGTGCACCGCTCAAAAAAAATCCAGACACCTTCCTAAAAGTGAGGTTCAAGAATTCTTACCTAAAACATGAATATTTTTTTCTTGAAAGAATTTACTGAACAAAAATAATTAATCCAGCAATCATTTGCATGGAATAGTCTTCTGTGGTTCATATTTTTGAAAAGCTGTAGATACACAGGGTATTTTCTCTACTTCTGAACAGAAGGAGCACAATTTTTCTTCAAGTTTACTGCAATCAGATCCACAAATGTGTTAATATTATGAATCAAAAGTTGAACCAGAATAGAATTTCTCCACAAGGACAAGGTATGAACAAGCCTTAGGAAATTCTTTCTTAAACAACAAGCTATCTCCAACCTGACCTGTTGACAAGACTTGGCATCTAAACATGTGATTAAAAAAAAATTAAGTACTTTTACTTCCCATCAAAAAACAGTTTAAAACCTGATTTGAGATAAAATGAAATGTAATCTGAAATCCATTAACCTGTGCTTGTACTCTGCCTCCTAGTTCACAGCCTTGATTCAGTAGGGTTCTATTCAAAATGTATATTAAATATGGTATCACTTGTTACATATTAAAAAATTCCCCTATTTGTAGTATAATGTTGCTAAAAGTATTATTTCCTCCCCAAAACACTTATATTTCCTGTACATCAGAAACCACGATACATCACATTTCATTACAGTCAAAACAGTGTCTTTCATATACACACTCTTCCATAGAGTTATCTTAAGTCATTCAGGTAATTCCATCTGCCAGATGCATGTTGTTATCTGCATACAATATGAAAACAAGAAACCCCTAAAACACACATAGCATTGTAGCAAGCAGGTGGAAGATGCATTTGACAGAAGAAATACTGGTTGTTCCTATGTCTGGAAATGCATTCAATAATCTTCCTTAATGATTAATCTATCTCACATGTAAAAGCCTGGATAAAAGATCAAGCAACAGCTGTAATTTACTGACAGAGGTAGGACAGCTCAGCAGTAGAAGTCATCCAAGTTGTAAAATGACAGTGTATTAGTAGTTCCCATCCATTTAATTACAGTTTAAACTTTCCAGTCTGACACAGTAATAAATTGAAAAATGCTGCATTACTGGCTATTTTTTTCTTTAAGATAGATGTTGTACATGGTATATTGTGGACCTTTTCCATCTCCTCCTTTCTTGCTGGTTATTGCCTGGCTAACACGATGTTTCATTTTAATGAAAAATACATTAGTGCATTAAGATAAGGTCATCAGTCCTTAAGTTAAATGCAATTTCTGTAATAAAATTAATTGTATAGCCCACATAAAATTTTTATGTGGGTTAAACACTTTTAATTACTTCCTAAATTTTGTTCAATTGAATGTATAAATGGAGTATTCCCCTATAAAACAAATGCCTACACAGTGAAATGCCTTTACAATTCTTTAAGACATGCCTTATATATGTTATACTGTAATACAGTAAGTGGTCATCAATGTTAAAGTCTACATAAGTCTCTTGAGTAAAGCTAAGGGGAAGGAGGCAGAGGAAAGAAAACTGCCAGTCTGTGCAGTCTGGGAAAACTGGATTTGATAGTGGTTGCTCAGGGACATGCCCAGTTAGGCTGGGGGCATTTTTAGGGATGGAGACTCCACAGTCTGTCTGAACAGCCTGGTATACAAAGTTTTAAAGTAGAAAATATTTTGGCAGTTATTTGTAAATCCTGTTTTGTTTCATATAAACAGCAAATATTTGATGTGAGTATCAAATCATCAGCGTAGCAGAAATGCAAACAGGTCACCCCTCTAATTAGTGTAGCCATCTTTGACTATTAAAAAACTCTCATATTTTCTCAGTAGTAGCTCACCTGTGAAAGAAAACATGAGGATGGTTTTATACCAATAGTTATGAAATTCTCCTGAAATGTGAGACAAAACACTAATGAATACTTCATTCCATTCAAAACCAGAAATTCAAGGATCCTGCACACCTTGGATTGTTTAGATTGCTGTTGAGAGGACTTGGAACAATTAAGTCTCACAAATGGGGCAAAGTCTCTTATTAAACGCCTCACAACAGTAGATTGTATAGACTAAAGGATGGGGTATTTTTTACCAGAGAGAACAAAGTTCTCCCTCAAAAAAATTTTGCTTGAAACAGGATTAAAATTGTTTTGGTTTTCTTGGGGCGTTGTTTGTATTTTGTTACTTTTTTTTTTTTTTTTCTTTTAAGTCAGTTCCTAAACCTTCAAAAATAATCAAGGTTTAATTCACTAGTTGCCAATGAACTGCAAAAAGATAGGTCCTAGAACTTTTACTATGGATTTATAGGTTAATTCAACATACATACTTTTTCTAGGGTATTTTGGTTTATGCCTACAGCTCAACATATGTTATTGGATCAGCTGATTTATGAAAACAATATTCCTATACATTAACTGGGGTTCCATAGTTCAAAATGAGATTAAATTTCACATTTTAAATTTTTCATTTTAACTGAACTAGATTGTGCCAACAAAAAAATACTTTCATAAATAGAAAATATTTTCATTAAAGAAAGCTTTGGAAATAATTGCTTTTCGTGGCCCCAGACTTAGTTAATCTAACAATTTACTAAGTGAACGGATAATATTCTACAACAGAAAAAGCTGATGCAAGCATCTTCTATAGTATTCCTTGCTTTCTAAGTGTACTTTAGCTGTTAAACAAAGCAAACAATGTCTTTCACAGCATCCAGGAGGTGTGATCTTGCTGCAGCAAATGGTGCAACATCTTACATTATAGTCAGTAATGCAATTCCTTCGTTTCAAAGTCAAACACAGCCAAATCACATTAAAGGTTTCTAGCTTCTGCACTACTTGCCTGTCCTGGTTTGGGAAAGGAAGTCATGGTCTCTCTCCAAAGAGTGACATACTAGCACAATAGAAAGCATGGTAACTAAACAGCTGAAAACCAGTTAAAGAGGACTGTACAATTCTAAGCTATTTGGGCATCTGACCTCCAAATCCCAGTAAGGTTTTAGTGTAGACGTGAGGGAGGAGGAAGGCAGAGAGAAACAGTCCATATTACATGTTCAACACATACACTGTGTTTTGGTACCTGGGTATGCATGCAGAAAAGCAATGAAATAATAAGTGTTTTAGCTCTGCATCCATGAGACACTGGAAGTAGAATACAGTGAGGAATATAAGTCCTCTAAGATCTACTCATATGGATGGAAATTATCTGAAAAATCCAGTTCTAGAAAATATACCTGGCAGAAATCTCAAAGACTTCTGATATGAGCAGAAGTCTTTGTTAGGCTCTCTCTCTGCATTTTTTAAAAAGAATAAGGCCACGCTTTATTTTCCTCTACCTTTAACTATTTATACTACTCTTAGAACTCAAAAACAATTACTTAACTGTCATGTAAAAGCAGTACATTTTTCTCACAGTTTCAAATTATTGATTACTTTGACTTATCCAATACAAATTTGTGCTCTGTTTGATTAGGAATAGATAGTACCTTCCAGATATTTTATACAGAGTAATTTTCTGAGCTCTTCTACTTTTGGTTGGCTTCTCAATCATTTAAATTAAACCCAAGTCAAATACACAAGTCTGTGGTCATGGTTGTGAATTCTAACTAAATTACTAAGTTACAAACTAATCAAAATTTTGCTGCCATGGCCAGCACAGACATTATTAGCTATTTGAAAAATAGCAGTCTTAGATGATTTCATTATTTTTTTCAAACTCAACATGTATTTCAAAAATTGCTTCTAAATATCATATTTAATATGTCTAACAAGATTGTGATTCATTCAAAGGATTTAAAAAAAACTGCACCCACATCCTCTTGACTACAACACATTCTCATTCCCTTAGCAAATCACTGTCATTTGGCTACTTCCTTTTGGTCCCTTGCCCAGGATAACTTATCCATCAAATGGAATTTCACAGGTGCAAGATTTACAGTGTAAAATGTATTTTGGACATTGTTAATCACCTGAAAGCTTTCTCTCCATAAAGTTCTTTCTTAAATTAAACATAGTTTGAGTTCCCATACATTTTTGCTAAGGCTGTTCAGTAACACTTAGGGAAACTTTTATTTTTGACAGTACACTGATTTCTCTCTTGCTTATTTATATTTGAGCCTTTATCCTGTTTAATCCCACACAATAATTCTGTAATATAATCTCTTTTTGCAAGCACACTTATTTTTGCTAGTGACTTTTATAGCTAATATTATGAAAACATGATAAACATCTAATGTTTTCCAAAACAGTGACATTTTTAATTATTTCTGGAGTGTGTAAGTAAATTCACAACCTCTATATTAACATATTGGTTACATTCACATTCCTGTTAATGGTATTTGTATGTGAGCCACAGATGTCCATAAGCATAAAGGGGAGGCCTGTCCCAACTGAAAATACCCTTTTTTCTGAAGCCATTGTCACCTATTTTCCAAACAAAAACATTACAAGCCCTTACGAGTCAGCTTCATAGTGGAGGGCAAAGCAGTGAATATGAATCTAATTATATTTAAAGAGCAATTTTTCTTGGTTTCACCTATATTCCTGTAGAAATTATACCCTCTGGAGACTCGCAAAGATTTTCAAGAACCTTTGATCAGTGCTTACTCTTCAGCCATCTCTGCCTGGAGTCTCTAGTTTAAATAAAGGCCAGCTCCACGCTCTGAAAGAAATTGCTCTGTATTTCACACTGGAACACATCCTACCTTTTATTACACTCCGAATAACACAGCCCCTGAAGATAACACTACTACAGCCAGCCTCACCAAGAATCAGAAATGACAGACTAAGGAGTAGTGGCTCTGGACAGCAGCACCACCTGGTGATGGCTACACTGAAGCACATGGTGGTTTGGTTGTATCAGATGAGAGAACATCTGTGTTGGGCCAGCAGTCCATGTCTTGATACTCTTGTGTGGAGCACTGGGCCAGATCCCGGGGGTTTGGGGCCGTGATGCTCTGTGCCCAGACATGGTCACTTGCTCTGCCCCTGAGAAAGTAAGAATTCATTCCAGGGCAGCTCTTTCCCACCATTATATTTTTCTCCCAGCCTTCCAGCTATGTGTACACAGCACAACATGATAACATAGCACCTGAGCTAGCACCACATTCTCCCAAACCAGCATGGGTCAGATTTGTAGATGTAGTAAGCTCCCTGCACAAAACAACAAAGTTTTTGGATATCAACGTAATGTCATTGGCAGTCACAGATACCATGATGAGTCTTGATGTAAGTTTTCTTGCAGGGTTAAATTCCTTTTAGCACTTCTCCAAGTAGGCTTTCTTGTCAGTGCAATACTACAAAAAGCCCTGAAGGACTTTAGGCTATGTCACCCTGGCACAGATAACCCTGATATTGAATACTACCACAGTAACAGACTACATGCTTTGTATGGTGCTTCCAAGGGCTCCTGACAGAGGCTTGCTAAGCTTGGTTTGTTTAAATTTGCCTTGTCTTGTGTGGAGCTCTGTTTTTACTAAATACAGCTGTTCCTCCACTGATTAGCTGGCTACAGATGATTTGTTTTACTTTTGATGGGCAGAACTGGTTTTCCAGAGTAGCAAAGAAAACCAAGACCTAGTATCTAAGGCGCATAAAAAGATACCATAAATAGTCCAGTTGGTTGCAAAAGCATTGCAGATCAAATGGAAGAAAAATCAAAGCATAAAGCATGTAATAGCTAGCATTAAAATGATCAAGTGGCTCCTTCAATGAGGACCCCACCTGCCACCAGCCCGAACTCACTGAACTGATTTAACATTTCACTTTTCAGGAAATTTGCTTCAGGTGTCAGATAAACAAGAACTAAAAGTCTGGGAAACTGGAAACGCTATGAGAAGATCTGCTTTCATCACCAGTGAGCATGGCAAGGTTATCAGTTTCCTTGAGTAGCCACTACACATCTAGGAGAGGTATTTCCAAATGTACTGCCCAAAGATGGAGAGCCCAGAGCTACAAGGTGGGCTAGGAGCCACAGAAGCACATGGCAGTCTGTCTGTCTGTATGCTGCCTCTTCAGCAGATATGAATGTTCAAACAGAACTCCTGATGAGAAATTCCATCCAGTGCTATCCTAGAGCTGATAGACCTTTTATAAATTGATATATTAGTTCTTAAGGAAGATAGTTTTTTTCAAAATATGAAAAATTCTTCTGTTCTTCAAGTTCACATATTTAGGAACATACTTGTTCAGGACCGGACTACAAACCTCAGTTTCGTTTTAATTTCCTAGACTCAAAAGAGCAGCAAAGCTGGCAAACCTGATCACTCTGATCTTCCTTACATGTAGACAAGCTGCAAGAGATGAAGCTCTTTCCCCATGACTTAATCACTTGAAGTGATACTCTAGGATTCCCAAGGGTAAATGCATTAGCTACTGATCAGTCTGGGCAGTTTTCTTTTTAAGAGATTAAAAAAACGTATAAAATACTGATAAGTTTATACAGTTTGGATTAGGATTTCCAGAAATTCTTTGGTGATTTAGGGTATAACTGGTTTAAACTAACGTGTGGGAATTCAAATTACTATTTCTTAAACACATGTAAACTCCTTATTTGCATGATTAATTTTTTTGTCCCATGTTTCATATTACATATATACTTTTTTTTTTAAGGCTACAAGAAAATGTTCTTATAATCTGTAAAGGGGAGAGTCAATGTGTTATATGCCTTGATATGCAATGTGTTTAATTCCTTGATTATTGCTGTGCAGTACAGCAACAATTTAAGATTAAAGTTTGAAAGAGTTCTACCATTTCCCTAAAAACTCTATGTCCACTGTACCCCAGGTCCAATTGTATGAAGCCCCAGGGCTTCTTCATCTGGGAAAAAAATTAAATCCTTAAGGAAACTGCCTGACCAGTTCCCAACTTGTGTATATATTTTTTTCTTAACTGCATTTATATCCTTCCTGAACTATTAAATGTTCACCAGGGAAGCCACAAGAAAGCAAAGGAAGCCTTCCAAAAGAAAGTGATTTTTTCAATCCTAGACACAGTGACAAACATATAATGTAATGATGGCACAAACATGGGATTACTGCCAGAGTCGCAACCAAGACACTCTGAGGTCTTCATCTAGTCAAATATGATCTTCAAATAAAATTATATCATGCAGAGCAAAATGAATGTTATGTTATGGATTTCTGGCATGAAACCATAGTAATTTTTTAACTTAGTTGCCTGCCGTGGTTCAGGATATTAATTGGAGTATAAATTGTACAGATGCACATTCTACATGAAATGACCTTTTTGTTTCAAGGTCTTCTAGAATAATTTGTCTCTAAAATGACCACTCCATAAAAACAATAAAGCTCATCACACAGAAAAATCAGTAGTGCTTAGATAATGTAAATATTTGTAAAACTTACTATTCTTAAAAATCAAAGTATTCAGATATTTTTAACAGCTTTTCAAGTAGATATTAGTTTAATGCAAGAGAACTTAGTTCCTTATTGCGATTCTTTTTAACACCACTCAAAGATCCTCCTTGAAAGACAGAAGGAGGTAATTTCTAAAATGTGTACATACAAACTCCAGGTTTTAGTGCTTGCAATGGTATGGCATGGAAGCTGGCACAGCTATTTCCCTTGCCAATGCCCTAGGGAGACCAGACCCATTTGGAATCCACTGCCTTCATACTTTGTAAATATAACAGTCAAATCAAAATATCAAAATTCGTTAATCAATTTAAACTTTAATCATACCTGAAAAAACCACAAACAAGCAATCAAAACAAACCAAAACCCCAAAACACTCAGAAAAACCCCAAGACACTTTTAAGCATATAAATATTATTTGTTCAAACACCATTATTTCCAGTAGAACTGAAATATTTTCTGAAAATATAAAAGCATACATAAAATACATGTATATCATGCAGCACTGAATGTCTGTCTGAATGTAGAGCCTTGGGGTGGGAGTGGGAGCAGGGGGAGGGAAAAGAGAAACAGAAGACTCCTGATGGTAAATCCTAGAACTAAGAATTCTTATGCCTCTAATAAAATCAGTGCTACCAGGTCTAAGACAATGGGTGCAAATCATAATTGCCCATAGCATTAGGAGGAAGCCCCCAAGTTATGATCCATTTGTTCTTCAAAATAGAGTAAAAGGAAGCCAAAACTCTGCCAAGATAAACTCAATAAAAAACATTCTTAGTAACTGTAAGAAACCTCACTTTTAAGTAACGTTTACTTTTAAGTACTCTTCTTGCATATCCACAGTCAGTTGCACAACAATTTCAGAAAGAAAAAGCAGCAGCAGCAACAAAGGGCACCGAATTTATTAACCTTCTCTGCCCAATTCCAAGAAACAGGGTGTCCTTCAGAAGGAAATGTATCCACAATTTGGAGAAGTATGATACAGTCTTACAATAACAGCTACAAAGCTTAAACGCCCAAAGCCGAAGCAAACTGTGACTGCTTTTGCCATAAATTTTGACTTTTTATTCCAGCTTTCTTCACTGCATATGGCATTAACCTGATTATTTAGCAACTATTGCTGTATAATTACAGGTACCCAGGAAAACCTCTATTTCATGCAGCCCAGCTCTCCTCAGGGCTTCACAAATACCCTGTATCAGCAACTCCATTTCCTTCAGGTGTTAAAAGCAAAAAGAGGGTTTTATAGCCTACCCTGCTTTTCCCTGCTCCTTTAGGTCTAGTGATGGTGTCACTACTATTCAACCTAATTAAAAGGATAAAGTCAGCACTGGACATGAACCATTTCAGATGAAAGCCTCAAGTGACCATTTATCCTTCACTCCATTCAATCCACGTACTTATTCCAGGAGAAAATAATACTCATTGCCACATTGCTCCACTTTAAAAAGTTAAGTTGCCACTACCACACAATAGCTTAAGTTACTTTTGATCAAGACTCCAACTAATCAGTGTATTATGAAAGACTTCAAGTTAACAAAGTTCTCTTTTATCTTCAGAGGAGCCTTCTTTATGCTTGGATCTAGAATTTCAGACAATGTAATTTTATCACTTTGTGAAATGTGATTGATTTATTGTTCTGTCATGTTATTTATTGGACATGATAAATTCAATACAATTTATCATAGTGTTCTATAAATATTGCAACTAATTGTTAAAGCAATAAAATCTTGTGGCAGAAATGTATTGAGATCACGTCACATTTGTGTTAAAACAAAGTGATAAATTGTGACATCTGCAGTGGCTGTCACCACCTTAAAAGGAAAAGTCTGCACATTCTCTTAGCACAAAGCAATAGTCTAAATCTTGACTTTTAGCCACTAGACAGAAGAAGTGCAACAGAAAATACTAAATATGTAAGTCTAGCTGCATGCTAGCCCTTCATCTTGTGATGCATACCAGTCCTGCCTGGATGCCATTTATTGTGAATTCAAACATAAGAATATTCTGCAGTGTAGAGTAAATCTACATTTACAGATTTATTGCCTTCATTTCCTTCTTAGTTTAACAGTCTTCAAATTACTGATTTAATTTAGCCATTTTTTGAGGAAAATATTTTTGTAGTATATTGTTCCTTATTTTTTTTTCTGACAGATAGAGTCAATACAACCTATGGAAAAGCTAATCACTTTTTTCATGCACATAAGAATAATAATAAAAATTTAAATTAAAAAAGACTGGAAAACAACCAACCAAGCATGTCAAAAAGGATGCTACAGCATTTACTTAAAAGTCCAGAAAGAAATCAATATTGGTGATGGATGCTAAGAACTGCTGATGGGGCTAGCTCCTCTTTTTGGAGATGTATGCACTTGCAAATACAATTGCTTGCTGCAGATGTGCTTAACAATAAGCTAACAAGAAGTCTAACATGCAGCTGGTAATTTTTTCCTCTCCGTTTTGTATAACCACTAAGGTAGACTGTGTCTTACAGATCCACTGAAATACTTATATAAATGGAAGAGGAGATTTAGTAGATCATACCATTATTCAAGCCTGAGTACTAAATCTTTTATAATTAAACATTCTCCTAATTGTCTCCTGGAGGTGTTCAAAGTTCTAGTGAATCATTCAAAATCTCTTCCTACTTATTAAAATCAAGCCATCCAAAAAAGAAGCAGTAAGCAAACCAGGTGAATTAGTACATAATAAAAACAATGTTTCTATACATACATTACCAATGAAAGGAGAAATAAGTAGAACAGCCACCCTTTATTGGTTATGAGGGAAACATAGTGACAAGGGATAAGGAAAAGGATGAGGTACTTAGTGCCTTCTTTGCCTTAGTAAAACCAGCTGTTCTTGGGCTGCCCAGAACCCTGAGCTGGAACACGGCGATGGGGAACAGAACGGAGCTCCCATAATCCAAGGGAAAATGGTTAGTGACCTACTGCACCACTTAGGTACACACAATTCTATAGGGTCAGACAGGAACCACTCAAGGGTAATGAAGGAAGTGCTCACCAAGCCCTTTTCCACCATTCACCAGCAGTCCTGGCTGACCAGGGAGGTCCCAGCTGACTGAAAATTGACATAAGCAATGCCCACCTACAGGAAGGGCAGGAGGGAGGATCCAGGGGATCTACAGACCTGTCAGCCTGACCTCAATGCCAGGGAACTTTATGGAGCAGATAATCTTGAGTGTCATCATGCTACACATGCAGGACAATCAGGCTCAGTCAGCATGGGTTCATGAAAATCAGGCCCTTTTTGACTAACCGTATCTCCTTCTATGACAAGGTGAATTGCTCAGTGTATGAGGGAAAGGCTATGGATGCTGTCAGTCTATATTTTAGAAAAGTCTTTGACACATTTCCCACAGCACTCTTCTGGTGGAAACTGGCAGCTCATGGCTTTGCCTGGTTTAACGCTTTTATTGGGTAAAAAACTGGCTGAAAGATTTGTGTTGAATGAAGTTAAATCCACCTGGCAGCCAGTTACAAGCAGTGTTCCCCAGGGTTCAGTGTTGAAGGGAGTTCTCTTTATCAGGGATTTGGACAAGGGGATCAAGTGCACCCCCAGTATATTTGCAGACAACATCAGGCTGGGAGGCAGTGTTGATCTACCTGAGGCTAGGAAGGCTCTGCAGACAGACTGAACAGGCTGGGTCAACGAGCAGAGGCCAACTCTGAGGTTCAACACAGCAAGTGTCACGTCCTGCACTTGGGTCACAACAACCTCATGCAGCCCTAGAGGCTTGGTGAAGAGTGCCTGAAAAACTGTCCAGAGGAAAAGGACTTGGAGGTGCTGGTCGACAGCCAGATGAGTATGAGCCAGCAGTGTGCCCAGGTGGCCAAGACAGCCAACAGCATCCTGGCCTGGATCAGAAATAGTGTGGCGAGCAGGACTAGGGAAGTGATTATCCCCCTGTTTTTGGCACTGGTGAGGCCACACCACAAGCACCATGGTCAGTTTTGGGCCCCTCACTACAAGAAGGACAAGATGATGCTGGTGTCCGAAGGGGAACAGGGGTAGTGAAGGGTTTATAGAACAAGTCTGAGGAGCAGGTAAGGAAACTGGGGTTGTTTAGCCTGAAGAAAAGGAGACTGAGGGGAGAACATTACCCTCTACAATTACCTGAAAGGAAGGTATTGCAAGGCGGGCATCAGTCTTTTTCTCAAGTAACAAGTGATAAGATGAGATAGCCTCAAGGTGTTCCAGGGGAGGTTGATTGGAAAAATTTCTTCACTGAAAGGGTTGTTAAGCCCTGCAACACACTGCCCAGGGAAGTGCTGGAGTCCCTGTCCCTGGAGCCATTTAAAAGACATGCAGACATGGCACTTAGGGACATGGTTTAGGGTGGACTTTGCAGTGTTCTATGTTAACAGTTGGACTTGATTATCTAAAGGTCTTTTGGAACCAAGATGATTCTAGGACTATGAATTCAAGATCCATTCCTCCCCCACCCCCAAACAATCTCCTTTTGGAAAACAGTTTGCAATCCATTCATAGATTAGTCAACAGGTCTTAATATCACCTGATCACACTTGTTCACTTCATTAGAATACAACAATAGCAAACTATTATAGCTTTGTGAATCAATGAATCTAGAATGAAAGTTGTAAGTGCATTTCTAAGCACTCTGCAATACTCAAACAGGTGTTTACTATAGATAGCTCAAGATATAACTCCTTGAAGTCTCCAGGACTTTAATTATATTAAAAACAAGCATCCAGAAAAAGCATAATGAGTTGTGAAATGTCACTAAATGAGACAAAGTATTGTTTTAAAAAAAATATTTTCAAGAAATAGATCTACAAGAAAGGGAAAATAAACCAAGACATGCATTTCAATATGCAGCTGATAATTCTAAAATTGATTTATTTGTTGCATGTACTCAATTTTACTAACTCTAAAATTTCTGTGGGCATTAATATTAGCAGCATGTTGGCTCTCCATCACTACAGCATATTTTTGTGAATCATGCCAGCTACAGAACTGGATACAAAAATTTAAGGTTGGGCCACATCCTCAAGACCCGCTTTTACTTGTTTTCTCACTGCAGAACCTAAAACCAGCTCAAGACTCACCCTTCATCTGTACATTTTGTTTATCTAGTGTTTATGCTTTGGGATTTCATTTTTTATGTTGCCACCCTGTGGTCATTCATGGAAAAGACAAAACTGCTCTCCCTACAAAATTTTAAGGGAAATATGTTGGCAATTCTAACAGCAAGCGTTTATATTTTAGCTATCTGGAAAACAAAGCATTAGATAAATTTGTCTGGGCAATCCCACAATTTCAGAACAGCCATTTAATTTCTAGAGTCCAGCATTAATCTTATAAATTTACTTCAATCAGGTTTGTCTTCTGTTTCTTAATCTTAGTTGAAAGCAACACCTGACCCTACAGCCCAGTTATTCAGAAGAAAACTACACCTAGCATAAAGTTTGCTGCCTTACTTGTGCCAGTTTTGCCATCAACACAACATCATTACAGGTAAAGACTAATTCATAATTTTGGTTTTTACTTCACTTCCAGTATCCCTATAACAAAAAAACAATCTTGACCCTATAATTTCTTCCATTCTTCTAAACTGTAAAATTCCTTGCTACATACTTTGGGCCATGAATTCTCTATGGTCACACTTCTATCCCTTTCTATATGCAATGGGAATTGACAAATTCAGTCTTGTCTTCAATTATTAAAAAATAAATTAAAAAGAAACAATTCTCAACTTCTAACCAAGTCTAATTATATATTTTGTAACAACCTGGTGAGGAAGCAGTATTCATGTAAGAGCTATAGCTAGTCATTTTCTTTGGCACAAAAAAATGTACTCAATTAAGATTAATCTTTATACTAGTTCCTATGAAGTTATTTACTGTTATTATAGATATTCTTTTGCAAGTTTTACTGTTGAGATACTTTACAACAGGAAGGAGATTAAACAAACAAACAAAATAAATAACAAAAGCTGACATATAAATTTCACTCCAATAGCTGTGTAGCTGCCAGGAACAAATAATAGCAGGAACATGCTATCCACCCTCTAGATCTCCCTAACACAGAAAACTAATTTCAATAACCTTATTTTGCTCCTTTAGAAGATTCTTAAAGTGTAGTCATTTTCTAAATGAGTGTACTGATAGCCAGTACACTTCTCTTAAAGTGGGAGAGCCATGTTTCCCCAAACAGAAGCAACCCTAAAATACCTTTCAGAACAAAGAGTATTCACGTGTCGAATGGGAGATTTAGACAAGGAGGTCACTGAGCCTGTAGTGCACATCGCCGCACCAGTTCCCTAAATGCTTTTTTCCCTTGCCAAGTAAAATTGGAAAAAAGTAATTTTCATCCATGCCTTAATTTCCTTTAGTAGCCTCTAAAATTCTTCATTAACATAATAACAGTTTTAGAACAATGCATTTTGGGAGTGTGGAAAGCACAGCTGATATACACATACTGTACACAAATATATTTTAATTCCAGTCTGGCTTATCTGACAATTTTTAGAGTTTTCTATCTATTTGCAAAACTGAAGAGTGAATTATTCATACAGCTTGAAAGAAACTCTCCACAAATATTCTCTGCTAGCTCTATCTTTACCAGTTTTACAGAGTTAAGTGAATGATAGTTTTCCATATTTCATTTGTAAATCTCTTTGTGAACATGTAGATCATTAACTGAAACAATGAAATGTCAGAGACTTCCCTTAACACAGAAAATACCTCAGAATTAACACAGAAATGCCTAATTCACTCTACACAGCTAGATCAGTTGAGCATTCTACCCTTTGCAGCATCAGGAGTTCACATAATTTTAGGAGATATGCATAGAAGAATTGAGCAATCTGTTCACAAATCAGAAGGCCAATCATCACAAAAACAATAGCAGATTTCTTTTTAGCTGAAATCAGGTTAATGACTGGTTCTTCTCTCATGCATTTTTACCAGGTGTAAGTTTTTAAATATTTTCCTAATCCCTCAGTCATCATGAAGGTGCACTGACCCTCAGCTTTACCAAGCTACAACTTCAATTATGCTAGCTGTGAAAAAGCTAATCAGAATATACTTCCATAGAAGGAGAACACAAAATAGAAACGATGACAGAAAAATGACATGACAGTAGACTAGTAAAAAAGGACTTTAATTATTAACTGGCCTAAAAAACACAGAAACAACTCCTCTCATGGTAACAATATCACATCTTTAAAATTCCCATTGCTCAGTTGTTATGTCCTCAGTACACAGCATTCTGATTCTCTAACTCACACATGGCATCAGGTCATTTAGCACATTGTATTCATATAAAGCATTCACTATTTCTACCTTTCCATTGATAGATAGTAAGCCAGCTTTATTCAAAACAGTAAGATAAGAGTACCTAGCACATAATGCTGGTTAACAGGCTGCTGAATCTACATATACAGCCAGCAAAGCCTCCACTGTGTAACTGAATTGATAAACAAACAAACAAAAAAACAAAACAAAAAGTAAAAGTTTCAGAGATTTGGGCCTCCGAAACCAGATAATCCAAATTCAGTTATGGCGCCACTAGATTAAGCAGCATGACAGAGTGCCTAGAGAGAAGTGCTCAGTATTCATAGACTTATTAAAAAAATAGACAGGGTTGAAGCACTATGGTTATAGATTTCTAGGAAATATTTTCACCTATGTTATAGGAAATGCCATGTCATTTACAGAACTCAGAAGTGTGCTATAATAATAATTTCTCAAAAACTGACACAAGGTAACTGCAGTCATTTTATGTTCCCTCTCCCCCTTTTGTTAATGTTTTTCCTACTCTCTAAACAGTACATTTGTCTCAGGGAAGCAGTATACAAGATGTATACTGTATAATATTCCAATTTCTTTTCATTAATTTATTGCAATTGCATACAAGAACACAGTGGAGGTCCTATCCAGAACCCAGCTATATGATTGTATGTACAATGCATTGATCTGTCTGACTTCAGAGTAAAGAGGCAGCTTAAAGTGAAATGAAAGAAACAGTTAAAGGAAAAGCAGATGGTGTATTGAGAGGATTGATTAGACAAGAGACAGAATTTTAGTGTTCCCAGCAAAAATATTTTAAAAGAATGCTATCAAATTGAATTGTTACTTCAACAAGGAGAGGAGAAAGGCAAAGGACACTTGGTGAATATTAGCAAAATAGCTAGCTTTACTGGTAGACAGCAGTGATCTACAGTTCTGCATAATAGGCTCCCTGTTCTATAAATCTGCTCTACTCCACAGCACTTTCCTGAGAATGTGATGTATTTCTAAAAAGTTCCATCTAAATGTCACCCTGAAAGCTTACCATGCTGAGGACCATTCTAAATGTCAGAACAGTCTCATGCGACCTATGACTGAATTTAGGATTAGTCTGCACTATATTTTCCTAAAATGAATTTCTAAGACTAAGTTATGCATTTGGAATTTGGATTTTGATCTGTGCCATTACCCACACTCTTTTCCTTCAAAAGCATAGAATTTTTTCAATTTACCTCAGTTCTCAGGGCTCGATGGGCAAGAAAAGAGGAATAAGAAATGTTACAGAGGAACACATTCCTCCTGCATCATTTGAAAGAATTAATCCAGATTATGGCTGCATTTTGGACTTTTATCTTTGCCTAAGTACCAATTCTTTTACAGAATGCAGAGAAAAGTATTCATTAGCTTCATTGCCCATGGAACTGAACAAAAAGACATATGAAAAGTCTGAAGCACCACAGATCTAGTAACACAGAATCAGAGACAATCTTGAAACACCTGAGGGGGTGGGGGAAAGAGTGAGGGAGGAAGAGACTGAAATTCATTATATAGCTAAACTTGATCTAACCAAGATTAAGAAGCTCTTCATGCATTCAAATGAAGGCCCAAGTATATCAAAGGGGGAAAAAATAGTGAAAACAAGTATGAAATTAAAGACTTTCACACGTTATTTCATACATGAAGGAGAAGCATGCATTAACCTACAGGAGAATGACCTAGTTTTACATGTTTTTATAAAATTTTTCACATTATTTTCACTTTTTTTGTCTCCATAATCACTAGCATCAATGGCAGAACCCTTGGTGAAGAAATAGGGTACAAACTCTACTGAAAACTTTTCTGTGGTCTTGTAAATTCATAAAATCTTTCATGGCAAATTCTGTGGGGTTCAGTACAAAGTGAGCTTAAGATAAAACTTTACCCTTGAGAAACCTAAATCTCTTTGACAACATACTTTTTTCACAGAAATTGTAGCTTTTGCTTTGAGTGTTCTACCACTATCCAGACCAACTAAACTTAACCATACACTTTAAAAGAAAAAAAAGTTTTATTAATGAAATTAACAGGGGAATAAAAAAGTGCATTCTATGCCATATTCTGCAAAAATTTATTTAGACTGCACATTTTATGACAGAAGACATGACCATCTAAACTCAAGAATAAATCTAAATACACATATCTGAAAGAGCACAGTTGAGGACTGCAATGGGCAGCTCCAGCTGCAGCAGCTGAAGCCTTGTGGTCACCACACTATATAATGTTCTTTGAACAACTGCTTTTAAGGAAAGAACAGCATTTCAGAAAACAGAGAAGAGCTGTAATATTTTAATTATTCAAGCCTGAGCTTGTTACACAAGCTATATTAAATAAAATGTCAAAGTGAGACCTAAGTAGGAGTTGAAAGAACCAAAAACCATATGCTGACCCTCTAAACCAAAATTAATGTAATCCTGAAAATTATTTAGGCCATTGTCATAACATTTTGCATGAAAAAAAAATGAATTTGGGAAGAACTATCCCTCTAGTAATGCTAACAGTATTCCTTTTTACTTAACATTGTAATAAAAAGTAGCCCACAAACTAGAAATGATAGATGGATGAGGTTAGTAGTGCAACCATCTAAATGTACAGTTAGTGCTCTGCCAAATTCACTGTATTAGATTTTATTTAGGGTTACTCTACTGCATCCACATTACCAAGTGTACAATAAATGGCCCTTTTATAGTAAACTGTTTTATGGCTTCTATTTATTAGAAAGACTTTTACTATTTTCAGATAAAATATATAGACATACTTAAAACTGTATGTGTTGTTAGTGTCTTACCTTTATAATAAAGTACTTGAAATACTTTTAAAACACTGAAAATTTGCTTTGCTTGTTCTATTGCACACACTCGCTGGGTTAAAAATATGTCAGGTAATTCCATAAATTGTACCTTGCAATTTCATTGTGCTGCTATGGAAAAGCAAACTGACTTTTTCAAGAACCTTTTAAGATTTAACTTCTGTAACAAAATATCAAGTAGCTATGCTTTATACACTCTTTGTCACATGGCCAGTGTGATGGTTTAAACAATGCCATTTTACATCTTACCTTGAGGTAAAGGTAGGAACACATTAAGCTTCAAGAGAAAATTAAAGCAGCATTCATGTTCATGTTTGGGGCCTCCTACTTAACTGCTTCAGTTTCTGACAATCTCAGGCACCACACTCCAGTGACCCTTTTCTGTAGAAAGTGGACCCCATACTAAACATGGAGACAGAGCAAGATGGAACACAATAAAGCCAACATCACCATAGTAGTGATTCCCTCAGCAAGCACATTAAGATCAAATTCTAGGATGCATATTTATATTCCACTTCTTTCATCATGTCTTTCTTAGGAAACTAGGGCAGACTGTTCCAGAACTGCCCGCTGCATTTTATGCTGCACACCCCCTTGACACAAACACACTGGTAGAAATCCCACTAATTCTCCAAAAATTGAAGTAAAGCTTGTACAGACTTTCATTTCTATTAGCTCATCTTCAGCTATTGCTTGACCCAACTATATGGTTTCTGGGTATTGTACGACAATAAAAGCACAGAATGACTCGAACCTGTCAGTTTTACTTTGGAAGATGTTACTGAAATGTCCTTGTTCATCAACCCATGGCAGTCATTTACCTGGAGACCTAAAGTCTGAGAACAGGGCACTTTACTATACACAAGAACTAAGATCCACACAATAAAAAGCATGCAGCCAAAGCTACCAATGCACATGCTGAAAAATAAGCTTCTCTCTCTCTCCAAGAGAAAAACCTTGAACAAGTAAAAGATGACATATGATTATGATCCAGCCCATCAATTTTAGATGGGGTATTTTGTTGGATCACTAGGAAGTTTTAAAGAACATAAAATAAAAGTCCTAAAGATTTTTTTTTAATGGTACACCTAAAATAAAAATATGAATTTATATAAAGTACATCCTTTATAAATTTTGAGGTATAACAAGACCCTGGATACAGGGTCACTTGAAACATCATTTGATTGGGATTTTTTGTGTAATCAGGAACACATCCACACAGCAGATGACTGTAGACCAAATCAGAGACTGCAGCATCACTCAGTATGCCACAGTTGTCAAGCTACTGGTTGCTGTATGGTTCTCCTCCTCTTCCCTCCCCTGCAATGCTTTCTGTAAAAAACCTATCTCATAAACACATAGTCGTAAACAGTATATATAGTCATAAGTATAAAAATATATAGAATTAATTGTAATTTATCAAGAGAATTCTCCTTGTTAAACCCTTGCATTTTCTCTCAAGCTTTAAATACCCAGCTGTAGAGGTTTTTAGGGGGGAGGGACTAGGGGTGGTGCTTAGTGTTTTTGAACTAGGTTCTTGATTTGTAGGGTTCTATTTGAATGTTAAAACTATCACAGGTTTAGGAGGATCTGAGAGAGTCTGCTTGGTTAGGGTTTAGACCTGAAGGAACAGTAGAGATTGAGGAGAGGTAAAAGACTGAGCTCAGGCCTACAGTTCATCTAGTCTCAAATCCAAGGAACTATAGCACCTACAAACAGGAAGACAATTTGAACCACAGAAGAATGGAGAAAAATCATGCTGTTTTCTACTGAGGAAGCAGAAAATCCTCTTTAAGCAGAGGCCATCATTTGAAGAGTAGCGGCCACTTTTTCCTGTAAGGTTAAATAATGCCTGACTGGCAATGCCCCTGGCAAAGCAGTGACTCCAGCTCACTGAAGTTAAAAAACAAATCCTGCTGAGACACTCCCAGCTGCAAGGAGAGGGCAGATAACTCTGCTCTGAGAGCAGGGAGGTGAAGTTGAGCCTGGGAAACAGGACCTGCTGTTCCTACCCCTGCTGCACACCCAGGATCTCAGCAGCCAGGGTTGTCCCCAGCCCTGCCTCCTCCTGGCTGCAGCCTCGACCGCTGGGCACCCTGTGCCTGGGTGCTGTGATGGTTGGGGGCTGCACAGCTCTGCACCCTGACAGCCAGCCCAGCTCCTGACCTAACAGGCATTGCATAGCAGCTGCAGGCTGGCATGGTGGTTTACTTAATTGCAACTAAATTTTAAGCTGTTTCTGAACTGATCTGCTTAAAAAAAAAAAATCATCTTTCTTACCCTCTCCTAGTATTTCAAGGGTTTCTCAGGTGAGAGGCATGCCTTTTCTATCTGGATAAAAAAGCAATTTTATCTTTAAATCTTCTTTTTCAAATAAGGGCATTCTTCTTTTTATTATTCACCTTTACTTTTCTCATCAGTTTTTATACTCCCACATCATCTTGCTACATTCTCTCCATCCTCTTCTTGGGTCTCTACCTTTCACAATTTCTTTTCCCCTCTTGTCTGCGATTACATTGTGCTTTCTTGTTCATCCATGCTGGCCTTTTTTTGCTCCTTCTATCATACTGTATTTATCGCTATATACTCACATCACCTGTGGGCAGCTGTTACCTCTTTTCAACACTTTTCATTTTCCTTCTGTGTCCTTCTGCTCCTTTACACTGCTTTACCCCCTTTGATCTCACCCAGTGCTGCACACATCCGGCCAACCTTTCTCTCTCAAACTTCAGCTTTAATTTTTTATGTTCCCAGCAGAAGATCAAAAAGATCATGACTACCATTCAGGTGCTAGCATCCCCCTGTCCTACAAAGTGCTGTTGCAACATTTCCACTTTGCTCACAACATGACCCCCCCACGCTGTGCCAACTAAGTGGGCAGGTGCCAGAAGCAGCAGAATCCTCCCTGCTGTCATTTGTGATGCAAAGGAGATGCTACTTCAGCAAGCAAAAGAACACCAAAATAAGAAAAATCAGTAATGGTGAATATGAAGAACCAAACAGAAAGGTAACTAAAACCAGAGAAAGATAACAGGCTCAGCAATATTATCCCTACAAGGAGATGTTTCCAGCTTGAAGCAAAACCAACCAACCAAAAACCCCCTCAACAAATTAAAATACTGAGATACTAACCAAACTTCTAATATGTAGCGACTCATACAGTATTCTCTTTTTGTTGAGGCAATGGGGAACAATGAAAAGTTAAATATCCCATTAAATCATGTATAAGTACACTGGTTTTGCTTCTCTCTTCTTCTGTTTATTCAAGGCTGCCAATATTGCCAATGTCAGTTCAGTTGCACATATCAGATCATGATAATTAGCAGTACAAACTTCTGATCTCCAATGTAGGAATTATCACCAATTAACGAGTTAACAGTTAATTGGCCTTAGACGAAAAAATCTCATCATCATCTGCTGCTTGTGCAGCCTGAAATTCTCAATTACACTCGGGTAGCCTAGTTGCAAGGACCAAGTAGGTAAGGAGATAGGAAGCAGGGCAGATTGGAACTTAGGCATCTGCAAGGTGCTATGCAACAAGACAGATGTTGACATTATTATTGATAATAACACAACAGAATTAATTCTCACTTAACTTAAAGAAAAGCTCCACCCAGGGTTAGCCCCTCAGCTTTGTTCTGTGTCTTTTTATATTTGTTAAACCAGCAGACATCTCAAAAACAAGCTAAGCCAGTCACATAAGAAAATTCTTCACTATCAGAAGTAGAAATAGGTAGCGTTATCAAGCTGAAGATACCACCAAATGATAAGTGTCTATAGTGATCTGTTTAAGGTGGCATACAACCTTTGAAGCAGAAGTGAGAGTAAGGCTAAATAAATGCAAGTGACAAACATCATGGAAAAACTGATTACCAGAAAAATCAGATATTTTTATTTATGACTTGAATAGTAATTTTTGTCAAGTATTCAAAAAACAAGGCGATTTTTGGTTTGTGAAACCTATTTTGTTTTTTAAATTAAAGATAACCACTAGGGAGTGGAGGAAAAGATCTCTGCCGCCATTTCACACACAAATCATAGCAAGGGAGACAAAGAAGCAAGTTTAGTCAGTCTAGCTTGGGAAACACAGCTGTTGTCTGCTGGGTTTTAGCAAGCTGGAAAATAAGGCTGAAAAACACAAAAGTAAATAGTTTTCTCTAATTTATCATTCCTTTGCTTCATGCTCCAATTTAGATGTGTCATCTTATTTTCCCCATAAGAACTAGATTTTCTCCAAATTCCTAACAAATGAAGGCTGCCTCTAAGGTGCTGTTTTCTTCTCTCAAATTTTAACTTCACTCCAGTATCATTTTACAAATTTAGTAACTTACTTTGCAAAACAAGCAGAATTTCACTAATTTATGTGCAGACCCTTAGAAACAGTATACTAACAAACCCCAGCACCATTCCCAAAGGATTCTCAGATTAAATAGGACTGCATTCATCTATCTGAACTACCTCCGTTTGCTCTCCTTGAATCCTTAGTGTGTTGGTAGAAAAGATACGAGGACTCTGAAATTAAACTTTCAGTGTCGGTTTTGCCAGTGCTGTATAGCCTTAAACAGGAATAACCTATTCATGAAAAAAAGTAAAATCAAATTGTATATTTATTGTGTCTGTTTCACATGATTTACAAGGTACTACAGACATTCAGAGGTTTTGTTCCTTTTTTTTTTTTTTTTTTTTTTAAATTTCACCATTGTAACATAGGACAGAAAAAGAAGAATACGAAGTTTCTGCCTGTTGTTATCCTACCCCATGCCAATTGTTAAACTCCCATGAATGCAGTCTCCATTCACAACGCCTCCTAACCTCCCGCCATACATGCAAGATTAAGATTTCAGGACTCTACTGTGAGTACATAGAGCTTGCATTCAAATGAGGGTTGCTTGCTGTCCACTACCTAGAAGATGATACCATAAAACGTTGCTTTTATTATTTTTTCCTCTTCAATAGAAGCAAGAAAGGGTTTGTTTTACCACCACTATACAGAGTCTATTGCGCAGAATAAACCAAAATGTCAGCAAATCAGAAAAGTAGCAATCCTTTCCTCCTATCATAGATTTATCACCATGCTAAGAGTTGGACTGGATTTGAAATTACATGAATCTGTTAAAAGTTTCCAAATACAGGAGATGGTTCTTTAAATTCAAACTGCTCAGCTGTTCATCTCTGGAGTTTCCACATGTAGCACACAGTGTTATGACATCAACCATCATGTTTGGACACTCAAATTGAAAGGCAAGAGAGTATAGACCCCATAATTTTAGCTATAAATTAACTTTGAACTTTTTTTTTTTAATTAACAAGTACTCCCATAATTACACACTGACTTTCTTTTTAATTAACCAGAATAACTGAAGCATGACTTCTTAAACACGTCTTTTAAGAACATCCTACACAGAGGAAGCTTTTTGCAAGCTGCAAAACAACGTTATTTCTTGAAAAAATTCTGGTTGCATAATCTGTTAGCTAATACTACTGTACAGTGCATACAGTGTCTTACCTATAAACTAGGTGAATTTAAAAATGTAATTTAACTTATTTTTAACCTCTGATTATAACAAATAACTGCAGATTGCAAAAGAGAAAATATCCTCTTAGTCATTCCAGATGCACTACTTGAAATCTCCTTTATGCTTTTCTTATACTTTTTTTAATCAGACATTAATAGTAACATTGTTATTTAATAAAAACATTTTTCTTAGGAACACGTATTTCAGTCAGGTACAGGAAGTCTTGTAACACCAAATTAAGTGAAATGTAATGGTTCCATCCAGTGGTCATCTTAAGCATGACAGATCTAAGATCAGAGAGAAACCCCAATCTTTGCACTGAACTAATTGTAAAAAAAAAACCAAAGAGCATGGGAAAGAGCAGAAGTCGCTGGCTTGAATTCACAGGGTGCTTAATAATTTATTAGTATGGTCAGAACACAATTATAACATCTCTATTTGTGCAATACATATAAATGAAAGCATGTTTACCAGCTGCTAACATTTTGAAATCATAAGACCAACTAAAAATTAAGTGAAATTTTTTAATCACTTTGTATGAAAATTAATACATCCATAGTGTGGGACTATAAGCAAATCTCAATTTCAAAAACCTGTCTTTTCTGCTTTCAAAAACCTGTATTTTCTTTCCTATTGTGCTGCATACAGAAGATCCCATGAAGAGCTTACTATGCTAAAAAATACAGAAGCACAGACAAAGAGACTCTCTCCTAGGAGCTTTCAGCATTGTTTATGTCCCCCAAATGTTTCAGCTAAAAGTGTCAACTCCAGATGTATCGGTCACACATGAGTGACAACAACTTCTGTAGCACAGATACAGTTGGGGAAAAAATACCACCATCACTCTGACCCATGTTTTTTCAGCACTTAGAAAAAAAACCCAAACATTTCAATGTAGTATGTTGGGCATCTTAAGTGAGAGATATATTCTCAAATGCATACACATACACAGATAATGGTGACAGGAAAAAAAAAAAAAGTTTTCCACATTGCCTACAAATTAGAAATGCAGAGGAGGACTGGATGACAAGCCACAGCAGCTATGCCACCTTCTACAGGCTTAGGTAGAGCACTGCACATTTTTATGTCATGTCAGCAACTTTTGCCACTGTATTCATAAATATTAGATGCTGTTAACTCTTGCTGGTGTTCTCAATAACCTTCCTCTGACAGTGACAGCTTCTGCTTGCCCTGTTTCAGGTCATTAAGATCAGTCAAATTCACAAGACACATAGATCTTGACCTTGTCAAATCCAGTCATTCAAATGACAGCTTCAGTTGGGGAAAAAGCAGAACGTGAACTGCTATTTTCATGTTCCCTATGTACTAGCACAGACAGTGTCTTTGTTATTAAATAGACATAATGCTCTCCACCCACGACTGCTTTTCTCTATTCCAGCAACCCATATGGTGCCATTCATCTTTACTCCCTCTCCTCCCTTTTTCTTGTGCCATTTCAAGTTGAAATTCATAAGATGCAAGCGCAGAACAAATTAAGAATAAAGTGTCTTCACACTTACTTCTCCCTATAAACCCTGCCACACACCTTAAAGGAAATTTCCCTATTGAAAAATAAGCAAGCAAAGTATCTCAAGGAGTGTAATGGTGCTAGCACTGCTGCTTTTATACCAGCAACTCAACTTTCAAGTGACAGCTTCTCCATGGCTTAATAAAGTCTGCAGTTATTTCTTTCAGAAGATAACCCAAGGAACGGCCCAGTCTGCCACTAACTGCAAACTTTGCCCCAGAGGCTAGTGACAATTCTATATTTTACACTAGCAGGTACAGAAAAAAAAATCAAGGTAGCCTAACAGAGTCCAGTGCTACTTTTTTGGTATGAGTAAGATTTCCCAAATTCAGCCACTGGGAGGAGTGTATCGGTGTCAGCTTGTGCAGCAGGGAGGTGAAAGGAGCAGGCTGAACTGCTAAAGAAACAAAGCTGTCCCATAAAAGCCATTAAAAGAATCACTGGCTATTTGCTTCTCCTGGGTGAGCAACTTAACTGGGGTTTGAACTTACACAAAGACCTATATTCCAAAGCCCTATCTACTAACCAGCAGAGGGAATAACATCTTGTATTTCAGAATTGAAGGAGGATGCCTTCAGGACCGAGATAATCTGCCAGGAGCACATCCCTGTAGGAGGAGTGGCTATGACACAAACCTCTTCTCCTAGTTGATCCCAAGGCCCCCACAGCTCTGGGATACAGGGTCTCTCTGCAAATGGCAAGAACCACAGTTGCTCCACAAGCACTCTGCATTTCTTATGACTCCACATCTCCAAACTACCATCTGGGCATCTTACCATCTCTCAGCTACACAATACACAAAGATCTCTGCTGAGAGGAGTATGGCTCGCAGAGACCTTAAAGCTAGATCCATAAAGGTCACATTATTAAAATCCTTCGTGTTGGCAAGCCTTAGCATTTGGGCACCTTGTAGCCTGCACAAAGTTCCAAAATGAGACAGTTAAAAAGCAATAGAGATAAAGCCATCAGGAACCACCTAAGTAGGATGCTACCATGTACAGCTAATAGGAACATATCATAAAAGATAAGCACTTTTTGACCCTTCAGATATGAAGGCCCAAACCTGTTCAGGCAACTTTGTCCTACAGGAATGAACCTACACCTATAACCATGGACCCTTCTCTGAAACTAGGTCTATAAACACTTACTTCAAAAGGTTAAAAAATATATATATATACAGTCCTTCAATACATTAGCAGGGTGAGGCAGAGGATAGTGAAGTTAATGAATATTACCAGCACTGGATGAAATACAATAAAGTGAACAAAATGATCCTTGAAACAGGAACCAAAACATGAGATTTCCTTACCAAAAAGAAGCAAGCCACACAGCTTATTCTCTTTACTCAGTCTCACAGCCAAATGAATATTTTTCCTTCCTTTACATGAAGTAAAATAGCTTTGAGAGGCCTACACATGGGGTGGTTAAAGAGCCTTCCTGGAGCAATATCCCATGAGAGGTATCATTTTTGGTGCATATAAGCAGGGGAGAGCAAACTCGGGGCTCCCATTGATTTGAGACAATCAATACATCTTCTGTCAGCCAAGCTTGAAATTTCACCATTTGTAATGTCACATATAAATGTTGACGTTTTCATTTTAAATGTAACTTTGCATGTTTTCATAGAAGCATACAAGGGTTACTTCCCAAAGGCCTCCAAATATGACTTTCATCGATTGGTTAGTAATTAATTGGCACTGTAAGGCACAAAGTTCCAACTTATCTGGTAATGAGCTTCACACAGTACAGGAAGATGCTATCCTATCAAGGATGGAGCAAGTATTCCAAGGTGCTCTTGTAATACCGTGATTTGAGTAGTTAACCTTTCAGTAACAAGTATCAAAATTTCATTCCTCTATTTCCTTAGGGTAATAACAAGATCCTTCTGTCAAGCCATTTCTGGATAGTTGCTCTGTGACATTCAAAGTTAACTTCTGTCCATAGTGGTATTTGAAATCATTCTTAATTGGTTAACTTAACTGCTTCAGAGAGAAATTACAAGTTCCATTGATTATTTTTCTCTTTTATATCAAAACTTGAGTGGAGAATCTAAAAATTATTAGAAACTGACAATACACTGCATCAGAATTCATTGTAATGTAAACAATATTTACAAATTCATAACATTTAAGAGACTGGGGAGTATACACTGTTCCTTTATAATTGCACATTTTCAAGATTTTCATCATTTTTAAAAAAGTAAATGTATTACAAAAAACAATACAAGGGAGAGCTTCGCAAGACTTTAAAGCTTCACAGACTAGTGCTAAAAGGAAAAAAAAAAAAAAAAAAAAAACAAAACACCAAACAATATTGGACCAAAGACTGCAACATTCACCTGAGTTTATCCCCCCGTTCTGTGTAAAAAGTGAGGTAGTTAGTTATGATTCCTATCCTAGAAGATGCTTTCTTTGCTGCACAGAGCCAGCCCACAGTAATTCCTGATAAGGAATCACTAATGATAAACACTCATTTGTGGGACCTCTGTCCAGTGTCTTGCACGTGTTTAACAGTGTGAAACAAAGGAAAAAGCAGAAGTTGTGTCATGATAAATCCAACTTTAAGACCCAGATTCTGATCCTCCGAGGGGATGTTAAGAGAATCACACAAACTAAATGTTGAGAGAGAAAGAGAAAATCTGATTCTTCATCTTCCCCAACTTGATGTCCCAGGAAATGACTTGATGTGCACTAAAAACAAAGTCCCAAAGTTTAATGTTTTATGCCTAAAAAGCAGATGGTTTATGCCTAAAAAGTGCCCATCTTAACAGTATCTTGGTTATCGCATTCAGCACCCTGAAAATAAAGACGTTTTATCTCTATCTCACTCTGCCTTTATTGCTTCTTTGTAAAAGACACATAAGACTTGCACAGCTCAAGGGTGTTATGAAGGTAAATTAATTATTTTTGGAGAAGCCATTCCGATATTACAGTGATGAGCACTGTGAAAAGCCTCTATGGAAAAAAATCATTTTGATGTCAGAGTCGGAATAAAATTTAGGAAGTAAGGCCTGAGGCCACACGTTGTACTAAATAGTGAACATCTGTTAATTAAAAAAATCTTGTCCATCTCACAAACCAAATAAGGCAAGAATACTTTGGAAAAAACAGTGTGAGACAATGTATTTGAGGACTACTACATAACGACTGCAAGAGTCATTAACCATATTTGACTATACTCTCATTTTTTTTTTAGGGTTTTTTTCATTGCTTCCAATGTTCTTGGCTACTTCTTTAGAATTCAAACCAAATCCTACATCTTTTGTTCATTAATAAGGTTTGAAACTCATGTACAACAAACAGACCTCTTACCCTTGAGTTGGGGAAATAAATGGTAGCAGTTGCTACTCTGCAGGGTTTTGTGGATAGAACTGGCGAGAAAGTTTTTGTGTATCTGCTGACAATCAGAGTCAAGAATGCAGATTGTCACTCCAGGCTCTGCAAGGAGACAGTCTTTTGGCAACAGACTTTTCAAACCATTTAACTCTCCCCAATGAGCTTTGTCTTCTACCCCATAGCTCAAGCCTATATAGGTCCTATGTCAGCTAGTTCTTCTATTAGTATTTAAATTCTCTATCATGCCTTCTTCAGGCAAGCCTCCTTACATCCATCATTTTACCCTCCCATGATACCTACACTGTTTTCCTAGGCATCAGCCAACTTTAGCACTTACTCTGAGAATCTCCTAGCCTCAGACTCCCATTTACCCAGGTCTACCTTAAAACTCATTATTCCCTTTTTTCCCCAACATCTGTGCCACTGCATTATCTTCTTATACCAGTTACCTTTGACCTGGTTGCCATTCTTTATGCGTGGGGAGGGTCTAATTTAGAGCCAGTTTCAAATTAATTTCTACATCAGCTTTTTTTCTCCTTCTCCTATGTCTGTGTTTCCTCCAGTCTGCATTCAGCTAGGGATATCTCACACATTGCTATGGTTTTTACAGCAGCAATTAAAGAAAAACCGCCTCCAACTAAATACAGAAGTCAACTATTAACTAATTTTTATCTGCAATAGTTAATTAAATTGAACTTAGTCTTCAAACTGAAAAAAATAAATTCTTCCCCAAACATAACCAAGAATACAAAATAAACTTAAGCTTCCAAAATGAAAATATGCTCATATTTGAATATTACCAATACACATAGAACCTGAATTTCACTGATAGCTTTGAATGAGCAAACACTAAGACTTGGGGAATGGCCTGCTATACAGGAAAGTTGAGCACCCATTTGCATGCTAATAACCATAATGTGAGATTTTACTTTATCCGAAATGCAGATGGAAATAAGTCAAAGCAGTTGTATTCACAGCACTACTTGATGATGCTAAACCTGGCCTCAGAAGGAAGATGCTATAAAAGGAAAAAACAAACAAACAAAAAGGCATCACTTTCACTGAATGCCCAACCTGCTGAAAGGCATTTCAAGATAGTTAATGTGAACATCCATCTCCAGCTGAAATCACTCACTGCCTGAACACAAGCAGCAGCTTGAAAACACAGAAGCAAGGTACTGCACCAGGGCCATTTATGAGAGGATAGAAAGGGCAATGCTAACAGCTCTGGGGGCCAGCAGGGATACAGAAGTAGGGCTTTGAACTCAGAAGGCAGTGGACTCTCTCTCCTGAAAGGAGATGTTTCTGCCCTGTGCTGGGAGGCAAAGTGAAGCAGGGCAGCTGCCCCCCCAGGAGGTCCCAGCTCTCCAGCAGGTACTCCTGCACTCCCCAGGGCCACCAGCCTCCTCCCTTTTTATTTCTAAGCCCATTTGCTGAGTGAAATGCTTCTTCCCTCAAGTGAAAGAGCCTCTAGAGTGCCTTCTCCTTACACTCCCTGTGCCTCACAGCCTGGGGCAGAGGAAAAATCCTGCTGCTCATCAGCATCGCACAGCTGTGACAGTCAGCAGCACCTCAAGAAAGCCCTGGGAAAAAAAAGAATCAAAGCACCTCAGTGAGTTTCAGACCATGCAGCAGAAAGGTGTTGATAAAGCCCATCGAGGCCAGCTGCCAAAGTGTGGGCAGTGCAGAGGCAATAACTAGCATTCCCCTCAGGAAACTCCATCAGCTCTTCTGGTGGGTTTCTGAATTCCAGAGGACTTAATACATAGCAATGTTAGGCACGGTCAAAAGAGATCAATCTTGTGTATGTAAGCATCTTACAAACTCACCTTACACCTTTTAAAACAAGATCCAGAATAACTTAGAAGGTAAAGTGTGATTTGGTGCAGAAAACCAAGTCAAAGACAGTGGGTTTTATATTCTGCAATTCACACAAATCAACTGTTTCTCTCTTCTCCTTCCATCAGCACTTTAGTTTTTCAGCTCAGGTACACTAATCCCAGGTTTCTGTTAAGGATTCCAAGCCCAAGGGTTCATTAAAAGTCATTTTCTACATGTGCAAACCAAAAATCAAGAGGGATTTTTGGCCAGACAGGCAACATGGCATCCTGAAATCCAGTCAGATAAGTAGGGAAAAGTTGAGGAAGACAAATTAAGAGGCTACGCTCACACCCAGATTATAGTTGAAGTTCACAGTGTTTCCTATTTATCACAAAATTGATTAAAAAAAAAAAAGCCCAACTTGTATAGCAAGTTTTTAAAATAACAAGATTTATTTTCAGAACTCACTAATTTGGTAGGTTTTGTGGATTGTTTTTCCCCCCTCTTAAAGAAGTATTCATTTTAAAAAAATTGACTGAGAAAGCTGTCCTAATTAATACTAATTAATATTCAGTTCAGTGATTAAGCACTCTCCCAAGTGACCTGTATGTGTAATAGCATCAAGTACCACCTGCTCAAACTGTTGTTTTGCAGTGAAATATTAATCCCTTGTACCTTCTGTTACCAAGCTTGGATGCCATATGAAATTCAAAAGGGAATGATTCATTGTAGATGCTTTGTAAACTCGCTGAAATTTAAACAAAAAGTAGCAATTATGTACAAATAATTTGAAATTATGTAGTACAAAAAGCGCGTTACAGAATTTTAAATAGTTTCTCCCGTTTGAATTTATCTTCATATTATGCAATGTATAAATAATATTTTAATAGAAATTAAATTATTCTATTTTTTGTTTTAAGCAAATCTCACCTCTTATGCACAGACAAGTGCAAGGAATATAGCAATCTCAAATTGCTTGTGTCTGTTCTTTAAAGAAGAGGTGTTAAGATATTTCATAAAAATTTATTTCTTCAAAAGTGTCAGCAGAGAAAGCCGCACTTCCTCCCTTCACATGAGTTTGAACTTGTCCCCAGCACAAAATACATTATTAGTTAATAGAATGTTTTTAACATGCATCACAGATAGAAAAATCCTTATATTTTTTCATGTAAGAAAAATTGCATACTTAAGAGCACATTCGTGCTATTGATGGCACTGAAGTGGAATGGAAAAAAGAAACAGAATCAGATAACTGGCATCAAAAAAAGTCCAAAAGTCAACACCTGACTTCATTGACTTCAACTCAGAGCCTCCCTATTTCACACAAGCCTTTATATATATATTTAAAAAAAACAAACAAAACCCATCAATTAAAAAGTATCTTCACATGCTTACTGTCTTGAGACTACATATTTGAGAAACACTCAAATATGTAGACTTCAGCTTCAGTCCACATTGGTAAGCAAAGGATTTTACAGAAGATCTGAAGGCAGGAAACAAGCCAAAAGAGTTGCAAGTACAAAAGAAATTTTACAAGCAACATAGGCATCTTCTTATGTACTAAAAAAACCCCCAAAAAAGCACAGCTGTAATGGTCTTTAATGTATTCTCAGTATATTCCTAAATATTTGTGCAACAACATAACCCTTGTCCTGTGTAAACTGGGATCAAACTGAAGCAAATGAATTAAGTAGAAACAGTAATTTTAAAGACTACAGATTCTATACTTAGAGACTGAACAAATGCATAGCATAAAGCAACAGACTCTACAGTAGGAGAAAATTAATTACAACTAAATTATAAAGTAAAAAGTACAATCTTTGAAGTAGCCCGATCATTTCTAAGATAGCTTTCTTGACATTGACAGGGGAAGCTTTGGACTTTTTTTAAAAAAAAACACAAAAAACAAAAAACAAAACAAAAAAGACTTTCTCAAAGAGCTTGATGCACACTCAGTTTTCGGCCTAGTATCAATGTTCAACAGTATATGGAAACCTTAAAATGCCTTGCCTAATGGAAAACCTCTAATAAAAGTCTAAAGACATCCCTTCAAAGGCAGAACAAGTTAAGGCCTACAGTGTGGCTATAATGGGTATCATCAACATGCCTTAGGGTTGGCACTACACTTCATTGCCTTACTGGGGCCAAGTCAAAAAAAAAAGACCATAAGGATCTGTGACAGATTCTGCTAGTATAATAATATGCACAATGTAAGTATCTTAAACTTCTTGTATAAATGCAAAATATAGGAGGTAGTATTTTGTTTTCAGTTTTACCTCTACTACAACTAATCTTTGGGAATTAGTGATGAGAGCCAAACAAAAATATCGTAAAACAGACAAAAAAAGTTATGATTGTGTATCTTATCTAACATGATTATTATCCTCCCACCATCCAACTAGAGCATTGACTTGTGTATTCTTAAGGCTCTCGTTTTAATAATGCAAATTTTAGAGAGGATTTTAGGCTGGCTGTGAAAGACATTCAAAACAAACAGAACTGTCCAGATTTTTGCTGGTATGTATTCATATACATTTTAATCATTTTGAATAGAAGAAACGGAATCAAATTAATTGTATATATAAAGTCTTTTAAAAAAAAGATATAAATGGGAATTACATTGCTCTCAAGGGTTAAATGCAGGTGAATCCTTAATTACTTGGCCTATACTTCGAATAGTGGTGATTGTACATTTGCAAAAGTTAAATATTTAAGGAAAGCAAAGGCTCTCACTTGCCAGTAGGGACTATATGATTGAGATGATTGATGGACTGAATTCTCCCAGTGTTCCCCTTTCTTCACTGAAGAAATAGAAAATGGTTCATGACACATTTTCACATTTCCTTATACCTCAAGCATTTGAGGTGAACCACAGCAGTTACAGTTTGACTTAAATGTAATGTTTTAAATTATAAAGACATGAGTTTTGAGGGAGGCAGTGAGAGGCCTTTCTCCTCACAGCCATCCTAGTAGAAGAGACATGAGACCCAAATTTGCTCCAAGATTATCAAACTATTGGTTTTAGGAGTGTAATTTCCATCACCTCAAAAGTGGATTAATTTTGTAGATTTTTGGTACTAAGTAACAATATCCTCCAGATACACAAACAGGACACATATTTCTGTATTACTAGCGAGGCATGTTTATTTTCACAGTAAGTACATAATGCTACATTACATTACAGAATTCTCATGGTTGGAAAAGACCTCTAAGATCACTGAGACCAACCATCAACCCAGAAAAAACCCCAACCAACCAAAAACAAAACAAAAAACCCCACAACACACCATGCCCACTAAAGCATGTCCTGAAGTAAACACATCCACACATTTTTTGAATACCACCAGGGAAGTATCTGAATACGTCCATGAACTCTCCAGTCAGCCCTGGCTTGTGGAAGTGGAGAAACATTTGATCTGAAGAAGTCTTCAAATTAAATTTTATTGAAATATACCTTACCAGTGTAGATGAAAGCTGAGTTTTATCTCAGAGAAATAAAAGTATTCATTAAGTATCTTTCAACAGGTTAAAATTAATTTACTCACCAAGATATGCAAAGTGTATACTTAAAACTTTGAAAGCTATTTTAATAAAATCTAGCCATTGCAAATGGCTTTCAACAGTGTTGAGAGATAGAAAACAGAATTCTTGTGTATTAACTTACTTTACTGAATTGTTTTGTTTTCAGCTTGCTACAACTCATCTGATACTTATTTGCTATCTGTTAGTTTTAATGGATATTAGTTCAAGAAAGCAGGCTTTGCTTTCAATGACATTTTCTATTCCCTGTGCATTGAAAAGAATTAAAATAGAACTAGCTACATTTTCAAAACAAATTAGACTCCAAAATGGGAATTTCTGCAGTATTTTGCCAATACTTAAGACAATTCTATTAAAATATTTCTAGTACCTCACCCACACTAGTCACCCATGCATATTGCATTTATTACAGTAAAGAAAAGCAGAGCTCTCACTAATGAAGTAGGGAAAAAGCCTTCCCTCACCCTCAAGCTTTTGTGAAATGTTGCAGACTTTTTAGGAAAAAAAGTAGAAGAATGAGAAAATTACTCAACTGCAATCTGGCAGTACAGAGTTGTATCTAACCCAATTGTAACTTGTTGAATCAAAGCTGAAATTTCTTCCGTTCTGCATTAGGAACAGGAGAGGAAAAAAAAAATTGCAAGTCACTAGCTGCTGTGAAGATATTAAAAACATCTAGGAGAAAAGCTTACAATCACAGAAGAATGCTGTTCTTTTTTTCTCTACAGCTAGTGAATTACAGCTTGCTTTTCACTGCAAACTGGAGTATGCACTGCAATGGAGCTGCACATCTCCACAAAGACAGATTGACCATAATATTCCTTTCATTCCTAATGTAGTGTCTCAGGACAAAATGCACAAAGGTCAGATATAAATACTTCTCACAACAATATTTTCCCATATGAAGTATATATTTAGGAATTGGCTTTGAATTCCACAAAGCATATAAAATCACTACCCTTTAAAAAGGTCCAGCACATAAGGAATGCTGACACTACCAAAGGGCACATGCTTCAGTACCACTGACTTAGTTGATCAGAAAGCTATACTTGCTGTATTTCATTTACAAGTCTGTGACTTGAGTGTATTTTATGCTGATAAACCTGTAATATGTTCCATCACATACACTAGATGCAAGGGAAGTCATTTTGACAATCAAAACCATTCAAACTAGGGTCACAAAGGTAGCCTCACTTTAATTTTCAGTAAAGTAATAGTGACTGTAAAGTAATATGAAATGAGAAGGTTCCAGTGAAGTCAACAAAAATGGTCTAATTTCATAGGTTTTTCTCTTAATTTCCCCTTAATTTTGTCATCTGTCTCCACGACTGGGAGATAATTTTTAGGATCTTACCATTAAAGTGTTTATCTCTTACTTTTCCCCTTTGGAAACAGAACTTTAAAATAAAGATGATCCAGCCACTTTCAGTTCATTTTAGAATTTAAAAAAAAAAAAAAAAAAAAAAAAAAAGAAGTTAAAGAAAACAAGCTCACAGATAAAGATTCTCATTAAAACATGGTTTTGTGAAGTTTACATCCAATTCTTTTCTACTTTGTTATATATCATTTCCATAATATTATTTGGACTTGCCAAGCGCTTGCACACATACAATCCTTACAATAAAAAATAAAGTGAAACATATGTCTTCTAGCATTACCTTCTAGTAACATCCACAGTTACTGGATACTTAGAGAAGACCTAATTTCAAAAGAAGTTCATTATTTAACTAAAAATACAAATTATTAAGGCAATTTTCCTTAGTGAAACCTTTTTCCGCCCTCCTAATTATAACTCCACTTTCACGTGTTTAATTCTAGTCAGCATCCAATATCCAAACACACCAAATAATAATGAATCAACTTTTCTAACTTACAGCCACTTTTTCATTTTGTAAATTATCTGGACCACAAACTGTCCAGTCAACACACATCTTAGCTGTTTTACCATTTTTCTGCAAAGAAAGCAAGAAACTGCCTTCATTCAACTTTAGGAGCAACCAGTGCACCATAACATTGATCAATCTGCTGCTACAGATCATTTTAGTTTCTATTCTTCAAGAAAAGAAATACTTGTTGGAAGCAGGAGGATAAACTCAAGCTAGCAGAAGCCTTTTTACAGTGAATTAATTTGCATATTCACATTTATGTAACTGTTTCTCTTCTAACTTTGACACGGCTGCCCATCACTTCTATGTCTCAGCACCTGCCACATACAAATCAACAACAACTGAGCACTACAGGGATCACACAGCCATATTCACTGCACAACTATTATGAAACATCCTTCTGTTCAAAGGCACTGAGCTGTGGTATTCATGATTCCTAGTAGTAAAACAATTTAGTTTGACTACACTGTCTCCAGAGCAGGTTGAAGCTAGGGCTATATAAATTTTCTAGCACCGAAGGATGCATTTTTAAATTAGAAATTGGTACAATCACAACACACACTAAGTGGAACAAGTTTTACCATTCCTAAAGTAACCCTTGAACATCACTTAGAACAGTCACAAGGACTCATTTTCTACTTTAATCTAAAATTCAGAGTAATGCACATATTAGAAGTGCATTTAAATGCTTTTAACCTGATTGGATTTTTAAAGGGGAAGAAAGGTGAATAAATGAGTGAATGTTTTAGAGAAGTCTGAAAGATGAAATTCCAGTTTCTGAATTATTAAAAGTAGCATAGCAAACAAGTCGAGTATAATTTCCTTTTAACTTGCGAAATGAATGTTGTCAGCAATTTTCATAATCCAAGTTCAAGCCTACCTTTCCAACAAAGAAACTTCTCACTCATACATTCTCCACAGGTCTAACATCAAACAAAATACTGTATGGAACTCTAAAAACACATCCTTTCATTTGGCATTAGAGCTGGGTACAATTTCTTGAGAGGGACAGAGGTCCCAATATCATGACAGAGGCAACAGGAGGCCTCTGTTCCACGGCTGCTGGAGGAACGAGGTATCAGGCTGCTGGGGAAGATGGATGCCATGGAAATCCTTGGGGATTATATCAGGTGCAGTAACTTCTGGCAGAGCTTTCAGGGACTCCAATTGTACTGCCAGAATTATTGATCAATAGTGCTAGGAATTATTTCAATTGATTTCAAAAACTGGATCTTGAGAATTTATAGTTTTTGAAAACAGATAACCTTCCAGCTGGGACTGACAAAGTAGTAGACTGACTGGCACATAAAAGTAGTAATACTTCTTATGCATCACCTTTATGGGAAAATATTTTCAAGCAATGTACTACCTAAAGTACCATTACTATTTCAAGGAGAACACAGGCTTTGCTTAAAATATAATATCTTATGTAACACTGCTCTCAGTATTTCTTCAAGAAAAATTTTATTGCCATACTTAGGTTCTTATTTCACTGTTTTAATACTGATTTTGTTTACTCATTTTAACAATGTTTCAGCTATAGTTTCCAAGCCTCGGCATACTTCTGAAATACCTGGAAGGCTTATGTAACTATTCAAAATTAAAGATCATCCCATACCAGCAAAACACAATCAAACATCCTCACATACACTCTACTTCCTCAGCAGCAATATATCCCCTAGTCATGCTGCTAAAGGATCTCTCCCCACTCTTCCAAGCTGACTGAATATCCAGTTTCCCAATGTGGTAGCAAAAACAATTAAAAATAAAGTATTAGTTTAAACTGTTAAGATTTATTCCAGTCACCAAGAGAAACTGCTCCAGTGAGTCTGACCTGCAGTGGGGCAGCAGATCTCAGCAAACCACAGTTTTTCCTCAGGCAGAGAAACACCAGGAGAGCAGAAAGACCCAGAGCAGGAGCCAGCAGCTCTCACAGGACACACTGATGAGACTTGGGCATTGCCAGGGCTGTGATGCCCATGCCCACACCTATAACAACCTACCCAGGATGCTCCAATGACAAGAAGTGCTGCCAGAGTGAGCAAAAAGGGTTGGGGTCATCAGCCATGAGTGGAAGGGCAGGCAGGAAGGGTGAATGAACCCCACCAGCTCGAGAGGAGAGTTCTACTGATGGTCACCATGCTCTGTGCAGGAGCTCAGCTGTGGTACCCACCCAGCAGAAAGCTCTGATCCCTTGCCAAGGGGAACATGACAACCCAGCCAGAGCTGCTCAGGTCTCTGGCTGCAGGGAGTCTCACAGCCTTGAAATGGTAACAGATGGCAGCAGTGGGACAGCTCTATGGGGTGTGACCAGGTGGAGCTGCTGCTGAGCTTGGTGGCAGAGCTGTGAGAATAAGTAAAAAGGGTAAGGAGCATCAGGGAGTCTGAGAAAGAGAGGGACAGGTAGAGCTGTACTCTGGCCTCCCTAAAGCAGAAACAACCACCAGCCACAAACCAAGATCAAGGGGATCCTGTATCCTACCCCACCACAGTAGCTTCAATGAAAGGAGAGAATGGAGGCAGGTCAACATTCTGGGGCTGCAAAAGAACCCCCCCCACACCTGACCCTTCGTGGTTGGACTTTGTTCTTGCAGGATCCAAATAAGTGACATCAATCACTGGATCGTAACAAGGTCCTTTCTAGGCAGATAGGAGAATCCTCACAGTTCTCAAGGGGGATTTCAACCATCCTGATCTCTGTTAGTGGGACAATACTGCAGGGCTTAAGCAATCCAGGAGTTTCCTGGAATACATTGATTAGAACTTCCTTCTCCAAGAGACAGAGGAGCCAATGAGGAGAGATGCTATGCTTCTATAGGTATGTCAATGATAAAAGAAAGATTAGGAAACATGTGGACCCTCTCTAGAAGGAAACAAGAGACCCAATTACCTGGGATATGAAGAAGGCTGAGGAACTCAATGACTGTTTCACCTCAGCCTTCACAGGCAAGTGCTCAAGCCACAGAAAGCAAAAGCATTGACAAGAAGAATAAAAAAACACCCGCTGCTGGGGTACACGATCTTCAGGACCATCCAAGAAACCCAATGGTGCACAGGTCCATGGGACCCGAGGTGACTGAGAGATGAAGTTGCTAAGCCACTGTCCAACATATTTGAGAAGTCATGGCAGCCTGGTGAAGTTCTCAATGCAAAATGGGAAACACAACCTCTATTTTAAAAAAGGAGTAAAAATCATCTCGCCCACCAAGGTCATGGAGCAGATCCTCCTGAAAGGCACAGGGAAAATAAGGAGGTGATTTGTGACAGCCAACATGGCCTCACTAAGGGCAAACTGTGCCTGAAAAAGGGAAGGGCAAATTGTTAAAAGACAATGTGCTTGGGTCAAGATTACTTTGCAAACAGATTACAAAAATCCTTTTCAGTTCTGTCAGGAGTCAACTGTCGGTTTTCAAGGCAAACCTTGATCACAGAAAATCTCTGCAGTGGTTTGACAGAATAAAGTTGTGAAATTACAAGTATTTAAACATTCTACTGAAATAGCAAATTTGTCAAGTTAAAAACCTCGTACTTGTATCAGCTGACAGAAATAATTTGAAGGTTTGTAGGTTTTTTTAAACTGGGAAAAACTGTTCTCCAGTGAGCGTTTTATGAAAATACTGCCATTTCTAGAATATATAGCAAGCTATTTTTAATCAAACACTGAAAACAAAACAATATTTCCTCACTATTCTAATAATAAACAATCAGAAAAACAGTTGCAGATACTAGTGTGTAAATATAACCCTTCATAGAGAGTTTAAAAGAATTTGGGATAGGGCTCTTTATCTAGGAATGAAAGGTAGCACAAAAGACATGTTCTCCCTTTTGCTCTCCTAAGTATGTAAAGCCTCAATTTGCAAAAGGAATAACAGGAAAAAACCTATCATGTTAATTCTGTTATCAATAAAAACTAAGTTTTTGCTCAAAGGTAAGTAGGAACTGGTCCTTTGCTATTTAAAATTTATTAGAGTTCACTCGTAACTGAATTGATTATGAGTTGAGTTTCCTTTCTCATCAGGTTCTATCAGCTTCAGTCACATAAAACCATGTTATAGCTACTGGAACAAGCTTCACGAATGATGTATGAGGTGACAATGTGTGTAGACAGTGATTGGGAAACGAATACAGAATTCACAATATGTGGCTTCAGCTCTCCTCAAAAACAGGTTTTGTCTTGGTCAAAGATAAAACAGCCTCTGGATTCTGGGTCGCTTTGTTGCAGGCTTGGATGTATGGAAGACTACTGTATTTTGAATAGAAAGCAAGTATCAGTGGACAGACACCCACAGCAAGAAGGGAAGAAGAGGCAACCCTGGAGAAATGCTTTAGAATTGAATATGTATCATCAACTAGTGTGACAAACTAAGTAAAAGCTGAGTGAAACAAAAGGATTTGCAATATTCATAGGCTAAAGGCTTTTGAAATACAGTATTTTGGTAATTAGCTCAGATGAAATTTAATTACTCATAGAATTACCAATGTCTTTCATTAGTAACTGGTCCTTTTGCACGGATTATCACATAAATCTTTTTTCTATAATGTATCTAATAGAAAGTAAACAAGCCAAAGCTTGGTGTAAACCCATTCTACATACCCAAATTAAGCCAGCATTTATGCTAGATCTTATTTTCTCTGAACTCCAATATCCATTCACAGTGCCTAATAAAGAATCAAATGTGACAGTAATGCTTTGCTGGTCCTCTGCCAAAATGCTTGATGTTGAGTCTCTGCCTTACTTAAGTATATAAATTGATATAGCCAATCCTCCAGCTCCAAATCTGAGGCAGCTACTCTTCTCTAATCACAAGTTTCTTGTTATGAATTAAACATCAAGACACATTTTCAAGGCACTTGTACGTGAGCAAAAGTGAGATTAGTGAAGCTCCAGGGGGGTTGAGGGTGTTCCAGATAACATCACCCTCACGGTGTTGGCAGCCCCCATGCTATCCCAAGGGAAAACCAGCACACATAGTCTGAGTTGGAAGGGACCTTTAAAGGTCATCTAGCCAAATATCTCTGAAGGGAGCAGGGACATCTTCATCCACATCAGACTACTCAGAGCCCTATCCAAACTGACCTTGAATGATTCCAGGGATGGGGCTTCTGCCACTTCTCTGCGCAACCTGTTCTAGAGCTTCACCACCCTCACTGTAAAAAATTTCTTCCTTATGTACAATGGAAACCTACCCTCTTCTAGTTTAAAGCTATGAATATTCCTGTTGGGAGGGTGGATGTACTGGCAGCTGCAGCAGGAGCTAAGCCACTGCTATGCTGCTTTGAGAGGCAGCTTCAGCGTACTGCCAGAGCAATGCTGCTGTAAGTTGAGGGGGAAAAAAACCAAACAACAACAACAAGAAAACACAAAACAAAAAAAAAACCCTTCAGTAACTTTGCACCTCTGTTTTCCCTAAAAATGAAAAAGCAAGAAGCCCATGGTGCCAGAAAAGGAGAGGAGCCACACATAATGGCTAGAGATGCTGGCTGCAGTGAGCAACAGTGACGTGCCATTCAAAAAAAGACAGCGAGCAATACACTTCTGCTTAAGGAGACAGTCCTGGGGACCCAAGGCCAGAAGCCACTACTTAAGACTATTTTGGTTTGAAGGCTGGAGGGACACAAAAATGCTGTTCCTTACCCACAGCATGGGCAAGTTGTTACAATAGGCACTGCATCCTTAGACAATGGCATGTCTCTAGTCTTTATTAATATTCTGCATTTGCAAGACACAGCTCAGCCATTTAATATCTTCCCAGAAATGCTATCAAGATCATTACACTACTCCTCTTTCTTATCACCTTAACTTCACTAAGAAAAGGAACATGCCATGCATATTATTTCAGGAGATGGGTAAATTCTCCACACCGTGTTCCTACACATTGACTGAGAGAGATATGTAGAATTATTTAAATAATCTTTATATAAATTTGTAAATTAAATTCTTCTTGTTGCCTAGATCTATCAATAGCATTTACAGCGTGTGTACAATGCAATAAAATATCAGTGTTTTATTGTATGTGGACTTTCTCAGCACAAAGATAAGTTTCTCTGAAGACACCTGCAGACAGTCTCTAAACACTATGTGCTACTTCATGTTTCAGTTTATGACCCAAGCATTACACCTAAGGCAAAAAAATAGTGCTCAACTTTGTTATCATAACTGCAGACCCCTTTTGTCCTCTAAGGGAGAAAAACAAGCCATCAAGCATCTCCTTATACAGCACATAGAGATGATAGCACCTGTTAGCATAGCTCACGAGTTGCATCCATCCACTGACACACAGGTTAGTAGGTATCACAGTAGATTTCATTAAAACTCATTATAGGAACCTAGAGCTAAAAAGTCTAGGATGTGTTGGCATCAAGTCAGAAAGGAAGGCTGGAATTGTATCTGACTGATGGAAGGGTAATAAATCCATATCATGGCTCATTCCTCCCAAAGGCCTCTTCAAGGCCTTCTCACTGCTGCTTTGAAAAAGGACAATGCTGGATAGTAATTTAAAGTAACATCAGCTCTGGAAATCAAAGATGCTGTCAGAGATCTATGTTAGTGCTTTTTAAATCCATGTGTGAAGACCAACTGGAGATTAGAAAGAAGTGTTAAGCCCAAGGGATTACTAGAAAAAGTTTAAACTTCAATATATTTTATGTAATCTATACTAACAGTACACAGGAATTTACGGATGTGAAACTTTGCACTTCCACAAGAAAGCTTCTATGTGTTGATAAGCTGAGAAAGTTTAAAAAACAACCCACTATCCTTAATATACAAATTTCTAACACAACTGGTCTAACTTCTGTTTTTGTTTATTTACGGAGTATTTGCAGCTTCTTTTGATATTAATATTTTGTCTCCACATCCTTGGAAGAAAGTCATTATTACCTCTCAATAAGCTAAACTAACCTAATACAAGTGTTCTAATGGAAATGTCTGTTTTAACCTATGACAGTTATTACTGTGAAAATGAGAAGAATTAGAACAATTTGTTTTCATGCTTTTACAGTGAAAGGAGACTGCTGCCTTCAACTGCCTTGTGAAGTGTGCTCACAGAAATGCCTTCTGGATTTTTCTGTGACATTAAATTAGAATGCACTACTTCCCAGAATCACCTCAGCAAGAACCACCTCTTCTTACAGATGCTTAATAACATTGTCTCGATAGCAAGGTATTTAGACTATTTGAATCCAACTTACCCCAAAAAGACCCAGAGTTACATACATTTTTGGATTTACATGGTTCTGAAAGAATGCACTAAATATTACTATTTTAATGTCAATTCAGTAAGCCTGAGCATTAACACAGCCTTTTACTTATCAGATCTAGAAAATACTGAGGAGTATGAAGTTTCTTTTTTGAAGGAAAAAGAATTCTTAAAAGAGATGTAATCTGTCATCAGAAAGTCACAGGCATTTTCAGTGGCTGCCCTTGTAAAGGACCAAAGAACCTATTAGACAAGATTCACGAATGGTAAGATTTATATGCCAGATGTGTTAGAGAACATAAATCACAACGCTCTGTAGACTCTAAGCTGGTATGAAGGAAAACCTTGCGTGTAACAGAGAAGGGCCAAAAGTAGTCAAAAGTTTTTCTAATGGATTATATTTTTAAACATTTAGAATTACTTTGATTATTTTTTTTAATGAAAGCAAAGCTGTCCATGTTACTTGAGAGCTCACAAAAAGACTAAAACTTAGTGTTCAGTAGCAAATGGTCTAGGTGCATGATGCCCCTCATCATACTTTGCATGTCATTCCTTTTCAACTTCAAAACACAGAATCATGAAATTAGCTATTTAAAAAGGTTTAGATGAAGAAAAACAAAACACCTTCATCTCCACAGAAGAGAAAATGCAATCAACTTCACAGCAATGTTAATGGCTACTGAAGCTGGATTTACTACTTATGCCATTAAAAACCACATGCAAAAAAAGAGAGACTTATTGCATACAATTTCCAGTTTTCATTCTGCAGCTGTAGAGATTTTATGACAAATCTAAACCTCCATCAGGTAAGATATCAATTCAGCAACATTTTCTTACACTTACTGCAAAAGTCTTAACTGTCATAGATCTGACAGAGCTAGAGGACCTACCTCCCCTGCTTTGCTGACCAGGGGCAGGCTCTATGTGCTACAAATTCAGCATGCTTAAGCACATTGGAAGCTAAACCAAAGGATTCCTCACAAGTATCTGCTACAATATGCAGGGTCTATAAAAGGGAGAAACATTTGGAGAAGCGGGGAGACAACAATTCTGCCACTGCATTTCAAGTTGGAGATAACGTGACCTGCCAGATGAAGTCAGTGGTTTCACATGAAAACCTGTCACACTTGTGTTTATTTTTCTTAACAGACATGTATAAGCTCATGTTGTGTGCAGTGACACTTTAAGCACAGCATCTGCTTTCTGATTTGTACAAGAGTGAACATATTTGTTAAACTCATCCTTCAGCTGACAGCCCAGTCAAACAATTCATGCAGACTGAACTTGCCTGTCACACATGCCCATAAATTAATATGCAAAATTATATGTAGACTTGCAAATGCTCTCTCCCTCATCTTTTTAAGATAAACTAGAGAGCAATAATAATAATAATTCTGCATCTCCAAGATGGGGAGGTTGGCACACACCTCAACCATTCTGAGAATACCTGACACCTTTCCATATGCAACAAAATATCTTGTGTATTTTGCTTCTTCAACTGATATTTTAAGGAAAAAGGGTGAAATACCTCTCACATAATTATGCATAAACCTTTCATTTAAAGTGGATGGTGCAAAGTACACACAATGTGAAACCTGAAGCCTCACATTTCTCAAAAAATCCTTTTGGAACTTCAAACAAGTCTAACGCAAAAACCTCTGAAAGTTTTATACTGGATTTATGAGTCTGTTAAATTTCCAACACGCACTTAAGGGACATCTCATGTACAACAGATTATTCGTGCATTTCAAATCAAGAAATAATAAACTGTTGTAGCAAATCAAACCAGCAGGCAGTAAAGGGAAAGCGTTTGGCTGCTGCACATATATGTATCTGCACTATTAAAATATGCATGATAATATTCCCCTAGGCTACTTTTCCATAAATAAAGAAGAATCATATAGCTCATTCCTGGTAATGATCAATGCCAGGGTTATTGAAAAAGAGATTGCAGACAGAAGATAAGGAGGATAGCATGCTTTGGACTTTAACTATACAATACAGTATTTCTTAGCAAAATAAAATTTCAGTTCATCACAGTAAGCTTTTCCTTTTACTTTATATAGTTGAAAGGCATGTTTGCTACTATTTGCCTGAACTTTAGCAATAAAAAAAGAAGCCATCTGGAAGATCCTATTTATTCCCTACCTCTTATGCAGACAGAGAAAATTAAAAACATTCACTTTCACGGTAATAGATTCAAAAAGCCAAGAAAGACTCTGCATTTTTTACAACATATTAGGATAACGGAAACAACATTCTTTCCCATGTATTTTTAATTATATGGCCCTGCAACTATGAAGCACAGTCACAAAGCCCTGAAACATCATTTAACAAGATGAGAAAGCTGTGACTTATTTTATCTGATCCAGAAATGAGCTGTCGGAGTTAAATTGTTACACAATTAATTGTGCATTTGCTGGTAATTTTTAAACTGTGAATGAAAGACTGTAGTGAAATTGCAAATCATTGCATACTTTCATCTAGTATCTTTGAGATAATCCTTTGAAGACCACATTCCCTGAACAGAGTGTTAATGAGAAGCTCCTCACTTAAATAAAAGTCACCTTATAAGTATAACCAAGTAATACAATATTCTTTCAAAAAAAACCCTAAAACTCTTCTTAATTGTCCATCATGGGATGGTATTGAGATACAGAAAGATTCAAGACCTTCAAGAACTAATTCAAAGCCGAGCGAGCTCTGAACCAGCCTAAATAGAACACAGGGGAAATTTCAATTAACTGATTTACATGCAAGATACTGCATTGGACATCCTGCCTTTACCTTACCACCTGCCTACACTTAAGTTTTCTTCAGTTCTTCTCAGCTATATTCAAAGCAAAGCTAGGAGGCTACTGATGTCCTCTTAACTTTGTTCAGATATGAAGACTGAATAATGTCACTTGCCAGTTCTCCTTCCTCTACCTGCTCCTTCTGTATCTTCACACAGCTCACAGACCATTACTTCTGTGGATACATTTTGCAGTTTCCTCCAAATTTCTTCTTTTACAAGTTGATATTTGGTGTTACCCCTATTCAAGACAACTCGAGATACTTTTGCTGTTTTTTGGACTCAAGGTTTACCATTCCAAAACTTTTGCCAGGCTGTTTTCCTCCAGAAGAAATGCCAATTACTGTCCTGTGTTTGGATCTTCACAAAGAAAAATGGAAAATCTAATTGGGCAAACAATGAGCTTGTAGCAAAGTTGTTGCAGCCCAGGCATGGTATTTTCAGTCTAATAAAGCTTTTTGTTTCTGTTTTAAAGAGGCTAAAATTACTTTGCTGTTGGGTTGGTTGGTTGTTTTTTAATGTGGGAAGAAATTAATCCCAAACAGCAGCTGGAAAGGAAAGAAAACTTTGCTTAAAAACAAACCTATTTCAGTTACCCAAAGTATTCAACAAGCTTGTTTGAACTCCGAGTTTCTTGCCAGAAAATCCTTTTAGATGTTCATTTCAGCTCACCAAGATCTGAGACTTTATGGGTATGGTAACTTTTAAATTAAAGTGTATACAAAAGGTACAGACAGATGAATCCTGAATTACTTTAATTTAAAATGCAACAGAAAACTCCAAGCTGCATCTCAATAAATATACATTAGGACACTTAGTACTTGTACAGGTTCCAGGATTAAGTGCTTTATACTACATGCATTGTATCATTCTCTTTACTGCCAATTTTCATTATTTTTTATGAAGCTTACTACTCCAGTGACTGCCAAGAACATTTTCAGAACCTCATACATTCTGTTAAACCATCAAGAACAACATATTTTCAAAAACTGAAAGATTTAATTTAAATGGTATCAAGTGAAAGCATTTTTTAAATTATATCAAGTGGTGTTTTTATTCATATTGTTCTCTGATAACTGAATTCACCTTTTGTAAAGGAGTAAAAGAGATTGTTTGAATTTAGTGGTAGGGTCATAGGATCGTTTTAAATCCTACATGGCAGGGCGAGAGTTCTAACCCCTTTAGAGCAATGGGTGCCACAGGAGCATCAAGTTCCATACATCATCAAAGCTTGTTTCCAAATGATGACATCTGAGGTTCTGAATTACACACATTCATTAGAAAGTGGACATTATTAAAAAGCAAAGATTCCTGGAAATCAATTCTTGAGAATTTAACCTGCTGCAGATTGCAAACACTAAAACCTTTACATAAAATGAATCACCAAATACCCCACACAAACCAGACACCTGCTATCAGAAACAGTCTTCCTATATGGCTACTTATGGCATGTAAGTAACCTTCCAGAATCCTACACGTTAAAAAATTTCCTAGATCTTGAGTTGCATTAGACCACTAATTCGAGAGTTTAGCAGTGTGATTGTCTGTTTCTCTTAATCTTTCACATAACAAAAATATAATGTCTACATTTGCAACATATTATACTAAGAATGTAAAAATACAGCCAGTACCTGCTCTCCTTTCACTGTCATCTTTCATCTGGTTTTGGTTTGCTAAACTAAGGGAACCAAAGACCAACAGAATATCTGCACCCTTTGTGTAGGTAACATGAAGACAACACCTGAAGATAAGAAGGATTCGTGTCATGCATCAGGTCTGATTTCCTATATGTTGCTGCCCAATATGCACCAACAATCAGTTTCTTGTTTCTCATAAACCCCTTTCAGGAAAAGCAGGTTTTTCACTCCTCAAAGCCATCCTGAGGAAAAGAGCTAGGGAAAATGCAGTCCACAGAAAAGACAGATACTTTTCAGGTTATAAAACACAGGAGCAAAATTGCTCATAAGAAAAACCTAAATTTACACGTGGTTCACACAGTTTTTATAAGAACTTTCAAGTCCTCTTATTACCTCATACAAAAACTATCATGCTTTTATTATTTCACTAACAAGAACTCTCTCATCCTTGGCTGCTTAGTTGACAACTGTTTCACAAACCTCATAAAAATAGGGAGTCTGCCCAACTTATGTCCTTGTATTCTTAACGCTAAAAGTATTCTTGCATTCAGTTATACAATTTCTGAAAATTACATTGTAGTAGAATCTTTAATGATGATGTGTTATGATTGACTTCTCTTTAATCTCTCTGAAACAGGCGTAACTTGAAATATTGTCTGATTATTGGCCACCAAGTGAAATGTCTGAATGCTTAATATCTTATGTTTTGTGGAAGTCAATGAAGAATAATTCCAAAGAAAAATACAATATTCGTAGATTGCATTAACTTTGATGTGTCTTTGCCTCCAAGGAGGACTTATGGCAAATGGAAATATAACTGATTGAAAGAAAAACATGCTTTTTGATAAAATTTAAATTCCACAGCTCATGTAAAAGTTCAGCTGTATTACAAACTGCTATGTGCAGTTGCCTCCCTCTCATTTTTAACAAATAAATACTCAAGAGAAATTAGAGGAGGCAGCAAAGATTTCATTTTTCAATTAACCAGTATCTGCAACAGAAACACACAAAAAGAAAGATTATGTTAAAGAAACACTCTATCAGCACTATTGTTTATTTCTTCCATCAAGAACGTCTGCAAAGAGAGTTGTCTAGACAAATGAAGACAACTAAACCTCTCTTAAAAAATGTAATGTGAAAGGTCCTTTGTGTGTGTGTTTTGTTTTGTTTTCTCTCTCTCCACAGGCTACTTGCCAATTTTAAAGTGGCTAAGATTAACCATTCCATCAAACACAAACAAAACAAAATAAATCCTCCCTTCAAAATACAGAGTTGTTATCCATTAACAAAGCTGCATAATGTACAAGAGATAAAGGTTGAGTATTGAATCATGTTAAATTGCTTTAAAAACTACTGGTACTTTGATAGAGTAAAGATACATGCTGATAGTATGTTTTCAAATGTATTTTGAGAAATTTATGAGACATACAGCAGCTGCTTTGTATTAAGACTAAAGCTTATTTTGTTAAAGCTAGGTTCCCCCATCTCTCCAATATAGACTTCTGAACCAGAAATAACTTCTCTGTGCGGTTCAAGAATTTTTTAATTTTATACAAAGATATGGATGAACCACCTTTCCCTTCCTTCTATAAGAAGTAACTTAAAACTTGCACATGCAGGTGTATCACTCACACACATAGCTTCTATTTTTTCCACCACAGTGCATCTTGATCTTGGGAACACAAGTTTTGAGACTGTTTCTACTGAAATCACTCAAGTCTCTAAATGTCTGTAAGGATACAGAAGACAGAACTATCCCCATCATCACATAGTTCCTGCATTACAATTTAATTTAAACACCTACTAGTACTCCACAGTGAGGAAGCAGTAAGAAGGAACACAATCTAAAACAGCACAAAGGGAGAGCTTTGTTTGTCCTATCCCCATTATTCTTACCGTAAGACCTGAAAATATAACAGGTGGCAGTGTACAAAGATTTTTAAGGCTTATCATCTGGTTTTAGTTTAAATTTGGATCAAAGAGCAGGTCTATCAAAGACTCAATGCAGAATCCCGAGTGAGTGCTCCCCTGCTCTCTGCATTAGAATGCTTCACAGGAGAGCCATAGAGATAAGTTCTATTTTGCTGGAATGACCCTCAGTTTCATTTAAAGGATATGAACTTATTCCCTTAAAAGAAATTAATACATTCTGCAATACATCTTTATAATCTTTGGAGAGACATTAAAAGTACATATGTATCTCGTTACCCAGTAGGCAATGATTTCCTTTAAATGAAAGTTTTACAGTATATTTAAATAGATTTTGGGGTGCAAGCTGGGACTACAAAGTGATTCAGAGTCGGTACAGGAGTTACTGCAAGCAATACTTCTCTCCCCAGTTCTCCTATCCCAAGTGTTTGCTTTCCAGATTTTTTTTTCCAGTATAGTAACATAGAACACAGTGGTAAGACTCCTGCTTTATTGTGGCTTTTATGGGTACTTTTTTCCCCATAAATTTTGTTTTCTTGTGATAGTCCCACTAATACCAGATCACATGAAGCCCACTCTAGTACATGTATTCTCCAAAATGCAATAAATTTCTAAAATACATATTACATATGCATAGAAGACACGTTCTAGTATGTCTGCAAGCATATGTCTTATTTATAAGGAATAATTGCAACTTTATCCATTTATATTGTCAACCAAAAGGAGAAGTTTCACACTTCAGAGCACCAGCATACAGAGAGACTTTAACCAGGAACAGCAATTCAAATTGACCCAGTTCAGGAAATCTTTTTTTGCCTTCCACCTCAACCTACGTCTCAAGATGTTTATGCTGTATATGCTACTTCTGATGAGAGAAGTGAGGCTATCCCAGAGACTCAAGGGGAATTACAACAGAGCTTTTTTTCTTCCCCCTCTCTTGCCTAAGCAGAGTAGGGCATTGCCTTCTCACTGCACTAGCAGGGAGGGATCAGCAGACAAACCTCCAAGGATATCTGCTGTGGGCCAGGTGCAATCTACTGCTGATTCAGACCTGCTGACAGTAAAAATTTCAAACTTTTCATCCCATCAAATTCTGAATGGGATTTCACCCAGGACATACACACTGTGGTGCAGTCTGAGGAAACATGTTATATCAAAGGTCTGCGAGAAACAATCAAGATGTGACAATCCTTTTGAAGCAACACGGTGAACAATGTTAAGGGTAAACTAACCCAGCACTTGATGTTCTAAATTCACTAATCTGGTGACCCTCCTGTAAATTGTAAAAAAAGTTGCTTAATATGTTACTTTTTAAACAGAGATGAAAAAGTAACTTCTTCCAGTTACTGGGCTAAGATTTTACTGATACTAAATTTTGCAGTTGCTACAGGCTGCATTATATTGATTTGTTTGGGAGACTATATTTGCTCATTATTTAAAAAGTAATTATTCTGTAGATTAACATTTTCATATAACCATAGAAAAGGATCAGGTTGGAAGGAACCTGTGGAAGCATACAGATCCAACCTCCTGCTCAAAGCCAGGCCAACTTCCAATTTAGATCAGGTTGCTCAAGGCTGTATTCTATCAAATCCTGAAACTCAAGGATGGTGATTCCTGAACTTCCCTTGGGTAACCTAGGTGCGTGCTTGACCACACTCGGAATGAATAATCCTCACCTTGTCTCTGGGATTTTCCTTGCTGCATCTCAGAACTGTTATTCTTGTGCATCTTTGAGAAAAAAGTCTCATTCCACCTTTCTGCACCTCTGCATTCCAGCCCTCAGTGTCCTCAGCTGTGCTTGCCACACTTCACCAACACACCTCTTACACTGGGGGGACAAAAACCCAACACGGCTGATGCAGCCCCATAAGTGTCAAATATAGGAGCACAGCCTTTACCCTCAACCTGCCTTCTGTACTCCTGCTAATGCCACACACAAGGTGGTTCATTTTCATGAGCTCCTGCACATGATGCCAAGTCACTGTTGAGATTGCCCACCAAGATATCCATGACCTTTTCTAGAGAGCTGCATTATAGGTACATCACTTTAAAAAAGCAACTATAGATTACCTGTGGCTTTGCAATTATGTATTTTTAAAAGGCTAGTTTGCAAGATTGACTTAAGAGGACCGATTTTTAGATAGTAGATGTTAACATTCAAACAAAAGCCTGCAAATCATCTCGCTTCAGGCACCTAGAACAGATCAGGTTTCTTCCTCTGAACATGCAAGACCAGCAAATGCTGGTAGGTTATGCTACAGGCTTCAGAGGGGCTGAGTGACATCTCAAGTAGCTGAAGTCCCCAAGCAAGAGGCTGGTCTGGGCAGCATTCCCCCACCAGGCCTGGGGCAGGACTACCACCTGGGTCCTACTCCATGCTATCACAGAGCTGCTTATCTTCCCATCAGGAGACACAAGCCAAGTCACACGTGTGGACTTGGCAGATGTGGCCATGCAGGAGGCAAATGCACTGCACTGCAAAGCATTAGGATTAGCCGAGGTGTGAAATTGGAATCAACGCTTAGATTCTCCCTCTCTATGTAGAGATTTGACTTCTCTAGTGTTTTATGGTTTATTTTTCAACAAAAAAACTCTAGCAATTTAGAAATTAAGTGTTATACAGCAGCGTATGTATAGATGTACATGCTGCAAATAACGTATTTCTTTCCTTATCTTGTCAGACATGCAAACATCTAAGCAAGAGGAAGTTGCTTATACACTGCTGCTTTAGCCCACAGCAATGTGCAGTGGTTAGAAATAAGATAGCAATGCTTACTCCTATTTCTAAGCAGTTAGAATTGTCACATTGCAGCATCCTATCCATAGTCAAAAGAAGTTGCTAAGGTTATATTTGTGAAAAAAACCTCAGGTCTCTGCAATCTGCCTTCCTTTTCACTGCTAACAAACCACAGCAACCTCAGGCTTACAGGACTGAGAAAAGACATTGTTATTCATTGGTTTTGGAACACTTTCTTTCTCTCCTCAGCAACACAAACAAACAATAAAAAGTGGCAGTGAGGTAATTTGAACGTTCAGCTATAAGCATCAACCTTGTGAGTCTCTAAAGCCCAGCAAATACTCCCTTTTACCTTTTCTGAAGGTACATTGATATATATACTCCTACATATTCCGAGACAGCTGTAATTCTGGGTGTACGTAGCCTGCTTTACCATTAGCTAAAGTTATCAAATACAAAAAGAAAAGAAAAGTATCACCTAAAATGTTGTCTCAATTCAAAAGTTTATATTATTTTCTCCAGATAGGTCTGTTGTGGGCAAAAAAGTTCCTACAGGTGGGGCAGTCAGAGCTAAGCCAGCCAGAAAAACCCAGTGCTTTCTAGCACATTCAGCTTGAGCTCTGAAGCCTCTTGGCTGTAGCACAATGCATAGCCTTTTTATGCTTCATCATTAAGGAGAGCACCCTGTCAACACTGTAAGCTGACAGCTCTGAAAAAAATAGATTTGAAAGTATCTTCTTATATAGGAAGCATGCATCCAAGAACGCCAGCATTGCTGCCATATTCTTCAGAAAACAGATGCTGTTTTCCACAGCGCCTCCAGAGCTTCAAAGAGAGCACCTGCTTATGCTATACAGCAATAAGATTCCACATAGTATAAAACATCCACTGAAAATTACTAGATTCCAGGACTCCTTATTCCTCTTCCATCCTAAAATTAAATATGAGTGTTAATACTGTTTGAGAACACCACAGAACAGTAATTGTCTGCTCACTGTTCAAGTAGCCCAAGACTTTTCGACTGCATTATTTCTCTAAGCTGGCCAAGAACCAAGTGGAACTGATTTGAAACATTCTTCCTATCAATCATGGCTCATTGTTGAAGAGATACAAAATATTTTTCAAAAGTTACTTATGAGTATTAATTTAGGCTGGGGTGCTTCTGGAGACAGGTGAGTGAAACTGTAGTAATTCAGGTAAATGAGAATAGCAGAATGGCTGCAAAACTCTAAAAATTACACATTAGACTAAGGTGCAAGAGCTCAGAATAAAATGAGACAAAGTTTCTTCCACACACCAGTCTCAACATACTGAGTAAACTGAAGTAGCTCATTGCAAGCAACACAAAGAAAGCAAAGTTGAGCTCCAAGGAGGTCAAAAGACAGAGAAAGGTTTGGGTTAATGTACAAAGAGAGAGATAGGAATAACTGTTGAAAAACAAAAGGGTTTTAATTCGACCTTAATATTCAAATTGGAAATGGAAGTGAAACAAATGTTGGTTTCCTTCTAACTTCCATAGCAACCCACTCACACTGAAGTTTTGTGACTCAAAAGCTGTTTTCCTTAAATGCAGCCATATGGCTTTAAAACCCTTTTGGTTAGATGCCCAGACACAGAATAATTATTTCTTCATTTTACTGTCCTTATAGTCCCTGAATACTCAAGTTTTATAACTCAAATTACTCAATTTCTCTTTTACAATTCACAGGTTCTTGCAAGCCAAGTCCAAAAGGTTTTGGTTTTTTAAGATAAACCATTAAATAGAAATCCACAGAAAAATAGGGATATATCTGTCAACTTAGAGATACCCCATTTTCCAAATGCCCTGTGAATGTAATTATATTAAAAAATATATATTTGTTCCTTGCTTTTAATTTACTACTTCATTGCCAGAGGATTAAAAATTCACCTCTCAAATAACAATTTAAGCAGGTTTAAGGTCACCAGTTGCCAGAAGAATGTATGCCTAGAAGTCTATGCTAAACTTCCATTACAGCAGCGTACAGACTGCCAAGACCAAAACACAGACAGCTTTATTACACCAGGCCTGCCTAAATATATTTCTTAATATGCACAAGCTGCAAAGCACACTAGGAAAATTATTTAAAATTAAAGCAATATAGCACAGAGGAAGTTCATATCCTTTTTCCTGTAAAAAGTTATTGCCAATTTTAGGAAGATATTTTACATTCAAAGAGAACATAATTTCACACTATTAAAGTTTCATTTCTCCAAGTTATATTTAGGTAATAATTAGAAAACAAACATATAAAACAACATGACCAAAAAGATCATCTCACAGCTGAAGACTGCAGTCTTCAATACCTCATCAGCCAGAAACTCAAAGTAGGTTTAGAACAGTGGAAAGTGTTATGGCCTCACATTGTCCAGCTTGAAAACAAACTTGAGTTACTGTTTCTTTCAATATCCCATTCTGTCCAATACAATATTTCATAAAACACAAATTTACCATACCTGTTCATTTTATCACAGTGCTACAAAAAGTCTTCACATATATTTTTTCAAAGTCAAAGAATATAATATCAAAACAGAAGCATTAAAAAGAAAAACTTTAAAAAACCAACTCACCTTCTTTTACAGACACTTTATACCACAGAAAAGCTCCTCTGCATGTCTCGTAATTAGCTGCAAAATGTTTACGACTACATAAGCACCCTATGGGCTTTCAGTATCTGCCAAAGTAACACGAAGTTGTGCAGAAATGCAGCACACAGTTTACATCCCATTTCTACACCTCAGTAAATACCTTTATTATTCCAACAGCCAAGACCCACTACTTCAGCCCAAGGTGCACAGTGGAATGGACCTAGCACAGGCTACACACACCAGGCATCATCATTCTTGGAGCCATTGGTTAGAGCAGTATTGAGTAGACAGCCTGAGTTGGAAAAGGTGCAGCATTTTCACCACTTGAGAGACTAAACTACAGAGGTAGAACTCTCAGGTCATTTGTAACATGTATTTCCTAAAGTTGGCCTGACTTACCTCAAAAAGGAATTCTTATATCCACACCTCCCTTTCATTCTAATGCCTTAAAATTATCACAAATTTTCCCCTATGCTAATTTGACACAACACATGAGCATCTTTTATTCTAAATATGTATATTAAAACAACAGCCTATTAGTATCTCTCTTGTTACCAGCCCTTAGACAGTCTTCAGTGCAGAAACCAGCTATCACTACCCATTTTTCAAAACTGAAAACACAAGACTGCATTTCTCTCTTCCCAATGCCTCCATCTGCATTCTTTTAGCTGTTTTTATGTACCACCACTGAGACAGAAACAAAAATGGAAAATGCTTATAGCACTGCAACCAAATACTTCCTGAATATTGCATGTTCATTGCAGAAATCACAGCTAAGTAATGCAACATCTATGTTCTCTTTAAAAAATTACTTCTCGACACGTAGAAAGCTAACTACGAATAACAATGGGAAATTTTTTTCAAGAGGTAATCCAAAGAGTACAAAAAAATCATTCAGACATCTGGAAAATTTCATAAGGCATCAAGACATCATTTTCTGAGCAGCATTTGACTTATCAACTCAGGTACTTCAGATCTTGCCATTCTTAGTTCCTGCCATCAGTTCAAACAAGTTCAGCACTTCACCACACACCTTTACTTCTCCAACCAATGCTACACAATAGTAAGCAACCAGAAAACTTTAGTAAAAGATCTTCACTTACCTTGTCCTTGTCCACTGATCTGGTGACTCCACAGCATCAGAATTATTGATAATATCCAGTGTGTCCTCCCAGTTACTCCACCAGTTCCTCGTCTTCCAGACATTGCATTATTGAATGCTGTACAAAGAAATATTATTGAGTGTTTTAGTCAGAACCCTTGGGAAAGGTACCTTTGGGTGGAGAAAAAAAAAAAAAAAATTCCTTAGTACACATCTAGTGCTCTACTTTAACAAATAGTAGTAAAAATGTCTTTTCATCCAGAAGCTCAAGACTGTTTGCTCACAGGCCACTACAAAATAGAAGCAAGTTGCTTTGAAAATTCTTGACTCTACTTTTCATGCAAGTTCATCACAAAACCAGGTTCCAGTCTAGCCAGGAGTCCTGAACAAGCTGCACATAATTGAGTCACTTGACAGTTTTCTTTATAGTACAGAAATTCTTCTGGGGCCAAGTCCATCAGTCAACATTTAACTTGATTTTTTTAAAAGTTTGCTTTTTTTTCACAACATGGAGCTCTGCTACTAGTTACAGTTCAGTGTGGAATTTCCTGGACCAAATGCACCTTCAAGTAGTAACTCTTTTCTCATTAGTGACATACGCAACAATTATCTGTTTTCCATTATTCTCCACCCTATCTTTCCATTATTATATCTCCACCCCATTATTTTTAGTACTCTGACTCAAGTCTGCTTCTTCAGAAATCTGTTTAAAGCAGATACTGATTTGTCAGAACACCAGTAATTACACAGGACCGGCTGGACCCCAGGTGAAAAAAAAGTCAGGATGTAATTTCTAGCCTAAAGCACAGGCAAATACCACAGAAATTGGTATATGAACAGATAATTTTTGTACTGGATAAACTCTATCGTGCAACAATAAAACTTCTTGTGCTTTTCCATTAGAAACTAACATTACATTGTCTTGAACAATGTTATTGGAATTTTAAAAAGGAATTTTTTTAAAAAAAGCAAACCACAAAATAGGAAAGATCTTATCAGGGGGAAATGTTTACATATTGGTTAAGCATAATTTTTATATATTGCTATTACAGTCATAGAAAAAAGTGAACCCCAAAACTATTATACAAACCCATTGACGCAGAAACCATGGAAGGCAAGGGAAATTACAATTATTTTTTTTTTGCTTGGTAGGTTGGGATAGGTGAGAGGGTTAATTTCTCCTGTTCACTGTGACACCTTTCACTTTTGCAGCTATTAATTTCTCCAACTACTGGTTTGGACCACTAGAAAACTCCCACAGTTCAGAGGAAAACTGGCTTTTGCTTCAAAACTGTTTCTGGAAGCTAACCCTTTTGCATAGAAAAACCTCCTCAGTGTTGTATGCACCTTGATTTTCTCATTTGGAGTTTGCTGTAAGCTCCAGTAGAGCAGCTGTTATTTCAGCAAAACAGTTCACTCAACAGTTCCTCCCAGTCCCCTCTCACACAGGCATATGGAGAGAAGAGAGAAATGGATGCTATCAATACTTTTTTTATATTTGTTTTGCTTTTGCTTTTTTGAGCTCTTTAACCCCAAGAAGAAAGGCAAAGCAAACAACTGAAAATGGTAGTTCCAAAGCAAAAGGGTAGAACAATGAATGTGAATAATTGCCCTACAAATATGTATATTACAACTGCAAGGCCAAAAAAATAATTTTGTAAAAACAGTATCTTGGAAAAAAGAGATCTTCTGTTTCATGAATATTCCTTCCCCAAACTAATAGACACTTTTTTGATCCTCAGTGTAAGCAAACAGATGGTTTTCAATTAGTTATTTACCTACTTTACTACTATTAATTAAAATCTCCAATATAATTTTTGGTTTTATTCTGTCTTCAGAAAGATGGTATTCATTAAAAATCTGCCATTTGTATCTACATCTCTGCTAGCTGTAATATAAATACCACAACTAAGAAAGCATTAACAAGCCTTATCTGAACCTTTTAAAGAAAGTTTCTTGGCTTGAATGTTCATAACTAGAGCATGATGACAGTCATCTTTCTAGGAAGAAACCAAGAGGTCAACATATCTGGTATTCAGGAAGAGAAGAAATAAAAACTGAATTTTGATTTTGGGTCTGGGACCTTTACGAGGAGGCTGTCATTGGAGCAGAAAATAGACTCAGAATCTCAGAATCCAAAACATAAATCTTTGAATCCTGAACCTTGCTTTCAACACAGTAAGTGCAGAGAAGCAGGTTTATCTCAAGAAAACACATTTCTTAATTAAAATAACAATTGTTCTAAGGCTACACTGTTGTTAAAAAGCCTAGCTGCAAAGTTTATGACAACCTTTATATCATTTGGGTTTACACCAGCACTGCTTCAGCCCTTCTAATGCAGGCATAAAATGACCAAAAGAAAGAACAAAGTTGTTATTATGCTTAGTAGGTAACAACAGGTCAGGAGAGATGGAGGGGAAAAGAAAGTCTTTTTTTCCCCCTTTTTCCTTTGGCTAACTTGTGAAAGGGGTGACAAATTACATTTGGGGGAAAAAAAAAAAAAAAAAAAAAAAAAAAGCAAACAGATTTTAAAAGCATATTTAAACATTTTTGTTGTTTCAAGGCTTATTCAAGCAACACCAAGAGATTTACAAATTGCATCGAAAGGACAAAAACCTCACTCTAACTCACAAAGGAAAATCTATTTTCATTTCCCCCCTCAAAACCTGTTAGAAGAAAAGTATCAAAAGGAAAAAAAAAAAACCAACAAAAAAACCAGAGTGACAGAAATTTAAAAACTTACCTATAGAGCTTCCTTCTCTCGACTGAATCGACCTTTCTCCCTCAGTGGTGGAGAGAAAAGCAAGGCAACTGCCATGCCTCTTTTTGTTTCTCCAACCAGGGCTCACCTGATTCAACAAGCACCTCAGCATAACTTAATTCCACTGTGCTCAGACCAAATTTCCATCACCTGAGCATACAGAGAAAAGATCCACTGCTATTTACCCTTTTTTGCTCCTCTAAATTAGTGCACGTAACAATGCAGCATACAAGCACTACACTTGCCAGCCTCACAGTCAAGAGAAAATGGCCAGGAGAACTTTTTCCCATTTGTTGACAATTAGCTCTAACTAATTTAGAGGGAACCAGGTGCAGTCAATTGGCAGGAAATCAGCTAACATGGATACATCTGTCATATAAAGGACTCTAACAAAGTTTGCAGTTTGTTTTAAATGAGACTTCTGCTGAAGTAGTGTTGGCATGAAAAGCTAGGAGGCTCTCAGTTGCATTATCAGAGATTTGCTGCTGTCTCGGTGGCATGATCCTTTAAAATCCATAGGCTTTACAGAATTTGATTTGAGGGTGGCAGCAACTTACATCTGTTTTGGTTTTCCCCTGTTACTGCTTAGATTATTTTGTATGCTCCCTTTTTTTTTTTTTGTCTACATCACCAAGTACATCAACTATGTAGACTTAAGTACCTTTTTTAGTATACTGACTTCATAAATTTCATTACAAAGTTATATTTTTTTAGATTACAATGTTTAGTCTGTGCAAGCATAGGCTTGGTTAATGGTAAATGACAAAAAATATGCCAGCTTTCAGTTATATGATGGGAATGTCACTAATGCCTCATAAAAGTGAAAGTTCCCATTGCAGATGAAGTAGAACTCAGTCACTTTATATTTAAAACAGTTTTCTTCTCTATATGGCACTAATATGTGGTATAGCCAGTGGAAAGAGAAATGGCTTCCCAGGCCATCGTTAACACAGCCTGCTTGTACATACCTTTCCCCCATGCATTAAAAAGGTATCCATTTAGTTATTTAAAAAATTTTGAAATAATCATAGCCACAGAGTGGTAGCAGCAAGATGCAAACACTACAGACTGTAGCTTATATGGCTAGAAATGCATTCTCTAAGCCATCATCTTGAGAAAAATGTCACACCAGATAAAATGATGCAAATTGCTTCACCATGTGGGATAGTCATTCTTAGCTCAGAGCACACTCTGAAAAGACTAAAAAGACTCTAAAAAGAAGAGTCTAAAAAGAAGAGTCTAAAAAGAAGAGTCTAAAAAGAAGAGTCTAAAAAGTAGAGTCTAAAAAGTAGAGTCTAAAAAGTAGAGTCTAAAAAGTAGAGTCTAAAAAGAAGAGTCTAAAAAGAAGACTCTAAAAAGAAGACTCTAAAAAGAAGACTCTAAAAAGAAGACTCTAAAAAGAAGACTCTAAAAAGACTCACATACATGCTTGATGTTGAGACCTGTATTTTGCCTTACTGGAATGTCACATGGTTCAGAAAGTAATCCCTCTCTTCTCTCTTTCAAGAATTCTTATTTATTTGAAATTTGTAACTGTGCCTAATAAAATTAAGACAGTAATTGCAAATATTTAGCTTAAAAAAAAAAAAAAAAAAAAGCTTGTGACCTTCAACAATATGCTGGGTATATCACACTAATCTGCTTTCAAAAATAGGTGTGAGAGAGATGAAAAAATGAAAAAAGCCCCACCAGAAACTATTTCCTTAGTGGCTGGCAATAAAGAATTGATAGGTCATGTGTCCCATCAGCTGTATCTTTTACCAGGTATGTTGTATAGCCAGATAGTTATATAGACAAGGAAAAAAACAAAAAACAAAAAACAAAAAAACAAACCAACCAAACAAAAAAACCCACCACAAAACCACAAAACAAAAAGCCCAATACCACCAAAGCATCCTTTAAATTATTTTAAACATTATTATCATTGAGAATCACTGGTGCCTAAGAAAATGCCAAGGACAGACTAAAACTTTTTCTAATACATCTTGCAAAGTTTAAACCTTATACGTTTTACTGAATGAGAATCTACGTGCCTGAAGCCAGATTCTGATTGTACACACACAAAAAAACCTGTGGTACAAGCAAGCCTGTTTATATCCATGCAACTGAAATCGGAACCTGGTCTGATGCAGTTAAAATAATTGAATTTATCACTGCTGTCTTACTTTGCCTCTTGTATTTTGTAACCTCATTTCTGTTAGTGCATTACCAAAGACATTATAAATACAAGATCCCTTAGAGGGCCATCTGTGGAACCAGATATTATCCGATGAGGACCTCCCTGCAGTATCAGGATTGTTTATGCAGTGTAATGAACAGTAGTGATAAGGTTTTTCCTATTTAAACATAGAAGAGATACAAGAGCAGCATAATAATATCCATATGCCACCAGGTTTTCAGTGTTACTCTCTAGTGGACCAGAGCACTCCTGATTCTCACTTCTAGCTGGTAGCCAGAAGATGAGGAGTCATGTGTTCTCACCTGTGAACTCCAAGAGCTCAGGTAGAAGAAAACAGAATAAATAACCCCATATGCCCCTTAAGGTGGAGACAGATGTGGCTCAAGTTAGATATCAAAAAAAGCTCACCAGCCACCCAACTTACAGGGTTTTCTTCTGCACTCTGCTACAAGAAGAAAGTCACCTTCTCCCCTTTCTGCCAGAGCTGTCTTCTGTATTCCAAGCCCATAGGGCATGCCAGAGCTTCTTCCACCTTCCTAACACTACAATAGATTTATGGAGACAAAGAAATACTTATTTTTGAAGGGACTGGGAAGGCTGGAGCAAACATTCCCATTAACACTAGGCCCCTAATTTAGGAGACAAGATTTCCTATTCCTCCTCCCTAGCCACTGAAGAGAAAGAGGACCCTCTGAAAGGGCACTGGAGAGCACCAAAATTAGATGGTATTAGCTGCAGAGTAGGCCCTTGTGTCCTCCACTAGCTGCTGGAGGAGGTCAGAGAGCTTTCCCCTGGATGAAGCATAAAATAGACTAACATGTGTACTCACACTCATATGGACCCTTTTCCTTCCCAGCTCTCCACCAGAACGTGTTCTGATATCCACTGCTGGAATGCAGCTTCTCATTACATCAGAACATGGGGTTCTTTGTGTCAGGATGACTTCTTCAGTTAAGTTGTTCACCAAAAAATTATGAGGTGTAATCAAAAACTTTCCAAAACTTATTTAGTAAGAGTGATTCAGAACATCAGCTAGTAATTATTGATTATTCAGTAACGTACTAAATCATTAATTCACTAACTTACAACCAAGTTTGATTTCAGAACCTATCAAAATTTAAGCAACTATTGATTTTCCCATACTCTTTGATTAAATTTAAATTGAAAAATGCAAGAGTTGTAATCTTTTTGAGACTGACTTTTTTTAACATCAGATTAATGTTATAAAGAAAACAACATTTGTAGTGGTAAGAGAAACAAAAATTACCTACAGGATTACTCTGACTGAATTAATGGTACCTTAATGCAGGCAAATACGTTTTAACCAAGGCATTCAGCTTTTAGAAAGAGTTTCTTCTGCTCTTTTGTATATTGCAACTTAATTGTGTCACTTTTATGGAATACTGTGGATCTTGTGGCAATTTCATTAAGACTGAAAAGGCTTTTTTTTTTCCTCAAAATTTTAAAAATTCCTTTGCAGTAGTAGATTTAAATATCATAAGACTAGCTGTTAAGATTTTTCTTACAGTTGTTCAGAGGCTAGTATCTGGGACAGGAATTGGCTGTATCACATTAGAGAGCAGAAGATAGTTTTGCAATAACAAAGTCATTGAGAATTCTGTTGGCACCCACCACTCACAAATACTGTTCAATTTCAGAAATGACCTGATGAAAATATTTTTTTGTTTGTCTTCTGGTGTTGCTACCTTCAGGTTCAGTTTCAAGCTCAAAAGCCAAGATTCCTGTGCAAGGCATATATCCAAAGACCAAAGATCCAAGACTTTAGAAAAAATACAGAGTATCAAAGACCTCAAAGAAACAAAAAGAAACCTCTTAAATTCAGTATGTTCTTTCTTACAGGAAAATTAAATGAAGCATGGTGAAATGCGAACATCTGACTTAGATACTTTTATTTTTCCCCCAAACAAAAAAAATAATCTCTCAAACATATTTGTATATCATGTTTCATAACTTTTGATAAGTTTGAAATACCCAACTACAAATTTGCAGAAGTCTTTCTTGCTACCCTATATATTTATAATCCTAAATTTCCACATTCAAAACACATCCCTACATACAATCACCTGCAAGTTATGGTTAGAATATATCACTTGAATATATTCAAGTGCAGTCTGCACTGGTTTGTCTCACTAGATTTGTATACCAGGCATAGACAGCTGCTGCTCCTGTGCAGACTGTGTTGCACAAACAAGAAGGAGCTGGGGTCTCATGATGGTAAGCAATAAAACACTGCATCTTTCAAAGGCTCCAGCAATGGGCAGCTCACAGGGCTTCCAACAAATCGGTTGCATCTGGCTTTCTAGAGGCAGAAAGAAAGCATCCTTCTTGCTACAATTTCCACATATCTGTTATTTCATGCAGCTTACCCTAGGGACAGATATACCAGACTGTTTACAAAAAGAGAAGGTCTCCCATCCTACAACCATCAGCAGCATCTGATACTGTTCATATTGGATGGTACATGAGAGAAGGACTTCAAAAATCACATAGACCTCCTCACTCTGCCCTGGACTGCATCCAGCCCTGCTGTCCCCTACTAAAACAGGAATACAGCTATAATTACCTAGTATCAGAGAACAGCAACCATAATCAGGTGACACCATTTGCCAGCAGGTATTTGAAATACTCTAACTTTACACCTGAGCATATCTGGTTTGTGCAGCTACAGAAACATTTCGCAGAACTTCTAACATGCCTTCCCTCAAACAAAATCAAGTCCATTCTATTCCAAGTACTCTAAGCACTGGACAGTACATCACTATAGTAAAACACATAGAAGAAAAAGAAGATTATTCACATTCAGTTGATGCTACGGCATTTTAGTTTTTAAATCTTTCTGATTTACCAAAGAACACAAAGAACAAAACCAAGAAGCAAATAAAACTTAGACCAAAAACCAAAAGTTAGATTACAATCTTTCATACAATCTGCTTTTGCATTAACAGATCAAAATCAATAGAATTGACTTTTTCTCCATAAAGCCATTTGTTTTGATTTTCTTTGCTATTTCAAACAGTAATAAGTAAACTTACAACACATTAAGAAATTTTAGATAACTGGCTCTGTCAATACAGCATGAGGGATGAGGAAAAAAGTAGAAGAGTAATAGGTTTTTCACAAAGTATTGGATCCCATGAACAAGTTAATGATGTTTGCAAGGCAGAAAATGTGAGGACAAAAGTTTTCAAGTTGCTGAGTGATAATAATGGTGCCATCTATTGTGCATTCATCACACTGAAGTGCTTGACATGTATTTTGGACTGTTTTCATGCAGTTTCTTTATGATGATTAATCGTGGCATTGTACCCCCTGAAATAGCAGCCCATTGCACAGAGAAAAGTATACTAAACTTAATTCAGATGATGGCAAGTTTAATCTCAGAAACACATGGAGAAAATACTGAAAGATTGGAACAAAAAACCTGTGAGAAATACTCGTTTTTAAGTTGAGTGTTCACAAGAAAAAAAGAGAAAAAAGTTTAGAAATTAAATGTGCTGCTTGAACACAAGTGCCTTTCTGAAGCATCCACTATTGAGATTTCTTTTCCCCATTCTAAATTTACATTAGAAAGTGGTGAGGTTTAAGATGTGTTTTATTTTGTTACACTTTGAAGGAGAAGAGGAGATACTACATGCAATAAGATAATTAAACTTCTGTAAAAGTAAGGAATAAAATGTGATGGGTATGCCACCTCCCTGCCTCTTACATTTTAAACATACCTCTGTGGTCTGTTTTGTCTCTAGTACAAATCAGAAGCACGCAGAGGTTAATTTAATTTAGGTTTCTTTCCCCTTGGGTCCTTAAAGATTTTGGCTGAAGCACCTGTTTGCTTTTTTAGTGGGGACACAAAGCAAAGTTAGCACACAGAGACTTCAGCAGTGCCTTTTGGACTTGTGAGAATAGAAGTGGGGGCTTTCAAGCCCCTCGAGGTGACAAAAGCGATGGAAAGATCTTTCAGTGTAAAGATGTTTCAGTGCGAGCGTGCTTACACTGACACATTTTAACCTAGGAGACTGAAGGCAGTTGCTAGGGCTAACCCTAACTTCATCTCTTCGGAGGTGTAATTTAGCAGGGGAAAATCAGGAATTCTCTGAGTGCTCCTTTTGCTCCGAGTCCTTCCATCAGAAGAGACAGCATAACTATCTGCTCAAGTATCATAATGCATACATAATGACTGGAAACCACTCCGAAATATGGGGATGTGTCAGACACAAGCGGGAATGGGAAATCACTGCCGCAACTTGCTCAGGAACTTGCGCAGCCCTGGGCGCTCCTGGGAGTGCAGAAGCAAAACCACACTACAGCTTCACCGGCCTGGGAGCATAGCTGAAGAAATCAATTATTCAGTCTCTTGCAGCAGTCAACAGACTTGCAAGTCTTCATGGGAGAGCAGCTAAGGGGTGGGAGATGGCAGCCTGATTTGTGGAGCAGCTCAGGTGCGTACAAGCAGCGTGGTAAAGGCTGAGTAAGTCTGTCAAAGACTGCCACCTCTCCTAACCACCACCATGTGAATAAATACATCCCAGTACTGCTATTTGATATGGGGAGGAGTTCCAAATTTGCCTAAGAGCAATTTTAGTCCCTACTGGCTTTTCCTTATTTTGTCTGGTTACAAATGTACATAATAATATTGTACAGGACTGTTTAGAAAAACTGAATTAGCTGGAAGCCGATCTAATAAAAACATTCCAGTGAGGTTTCACATAGTAGAGAGACAGGCTTATGATTTAATAACTTACTAAACTACAGGGTTGCTTATATGCATTTTCTTTTTTTTTTTTTTTTTTTGCTTTTTACATTATTACCACTATCAAAGAATATTGACATGGTTATTCTTGTAAATCCCCCCTGCCAAACCTAACAATCTTGATGGAATTGAAGAAAAACACCAGAAAAGAACAACTCTGAAGAATGGGGAAGGTCATAAATTCTTGAGTGGGAGTTTTCTGAGTGGGAGTTCCAAATGAAATAGGACCAGTTGGCTAAGTTGTTTTTTGTTTTTTTTTTTTCCTTTTACATTGAGTATGTAAAATGCAAGTGGCCAGAAAACCCAGGAGAATGAGATAGTTACTGTTCCACCACTACTAGAAATCATATTTTCATATATTCAAAGAGTGCATAATTTACCAAAAAGTGTTCTGAGTGGTCTGGCAGTTTTTAATATTTATTGAATTACACTTCACCTCTTTTAAAGGTTTTCTCCAGAGTTCAGCTGTCTGGCTTCTATAGGATAAAAAGCATGCTAGCTAGTAAATTTTAAAATCCTTGAGAAATTTTTTATTAACTTTCCCAATTAAAAGATCTGAAAGACCTGATCAAACATCTACCTTTGATGGCAGACACTTGCTCTATGCCACCTGAAAAGGTCTTTATTCTGACCAAGCTTCCAAAGAAGAAGTCTCCTTAAATCCATCATTCATCCAATATTTTATGTTGCTGATTCCATGCTCCCACTGGTGTATTTCTGTGACAGAAGTGTCTTGTTTACGGGGTGAATAGGGAAGGAAACTCTTCTGCAACCCTTGGTTTGGATTTATTACTGTAAAATACTTTAGTGTAAAAGAAAAAAATTTAGCATGCTTAGAGTCTTTCCATGTTAGAAGGTGTCCTAATAAAGGAAGCAAAGCTACTTTCCATGTGATGTTTTAAAACAGTACAAAAAGGAGACTATTGCACTGTGAAAAATCATCATAGTCTACTGTGACTTTAATACTGTTTTTTCCCATAGCCAAGAACATGTTGCCTTCCAGAGGTCCAGCCACAATTCCCAATCAAACCCTATGAAGTTGTGAGGTGCCAAGTAGAGCTGATGAAGAAATTCAGCTGATTGAGAAGCGAGCCAGCAGATAAAAGAAAAATCAATGCCTGAGCATCAGTACAATGTAATAAAAGCAGTATCTCATTTTGACACCTTGACTGAGATGGTTTTTTTGGATGAACGCTACCATTATTTTTTCCATTTTCACCTAAGTTTAAGCTCTGATGTCAAGTTACACTTTTCTATGCTGTCCAGTATGGGTGACTTCTGCCTCAGCTCCAATTAGAGCCATGTTGCATGTTTCTCTTTTTTATGAATGCTTCTACTACCCTGTTTTCTGCAAAGACTCGTGTTCATAGGAAGCTAAATGTGCATCAGTAGGATAACACACTAATTAAATATCATGACTGTGATACTCAGATAAACAGGCATTGGGGCTCCCCCCCCAAAAGGTGCAGCCTGCTTTCTCCTTCTCACAAACTATTTCATCAGTAGAGACTTCATAAAGGGTCATTTCTAGCTGACCCTGTAAAAAGTTCTCCACATTCAAAGTCTAAAGGCAAAGCCCTTGAGCTAAAGGCACTCCTAAGTTTTTTCAATGAGCTGAACTACAGATAAAGATTTAATCTGATGCCAATTCCCCACGTTCATTAAGATCAGTTATTTCACAGAAAAACCCACATATTCCAAGGGAATTGATGTCAGATAATCTTCTTGTCCACTGCTCAGATAACCAACAAAGAAAAACACCAGTTCAAAACATTCTTTAAACAGCTGACTCGGTTTCCAGTTTTGTAGGCATGGTACACAGTTTTAATGACTACTTGTGAAAAAAGCCTGGTGACCTCTGGCAGCTAGGAAACTCTTAATTTTAGAAAAACAAAAAGGAAGTAGTAAATGAAGGACAAAGGAAGGCAATAATACCCACCTAAATACTTGAACCAACATAAAAAATGACAACAGAAAACTAAATCTAATCCTACTGTAGTTTATTAAAAACATATTAAGAAATCAGATTTATCCACCATGTTTTATCTTTTCCTTTTATTTTTTATATGGTTGGATATCGGATTGGTGGTCTTTTTTTTTTCTTATGTATTCTGATGCTTATTTATAACTTGCTTAACTTAGGAACTTGGGAATAAAGGAATCCTCAGCATAAAAAAAAAAAATCTGCTTTGACTTCAAGAGTTCTACTGCTGTCAGCAGAGACATTTTGTATTCATTCTGGAGTCAGAGAAAAACAGGCAACATAACAAGAAAACAGAAAAACAAGACATAGTAAGTAACCTATCATGAGCTTAAGCAAACATGTAGATCAGGTGGCAGTCCTCTGTATACAGGTAAAGGTCATTTAAGAGAGGAAAAACACACATTTACACCCTATTTCCACATACTAACTAGAAAACAAATAATGTGTTGCTTTGAGGATCTTTTAATAATAAAACCAATTCAAAATCCAATTGCTCAGGGGTAATTAACTTTACCAAGTCAGACAAACAACTGAATGTACATTGTGACTGTAAGTTGTATTAATATCATTATAAAAATACTGTGTCTATATTAATCATTCTAATTTCTCCAACTTACTTGGTTGACTGAGTTTTGAATGGGCAAATACAGGTAAATAGCTTGTACTTGCATCAGATTTGAAATGCATTAGAATATATTTAGTCCCCACAGACCAGCAAGAGACATAAGGCAAGTGAATTGATCCTTTAAAAAAAAAAAAAAAAATTATAATTCTGGCTTCCACTTTGGGTAGGGACCAAAAGCAACCAGTCATGCATTTTCTCTCTCCAGCTGTAAAAAATGCCAAATAAACAATGTTACACTTGCCGGCTGCAAAGTGCCTAAAATGTAATGCATAACTTCACAATTAACTTCCATTATTAATTTCCTGTAGCATTAGGAATAAAATAGGGTTGATATTCCACAAGTATTTAAACTAATGAAGTGCTAGGTTAAATCTCAAATAAGTGACCCAGTCTCATCAACTTTAAATAATTAGCCATAGCTTTGGCAATCGGGATAGTTATTTCCCCTGATTTACAGCTGGTACCCTGGCTATTTTTGGTCCAAGTTTTGAGTTGGTTTTGTTTGGATTTTGTTGTTGTTGTTTCTGTTGTTTGTTTGCTTACTTGTTTTGCAGTATATTTGGAGACTACTTTTACAGTTCCAAAGGCCATCTTAAGTAATAATATTTCTTCTTAGGTGTAAATTCTTTGTGTATACAAATATGTATTCAGTGGACATATTTCCTCTTACTTAAAGTTGCAAAAATTGCAAAAGAAAGGCCTCCTGATGTGCTGGTTGCAGAGAGCTTAAATTTATAAGACTGGGATTATTTGCGGTTGGGTATTTTTTTTTTAAATCTTGCCTACACTGAAACAACGTCAAATTCATTTGCATTTGTATTACTTCTTCTTTCACAGCTAATTAGAGCTATTTTTGTTGGCTAACTTTGTCTTACTGTTAACATCAGCAAAATGGAATACGTTATGCTAGTTCCAAATTAATAAAGGAAGTCTGCACTTTCCAGTTTTCATACTACATTTCAATACATTTTATGAACTAAAATGCTATTGCCTATTGTAATCCAAAATTTGAAATAAAAGGCTTGGGCATTTTTTATGCGTTAAACTCTACATAAAAGAGAATAAATTAGCAAAACTCCTATGCCTTTTCTTCCCACCAGCTTTTGACCGATTCCTCATTTAGCTTTAGCATCGACATTTGGAAGGATGCCCAGAACAACCTAACCGGGTTTCACACCAGCTTTTACCCTCAGTGCCCCAGGGCTCCGCACCACCCCCTCCGCCCAGGCAGATGCTGCATCCCCCCCTCCCCCTTATCCCCAGAAAAACTTCGGAAGTTACCTGGCGGGAAGCACCTACCCAGGGAGTATCCTTGCGGGGAGCAGCAGCACCTCCGAGCCCGGGAAGGCACCGGGGGGAGGCGGCACTGAAGGAGGAGGCGGCCCCGGCCCAGCCCAGCCCCCCGGGGAATGCTCCGGCCCCCTGCCTCCAGGGGAGGGGAGCCCTCGGGGTTGCACCTTTTATTTATTTGTGTTTTTCTTTCTTTATTCATTTATATTTTGCTTCTGCCCCAGACTCCCGGCTCTTACCTGGGCGGCGAAAAGGGTGCACCGGGAGCTTTGAAATTCCGTCCCAGGAGATGCGGGAGGGATAGTTGAATTTTGGGCGGGAAGGGAGGCGGGCAAATCCCGCTGGGATTAACGCCCCCGGGATGCGGAGTCCAGACAGAGAAAGATTATTTAGGAAAGAGCAGGAAAAAAAAAAAAAAAAAAAGAAAAAAAAAAAAAAGGATGGGGGGGGGGTTTGGAGGAATGGAGAGGTGGCTCGCAGGGAAGCACCCGCTCCTTCGGGCTTCCGGCGGAGCAATTAGCGCAGTTGAAGGGAGGAGCTGGTTTAATTACAGGCCGTGCTCCCGGGAAAGGCGGCCGCTGGCGGGAAAGTTGCGGGGCAGCGGGCACCGCGTTTCAGCACCATGGAGAGAGGCACCCGGGCCCGCTTGGGGGCGGGGAAGAGGAGGAGGCACCCAGGGAGCAACAAGAGGATCTGGAAGGAAAGGTTGGGAATGATGGAAAAGCTACCGTGTTCCCAGGAAAACTAGTGCAATGGTTAATTGACATCACCCTCTGAAGGCTGCGTGGGAATGTGCTGAGTGACTTCTGCTGGCACCAGCTGGAAATAGGCATCAGGTCACAGCTGCACAAAGAATTGCTATCCTACCAATACATCTAAATTAAATTTTACTGTACAGATTCTGACTGATTCCTGGTCCACTACCACTGGTTGATAAATATTATTAATCTTATTCTGCTTCTGAGGACAGTAGGACTGAGAGATTTAGAAATAATCAAGGTTACATACATAAAGTCAAACACCTACATGACTCCAGATCTGAGAGTATCATAGAATCATAGAATCATAGAATCAGCTGGGTTGGAAGGGACCTCAGAGATCATCAAGTCCAACCCTTGACCACTACCGCTGCAGTTACCAGCCCATGGCACTGAGTGCCACATCCAGTCTCTTTTTAAATATCTCCAGGGACGGAGAATCCACTACTTCCCTGGGCAGCCCATTCCAATGTCTGATCACCCTCTCCGTGAAGAAATTCTTTCTAATATCCAACCTAAACCTCCCCTGGCACAACTTAAGTCCATGCCCTCTTGTCTTGTTGAAAGTTGCCTGGGAGAAGAGCCCAACCCCCCCCTGGCTCCAGCCTCCTTTCAGGGAGTTGTAGAGAGCGATGAGGTCTCCCCTGAGCCTCCTCTTCTCCAGGCTGAACACCCCCAGCTCCCTCAGCCTCTCCTCACAGGACTTGTGCTGGAGTCCCTTCACCAGCCTGGTTGCCCTCCTTTGGACCTAACCTATGGGATCCTATTCCTCCTCAGATCATTTCTTTTCTTCCTCCTTCCTCCTTGGGTGTAAGTGTGGTTCCCCAATGGTACTACAAGCAGTAGCTTCACCATAAACTCTAGAAGCTTTTGTAGACATCACCCAATGATTTGAAGTCCTCCACATTCCACAAGTCACTGTTGTGAATGTAATACCCCAAAACAAAGAAATGTGATTTTGTGAAGGACAAACTATAAGGAGCATGAGAATAGAACTCAACATTTCAGCTCCACAGAGATGAGTTTTTAAAAAGTGGGATGAAAATTACCATTTTAGCAACTCACAGACAGAAGGGAGAATATTCACCTTTCTAAATCTCCACAAACAATTTTTTTTTTAATTGAATACATCTTATTACGTCCAGAGCTCATGAGATAGTAAGTGAGCATTCCAAGACAACAAACAAGCTTTGTTTCAGCCTTGTAGAATAAGCATTGCTATAGGAACAGAGATAAGTTGTTCTGGGGAAAAAAAATATTGATATAATACAGTGAGAAAGGAAATGTTTCTTACTAATGGTTCATATGAAGAGTTAAAAAAACAGAACCCATTTCTTGCTGATTGTTGGGAAAAAAAACAGATTGGAAAAAAGTGAAGGCGGTCTTGGGAAAAGTTCATCAGTGATAAGACAGACAAATGGTAGGTAAGGTGAATCTTAAACAGGTACTGCGTGACTCTTCAGCCCATCAGAGTTCATATGACCTATTTATGTGCATGCCTTTTCTAAATACATGTATATTTTTGAGAAAACAAATTACAGTTGTGAAATGGAAGGGACTGTGTAAGGCTTAACTGTTGGAAGTCCTATGAGGAAACCCTCAGATTTTGAAATAACTACTAAACTGTGACAGCTCATGCACTTTCTATCTAATCTTAAATTAAAAGGGCTATAAAAGAACTGATTTTTACATCATTTTTATTATATAGCTATTATAATACATTATAACTATGATTATTTTATGAAAATGTATTACTTTGCATGTAATTCCTCACAGCCTTCCCAACTACTGTTTAAATTATTTTCTAAAATGTCTTGTTTTTCTGCTAAGCTTCTTGTTGTTAGCTAGGAAATTATATATATACACACATATACTTGCACACGTGACAAAACCTAATGTCAGACATCTACAGCACCTTGCTAAATGAAGAAGAAACAGAGAAAAGATAGGCTTTGAAATCTCAGGATTTGAAATCTAAACAGTAACACAGAGCTCAGAAGAAGGTTTTCAGAGCAGTAACACATGTAAAATCGTGTCATGCAAGTTTTCCCAACAACAACCTAAAAGCAGGTGTGCCAATTAGGCTCATCACAGATTGTGCAGTGGAGGCACAGGCCTCTTTAGTGAAAGTGTCTTGGAGCATATCCAGTGCTAGTACATGACTATGGATATAATCATGTCAAAATCAGGCTGCTATGGCTTCAGACTCATAAGTCACCTTGCTATACAGATGGTCTGAGAGATGAAGCATGGAAGAAAAAGCTAAAATGCTGGTGGCAGAAATCATGAACTGAATGGAGCCAACTGCACGAAGCAATGTCTGACATATCCTGCTGAGGAAGAGAAGAGTTTCTTTGCTCCCCTGTGCTAACCACTAATAACTAGTCAGGAGGCTGATTTAGGGACTTGCCCTGTTTGGTGTGCTTATCTTACAGGACAGTTAAAAATATCCCTGTGGTTAATACGAGGGAGTAGGGGTAAGATTGTTCTAATATGGCAGTTTAGTTCTTGCCACATAGGGGCTCAGTGCAGTTTCCACAGGACAAAATTTTTGCTCAAGTAATAAAAATGAAACAATGGTTAAGCAATTATATTCAGAAATTAAAAAGGACTAAATAATTATCATCTTAGACAAGAATTAAAGTTACTACATGAATTGCATATTGTTTTTTAAACAAAGGGTCTTCCTTAGTTTCCTCTGCTTTTGCCATGGAGCAGACAGAGTCCTATTAGGTTGGACAGTAGACAAGTATGGAACACCAACAGCTAAAATGTTCCTTCACTGAAGAGCATATAGTCTAGTAAGATAAATGTCTTGATAATAATAATGTACTCAGTGTGTGGGCAGCATGAGTTTTATGTATTCTTAATTATTAATTTCTTTGCTTCTAAGTGCTTTGACTTAAAGGGATGGGATGTGTACATGCAGTGTTGATACTCAGATAACTTAATTGTTTTAGTAATATAACAAGGCATATGATGTAACATCAATAGGCTGCACCTTGTGTGCATTATGGGGCTTTTCCTTGTGGATGCTTATCCTCTAATGACAAAGCTAATGATTCCTAATATGTGTACAGGGTAAGAAAGAGACTGCTGTGATAAACACTTAATAAATGGTTAAACAGATTGGTAGGACAGCCAAGAATAAACTCATAATCAGTCTTGGCTTTGGACTGGCTTTGGACTGATATAAGAAGTACAAAAGATTTAATGTGAGTGAAATAAGAAAAGAAAAAGATGGAGGTAGAAAGATACCAAAGTAATGCAGCTGTTAGTACATGTATGAAAACTTATCAGCTGCCCTCCTAAAAATATACTCCAAACAACATCAACATTATGGGATGTTTCAGTGGGAATCCAGGCTCAAAAATACCAGTTACTGTAGGGCAAAATGAATTTCCTTTCTCTAGGCGTTGCAGTAATAGAGTACAAAGTATCTAATGAAAACATAAACCTCCAAGTCATGCCTTCTAACTGAGTCATCTGGATTATTGCCTAGGAAAAATTTCACCAACTACACAGGAAATGCACATTTCTTATTCACCTAAACAGTGTAAATGGAGCTTGCATCTCCCCCTCCCCACACCCTCCTTCCCCCTTTTCTTTTATATCCATCAATCTGTGCTGAAACAAAACAGGACTGGAAATACATGAAACAAAGAAAGGAGAATAAAATCCAGGCAATAACTATCACTGTGGCCCAGCCACTCAGACTCAGGTCTTCTCAGATGGTAAGGGTTTAAACATGATCAGTATCGACAGCTGACTGCTCAGAGCACAAAGGAAATGTTCACTTTCATGTGCCAACTGTGTGCTATGCAGTCTGGTTTTTAAACACATAAAGTTTATTTAAGAACATTCTTGAAAAAGACATCCTAGTTCTGCCTTAAAGCTTATCTTTCTGAATAGGTTGTGGGAATTTTGTTGTGGGGTTTTTTGGGGAGGTTGTTTTGTTTTGTTTTGTTTTTTCCCTTTCCTATTCTGGGTTTTGTTTGTTTGTTTTTTTAAGATATTAATACTACTGATAAGCAGGAAAAGAACAGAAAATCACCTTCGGTAGTTAAAATAGGAAGCTTAGATAGAGCAAGTGTGTCTTTCCTCTCAATAAACTGATCCATATCTATCTGTATAAATTTCATAAAACTTTCATGTATGAACCGTTGGCACACTGAAATGAATTGCTACTTTGGCAGCTATTTCAGCAGGATCAGAATTTTATCAAACAGTTTTTATCAGGCATGAGGTAGGGATGTGTCAACAGAGTTAGACAATGGCAAGTCGGCCATATATGTAACAACCACACTAAATAAACCTATAAAGATATATATGCAAATCACCACCATCAGTGTTGTGATTCACATTTTGTTTTCAGAAGCATGCCTACTAACTCCTTTCTTTGCCAACAGTTAGCCTCCACTCAGCTACATATACATTCTAGTTGTCCAAAGGTAGCACCTATTTTGAAGGGCATCTGATAGAACAAATAAGAGCAAAGCACTCATTGTGATATCAGTAATAACAGTGACATAGCATAAAATACAGCACTGGATTACCAGAATGAACTAAGAGGTCATTTACCTTTTTCCAATTACTCAGATTATCAGCTGAAACCTTTAATGATAATTTGATTTGAGTTGTGTAAAAAGCAGTTACACTACTATTAACAGTACTGCATAATCACAAATATAATCATGCTTATGAGTGAAAATTAACTTCTAAAACCCTTGCAGTGTAGAAGGTTAAGCACTTTGATTACTTTGTACCTAGAATCTTACCCAGAATCTCAGATTTATAATGCTAGGCCAGTTTCTAATTGATTTTATATCACCATTGATTATTACAACAATGTAAGACTTCATCCAATTGTATTATATAAGAGAGAGGATTAAAAAAAAAATCTATCACAGAGCTACAGAAGCATCCATCAAAGATGCTTTTAGAGCAAATGGACAATGCACTTTTTTAAAAGTTGTAATTGTATTCAAGGGAATGACATTTAGCAGCCATTGACAGTAGGTTATTGAAATATTCTGTGACCTTGGCTCCACTTCCAAATGGAAAGTAAAACCACAGATGAAACTTCAGGGAACAGGGAAATCAAATTTTGGTCTCAATTACATTGTTTTGAAAATGTTCAATAGTAAGACAATGATCTTAATTACTCTCACAGATACCAATTTTGGAATCTGTGCTTAACCAAAAACCACATGTTGAATAACCCATGTAAATGGACAGAGTTCAAATACATAAGTGGATATGTACAGACTTATTAGAGCCACCCAACTATTTTGTCAAGAGCATTGTTTTCTTACCAAAATAGTTATACCAGTATACTCCTTTTTTTGCACATGCGTAATGAATACACACACAACACAGTACAGGTTATTTACACAACACATTACAGGTTATTTCATTACTATGTAAGATTAAGCTATGATGAAAGAGCTACAGTCACACTAAATGACTATTTTCCACCCTACTGTGTGCTGGAGTTCAAAGCAGTAAGTTTATGTTTAGCAGTAATGCCTCTTTTATTCCTGTAGCTACTTCTTATAATTCAAAATCAGAATCTAAAAGGAAATTATTTTTTTCTTTTATATCAGAAGGGACAGAAAAGGGTAGAAGCTGAAAGCCACATTTATTTAAAAGTTATTTATTTACAGTTTGAGCCTGTACCCTGAATTTAGCTGTAAAGGAGCAGGAAGAGAGCAGAGAGAGACAGAGAGAGAACAGTAAGCTCTTTGCCTGACAGCAGCTGTTAGAGCAGCACTCCTGATTACTGTAATGGGTTCACTTCTCAAATGCCTTTCATACCAAAAGGAAGGCTGCTAAATGTGAAGTTGAGATTGTGGTGTTGTTTTTTTCCCCATGAATAAAACACTTTCCACAACACCTCCCCAACTCCCTAACCCACTGATGGGGATTAAAAGCACTTTGATGCTGAAGGGAATCTTATTTCCAGGGGGATATGGCAGAATCTACCTGTCTTGTTACTGCTGTACATGTTGTTCATAACTTAAAAAAAAAACAGAAAAAAAAAACCAGTGAGTCATCAGAAAAATATTCCTTTAGAATTTTCTAATAACAAAGGTTTAGTTTTATATCTTTTGACCAGTAGCATTCGTAAATAAGCCTTTACTTGTTTCCCATTCCCTGAAAACCCTGAGCATCCTGCCAATAGAACTGAAACCCTTTGTTCATCATTGCAGTTCTTAAGCAACAGAATACCTTGAAAAAAAATCACAGCTCAGTGCTGGTTTTGGCCAGTAATCTGACCCTAAAATTACACAGTGACTAAATGAATATTTGGATACTTCTTCTGTAAAAAACAAACAAAAAAAACCCCAAACAAACAACAAAAAACCAAAAACAAACAAAAAACAAAACCAAAAAACCCCAAACAAACAAACAAAAAATGCCAGACCTCACAGACTTCCTCTACTGCCTCAGAGGCAAAAAAAAAATTGAGCCACCAAGAAGCAAGCGAGCCTTTGATTGGTTGCTTTTAAAAGAACACCTCTCCATGCCTTCTTCAAGCATGACTGTCTCTGGCCTGGGCATTGCAGGTGGCATGACAGAGCACAACATTGGAGCAAATGCAAGCAGCCACTGCTCTGCAAGGCAGAGAACTTCAGGGCTGATCTCAGTTGCTGAGGTCACATTGTGCTTGGAAAACACATTCATGGAACAGATGAGCAGGTGGGAAAATAAGAACAACTGAAAAGACTGATGAGCATTCCTAATAAAATGGTCGCTTAGGCAAATGTTACACACTTAAAATGGAGTACGCAAAATATAAAAATGCATCAAAAAAGGGAAAGTAAGAAAGCTATGGGGTTTTATGCATTTAAAAAAAATATATATTTTATTTAAATTTTATATATATATTTTGTTTTTTTTTTAATATTGCTCAGTGAAAGCAATTTTTCATTGAGTATGTGGTAGCTTGGTTTGAAATCGATGTCAGTGTGTGTGTGTGTGTGTGTGTGTGTGTAAAACACCCCAAATATAACAACTGGGATATTAAACCACATTTCTAGGAGATGGAGGGTTGTTTAGTTTTAGCGTCAGGCTGGGGAATTTCACTTTCTTCTTTCAGAGAAGGGCAAGTAATTTCATGTACCTATATGGTAACTATTTCAAGGACAGGAAAGAAAAGAAAGAATGTCTGCATGTTTCTCAGATTTTCCCCCATCCCTCCTACCCCTCTCTCCCCCCCCCTCCCCCCCCCCACCCAAAAAAAAGCCCAAAACAAACCAGAAAGACCCTCACATCTCTTCATTTGCTGTGTATGAAGAGAACAAACTTCCAGTTGCATTTTAGAGTAGTGTGTGGTTCCCTACTTCAGCATTGCTTGAGCTTTATTGGAAAGTAAAATTTATAATCCTTGTTCCCAGATTACTAACTTAATAAAGAATCAATTTATAAGGTATTTATGGGGTATTCCTGTTGACTTTTAAACTGTCAACACATTCAACTCACTTGAACCTTCCACACCTGCAGATGTGTGTGCTGGCACATTTTGCACAGATTTTAGCTGTGGTATTCCATTAAAGATACTGCAGGCCACCAACCTCTTGCAGAATTAAAATGGAGTAAAATTAAAATAGGCATTTTAAAGGACAGTGAAGAGGAGAAAGGGAATATAACTATGGAGAGATAATTCCCCCTCCACCCCAAAATGAAACTAGATTTTCTGTTATTTTTATAAACCATTTTTAGGCCAAGGCAACAAAGAGAAAGAGCTAGTATATGCAAAGAAACTTCATCTCTCTTACTACTGTTCTGTAACAGATGTCCTCAAAAATCATTAATATCTTTCTGAATTATGGAGAGTTGGGAATATAGCACCACAGTTATTGGTCATGTTCTTTATTAGAAAGACAAGTGATTGCTCAAGGTTTTCTTATTATACATATTGAAAAAGAAAAGCTGCAAAAAAAGATTTATTCTAGAAAACAACACACAGAAGTAGAAAAAAAAATCAATAGCAACAGGAATCAAGGGCTTAAAAAAAATCACAAGGCCTGGAACAGTTACTTTTAAATGACAGATGAAAAGCATAAATCAATAGAAAGCTTTGAAGAAGGTACCATAGGAATAGATGAACATATACTCCAGAAAGACTAATGTTTTGTGCATGGTAGACAGAACCAATGGAACCAGTCATCATGAAATGGAAAATAACACATCCCATAGCACTTTGTAATAACCTCGATAGGAAGAATCTGGCTTCAGAGAAGTTACATATCACTTAATTACATAGGATTTTGTTCACCTTCAATAGCATTTACTTTATCCTGTACATTAAATATAGTTTATTACCTACGAAGTACTCATAACTTAAAAACATGCATCCATCTGAATCAAAGGGAGACAGCAATAAATACTATAATTTTCATATTTTTAACTACATTTTACCATGGAAATGCATAATTGAAAACATATTGTGATAGAATTGTTACAAAAGCCACCAAAACACACTGTCTGATTTGAAAATAATGATTCAAACTTGTTCTTTTTATGCAGATTCCCAGAATGTTTTATAACTTCTTCAAATCCCAAAGGAAATTTCTACTACCAAGCATGACTATACTGGTTAGAGATCTTAGAATTGAAGGGAGACCAGTTCATTTCCTCTGCTTAGAAGCAAGCAGGAAGACCAAGCAGAGTAGTTTCCATTTCATAGGTCAGGAGAAAGAGCTCCAGGAACAAATTAGTATTACATAATGAAGAGTTTCCCATCATTTTATTCCTGTTCCTGATTACATTTGTGTTTTATAGGACTCCCTTTTCCCAAATATACAACTTGTATGGAAAAAGCATGTGTTGGTAAAAAAGTTTTATATGGTTAAGAGTTGCAGAGAATAATATTCATCTAATGGAATGAAATGAGATAGCCTGGCCTGGTCAGATTTTTGGGGGGGAGTTTTACTTTTTTTGTTTGGTTTGGGATCTTTTTGGTTTACATGTCTGTGTGTGTGTGTGGTTCTGTTTTACTTTGTTTTCTTAAGAGACAGATGGGTACAATTTACTTTGGTTTCTCTTTTATACACTCTTGAGAACTCATGTTCTTGCTCTGAATGAGCCCACTGTCAGGACAGGTGTGACTAGACTACTGGACAGGTGACCTGAACAAGAATGTCCTGAGCTAGACTTTGTCCCATAGCACTTATCCTCCATCCCTGTATAGAGATAGATGAGCTGGACAGACACAAATATAAACATTTACTGGGCATTCCCCAGGTATTGATGTTACATCTAGAAACTTTTAGTTTAGAACAAACTGTTCTACAACAGTCCTTGCCTGACATAGTAGCTTTCAGGGCCTGTATATTGTAATTTGAGCCATTTAAATTACATTGGATAAGGAAGACACAAAAAGAATAATGAGACCATATTCACTATGGAATCACATGCTTGGCAATATCTATAACTTTCTGAATCTAACATGGCTTTTTCAAAAATTCCAGTGTAAAGAACACACGATTTATACACATGATAGTTTTATCTACCTCTTCTTCAATTTTCCTTTTCCTTTTCTGGCCTTTTTCTTGTCTCCATCTCTTTCAGAAGGAAAAAGAATTGGAAGTTCAAATTTTGGTCTCAGAAAAGGGAAAACATACCCATTTTCAAACAATTCTGAGATGAACCAAAAAACAAATATACTGCATTTATCTGGTGCTGAAATCTTCAGCACTACCCAGCAGTCACTTAGCTCTGAACCACTCAGTAACTCACAAGCCACTCAGCATGTTTTTGAGAGGTCTGAGTTTTTCCAACACTTTTCATGAAGAAAAGGTTCCAGGGTCTTTAGACTTTACCCTTCCTGTGAGTATATGCCTATGAAAGTTGGGAGAATATTTATGGGAACCTTGTGAAAATAGCCACGGATTTCCAGACTGAGCGGGGAAAATACAAGTATGATTTCCCCAGTCCTCTAGTCCACTATGTAAGTTGCTCTCACAGCTTCATCTTCTAAAACTGGCCTAACATAAGTATCCATAGCTAGCATTCACCTGTATTATATAAGCCTAAAATATTACCTTCCCCTTGTATCAAAAATAATTCTGTACTTTCTCAGGCAGTTATTCTAACCTTCCCTTTTGCATCAGTGTTTGAGAAGACATTTTACTTCCCTCTTCTCAACAACTTCTCAGCTGTACCCTTGACATATTTTAATTTAATTTTGGGCTCTCTGACCAAAGGATGGACACCCCTGCCATCCAATTAGTTAATGGTTTCCCACTTTCTGTTGCTTCTGCTGTTGTTTCCATCTCACTCATCATCTTTCTTGACCTCAGAGGAGCTGGAACTCTAAAATTAGATTAGGCAGGCTCATGAAACTCCTTCAGCTGTTAGAGTAATTTTGCTATTTGTGTCTAAAAACATGCCCAAATTCTTATTGCATTGTATAAATAGAAGTGATAGTAGGTGTGTATGGATGGACACGGCTATTTCCAATACAAACGAGAGTATGAAAACAATACAAAGCAGAAATTGAAGAGGGAAACATTGGTTTTGTAGCACAAATAGATGTATAATACACAAACCATCATAAAGGCTGTATCCAAAACACTATTCATTCAACATTACCTTAGCTACAGCCTTACAAAAGGAGAACTACTATTGACAGTATGGCAATTATTAAAGATGGTGTACTGAAGGAGCTAATTTTTCAGTTTCAAGTAAGCTATCATTTTAATGCAAGGCTTGTATTAATACTACAATTATAGTGTAGAAACCAGGATTTTACAGACAGAGAAATCTGCATTTTATGAACTTCTGCCTCTTGTGAAGCAATATTAACACAGGTTGACCTAGTTATGCTATCTAACTCTCACTGCTTATATTTAACAACAACAAAAAAAAATTAAAGGGATATGGGCTTTAGAGGCAAATCTTTAGAAAGAGTCATTCTTTTGCATGTCATCAGCCTAGTTTGAAAATGTAGAGTGAAAGTCATGGAAGGAACACATGTCCTTAAACTAGAGCTAGTAAGAGAAACAAGGTAAAAGCTTTGGCTGCAAATGCAACTGAATGAGATGGTACAAGTTAATTGCAGTTCAGCAAGTGCTTATCACTTACTTCAGTAATTATGGCAGTGTCCACACTGCTCATGCACATTAATCTATTAATGAAAAAATAAATCAAGCCTGCAGTGGTGGTAGAAGTAACTATTGCTTTTAATTATTTTTTATCTATCCTCTTTCTACATGCTGGGAAAAGGAAACTTACTACCATTATTTATAGATGACACATTATGATGTGTTACAGCTTTTGCTTCTTTTCCTAAGGAGCTGTGCAAGTAAAGTTTTGAACTCCTAGCAAGAGTTTACCTTTCACCTCAGTGTCTCCTGCCCAGCTTAATAGCAGAGATAGAAGAGAGATGTTAAACTACGTGTCTGGTACTTTCAGTTCCTCTGATATTTCAGTTTCATATACATGAAGTTCAGATATGGACTGACCGAGCTCTTTACAAACATTCAGAATCTCTCCCAAACTCTCTCCATCCAAACAATGAGGAATCCACACCTCAAATTAGGAAACTGAGTTGTAGAGAGCTGGTACAGATGAATTAAGAAAAGCTTTTAGGTCAGATTTTTTAATTCAAAAAGCTTAACTAATATGCTGATTAATCTGACTCTGAACCCCAGTAAGGCTTCTATTTCTGTGATACCATTGCTTTCATTACTAAACTGAAGTAAAGTAATTTCCATAGCTTTGCCAGAGTAACACGGTCCTTTATGAATTCTAAGGATTTTAAGTTTACAACAGCCCTGAGAGATATGTGTTATTAAGCAAAAAAGTGCAATACAGAGCTGCTGAGTTACAGTGAACGTTAAACAAACAACAAACTCAAGAAAAAAATACCCCAAAACAGACAAAGAAAAACAATAACACAGCTAAAGCTGTCAGAGAACATATAATTTCTGATAGCTCATCTACCACTTAAAAAAAAGCAATTGACCTGAATTACAATGATAAAACAAATTATGTTCCTCAGTTGTCAGTCACAGTAGGAATTATATTCACCCAGAAGTTAGAAGTATAGAAGTTTATATCTACATAAACAAAGAGGTGGGCAGAATTGGTTCTACTAATTTTTTCATTTGTCATCATAACTAAACTAAGAAAAATCATTTCACTCAGTGAGCTGCAGGACCAAACCATTACTGTCAGGTCACGGATACCGTTTATATCAAATATAACTTGTAACCTCAACTCAACAGCAAGATGCAAATTCATAAAAATAACTGCAAGGGATAAACATTCAGAGTACATTTAGACAACTCCTTCTTATTCAGCACTGTCTATGGGTAGAAAAGAGTCTTGTTTGGACTGGTATCTCTCATGATTATGTTCAACAGAAAATCTGTATTCGATTGCCTACAAATATATTGCTGCTTGTTTAGGAAACCCTGCTTCTACTGTCATCTTACTGGAAATATGATGTGTTTCAATGCTGAGTTCAGTGCATTTGGATACTTCCATTTAGTGTTTTGCAGTTCCTTTTCAATTCTCTCTCTGCAGTGTATGAAACTTTGCCCTTAATATTTCAGATAGTGGGGCAGATAAATACTGTCTTTCAAGATATACTTTCCATTGAACTTTGAAAGTGACTGCTTAAAATTCTCCTTGAATAATTAAAAAAAAAATAAAATAAAAAAAGCTTTTTTGTCAAGTCATTAATTATAACAAAATTCTTTGTGCTGGACTGTCATAAGTAGTGGATGTAGCACTATAAACACATTTTTATAACTAAATAGCAAAAGATACTCACCATCCTCCCCTGAGGAATTTTTTTGCATAATCCTAAATAGATAACTTACATGACCTATGTACAAAGGATTTTAGGCAGGTTTTTCTGTAGTAGCACACTGTTCAAATTCTGGATGTTTCCTTTAAAGCCAAAACTCTTTACCCTCATAGGCAGGATAAGCCATACTTAACAGTTTACATCTGAAGCTAATATTTTACTTTACATTGAACATGAAGAACGATCTCCACAGACAAAAAACTAAAAACTTAGAAAACTCTTTTCAAAAGCACCTTGCTTTTCAATAAGTCCACTTCATTTGACAAGAAAAATTCTGGCTTCTTCATACATTGGAGTCACAAAAGATCAGGAACTGGGCATTGAACTTCTCTTATATTTATGCAGGACTCAATTAGGGACAAATATTGCCTATTTTCTCCTGCTTTAGGAACATTAAAGACTCACTTTAGACACCCATCTTTTCCTTTGACTCTGACAATACATTGCCCCTGTACTGGGTCTGGCTACAATGGAGTTAACTTCCTTCATATCAGACTGTAGGGAGCTATGTTTTGGATTTGTGTCTAAAACTGTGTTGATAACATACAATATTTTGATTATTGCTCAGCAGGGCTTCCACAGAATCAAGCTTCTTTTTCCCCATTCCATACCCAGAGTGAGTAAGCTGCAGATGGGCAAGCTGGGAGAGGGAATACAGCTGGGACAGCCGACCCAAATTGGCCAAAGGGATATTCCATGCCATAGAACATCATGGCATATAGGAAGAGGGGGCCAGATCTGGGAGGGAGGAGAAGGGGGGGAGAGTATATTTTCAAGGTAGTCATTTCAAGGTAGTCAGAGATTTTCTGGTCATCACTCTGCTAGCAGGATGGCTCATGACTTTGTCACCCCTTTTTGTTTCTTTGTTTCCCCTCTCCTCTTTCCTTCACCTATTGAATTGTCTTTATGTTGACCCATGAGTTTTCTCACTGTTTCCTCTTCCCAGTCCCTCCTTTATGCCATCACAGGGAAGGGGAAAGTGAGCAGTGAGCAGCAATATAAGTGCTTGGATGCTGGCTAGGGTCAACTCACAACACCTGCTAAATTATTCCATGTACTTGTCTTTTCCTGTATCCTTTCTTGCTTGCCTAGTAACCTGTTCCCAGGCTTAGCCAAGGACTTTGCTTAGGGACAAAATTCAAGGACATCATAAGCAGAACAATTCTCTCCTAAGTTGTCTCACACTAAACAATTCAAAAAGTCAAATGTGCTACACAGGACACCAAGCTTTTAACAAAGCTTAAAATTTTGCTGCTGGCAGCTTATTATATAAGCTGATCCTAGTGTCACCTTTTAAGTAAACAGTTTTCAAACTAATGGAATTGTTTGCCCGAGAAAGGCAGTTACCCACTGCTAAATTCAAATAATTAATTCCACTTACACAAACTGAAATTTCTCGTAGGGACACCCATAGCTGAATTCTTCTTTTAGTGTCTGCCTGAAACACACACAAAAAAAAGAGTAATTGCACCATATGTAACCAGTTAATGTGGGTATTTTTAACAATATAACCGTAGCAGTGGAGAGTTAAGCTCTAGATACATGAACTCAGCTGGGACCTCAAGAGAGGTGCTCAGCCAGGCAAACCTGTAGCTCTGTTCAGTGTCGTCAGACAAACCCACCACAAAATGGCTGGGGTATGGGAAATTTCACTGTAAAAATTTCAGTGCAGCCACAACCTACTAGATGTAATGACTTTGTCTATGGTTCTCTCACAACACAAAATTATGCAGTTTAATCTACATATTTGCTTTGTTTGAAAACAAAACCATCAAAACAAACAAGCAAGCAAACCCCCTCACCCCTCCAAAAAAACCAAAACAAGACCAAAACCGCTTATTTTCAAGTAGCACCATCACAAGGCAAGAGAAACTGCTTACCCCATCTACTAGCCTGTGGAGTGTTCATTTAATTCATGAAAGAGTTGTTCAGACACTTGGAGAAAAAATAGGATCTTTGCAGGTATTTCAGGAAAGATGGCCTCTAATCACTTATTAGCACAATATGTCTTAAAAGGCCCTTGATTATTACCAGCTTGGTCTATTAAAATTCAATTTTATGTGACATTTTTAAGAAGTGTGTTGGGCAGTAAATTGCTAGACTGGAAGTGTTTTTCCAAAGAAGAGGGGGTAGTCACAAGGGCAGATATATACTGCAGACTGGTAAGATTGCAATACTCTAAAGTACACTATCAATCTGCTGAATTAATGCATGGGGGTTGATCCATTGTATTTGCTGTCATAGAGATAGCAGCTGTCACAGGAAAAATATAGCATTTCCAGGCTTGATAACTATTACAGTGATAAATACTAATGGACAAGGCCATACCTGAGATGTTCATGTCAAAGTTAGATATCTAACTTATTTCAGGTGGGCCTGAAAAATATTTTTCCATTGCCCTTTACTTCCAGTGAACTTTGTTATTGATCGCTACTGCCATAAATGTGAGGCTGAAGAAGAGGTGAAGGCTGAAGGTTCTGAAGTTTCTTCTCCCACTTCCTCATCTTGAAATAGACCACCAAATCAGGTGCTGCAGGCAAGTAGGGGACTTACTGTCGTGCATATTATTAGCATGAAGAGAATAATTTTTCAAGAATGGATTATCCAAACAGTCCTTTTGTAATTAACATTGATTCACTGCCTCTCTGATATGTTCTTGGTTTTCTCCAGCTACACAAAGAAGATATCATTAACTCATCTGATGATTTACAGGAACAAGGGTTGTGTGGTGTTATTTCATATTTGAGCTCTCAGATGTATAACAACTACATCTGAATTCTGGAAGAAGTCTTCTTGTGAATGGGCCATCAGTGACATCTTTCTCTCTAATAGCTTTTCTGGTTCTTAGTAAGGATTCACTTGACCTCACAGACCATCTTTCCCTCGGGGTGAGAAAATAGTATCTGTCTCTTCTGTGGCCCCTACTATCTCTAAGATCAATGGATCTTCATTAACAGAAGAGTTAAATTTTAAAGGAATAGTTAAAAAAAGAAACAGCATGACACTATAACCTACATCCTTCTAGGAAACCTGTATTTCCTACTACCTTCAAGAAGTAAGCACTTAAAATCACTGTTTATGCCTGATTTGGGCAAGTTTTACCTATTTGCTATGTAATTGTGAGAATACTACTGAAACCTAGGAATAACTATCACAAATTTTACTGGTATAGAGGCTGTAGCAAAGAGAGAGTGGAAAAAAATATATTTCTAGCAAATCACTTCTCTCTAATGGCAGCATAAATCTGCAGTTACCCAGCTGACTTCAATAAATCTACTTTACATTTACACTGCTGTAGCCAAGCATGAAATTCATCCCAGTGATTTATTCCATAGGTGAGATCTAAGTTGGACTCTGTTCTGCACTTAGAAAATGGTCTGTAGTGGAAAAATTCCTAGTAATTGGAGACAGAATTCATAGTTGAGGAGTGTTTCCGATGCAAAAAAATTTAAATATTTTAGGGATTGCATTACTAGGAAGAGCCAGATATGTGCAGCCACCTACAACTTAAAAGTGTGCACATTTCAGATATTAAATACTTCTTAGGGCTTAAGTATAAGGAAAGTTCTGTAAAGCTGATCACTCCTCATATTTTAATAAAGGCTTCAACTATAATTCCTGCATCTGTAATGTAACTTCATACACCAAAGCAAAAGTTATAACCTAAGAGAGAGATGAAGAAGGAAATTGAATAAAACCAGAAAAAAATCTGTTGTTCACCTTACTTTAATATAATTAAAAAGCTTCCATCATAATTACATAGTCTAAAGAACACAGAGCCAGACTCTTCTCATGGGTATCCAGTGACATGAAAAACGGAGGCAGTAGGACCTCACAAATTGAAATACAGGATATTCCACTTAAAAGTAAGTAGGACCTCACAAATTGAAATACAGGATATTCCACTTAAAAGTAAGTGGAATCCACTAACTAAAGTTAGTTTATTTCTATTGGGTTGTTGCAAATTCTTCTGCTCTTCTTGATGTAAAGCAGCGTTTCAACTTATACCTACATTGGACCTCATAACCAAATCTTTTGTACATCGTAGTTCAACAGTTTGGGGGTTTTTTTGTTGTTGTTAAAATAGATCCATCTTCTAGCTCTACAGCTCTCACTTTTCTTCTGCAGAGGAAGTAGATGAACACTCACTGTCTGCCATCGATGCCAAATGATATCATAGGATCAAGGTAATTTTTATGGAACCCTCCTCCTCTTTCCCCCAAATGTCTTTTAATTTACTGAATATGGTTTATTCTCTAAAGAAAACCAAACTGGTATTAGTATTGGATGTTGCCTACTATTCCTAAACTCAAAATGAGATTTTCTGCCTGTTCCAACACTAGCATGATCTTAAACTTATTTCAAATAAATACATACAATAAAATAAATATTTCTACTGATTTCAATTACAGGTTTGGATTAGGTATTCTCCTCCCCAACTGACTACAGTCTCCACCCTTTTCACTAGTTTCACAATAGATGCCTTGTAACAAAGTTCAGAACAAATTTACATATCTATCTGGATAAAATATAAAATTAATTAACACCTTATCTTGTAGATGAAAATTGCAAATTTAAAACCTTTCTTCTCATAAAAAACTGGAGATTTTTTTGTCAGTAGTGTGAATTGATGTTTCCCATCTTTTACTTCAAGTGCTTGGTGGGAAATGTACAATTTGCACTTCAAAGACTCAGTAGATTAGTCGTGTGCTTTGCAGCTGTAGGAAAGTCTTGCAATTGTATCATTAAAGTCAAGAGATTTCCATATATTTACATTTACTTATTTCCATAGGTAGTATTGGACTGCATATTGTTTGCAGCAACATTTCAGAATGTCGGGATCTATTTATTTAATCATGTAAACAATGAACTAAGTGCCCATTGCAGTACAAAGTCTTGCATGTGTGAAACAGTTTACAAAACAATTGTAAACCATGAGACAAAAATAAACCAGGCTCGAAGCCCAAAACAATCTCTCACACAATTTCTCCTGCCAGAAGCCCTTATATGAATGTACTACTCAACTTTTAAACCCGTGGGTACCAGGCTATACCTTGACAAATTTACTTATTCCGTATCCCCAATGGAGAATGTCCCCTCACAAAGATTTTGCGTGTGAGGCCATCAGATCCTGCAAGGGTCAGAAATTATTTCCCCGACACCTCTTTCCAGAATCTCTCCAATTGCGTGGATGCACAGAAACATTCCTGCTTCCAATCCGTATCCTACGTGCAGAATATTTCTTCACAAAAGGATTAGGAAGATGAACATGCCACAAAGTGCCCTCATGGCAAGTACCTGAGATGGCCTCCCCCCCAGCTGTGGTTGCTGTGCTGGTCCCTGGCAGAAGCAGTACAAGGGGCAGATGAAACTGCCAGCTGCCTCTCCCCTCTGTTTGGAAATACATTTTAAAAAAAAACAAAAAAAAAAACCCCAAAACCCCAAACCAAGGCACTGCCATGTAGGAAGCAGGATTAATATATCCTTCTTAAATTACCATACTGGTAAGGCCCAGGGAGAGGCTGGGGCAGGGCTGATAGAAGGTCCCAAGGCGCTCCAGGCCTTGCCAATGGTGTTTGGCCTAAGTGAAACGAGTTAATATATAATATTTCATGAGGCTTTTAAAGCTTTGATTCTATATTCTCTGAGACAGCTTAACAACACCCAGCACAGCACTCAGCAGAGGAGGTGAGGAACTGCAGAGCTCTCCTGCCAGCTCAAGGCTGGTTTGAGTCCAGACACTCTCTCCTCTGAGGTGGCAATGGCCACAGGCCCCATTTCCCCTATTTCCAGTGCTGATTAACTTCCTCCTAGTAAAACCAAGAAAATATTTCCCCATAAGATATGAATGATCAAACAAGAAAGCTGGCAAGCTTATGGGAAGAAGGGGAAGACAACCTTCCCTTCACAAGCCTTGCTTTGGGACGAGTCATCTATGTTAACAGTAGGTCCAGTTACGAATTTCATCACTGCAAAAGGCAAATAACACAGAGGCATCTTATAACCTAATAGCTTTAATTCGACATATAGTCTAGCACAGCTTGCTTTAGCTTGGAAATGTTGATAGCAAATGTAATTGGAAAAAAAAATGCAGACATGTCTGAAAGCTCTACTACTTAAACACCATCAGCTAAAAACATTGTTAGGAGTAAAATAAATGCTACAGAGATTCCCTAATAGCAAAAAGCTTTCTTGACAAGAAACTCTATCTTCTATACTTTTGCATTCACCATTACTAAATAGCATGTGCTTCCCAAGCCTTAATGTATTTATGGCATTCCAGGGAGGTAGAGGTATGCCACAGTTTTTCATTTTACTTATGTAGAGCTCAGGCTGAGGAAGGCGAATGCTTTGTTCCCAGTCATGACTGAATCTTCATTTCTGGATTCCTGGGCTACTACCCCAGTACTGGGCAATGTTTTCTACCACTAGCAAATTTTTATTGGACTACTTATGGACAGTCCTAAATAGAAGCATTGATAGCATTACATCAAAAAAGAGGCAGGGTGCCTTTACCTTTTTCCTTGGAGAACCAATACTGAGACCTCCTCTCATTTCCTAAAAAGACTAGGAGCCAATGCAGTATTAAATTCTAGCATCTGATGAGACTCCTGAGAAAAAAAAAAAATGCAGCAATGATGCAGAGCAATAGGGTATCTCCAAAACAAGGTTTTGATCCAGTGTCCTCACTCAGCTAGCTATACCAACTGTCAGACATAGGGATACAAGTTTAGGTAGTGAAAATCTTTTCTCAGTGCTGGCAAAGAATGTGATACTTGAAGTATAAGCATCACTGAAACTATTTAGATGACTACAAAAGCCTTGCTATAGGCATAAAGAAGTTAACAGAGGTCTATGCTTTAACATAAGCTGACACAGAGAGGCCTGTCATTCACAAATTTGCAGAATAAATTTTAGTTTTACTGGTAACTGTACTTCTATAGACTCTTGCTGATACATAGGGGTATTATATATACATCTGATATTTCTAGGTGTATTATTATCTTGATGAAATGAAGTTACACGTAATATAAAAACTATTATATGAAAGTAGGACAAGGCTCTGAAATCAGGATGATTTCATATTCTTACCAAAGGCATGTAGCTTCTATTGTACTGCGTAACAGAAAATATGAAGGTAACGGGAGATGGCACATAGACACTCTGGCACTAATATTATAAACCACATTGCCCTTTGCAAGGCAAACAGAAAAAATATCCATTGAGACTGCACCTTTCCCCTTGAAGGGACAGCACATGGCCTGGATTTTGACTTAATCAATTCAGTGAGCAGATGCATTGGTTCACAAAGAGAGGCTAACAGCTTACAGCTCCTTACATTCAGCTATATACATGTACACTATGTGCTCATTAGCAAACACCCTCAATGCCGTGCCTCTTTTCTATGCAGTCATCCTGATCCCATAAGATGTCATTTCTCCCAACAGGTATCCCAGCACCTCTAAATCACATCGTTTGTTGGCTGCCAGCAGGTGCCACCACAAGGAAGGAACGGAGTCAACAGATTCATTCTGCAGGATTTGCCACAAAACCGTTCCGGGGAGCACCCTGAAAGATAACGCTACAAACCCATAATTACTTATGGTTTCCATGCCTTACTGACTTAAGCCACCAGTATCAAAAGACACTTCGCAGAAGCAGTAGGAAGAATCAGAATATGTTTCCAAAATGCTCCTTTTGGGTTTTTTGGGTTGGTTTTTTTTTTTTTTTTTTTGACCTTCTCCAAATGCTCCTGAACTCCGTCCTTGTCCCAAACACACAAAACTTCATTCTAGAATACATGAGAATTATTTATCTATCTATTAATATATCTAATAATTCAGGAATATCGCACCAATGAAAAGTTGCTGATTTTTCCACTAACTTTTCCTGTAACATTTTCTATTGAATGGTGTTCTCTACAGACATACATATACAAATGCATATTTGTAGTATATCTGCATAGATCACATTTTTCCCATACCTCCAAAATCTCAACTCTTCTCCAGTTCTACTGCATTCCTTATTAGCTATTCTCCTTGTTTGTGAATTAAAATATTTTCTTTTTAAAAAGTCTTTCTACTGGATAAAACAAAAGTATATGCATTTAAGAAAACAACTACATTACTTCTCATGACAACTTCTTCAGTTAAACTGTTCATTGTAAACCTGTACTTGTTATGAATTACTAATACTAGTGGATGTAAACAGGGCTAGTCAGTAGTTGCATCGACTGTTTTAGCACTTCATCTTCAGAAAAGTTGATTATAATGATCAGTCTCTTGGAATTTTCTTTATATGTTTAGATCCTTTTGTTTTAACAATCTGTATGTCTTTGATAAAACAAAAGGAAAGCCTACTTGGAAAAAAAAATACTGTTGCATTCTTCCTGTTTCAGAAATTAAAATGCCCCCAACGTATTGCATATAACAAAAAAAATAAATTATGCACTCATTTTTCACTTAGAAAAAGAAAACTATTTCAGAGCAATTTAATCTGGTAAATCTGAAAGACAAGTTGTTATGCAGCATTCAGATAATGCCCTCCCCAGTTCTTTACAGTCAGAGAGGGAATCCCTACTCTTTTTACTTGAAATTTGCATAATGGTAAATTGCAAATTTACCATTATTTACCATCAAATTGCTTTGATACTGAAAGACTTCACATATGGAAATCATGGACATGGGAATGGAGGTTATTTATTTAATTACTAAATTTCCTAATAAGAAGTACAACTAGAAAGACTGAAATTCAGGGAGAAGTAGTAATAGTCTCATCTCTACTAGCTGCAATACTCTGGATTTTGAAAAATGTCATGAGATCATAACTCATACAGATAACTAGATCACTCCAATAGATAACACAGATGGTCATAGACACCTGCACAATGACAAATGAAGAACTGGAAAATTCTGAGACCATTGTTGAATGCACTTGTTTGTCTCTACATGTAGCTATACTATCCCAGTTATATCCTCTGACTCAAATATTGGCTAAAGTCAACATATATTTATGTGCAATTATGTTTGCTTTAGCAAGAATACCAAAAAATTTTTTTCTCTTTTCTTTTTTTTTTTTTTTTAAAGTTTGTTATTGGTAAATTTTCTAATATGCTCCACAAAATGCTAAAATATCATGGTATATTGAAATAATTTTTTTTCTATCTGTTTTATGTTATACTTTTATTGCTATGCGACATGCAAGTAACAATAATTCCTACTAGAATATCATAATATACGAAATATTCTGGTACTCATATTCTCTTTCTGGAACCAATGAGAACAATTGAATGTTACCTTCAGATGGGGAAAAAAATGAATGTGAAAATATTCAGTGTGGACACCTCAGAATACAGGGAGATCAATTATGTTCTTTGGAAATATGTCTCCTGTGTCTGCTGTAACGAAAACAGTGCAACAGGCACCTAATCAGGCATCTTTGTATTGATTCACAGAACTCCTAAAATTTTCCATCTATCTGTAATGATCTAAACAAAAACACATACAAAAAAAACCCCTAAAATATGAACTAAAGGTGTGCTTTAAAACAGGTTTCTTTCTTGTGGTAAAATTAAACCATTCTTATTCTCCCGCTTCATTTCACCTTCCCCAAATTATCCCATACAACTGGTTGGAAGTCAGCACAATTAGACTGATTTCTATAATTTAATGGGTTAAAAATGTTTCAGACGTATCTTTTAGCTTATTTTTACCACACACATTCTCCCATTGATCAAATCACCCCTTCAGCAGTATGGTGACAAAAAAATTAGAAAGCAGTGAGTTACAAAGAAGAGAGGTGAAAAAAGGAGTGGAGGTGGAATATTGCAGATCATCTTCTCAATTTAAGAAAAAGCAGCTGGACAAAAAAGCTTATGGAAGGGCTGAAGAGACTGATCCACAGAAATCCCAACTCATTTGGTAAGATTGCAAACTGCTCCAACCACAGCAGGGGTTTCCTAATTCGAAGGAGATCCACAGTGCATTCAGCAGCCATGGTAGCCTTAAAACTATCTTGCTTTGGGGCAGGTTCCTGTAGCTACAGCAGTTGGGGGTCTCAACTAAGTTAGAATGACTGGTTTTGAGCATACACTACATAATATATCTGGGAATTAAGCTGGGTCTGCAAAAGATCTTCTTTGGTTTTGTTGCTGGTATTTTCAAGTCAATCTGTTCATCTGTATCGCAACTCAGTTTAGCCATATTGCGAAACCAGAGTTTGAGAAGCACTTAGGAGTTCCAGTTTCTTTCATTTTTAGTTACTCAAACAAAAATAGGTGAGCCAAGATCTTAATTGAGCAAGTTGATGCAGGCACGTGACCATTTCTTGAGAAGAAATTTTGTAACTCTACAAACATCTGAACATGCAGGCATTCATAAATCTTCAAAAGAGGATGGGACATTTCACAACTTAAGCATACAAAGTAGGTAATGGTTGTCTTGCTTGGTCTTCTTGCTCTTCTGCGATTTGCCTTTCACTTTGCCAAAGTGCTAGGCAAGAAGAACTGGAATATGAATGACAAAGAAAACAAACTTGAAGCACCATCCTTAACACAATAAAAGACATTTAAAACAGTTTTAGTGATATTCTGTAGAATGACTACAGTGTCAAAGCATATTGAAAAAAAGTTATGAAGAGCTGCAAAATAGGCACATAATAGACATTCCATCCCCCCTAACTTCACAATATACAAGCATATAATTAGGAAAGTGCTATATAATAAACACCAATTAAGCCAGAACAATCACAAGGGGAATAACAAAATGAATACTAAAGCAGGGAAACCAAAGCCATCTGCACAATGAAAAATACCATTAATTCAAAACAGACCGTGCATAACTGAATACCTGGAAAAACTATTTATTACCAAAATGGGCAAAAAAAGAAGGAAAAGATGCCATAAGAAAATACTTGTTATCAAATTCTTCAGCTGTGATGACATTAATATACAGACGCTACATACTAAACTCAGTCATAAAAGATACCACATAAAAAACCAACCAAACAAAAAACAACCCTACCACCAATTGCTTAAAATAAGAAATTCAGTTTTTCTCACTGCTGAGTTTGAAACCTAATTTATTAGCCTGCTACATAACAAGAAAAATAGCATTTGTTCTGCTTACAGAGGTTTTCTGAGTGTCTTTTCTGTGGCTTAACCTGATCAGACATGCAAAACCTTGAGAGAAACAGCCTACATCAGTAACAGTTACTGCACCTTCTTTCTGACCTGTATCAAGACACTTCCTTCATATTCCTCTTTATTAACATATTAAGTTCCATACTACCATATCTAAACCAATTACCTGCTACACAAGAATCTTTTATTTTCTCAGACACAGAGTGCTCTTGCCTCCTTGTTAAATAAAGTCCTACTTTCCTTTGAGGACTTAAAACTAGTATCACAAAGAATTAAAGCAGTAGTAAAATTCACATCAATTTGTATCTGTGCTGAAAAGTACCCAGCTAGTTATATTTAACATTGCATTTGCCACAGGAAATAAAATCTTAACCATTGAAGAAAAACATGTGAATTAACTGATGGCTTTTTACAGGTGAGTTATTTACAGAACAGTAACACAGAACAAACTGCTTCCATTTCAACTAGCAGCAGTGCTGCAACCTGACAAACAACCTTTGGGTGCCTGTGAATGCAAGTAGCCAGCAAACTAGCAAATCGCCCTCCTGGAGCTCTGCAAAGTGATGGCATCAGCAGTTACACCAAGAAGGAAGAAAATAAGGTAAAAGGGAAGAAGGACAAGATATAAGGGACATAGTTTAATTAGGCTGCAGGCTTCATTAAATATGGGATCTTTACTCAGCTGTAAATTGTTGCTCCCATGATTGCACCAGCCTATCTCAGAGGATGCTTATCAATCCAGTGAAATGGTAGTGGGTCTTCAGTCCCTCCTAGGATAAAAATGAGAGGAAATGTCTCTTTTTTGTTACTCTGTGGCCTCACACCGACTATTTTTTTATGCCCTCCACCCTCTTCCTGCCAGTCTGTTTCTAGCCTGATAAATCTCTGATTTATCAGAGAACCAAACCTGTTAGATCTTCCTTTACCATGGATACAATTGGAGAAAATCAAAATAGAATAAAAGAAAGAAACTTGACTGGCCAGTATTGTGTGGAGAGAAGATTCCCCCCACGCTCCCTTTTGATCTCCCACAGAGTTCAACAGTCCTCAGTGTGAATCATTCAGCATGTCCTCTTCTGATCCATTAGGTGAGGAAAGGAAGGGATGAAACTGACCTGTGGTAGTGATGGAGTGTCAGGGTCAAAAGAACCACGTGTAGTCATTACTCCATGCCCCCCAGGCACATGATGTGAGATTTTTCAGCTCTTGGATAATATCCACAGCAGATTTTTCTCACCTTCCAGGCACACGTGCAACAGAAGGATTCAGAAGTGACCTCTCTGAATAAAACCCCAGCCCCAGTTTTTATTCTGCACAGATATAAAGGCATCTACCTAGGCTGCTAATAGTAGATACTGAACATAGCTGGGTAACTAGAGATCTTACTGGGGCAAGCAAGGTATTTTTAACTCGTTATGGTCACATGTCCTCTTGAACTTTCTAAATATTCGCCTGTGTATTGTTTAAAGCTAGATGATAAATTAAATGTTAGATTTCTGTATTTTTGACAATACATTATTGCTATAAAATGGAAAGCTACCAGAGAAAATAAAATTACATACTTGACAATATTGATCAGTATATATTATGCATGACTCATTCTGAATTACTTCTATAAGCCAATATTCTCCTCTTGCTACTGGCAATACATTAATTATTACATTAGGAGCTATTGTATAAAGGTTAAAAACAGGCATTCATGCATTCAATCTACAGAAAACTATAAAGTTTAGGTTAATGAAATGTCTGAGGAAAAGTCTCTTATTAATTAGCAGGTTCACAGCATTCTTCACAGCTATATTTTAGAGATGCCAAACTGTAATATATTAATGCTGTAGGAAAAAGCTGCATCTCCATCTAGAGAATAATTTCAAGCTTTTTTTATTCCATCTCTCTTCTTTTTGTGGTGATTTGTATGCTGCAAATTATCTCTTCTTCAAATTCTGGCATGAGACAAGAAACAAGTGCAATGTTTATGGCCCTGTAGATAATAGGCTAAAACCACTGAAAGAGCTCTAGGTATGTTTATTTTTTTTAATGGCTGGCATTTTCAAGGTTGCATTAACATCGTACCTGACGTAGGTTAGTGTTTACAGATTTTTTCCTCTTTCATCATCTTTAGATTCAACATTGATTTCTTTTGGTTTTTTGGGTTTTTTGGGGTTTTTTTGTTTAGGTTTTGGTTTGGGTTTTTTTTTTTTTTTTTGGAGAGGATTGGGTCACAGCTGATCCAAGCCCGTTTGAATCTTTCCCCTGGCTCTGCTGAATGCTTCAAGGCTGATTTCCAAAAAATTACAGTACCTTGCAACCTAACAAACTCTCAGAGCTTTCTGCATAATATACAGAGAAGGCACAGAGTAATAAGTATTGCCACTAGCTCTCACACTGCTCCAACAGTGACCCGAAGCTGTTCAGGAGTAGCTATTTTAATGCTTCATTTTTTTTTCATTCCAGCCTTTGCCCACTGAAGAATGTCAATAATACTATTGCTCACTGAAATTGTTTTTGTGAGATGGACACTTCTATTTTTTAAGCTCAAAGCTTATCAGGTCACGCTTAAAGCATCACTTTTTAAAACCAAGCAGTAAATTAGCATTTGTGGTCCCGTGGGTTGTATTTGCCAGGAGGAAAATTCTCTTCTGGAGGGAGGTGCAAGAACGGGTGAGCTGCCAGACTCCCAGGCAGTTCCAGGGATGAGAACTTCTTGTTCTGTGCTTGAGTGGGCAGGGGAAGGAGGAGCTGCCCACTGAGCCAAGTTTGGGTGGCATGGATCCCAGTGAAGAGTGTATCAGGATGGAGAGCAGCACTACTGAAGGCAGCACTTGTTCAGCTGACAGACAGTTTAGGATCCAGCTCTGACTTTCAAGCCCACTCAGCTGAACTAGGATGAGCCCCATCTGGCTCAGCCTGGAATGCAACAATGTCTTCAACCTATCTCCCCAGTAAACAGGTCTCTTCTTGTCATTTTGACTTCCAGAGCTTCTTTTTGTCATTATTTTGTCTCTCTCTCCTTCTGGAAGACTTCATAAGTTGTTTATTACTTATTTATTTATTTATTTATTTATTTTACTTCACACTGCTGATCAGGTTGAAGAGTTTAATTTTTTTTTTTTGTAGCTTCATTCTTTGAGACTTGCCAACACTGTCCTGGTAGTCACTATGTCCTAACCTTCCCCAATAAAGGTGACACAGTTCAGCTGGAAATTTAAACACTAGGTCTTTGCTACCAGTCAAAATAGGCAGATTGGGTTGCAATTACATTTGCAAGAAGCCTGAAGAGTTAAAGCAGGGCTGTGCCAACTCTCCCCATGACAGACTGCACTTTGTCTCCATCACTGGCTAGTGTCTACCTGTCCTCAAGGAAGCACCTAAAGTCAACTTCTGTTCAAATCTCCACCTAAGGTCAACTTCTGTTCAAATCTCAACACCTATTGGCACATGTTGGATTGACTTCTTTGAGCCTCCCCACTCAAAACAAACCCCAAGAGCCCCAAATCTTTTTGTGTGGGCTGCTGAACAGTTGGTAAGACTCTTGGCCTTATTTTGTCCAATGATATTTCTTTTCTCTCCTTCATTTATCTTATTTAATAAAATATAGATTTAGGTACTTCAAAGAACAGCCAGAAAGACAGTAATACCACAAGAAAAAAAAAACCAAAATGCATTTGATTCAGAGATATTTTGATTTCAAAAGTTAGGACAGATAGACCAGACGCAATTTAAATCAGCACTTGATAAAGCTATACACTATACCTATATACATTATATGATTATTATGATTGTTTTTAAAGTGGTTCTAGTTTAAGACATTTTTTAAAAATATTCTTTACACAATAAGGACATTTGATTTCAAAGTAAAACTGGCAATTTTGCTGACAAGAACAGTTTTTCTTCTCTTTTATTTTAGAAAGAAATGCAAAAAAATGAGAAAGGGAAAAAAGCCCAGTTTTTAAAATTCGATCCAGCTATCAATAATCAAGGGTGGTGTATGGATCCTATTGACAAATTAACAATAACCTTTAGGATGGCTGAAGATTTTTTTGTGCATTCATATATATACAGAAAACAATACAAGTCTACTATCTCTAATTCAACCAGAAGGAGACAGATCTTATCAGACAGTCACGTGGTTTCTGGGAAATTTCTACTCTATGTGTTTCTTCAATAACATGGACCTACCAGGATCTCGTGTTTTTCTAGTCAAAACATTGGGAAATATCCAAAATTCAGCTAATTAAAAATAAATAATGCACATCATATATACCACAATACCTTGAAATCATGAGCACTGTTCCTGGCACCTTTCATACAGCCCTCTGTTCCTTTAAAGAAAATTAGCTGGAAGTAAAACATGTTAAAGTGAAAGACTTCTTTTGAATAAGAGAAAAGCAATAGCCCCATCTGCTCTGCATCCACAGTGAAGATGTATTGTAGGAACAGGGGTGGGTAGGAGGGAGATTGGTAGCTCTTCTAGATGCCTTTTGCTCCTTTCTTGTGCTATGTATTTGTTCCTTAAATGGAACAAAAGCATAATATACATATTATACACAAAAAACATATTTTACAACAGTTTGGAGCACTAAGAAAATCTTTTATCTTTAAGCAAAACATACCTAAATACTTGAGACTGCAAGTAGATAGACTCCTCTCTAAGTACTTATTTAATTCTCAACTTGTCCAGTCACCTGGAGTTTTAGTGCTTTAGTGAACCAAGAACTGATGACTTCTTTACCTGAAATTTAGTTCTTAGTGCTTAGACCCAAATTTCCACTCAAGATTTCCAAACCTTAGGGAAATGCGTGGACTTCTCTGACATTTGACACATATTAAAATAAAATAGGAGCTACAAAACTGTATGAATAAATCTACAGATTCAAGGGTTTTTATTCTTCTGATTTCACTTCTTTCATTCACACTGCCTTTTTTAGCAACATAATTTGTTGCACTGGAGGTATTTCTGATTTGTCTTTTTAAAAGTGAGAGGTTCAGTGTCACTCATGTCTAACTTCATTTTGAAATGCTGAGAAAGCCAAACCACCATTGCTTTGGTATCACACATTTCTTCATTTCATCTTCCTAGGTTTTTTTAATTAAAAATAATTAATTAAATATATTTTATTAAATATTATTTTAAATATATAAATATTTATTTTTATACATTATATTATATTATTATTTATCATACACATTCATAAATATATAATTAAATATTATTTAAAATATGTAATGAATTAAATATAATTTAAAATAATTAAGAATAATTAATTTTTAATTTTTTTAATTTTAATTTCCTCTCCTCTCCTTTCCTCTTGTCTCCTCTCCTTTCCTCTTCCTCTCCTTTTTTGAATGGATGAAATACATTCAAATTGAACTGCCTTGCATGGCTAGCAGGTGAGTTCCCCACTCATAGAACCCAACAGATATATATTCTGCATACACCAGTTGGAACTGCAAATCTAAAACCACATGGGTTAGTTTTTACTGCTGTATATCCTGGTATGTTCAATGAACTCTCTTGATTTCAGGCAGAGCTGAAAAGCTGACTGCAGCCTTTCTCTTTGGACTGCAACTTTTACAGTTTACCCATTTCCACATAGAGCAGGTTAAGTATCGACAGGCAGATAAGAGATAAGAGCTCCCTCTGCTCCTGCTCTGAGTTGTTAGCCGTGAGATGCTACTGGTCTCGGAGATCACTTGGTGACAATGGCTGAGTGAATAAACTTTGCTGGGATGCTGGATACTTTAAACTGAGATTTGAGGAACTGTCTCAGTGTGGAAATGATCTGACAGATACTGATATATAATGCATGTAACTGTCATGTTTGTGTTAAATTTTGATGAAGCAGGTCTATTTTTATTGGTTGTGAGCTTCATAAAGCCTTACATAGACAGTCTGGGAGGTCCTGCTCTGTTGCCCTGACCTACTCCAGGAAAAATTACTCTTAGAGAGAAAGCCACAAAGCTAATCTTTCCACTCAGGAATCAGAAGTTAAAACAGACACATCTTCATAATCTCTTGTATCAGTTAACAAATGATGCTTTTTCAAATTTTAGGGTTTGACTTTTTCCAGTGCAGTGATATACTCACTGGAATAGGTACAAACTAGCTGTAGCAGGAACCTAGTGACTGCAACAAGTTCTGTATAAAACCAGTGTTAGTCTGCCAATGGCTTACGATATAAATTTCATTATTTGAAACCATCTTCATGACTACATATTGTATTCTAATAAATACTGTGACAGATTTATATGATTAAGAATGTATTGATAAAGCATCATTCATTTAATTTGCTGGTGCTCTGTGAGTCCTTAATCTAAACATTGGCTTACCTCTCTGCAGTAATATATCATAAAGTGTATTTTGCCCTTAATACCCAAAGTATTCCTAGTTTATTTGCCTTGGACTATTAAAAAAAAAAAATAAAGACGACCACATTTCTCTTTGTTGACTCAATTTCAGAATGATTTCTAGCTCTCCTGTCTGAACATAACAGGAAAAAACTTACTGATACAAAGCCAGGCTTTGAAGGTAGCACAAAGGAGAAGCAGTCTTGTTGTGATCAGGTTTTGTACATATTGCAGTTTCCTTAGCAAGGTTAACCCCCACACTGCCACACTTAACTATAGGGAGAGGACTAATTTATGATGTTTTCTGTATTGTTGTTGGTTTGTAGTATATATGAAAACACTGCCCTCTTCTGACTACATTTCATTTCTTAAATCTTCACACCTTTTTCTCATCTTCATTTATGGTTTATCTTTTGTTTCTCTGTAAATTGTATTGATAGTACCACTATCCCTCTTCCTTACACTCATATTCAGAACAGTATAAGAAATATACATAAAAGAAGATAAAATACATTACACAATTAGTACATAAGCTGCATACAGTTGACAAACATGATAAAAACCACCACTCTCCAGTTATTCAGACAGTCAAGCAGGTATTTTGGTGTTCCATGGTATGGTAGAAAATTTAGGTGCCACAGGCATTGCATTTCCACTTTTTAAACAGGTGTCATCTTCCCATTTTCAGATATACTCTGTATTGCTCCCTTTATCTGCAGCATTTTGGCAGTACCTGGACAAGCCTTTTAGTTTGGATCAGGACTGTGCTTCTGAAACAACCATCACAACTTACCACATCCTAGTTTGCATTGCAGAGCAACCTCCAAGCATAACGAGCAGGTTGCTTTCAAATGAAATTAAACTGATAGATGCTTTCCAGGAGTACAAATTATGCACTCCAATCAGTATGGTGGATTCAGACAGTGGGACCAGAACAGAGCTTGTCTGAGGACTCACTAGAGCTAGAGAATATGGTAAGTAAGCAATTCTCACATCAACAATTAAGGCTGTCAGTTCTCTCCTCCTGGGCCATCCTACTTGATGGCCACTACCACTGTACCCAGCTGCACTGAAGTTAGAGCAGGTCAGAGATGTAAGAGCTGAGCTTATCTAAAAGCTACCACGTGGATTTTTTAGGTCATAAAGTGGTTCTCTCCTACACCCCTACATTACACAGAAGGATGCAAAGGCTGAAACTAAAATAGGATTTTGATGCCACAGTGCACAGCCTCTTTGGCAGCTGCAGTGAACCCAGGGATCCATGGCAGATGGCATATAGGCTGCTTCTTCACCTTGTGAGAAAGGACATACAGTTCAGCTGGAACTGAGACCAACTGAATGCAGACTTTTAAGAGCTAGCCCCTTTTACACAATGAACATTTAACAGCCCCTGAAGTAAGGCCTGTCACCCAAGACTCACTCTCCCATTGAGTATTCCCCTCGCTGGGCTCACCTCTGCTTCCTCTAGCCCAGTCAGTCTCGGTCCTCTTCTTCACGGTGGCACACTTTCAAGATAAGGGAGGAAAGCATGTCCTGCTCAGAAGAGCTTAAGACTCTGAGGGCACTAGGATATGATTCCCAGCCCTTGGGAATCCATAGATGTAAACCTCAACATCTCTGCTGCTATGGACAAATAACTTTTACTTAAACAGGGTCTCTTAAATCTAAATCATGTCTGCTAGAGAGCAGAAGCATAGAATTTTCCTAACACTTTTTTTAACAGAAGGCAGAGTCTGTTTCAACTTTTTGTATGGACTTCAGTTAAAAGCAATAGAAGTGAACTGGCTTTGCCCACCAGACTAAAGGGGAACGTGTAAGCATGCTTAGACCTGGGATATTGATAAGGTAGGAGACAGTAGAAAATTGTTCAGCACTAAGACTGTTGCATAGATCTGAATACGCTCAAAATAAACCTTGAAACTTCAAGTCGAAATACCCACTTTGGTAAGGTAAGGTAAGTTAAAAGGTACCCATCCATCTGACAGTGGCAGCTGTCAAATGCAGTAGGTGACTCTGGACTTAGCTTAAGTCCTGATTTAGTACCTCTTCAGGTCCCCATGTCTGAATCCTTCCTTCTTCACCCATTGGAACATCTCCCTTATGAGGAAAGGCTGAGGGAGCTGGGTCTCTTCAGCTTGGAGAAGAGGAGAATGAGGGGTGACCTCATCAATGTTTATAAATATCTAAGAGGTGAGTGCCAGGAGGACAGAGTCAAGCTTTTCTCAGGGGTGACTAACAATAGGACAAGGGGCAATGGTTATAAACTGGAGCATAGGTGGTTCTGTATAACTATTAGAAGAATTTTTTCACTGTGAGGGTGACAGGGCACTGGCAGAGGCTGCCCAGGGAGGTTGTGGAGTCTCCTTCCCTGGAGACATTCAAAGCCCACCTGGATGAGTTCCTGTGTGACCTGCTGGAGGTGACCCTGCTCTGTCAGGGGAGGTTGGACTAGGTGATCTTTCGAGGTCCCTTCCAAGCCCTAACTGCCTGTGATTCTATGATATCAGCTGTGCTATGTTGGTCTATCACTTGCCATCTAGATACTAATACTCTGTGATTATTAATTTCTCTAAAATGCTCCTTTAGAAGTAAACCATAACCCAACAAAATTCACATAAAAAGAGCAGACATTTTTACCTCTTCCTAAAAAGATACCTGACCTGCTTTCAGCATCTCTTTACTAAATTGCTTCCCACTTAGCTGTAGTCAAACTTAGCAATTAATTTCACCAACATGTATCTGCACTTTACCTTATACAAATGAGTTATTCCAATGTGAAATCAATCCTTATCTAAGGCAGAGATCATAAACCACATCCTTAACTGTATATAGCATCACTGAAATTAATAAAGCCATACTAAATCAAACTGGTAAATGGTTTTGTTTACATCTCTTTTATCTAGACCATTTCATCCTATTTTGAATTAACAGACTGATGCAGTGAGATTCTCCTGTACTGTAAGTTGTCTTTTGTCTAGGTAAGCTATTGCTTACTCCAATGGCTGCTAGGGTTTGTGGAGTTTTGTGACGTAACCTCACTGTCATGTCATTTGAAGTAATATAGTTAAAAGAAAAGATAAATTTATCAAATACAAATCAGGTCTAACAAAAACAGGCAAAAAAACCTTGTATCAATTTTACATACCTATGATTTAAAAATTTGACCTCCCTGTGTCTAAACACTAAATAGAAATACTGCATTAAATCTCCCAGGATTGTTTCACTTGATAGAAATAATTTAGAGTTCATTACAATGAATATTTACTAATGAGATCCCTCTGTTTTTACTAAAATATACAGATTAATTACATAGCCTGCATTTCCTCATGGGATATCTCTTTCTTCAAACACAGAGATATTTTTCCTTATGGTTAAGCACTCTAGATACAAGCAAACTTCTACAAACAAGTTAACAAAATTTATCATTGTAAATTGGGAAATGTTTCTTGACTGGATAATTTCCATTTTACAAGTGAGAAAACCAACGCATGACGCTATCACCAGGCCATTCAGCAGGCCAGTGCTTATTGCCAGTACTGAACCAGAAGAAAATCAGAGCATTTCATTTCAAGTCAATCAAGTCTGAAATTGCCTATTTCTACACTTTTGATTTTTTCATTGGAAATTGATTTAGGGTTTTCAGCTCACTCTGATTTTTTCCAAATGAGAACCTTGTTGCAGTATAACAGGAAATGTTAGTGGATATTTTGTACTTTGACAGAGAATGCAAAACAGTACTGCACTGACTCCAGCCCTTCTTCAGCTATCATGCAGAAGTATGCTCCACTGAACTACCATCACCACTTCCTTCAGACAGGGAACTCCTTAGAAGTTTTTAATTTTCTGCCTGACTATGGCATCCTCTGCCAAGCTGACAGAATTAGTACAAAGTAGCATGTGGCAGTGAGCCATAAAAATCAATGCATTTCCAAACAATTACAGCAAACATTTTTTGGTTCTGGGAGACACAAGGCTGCAGTCCAAGTGCTCAGCCACTTGAGAAGTGCAATTATGCACTGGAAATGCACTGCCTGGAACCATCCCTCTTAGAAAATGGAAATTATCAACTAAAATGAGAATTAGAAAAAAAAGGAGTTTCTTTATGTCTCTTATTGTTCATTTGAAACTCCTTATCGCCCCTGTTGTTTCTTTCCTTTTTACCCAAACTTTACACAAATTGAGGAAACATGGCTATTCCTGTTCTACCCTTTTTACAGGTATGTTGAAAATGTGTGAAAACATCATTATCTTTATACTGCACCACCATTACTCCTGTCTGTATGTCTCCTGGTATTTTTTCAACAGCACCTTATCACACATTTATTCCACGCATTTGTAACAGAAAAAAAAAATTTTGGGACTGTATCTTAGTCCTCTAATTGTCACATTTTCTTGCTCATGTCTTATGCTCTACCCTCACAACTCAGTATATCATGGTTGCCTGTGTAGTCACCATTTTGCCTGTATGTTTTACAGATATTTGGAGGAAGGTGATGGAAGAAAGGAGACTCAGAGATCTGTAAAAGGGAGACTAGGGGTGATGAGAATAGACTGGACAAAAACCTGCAGAATAAAAACAAGCAGAATAACATCAGATTTTCTGTTTTTTTAAATAAGGAAGAAAATACAAAAAGCTTACACTGCCATACTCATGCATATAAGCAGACATTGCTAACCTAAGACAGCAAACAGAAAGGTCTTTTGCTGTGTATCTCCTAATGACTGACTCAGAGGAAAGGATGAAAAAATCATAAAACAAAATTATAAAGCTGAGTAAGACATCACCAGAGAAAACCTACAGTAATGTTATTACAATTTCTGTACAAAAAATATATTTTTTCAAGTCAGTCCATCAGCAAGTCTGCCCACAGCTCTGTATTTTTTTGTGTGTCCAGGTATTTGTCTCGACAAGTAAAAGCATGTGTGATGAATGGTTCAAAGCCTTGCATATACTTACCACACTGCAGCTGCCTTTTGCAATGAAAAGGACAAAGTTATAACTTGCTTTCCCATCTTCCTTCTAACCCAGCTGTTGACTTTCAATAAAAATAAAAATTCATAGGTTTGGGGCATTCCATTCCACTGACATTAAGATGAAACTGGTTAATAGATTCAACCAAGTATTGCTGTCACAAGCAGGGGCATAGGCAAGAAAGGAAAAGGATCATGTGCATAAGATGCATTTACATGAGAAACCATGGTTAAATATACAAAACAACCCTAAAGTAGAAAAATACACAGAACATATTACTGCTCTTCAATCAGTACCATCAGGAAAGGCAATCTGGCACTGGAAAACCTTTTTCTGAATTGGAGGAGGAAATCTTCATGTAGGGTTTATTCCTTCTTACATTTCAATAGGTGAAAAGCTGTTGTCAATCTCAGTGTGAGCAGCTGCTCTAATTCCAAGAAGCCCAAATAGAAACAGAATGAAAATGCATTTATTCCACCTTTAAGTTATTGTCTTCACAACAGACCTTAGAATTGCTTCATATCTGAAACACTGCTGCCCCATCCATGTCTTTAATACAAAAAAATCTGAATGCTTACAATAATTTTAATCTAAATTGAGCACACAGGTAGTTGATTTAAATATCAAGTTTATATATGGGATCACAAATCTTATTGTTCCAGTTCTCAAAATGAGAAAATAAGAATTTTTAAATCCAGTGAATATAGTACAGTGAAACGGTTGTGTATTAGACCTGTACATCATATGAACAGTATATTAAATCCACTTAGTTGACAGATAATTATGTTTCCATGTAAAATCCATTACAAATAATAAATAATTAAATATATATATGACTTGACAAATAATATGCCAGGATTATGCAGCGAATTCATATTTTATTCAGTAGTTGTGTCACTGCTAACAAGTAATAACGAACAGACCACTGCATGTTCTCCACCATGATACATTTACTTTATTCACATTTCCCAAATACATATATATACAAATTTTTCAATTATTTCCACCTAGGTCACTCAAAACAAGTAATGCATATTACCAGGTAGTCTTTTGCAAATAAATCCAGCTTTTCTTATTTCCCTTCTCATTGCAGTTTTTATCCTGAGGAAGAATCAAAATGTCACTGCTCTAAGAGAAATTAAGTGAGTAGCTCTATCTTCATGTAGCCCTCTCTGAGCAAGGGATAGGTTTGAAGGTCAGTTCAGTGTTCTCCATCAGTACAAAATCATATCTGCACAGTGGCAGCCTACAAAAGTAGACAAAAAAACCAATGTGTGCAACATACAAAGTTGACAGCAATAGAAAAAATATCTCAGTATTTGAATTATTGAACCTCCAGTGTTTACCACCTCTCAGTGACTGTACTGAGGACAAGAAAATATGTCTTGGCTGTTGCACCCTATTTGGCGCATCACTAGAGTAGTCTTCCACACTGTGAAGAACAACCAGGACATCAGCTGGATGGTCTAAGGTAGCCTGAGTAGTACATGTATCACAAGTCTGAAATACAGAGATGCAATACTTCATCCATTAAAGCTTTTAATCTGCATTCAAATTAATTCTTCAGAACAATGGTCCAAGAACGTCCCAATTCCTGTTAACAGTGGGCCTGAATAATTTATTGTGTTCCCTACGCATGAAAGTTTCTTTGCTTTCATTCCACAGAAGAAAGTGAAAAACTGCATCATAATATATTTTAACTCTTTCAGTACCAATTACAGCATGTGTAAGGAAATTTCATGCAAGAGAGTAATTTGGCATCTAAACATCCTGAGAACTCAGAGCTGCATAATATTGCATGAACACATACAGAGGTCACAAAGGGAGTGGCAGTCACACAAAACCTTACTTTTGAGGTCAACACACATTTCCTGCACAGCCCTTTATGCACTACTATAGATAGATGATGAGAGCTA